>OU015496.1:74223143-74863143 GCA_907164885.2 Dolomedes plantarius
TTTATGCCCCTAAAAGGTGCGAGTACCCCCTGTGGATACAGACCTTTCCCCCCAACCAGCTGCGGTTGGTTTGGGAGTGACGGGGGGGGTCAAATTCCAGTGCGCTGGGGGAAGAGGGTTGGGAATGACCTTTGTCTCTGTCTCCCCAGATAAACACAACTTTCCTCGCTCTGCTTTGTGAAATCTGCAGTTTTCATGCGGAAGGTGATGCAGATGATTTTTTTAACTGATTTTTAAACGGATGACGTTCTTAAAAAGTATAAAGGAATAAATGCATCTGGATGTTTATCTTTAATTAAAATAAAGGAGACTAAGTTCAACGTAATCTACGACTTCACGCTGATAGAACAAGACATGCTCAAAGTAGATATCGTGCCATGAATGCTGACCAGTGGAGTTTATGTACATTTCACTATAATCCAGAATGTAATTATGCATCTGCTAATGAAGTAAGTATTGGATCAATGTCGAAAATATGTGACAGCTGTGGTGCTAAAAAGTGGTCTAGAGAATCACCAGGAATGTGTTGCAGTAATGGGAAAGTTCAATTGCCTGCAATTAAAGAACCACCCGAGCCTTTGAGAACAGTACTCACAGGTAATACATGTGATTAAAAACATTTCTTACAAAAAATACAAGCTTAAGGAAAATAGGCTTCATGGGGAATCCCGCCTTACTTGATTAAATAAAGGGAATAACGCATCTGTCACTTTACCTCTTGGGTGATGTGGAAAAAAGTGCGTTTTTAATGGGAAAATAAATAATAAAGGCAAATGTAAATTATAAAACTTATTTCTAATTAAACAGTGGATCAAACAAATCTAATTAAATCTAATTAAACAGTATCTAACAAATATAATTAAACAGTAAACCTATTCAATCCAAACGTGCGAATCACACAACACGGTGTGATTAATTCTCAATAAAATCAGACGAAGGTCCGCAGGCTCAAAGTTTCTTTCTTATTTTTTGTATATCTTTTCAGTAGAAACGCGCTAAGCGAATTCTGTCTGGCCAGATAAACATGAAGAGCGGAGGTGGAGTCCAGTATTTTTTTGATGGAATGCATGAAAAATTGTATATCTATATATCTACCAGGGCAACGCCGGGCAATAATGCCAGTATATATATATATATATATATATATATATATATATATATATATATATATATATATATATATATATATATACACTAGCTGAATACCCGTGCTTCGTTACGGAGTACATTCACATTAAATACAGCGGTCAATGTATGGGAATTAATTTATATGTTTAATATCCATGCAGTATAGTATTTTAAATTAAATTCTTTAAAAAAATTCAATCTCAATTAGTCTAGTGGTTAAATTTTATCTTTTACCGTATTTCAATATTTTTTTGTCAATTTATTTCGTTCTTATGCCCGCGACGCAAAATTAATCTAAAGTATCACAAAAGGAAAAGAAACCACGTGATATCATTTAATAAATTAAATTCTAAAAATTAATATTTAAAAAGTCACCAAAAATCATAAAATGGAGGTAAAAATTCGAAAAAGATTTCATTTTTTAGGAATTTTTAGGATATTTCTTGTGATATAAATTTTACAACCCTCAGAATGTTATTTTAAATCTTCTTCTTCTTCTGGGGCACTTCAGCCTACTGCTGGCCAAGGCCGTCCCAATAAGTTTACTCCATCTGGCCTTATCTAAGGCAATACTCCTCCAGTCTCCCCTATATATAGTTTTTATATCATTCACAACGGCATCAAGCCACCTACTTGGTGGCCTTCCTCGCTTTCTAGCTCCCATAGGCTTGGTAAATGTGAGCTTTTTTATTGGATTTGTGTCTTCAATCCTGTAAATGACCCAACCATTGAATCCTGTGGCTTTTTATGACCTTGACAATGTCAGGTTGTCTGTATTTTCGGTAGATTTCATGATTAAACATTGATCTCCAAACACCATTTTTGCAAATTGCACCAAATATTTTTCTTAATATTTTGCGCTCGAAGATCAATCGTTTATTTTCTTAGATTTAGTCATTGCCCAGCACTCGCAGCCATATAGTATGATGGGTCGTAATAGAGTTTTATATATATTAAATTTAGCGTTACGGCCAATGATTCGAGATTTAAACTGATTTTTGGGGCCATGGTAACATCTATTTGCCATATAAAGTCTGTTATTTCAACAGATATATTTCAACAGATATATCATTGTTATTAGTGATGATAGTTCCAAGATATTTGAACTGTGTTACATTTTCGAAAGTGTAGTTGTTTACAGTTAGTGGCAATGGGTTAGATATTTTATGGGTAATTTCTAAAAATTTAGTTTTATCTTCATTTATAGTTAGGCCTAATTTCCTTGCTTCGGCTTCTAATAAATTGAATGCTTCTGCGACATGTATTCTGGATCTACCCACTAAAGCGATGTCATCAGCGAATGCCAAGGTTTGCGTTGTCTTTTGGTAGATAGTTCCTCTAGCCATAAGACCAGAAGCTCTGATAGCCTTTTCTAGGGCCAAATTAAAAAGTAAACAAGACAGAGCATCACCCTGCCGTAAGCCTCTGTCAGTATAAAAAACTTCAGATAGATCGTTACCAAGTTTAACTCTACATTTTACCCTTTTAAGTGTAGCTTTTGTTAGATTAATTAGCTTGTCCGGTATTTCAAATTCCTCCATTGCCTCATAAAGTTTCTGCCGAATAATGCTGTCAGATGTAGCTTTAAAGTCTATAAAGAGATAGCATGTGTCAATATTATAATTATTTTAAATGCAGACTTAAAAAACTACAAAAACAGCTTAAAAATTTTATTTTAAAAAATCTAAGAAGAAATTTTCAAAAATCTCTCTTAGTGCACCCCTGCACTATAAGAAGAGTCGCCATGAAAAATTTCAGACCTTTAGGTACAGTGATTTGGTCTGGGTGTTATCTGTCAGTCATTCAGTTACGGAACTGTTATATATAAATAAAAAAAATTCGCATTTCTTCAAAAAATCAAAATTTTACTTACTTGGTTAGGTAAGTATCAAAATTTTTAGTTAAAAGCTAACATTGTAGTATTCTCCAAATTCTCTTCCTTAAGTCTTCAGCAATAAGTAAAAAGCGAATTTCGAGAGTGAGGTCTCTCAGTTAAAGACCGTGAATGGTCTTAAATAAGCATTATGTTAATAAATTACTACTATTATTACCTAATTTTGCTTGAAAAGCCGTTTAGCACAGAGTTTTTGCCGAAAAGTAGTAAAAAAATAATTTTAGCGTTTGTTTCGTCATATCTGCAAATTTCGCATTTATTCGTATCTATTTCGTAAATATGAAAATTACGTAGTCCTAACAATAGCGTATCAGATAGTTGTACATAGTTGTAGAAACTGCTACTACAAATTTCCTGCCTCAGACCCTCCCAATTAATCCATGTTTGATTTTTGTCAGGGTCTTGGTATCAAATGGTAAAATTAACAGCTATCCAACACTGCTCGGCTACTCAACATCTAAAAGTTAAATTTCATTTGCCTTTTCAAGCAGAATTTATTGCATATTCTCTCAGAAAGTATCACAAAAGCAGGCTGGTACTTTTCTTTAAATTATTTCCTCGGGCTTAAATGCTGAGAAAATTTGCATTTTAGCTTAAAAACGGAAAGCATTTGATGATGCTCTTTACTGAACATATTATTCAGCCACGTTTTTTTGTTTATATATATATATATATATATATATATATATATATATATATATATATATATATATATATATATATATATATATATACAGGTGGTTGTTAAAATAATGGAAACACTAATCAGCATCATGAAAACCTTTGTTAATGCGGTGCAGGATCACATTTGTCATGTAATACCACCTGATTCACCTTCGAATTGGATTATAGAAGTCATGAATAGTAGTTAAGAATATATTATACTATACTTCAGGGAAAAATAATAAGTTCCTGTAGAGATGCTGTGGTGGATATCTTTACCTACCGGCTTATACATATCACAGTGGTTGGATGATTAATAGTCGGGGGGATTCTACAAAGAAAGATGAGATATTTGACTTCCATTTCCTGCTCTTCAAACCAATACTTGATAGATTAAGCTGTATGTATAGGGGGATTATCATACCGGAGAACGCCATCTCCTGCAAGAAACAATGTTTTCACCATAGGATGGACTAGTGAGCTAAAATTTCGACATAGTCCTTCTCATTCAATCTCCCTTTTAGGGTTACAATAGGGCCTGAAGAAAACCATGAGATGCCATCCTAATCCCTGATAGATCTACCTCTATGATTGACAGTTGAGTTGAGACAGACAGAATCTTACGCTTGTGTTGGTATTCTCCAGTCATATGCGCGTCCTGTTGCGAGAAACAATGTCAACAATGATTCGTCGGACCAAATGCCGTTTTTCGACATATTACTCGACCAGGATTTGCGCTAGTGGCACCATTGTGGACGATATTTGTATTGGAATCTATTACAAGTGGCTTGGGAATAACTACTCTTCCCTAAATGATTTGTTTCTTAAGTTCCCTTCTACCTCTAATGGTTGATACCAGTACATGCAGATGCGTTTGAGCTCTTCGGTCATTTTTGTTGCAGTTGTTTTCTTTCTTCGTGTCACAATCCGCTACAATACCTCGTCCGTCTCTTTCACTCAGCTCTCCCTTTCGTCCACTGTTCTGTTTGGCAAAAGATGTTTTTCCGTGCACTCTATATGCTATCATGATTTTTGATACCATAGCTCGAAAAACACCCATTAGCCTATGGGTTGCAGTAACAGATACTCCAATTTAAACGCGCTCCAACAATTTGCCCTTTTCAAAAGGTCTGCAAGGTTTGGCATTTAACGCTGTTCCCCCAAAAGCACAATGCTCTAATAGCTTCATTACTGTTACTCGACAGTAGAATAATACGTACACTATATTATATGAAAAAATAATCGTGGCCAGACTTGTTTTTTAAGGAATACGAAGCACATTCATAAACACCACTGATATTGATATGTGTTTCTATTATTTTGATAACCACCTGTATATATATATATATATATATATATATATATATATATATATATATATATATATATATATATATATATATATATATATATATATATATATATATATATATATATTGTAATCTTTTATTTCTGTGAAGTCTTCTATACAGCATGAAACCGTCTCTCTAAAACAGTTGTGCTATTAATACCTCTGAACTATAGACGTGATCTCAGAGAATGGAGATATTCAGCTCCATAATTTCCTCAGTCTACCCAACGTCTGCGATGAGAGTATGATAAATGGGAGAAATAGATGTTGCCACGAAAGGCCAAAACGACAATGATTGTTCCTTATAAATTAATACGAATGAAAAATAGCTACTTCATAAAAGACGTTTATCAAATTTTAAATCTCAGGCATGTGTTATAAACTTAGATCTATGTATTAGATACATACCTTTTATCAAAATGAAAAAAATATATATATGTTTAACCTCAGGCTATATATTTTGCTAATAAAGCTATAAAAATGTTGATACGGTTCACTTTCAATATTCAAACCTCTTATTCCTGTTAAATATTAACAAAATTTTCTCTCAAAAATTAAACAGACAAAATGAAATGCAAAGCTTTTAACTGCCCATTTTAGTGCGATAAGCGAAATACCTCTTTACAAGAATTGGATGCTCATACTAAGATAATAGGGGATTTGTCAGTAATCGAAACCATAAATATCTTGTATAAGAATGCAATATCTTGTATAAGAATGCAAACTAGTAATTTATGCATTAATATGTTTGGTTAGTCATAAAATAAGGTATAATAAATTCATGACCGAGGAATTCTTAACAGTAAATGAAATATTATGGAGATTTAGGTATAAACTTAATTTCTTAGTTTCATATTCGTATATTTTATTCATTTTAGTATTATTCGTAAGATTGAATATTGCATTTTTAAATACATTTGTATGTCTTGATAAAATTTTAAAAAATGAATTTAGAATCTGCACTCAGCCATAACTCATGATTAAGTGTTATATAATTTATTAAATGGGAGGAGTATTAATTTTAAAGAATTTTTTGTGTTTATTTTCAGTCAAAACAGAAAGGTTTTGAATTTAAGAAATAACAGTCCTCAATTCACAAATGGTGGTAAATTCATTTACTAAAAAAGCAGTGATGGGGGATGCTAGTTACATTTCTACGAAAGGAAGGAACGCAACTTTTTAAAAAAGATGTTCATGTATGCATTTAATATTTTGACCCACCTCGAAGTAGGGAGGGTGTGGGGGTTAAAAAGTTATTGAGTGGGATCAGCTACCTTCACCCACATGTTGTTTTGTCCAGGATTAACCGCACAGTTAACACAAAATTCGATACTGATCAAATTCCTTCAGCAAATAGTAAAGTTTGAGAGTAATGGCACGAGTGCTTTATGTATCATATGTACTGTAAATATGCATCCCCGTTTACATTTGCTCCAATCTATATATATAAAACAGTTCTGTAACTGACTGACTCCCTGACTAACTGACTCACTGACATACAACGCACAGACCAAAACCCTGGAGCTGGGCTGAAATTTTGCATGGCGATTCTTCCTATGGTGTAGGGGTGCACTAAGAAAGATTTTTGAAAAATTCTTCTTAGATTTTTTAAAATTAAATTTTTAAACTGTTTTAGTAACTTTTTTTAGTTTGCATTTAAAATAATAATTTGAGGGTTATGAAATTTATATCATGAGAACAATCACAAAAATTGCTTAAAAATGAAATCATTTTCGAATATTTACCTCCAATTTCTGAATTTTGGTGAATTTTTAAAGATTAAATTTTAGAATTTAATTTATTAAATGCTGATCGCGTGATTTCTTTTTCTGGTACTTTAAATAAATTTATCGTCACGTCCACAACAATGAAATAGACAACAAAATATATTTTCCCTTGCGACGATTGGGCATTATCCAAAATAATATTAAAATACAGTAAAAGATATGTTCCTCAAACTGTACTATATTAACTGTTCTATATTCTTTAATATGTCCTATTAGATTTAATTTGAATATTTTCTTCTACATTATTTTGTCTATAAAAATATCTCTTACGATTTTTTTATAAATATTTTTTTTGCATCAATTGTATACATTGATCGTCGCATTTATTATACACACACACACACACACACACACACACACACACACACACACACATATATATATATATATATATATATATATATATATATTGGCATTAAATGCATAAAATGACCATTGTATTTAATTTTAATGCACTCCGTAGCGAAGTGCGGGTTTTCAGCTAGTCGTTAATAAAAATAAACTTCTTGTCTTTTCATAGCTCATGGAGTTATCCATCCCTCGACTCAGTTCTCTCCGGTTTTGGACAAAATAAATACCAATAATGCAGACATACTATGATGTAATAATAGGCCAAGTTTCCTTTTTCAGTTTATCCTGGGAGCAATGTTATAAAGGACAGGAATACAGTCTTAGAATACAAAATAAATATAAAAGGGTGGCAACTAGTACCGATCTCGCTAACAGATATTCCCTAGGCCGGGGAGTATTAAATGTGACAGTTCACAAATGCGTGGTCCATCAGATTCTTTGATAAAAATAGAGTAGACGGCATAAAATTCCAGAAAAATAGTCTTGCGGACATATGAAATGGGAAACGTTTATTAAGGGAAACAATTGGGAGGAATTTTATGACCACCATTCCACACAGAGGTCACACACGTTAGCCAAAACAAAAGTAGGAAAGTTGGGAGAAAAGCGGAAAAATAGAATCGATAAGATGATAAGATAGAATAATGAAATATTATTAAAAAAGATCTTTGCAAGTTACATTGTTAGTAATAATATTTCATTATACATTAAGAAATTTTGCTTTTTCCATATCATTGAAGTAAAAAAGTTATTTCTCTATACATTTATACTACAGGGCTCAAAATTTAAACAGATAGTAAATTGAAATTGTTGGATAAAACTTATCTCTCAGTCTCTAATAAACAATTTACCAAAATTTTGCAATGCTATGAAAATTTCGCAATGCTCCAGAAACAATTAACCAAAGATCAGGGCGAAAATGTAACCGTCCAGTTTCCTTCAGATTCATGATAGGAGGAAAGCTATTTAATCGATTGCCGAACATTGTTATTATCGTCATTATCATCATTATCTTCAGTCTGTAGAAATCACTTTCTTCATCCCTCAATCCTCTTTAATCTCAAGAGAAATAACTAGGGAAATACTGCTTAAAGGCATTACTAAAGGATTATTCTTACTACAACTCTTGGATTTGCTGGTAGAGTATAATTTTTCAGTATTATTATTACCCATGAACTAAACGTTGTCAGAATTTTGATGAGTGGTTTAAAAAAAAGCATACCAAAAATCTTATAGGTCATAATTCCAAGTATATAGGCCGCAATCAGGTCGCCGGAAATGATACAGGTGACTCATAACTTTTAAATACTTAATGACACTAGACTCATTTCATGGATTATTCTGTTTTATATCTTGCAGCTAATTATTACTTGCGTAAATATCACTGGAAGAAATTAAATTAGCCCACACGACAGGCTTTTGCAGAAGCGAAACCATCCATACTAATTTTCCTCTAATTACTCCAGCTGAGTTGTGACAAACAATCAAACAAAAGGACAAATAAACATGAAAATACCATTAACTGCTACCATCCAATTGAAGCACTAGTTATCTCGGAAACCCAAAACATACCAACTTTTCAGTTGATAACAGCTTGGAATTCTGAGAATCACAATCACGTTGTCACCTGTGCATGCATGATATAAGATCGAGTGATAAGTTAAAGGGAAAATAAAAACAAAGAATGATATCCCTGCAAGTGTATAACGTTTGTAGGAAAATCATTATCAAAATTGTTTAAGACTAAATAAAAAAATAATTGGTGCAAGCTAATAGGAAAGAAATTTCACAGTTAATGAGGCAGTACGGATGGCAAAATACATCCAATTGCATATACTTGACGACTTGTGATTTTTTTCTTCGCTTGCGACAGTTTCAGACACTAATATGAGGCATAATGACACATTGTAAATATACAGGCCTAAGGCAACCCGATTTCCGACAAGTATATTAGAGTTTTGTGAGGTAAAATGGAAATGTGACATTAATTTATATAGTAATCGCCTTGCTGAGTATTCAAAGAATTCACGTTGCTAATCAGATAACTTTATCAATTAGGAAATATAAAAATGAATGCCTTTCTTATTACTCATGTAATCAGGTTCTTTTTGTTAGCGGAGTAAGATAAATATACGAGAACTTATTATAAGCAGCTGAAGATCTAAAAAATGTCTCACGAAGGGGTTTGTTTTTATGGGAAATGATTGTATAGATAGTTAATTACCGCACGTAATTATAAGCTAGGAGTTTTTGAAAGGCAATAATCAAAGATGTAATCATTCATAAGAGTCGATTAAATTCGGGATTTAGAGATGAAATGACATATAAGAGTTGTGATTTTAAAAAAGGTAAGTGTTTATCGCGTTACATCACAAGTTAAAAAGTGCATATAATTGATCAGTTACAAGGGACATTTTAATATTGTATAGTTTATTATATAAGATAGAAAAATAAATAAGTTTTGGTCACGAATGAAAAGTTCAAAGTTTTTTAAAGACATAGTACCAGTTAAACAAATTGGTTGATTTCTCAATAGGAAGAACAGAAGTATCTAGTAAACTCGAGCTCACTGCTACGGTAAAATAACAATGACTTATACTGTTGAATTAAAGAAATATATTTCCACTATATTATAAAGTAAAGAAAACTGAGTAATCATTTATTCAGAGAAACCTTTTTTGACGTAATGATATGCAGTGAAACTTCTTTCGCCGGCCACTCCACTAAACGGCTCTATTTTTTCAGAACTGATTCAAGACTCAATAGAGCTAACGTTATGGAAGAGACCTTTTTCCGACGACAAATCCTCAAACCGGCCACTTTTGGGGTGAACCATTACTGGCCTCCATAGAGAAGTTTTACTGTATTTATTTGCACAAATATTGTTAACTGGATTGTTTTTTGAGCACTACAACCATTTTCTGCCACTTGAGAGCTAAACAGCCCGGGACCTATAAGATTAAATTTGGTAATACGATAGGCTGCTGCAGAGACCCCATCAAACTGCAAAACTGGAATGCGAAGATTCTAGGTAGTTGTATTAAGGATATAATATACTATTTGGGTAAGGATATAATATACTATTTGGGTACTATTTGGGTAGTTTTGCTATTCCAAATAATTATATATATATATATAGTGTCCCCCCCCCAAATAATGGTGGGTTTTTAAATGGTTATAGCTTCGGATAAAAGCATTGTAGAGAGATTAAATATACGTCAAATTAAAGGGAAAATCTCCCAGTTTTATATCTGTTCAGCAGACTTTCATGTGTACTCCCTTAGTTGCCCTGTTACTAAGAGACTAGACTAATTACTGCGACTAAGGGCTAGACGTCAAGACGATATTCAGTCTCTTCCAATACATCCGACGTAATAGACGAAATAGCTTCAGTGATCCTTTTAAATGGTCCAGATTTTGGACATGAATGGAATACAATTGGGATTTTACATAACCCCCAAAATAGAAATTAATGGGGGTAAGGTTAGGAGACCAGGGGGCCAGTCAATCCACCCTTCTCGTCCGACACATTACTGAGGAAATGTTTCGTTACGAAATTCCCGCTCGATTGTAGCAAAATGTGGAGGAGCTCCGTCTAACTGGAAAATGGAATTTTCCGGCGCTAGTCCCTGAGTCTGTTGGAATCTGCTCGTAAGCTTTCGTGCATATAAACTTAGAGACATTCTCTTTCATTTAACATATAACTCGAGTCTGTAACATGATTTGTTGCATAGCTACATCCATTTGTAACCCCATCATTATTCTTGGCACACAATGTATATATATATATATATATATATATATATATATATATATATATATATATATATATATATATATATATATATATATATATATATTTTAATACAAAATTTTATTTAAGCTGGTGAAATGCTTAATGGGAAGAATTAATGGAAATATTTCATTACTTATCCTTTACAAATAGCAACTTTCAAAACAATTCGAAATATTTGAAAAAGAAAGATTTATATAGATGTAAAATTCAATGTTGGTTATCAAGTTAAACAAAGAACAGGTTTTTAAATTTAAATTACCTATTAAAAGGAAAATGATTATTAGAGTGTCTGAATTTATACTTAACCAGAAACATTATAATTTTTAGATTTTGATATATTTTAAAATACTTATAAGCTAATAAAATGATAGAATTAAAAAAGTTTTAGTGAAAATGATTTTTCACCATTGTTTAAAAGAAATTCAAACACTAAAATTAGAAAAAAAAAAGATATATCTAAGTAGAAGTGAAGTTCATTTTGAGATACCATTGTCAAACTTAGATTTTTGTTTTAATGAGGTTTGCAAAAGTTTTAGTCTATCAAACATGCATTTAGACAAGTATTAAAATATTCACTTGGTTTTAAATTGGTTAGTAATTGTTTAGCTTGTATAAGGAAATAAATAGAAGAAAGTAAAGTTATTCAGATTTAAGTTCAGTTTTAAATCAAAACAAACGAAAAAAATTTCCTAAACAAACCTGAAAACAAATAAAATTTATCTGAGCAGTCAATAACTATTAAGCTTATTAAACAAGGAAGTTTTTAGGCAAATGAGTTCCTTCCTAAAATTTTGTTAATTGTACAGTGCCCTAAATGCATGTACCATAAACATCAGCGGAACAATTTTCCATTAAATATACCCATGTGTGATAATACAAAATTTGATTCAACAACTCGTTTTCAGTTAACGGTGACTTAAGTCTGGAATTTTCGGGAAAAAAAACTTTCCTGGAGGTATCATTATCACGATTTAGAATCATAAAATAATTTTAAAAGAAACTCACTCAAGTTCAGTGCATTACAAAACTAAATCACAAAGAAAAAAAAACATCTTTTATTTTTTTCGTCTTTTTTCTGCTTTGCTTATTTTGATCATTTATACATTCTCTTCTTTTTGCATGAGCTGGGAGGTCACGTCTTTCATTCGCCTAATATTTTCTTTTTCTTTTCTTTTTTTTATCTACGTTTCAAAACTCACTCTTGCTCGGGATCTCCAAGTATTTGTTTTCGCCTTTCCACTTCAGATGATGTTTTCTTTCGCTTAATATTTTGGTCATTAGAAATTCATTTTAGTTTCTTTTTCCAACCTTGCTGTTTTTTGCACATTGGGAAATTACTGATCACGCTAAACTAATCAATGATCTACTGTCATGTCAAATGTTAAAAAACATATTTCCGGAGGCGTTGACATCACAGGTAGTTTGTGTACAAGAGAAAGAAATCTTTTAATAAAAGATTAGGGCTAATTATAACAATTTTCATAAAAAAAGTAATACTATGGATGTAGACGGGATAATAACTTATTTCACATGAAATTAGCAATCAGAATTATTCATTAATAAGATTTTTACTGTCGATTACTGAATATAAATTGTTTTGTACTTGGTTGACGGGTCATAACGTGGAGTAAAATGCTCATCAAACTTTTAAATTCAATTTCAAGTCTATTTCCCAAATAATTTTTTTATAAAGTTTATTTCTGAGTTTAAAAATTGATGTATGTATTTGACAAAACTTCAACTTGCTATGTGTTTTTTCTAATAGCAATTTAACTTTGAATATATTATTTTAATTCCTGAATTTTTAATATGTCCATCGCCAGCGTTCGGTTATTTTCTGATCCGTTCCTAAATCGATAAAACTTGCTATATGTAATTGGATTCAAAATAATTGTCAGTATGTCTAAATTTAACCACCCAGAAATCTTAAAGTTTGTTTTATCTGCTACAGTGATGTCTGAGTTTAAAGGTTCCACGAATTCTCCAAATTTTGAGAAAAAAAAATCACTCACCACTGAATTAATAAAACCTTTCTGTCAGTTTAACTCACCTGGTTTTCTCGAGATATTTGAGATCTTTGAAGACTTTATTTTTACCTTGTAAACTACTTAAAGTTGCTGTAAATGACGTCCCGCTTAAATTTATGTAATTGAACTTGTATGACTTGACGTAATTCTCACATCTTGTCATATCAAAATTTGTGTTTACATTTTTATGAATTAGATGTAATCACAAATTGATGTTTACAATTTGGAATATCATTAGAAGATCTGAGAGGGCAGTTCACTGTGTTCATAGGGTTGATGGGGCTTTCAGAATAATTCTTTATATTTAAATGTTTATTTTAAAGCAAAATATTTATATTTAGATTATTTTAGGCAAAAAGTCAGAAAAATACTAATTCATTTGTAAGTCATCCGAGTAACAGGGAAATTATTTTCTGTGCATCCTCCCGCACAATTACTATCTGTATATTTATTAAACATTTTGAATTTTTAATAAATATAAAGCAATTCTGACATTACCTACTTTACTTCATGTCACACCGAAAAATTTGTCAGTGTTTTAAAATATTAAAATACAAATTTAGTAACCAAATTTAGTTATTCATTGATAAGACGCATTCATGACAGATCTTTGGCACTCCCCTTGCCGTAGGTTTTATTTTTAAGGAAAAGTAATCTTAGAATGTATCGTCTCTTATTCTGTTTACTGTAGTAACGTTTTCACAATTACTGTTTGAGTAAATTGTAAAAACTAATTTGCGACTTTCATGATTTCACTTATTTCTACAGTTGTGTTTGACTCCCATAAAAAACTAGATTTTATCAGCTTTTAGCCCTGTTATCTAAGAGTTACACAGGGCAACAGTGGTTTTGGTGCCAGGGTATTTGGTGCTGATTTAATATGAATTTGATGCCCTGAATTTAAATATGGCATTAGTTTTTGCCTAGGAGCTCAAATTTGTAAGATATAAACATTTTAGTGAAATATACGTTACACTATTTTAAGTTAAATCCATCGATCAAAATAAAAAAACTAAACATCGAATTTTTTTATTATTATATATATATATATATATATATATATATATATATATATATATATATATATATATTTAATGTTAAAGTAACATAAAAATCAGAGAATATTGCAGTAGTGCTTATCTAATTACAAAGAGCAAGAAAGAGAAAAAAAGTCATCGATGAAACTAACTAGTCGCTGAACACTTCGGAAACTTCTTTTTCGTGACATTCTTGAATGCATTTTGGAAAGGTCCCTTTTTAAACTCTATCAGTAATCTGTCATCATGTACGTCTCCCATCTTCCTTGGTAGCGGTCCTCTATAATTTTATATTCTGGTGAAATCTTTCACTTTGTACCTCACTGGTGAATCCTAAATTTTCATGAAAATGGTCTAACTGGCTGTGTAAATAGTGCACCTTAATGCTCATGTTACACCCAAGGGATTTGAAACTGTTTAGCATCTCGTTTACCAGTTCAACATAGTTTTCAGCTTTGCATTTGCCCAGAAAATTTCTGACAACTGCGACAAGTGAAACCCAGGCTTTTCGCTCAGCCTCATTCATGGAATTTACGAAGGCAGGATTACGAAGGCTTAATAATTGTCTTATTTGTGGGCCCTCAAATATTCCTGCTTTAATTTTTTCCGTACTGAACTTAGGCAGTTTCCCTCTGTATATGCAAACCATGATCCGTTCTTATCAAGATCCTTTACAAACTGCTTCATTAGGTCCAGATTGATATGCATTGGAGATGATTTTCTCTCGTCCAACTAAGGGGTCGTTAATGACATTATTTTCCCCAATTTCCATATTTTGTCTCTTAGGCCTCTCTTTTCTAACCCAGTGGTGTGTTTTGTCTCTGCTATCCCAGAGGCAAGATGCAATGATATTTGGTGTCACCACCATAGCTGTCCAAGGAGAAAATTTGCCATTTTTAAGTCCACACAAATCACCCATTGATTTTCAAGATACTTTATCTTCTCCAAGATCAAAGCTATGGTGTCATATTCTTCTTTCATTTTCGTTGAGTGAGCAATTGGTATTGAACCATATTTGCTCCCATTGTGTAGAAGGACACATTTCAAACTTCGCTTTGAGCTGTCAATAAATAGGTTCGAATCATCTGGAAAATATTCAGGAAGACACATTTTTCCCACGAGTCCTCTAAGATTGTGACAAAATATAAGATTTCTCTTGAGAGAAGAAGGGTAGCGGATCATTTTGTCTTGTACGATAAAAGTTAATGTTGGTTCCTGGTTCCAGTAAATTTTTGTCGTTCAACCTGGAAACCTGTAATTCAGATGTTTCTTTTGACAGGTTAAGATCTCTTGTGAGGTCGTTTAATTCATCCTGGTTGAAACGCTGAGGAATTGATGACATTCTCTCATAACCACAGTGATAAACTATGGTAATAAAATGCTTTTTTTTTAGTTTAAGAAAGCTTCACTAGACTTACCAATTCTTTGTTAAGAAATGATGTTAAAAGTTTAATGTCTTGTAAACTATACTATGTAATTTTGTTACAAAACAAAGTAAGTCTTCTTAGTTAAGGATTTGGTATTGCTTATTACCCATAATACCTGGATTATCCGGAATTTTGATTGTCCGGATTGCCTATGGTCCCAGTTAGTCTGGATAAACGAGGTTTTACTGTATCTAAAAAAGTAGAGATGATAGAGAAAAACTGATTTCATATTTAGATTCAATGTCTAACATATAGCTAAAATCAGTTAAAAAATCCTAGGCACCAAGAAAAAAAGTTTTTTTTTGTAGACCTGTGCTATTTTTGATATGGGCTCTCAAACTTTCTCATACTGCTGTTATTTTTCAGTTTAAAAAAGTAACGGATTCTGGAACATGATCTTTAATGGCTGCATATTTAAGAAAATCCTTTTAAATTCTTGTATTTATTTCTTATATACGTTTATTGTCCGAAAAAAATTAAATTATTGGATGTTTTTAGCCTGAAAAAGAAACTTCCCCATCTTATCCCACAGCCTATCTCTGTCAGTGTATTGGATTCAATTTTAAGTAAATCTTTTTATTTCTGTTTAATATAAATTTAGGGAAATTTTTAAAGCACAAAATACTCAATAATTATATTTTTTTTTAATATAAACCTGTATGTGATAGGGATACAAGCATTTCAAAAGTAATAGCAATTAAAAACAGGTATATACATTTATGTTTCAGAGCCTTTAATTTTTTTTTTTAGTTAAAAAAAGCAGCTCTATGACAAAGTTATAGAGAGCCTCTATGAAAAAATATCTTTTGGAAAATGTGATTAAAAGACGATCAATCAATACGAAAGTTCTTCAACGAAGTCTTGAAAAGGAATCGAACAACTTCAGAAATAAGAAAAACAATTTAAATCGCAGTACAGTGTTTGTATGTTCCGTAAAAAAATTGTGTTGGCGAAATAAAATCCGCAAGATACAACTCATAGAAGGGAATAAACTGTACATACTAGCTTTTGGTAAGTACTAACTTTAAAGTCTTAAACAGCGAAGAAAACTGTTTTATTCCGAAAAATCTTGCTTATAACCATTTGATAAACATATACACAAAGGTTTTAAAACCCAAAAGGTAAAATCGTTGTAAAGTGCTATGTCGGATTCTAGCACTGCTGTTCAGCGTTTCTTATTTGTCAGTAATTATGTATTTAGAAAATTCACAAACTTTAAGCACAAAATGACAACATATATCGAGAGATTTTTTTGAGAAGTTAAGAATTTTTAAAAGTAAATAAAATTTCTGTTCTTGATTGTCCCTGAAACAACCTTTATTTTAATATACAAGAACATATTCCATATTTTACGAAAAAAGAGATGAAAGGGATAAAGCAATAAAGAGGTATACACTGCGAATCTTGAGCATATGTTATGTACACCTGTTTTTACTTATTGTATTCCATTTGTTTCCAGAATGTCTAATCAGTTGCAAACAATGATGCATAATGTAGTTTGATTTTATACGGAATTGCTGTTGCTCTTCCACGTATGTCTTTGGTACTCATTTGCTTTTTTATTCCTGTATAGTAATCAATCAAATTTATTAATCATCATTGGAAAAGATTAAAGTTGTCTTAAACTTTTGCGTCTTAAAGCTCTACTACAAATCTTTTAAAGTTAAGGTAGGGTTTAAATCTCTCAAAATATCGGAACAAAATACACTGCAGCTCTTGGGCATATGTTATGTACAGCCGTTTTTACTAATTATTGTATTCCAATTGTTTCCAGAATGTCTAATCAATTACAAACAGTGACACATAATCTAGTTTGCTTTTACACGAAATTGCTGTTGCTGTACCATGCACTTTTTTCTTTCCAATTTCTTTTATTTTCATTCCTGTATAGTAATTGCACAAATTTATTAATCATCAGTGGAAAACATTAAATAAGTCTTAAACTTTTATGGCTTAAAACTCTACAACGTATCTTTTAAAGTCAAGATAGAGTTTAAATCTCACAATATATGAAGTGCTCTTTTCAATGGTGTGTGGTCACGTGTTCAGCTAGTCACGGTAATGTAATATATAACACTACCCAGTCAAAATATGGGCATTTAAAAAGCTTCTGTAGAATCATTTGACTGGCCCAGTTTGAATATGAGACTTTTGCCAGATTTAAATGCTATCCCATTATTTAATGAATAGACACCGCAGGAAAATAACCGCCATTGCCTTAAGCCCTTGCCAAGAAAAAAAAATCTATTAAGTCATCTGTAAGTGACGAGTCAAAGAAAACCCGAAGAATTTAGGGAGTAGTTTAGCTGAACAGTTACACAAAAAATTTGTCAGAAAAACTCTTCAAGGGTCTATTGGGGGTCTATGATAAATTTTTCTGTTTTAAAATTTAATTTAAGTTTTTAGGAATGTAATTATTAGATAATAATATCCGTTTTTATATGTATAAATACAGATTTTCATAGGGCAGAGTGATCCACGCATCTAAAGTCGAATGTCATGACGCTTTTGTATATGCCTCAAATGCTGGCGTTGGCTTTTATTTGTGTACCAACACTAGGCAAAACTGAGGAAATCCACTGGACCTTAAACAGCACATGGGTCTTCCCGATGCAACCAGTCAGAAGCAGTTTCGTTTTTCTCTAGACTATGTTTGTGCAATTATAATCTGTTTCTGAAATCTTGTTTATATTTGTGAAATTAAAAATGAAAATAGTACAAAAATAATAAAACATAAACCTAATGCACCTCTTTTTCTAATTTTTTTTTCATATTCTTAGTCAAATTGTTATCTTTAAGTGTTTTATGTGCAACTATTAGTATTATAATTATGTTGTATGCTGTATATTATGGAGAAAAATGTTAGGGGGTCCATAAAGAATAATTCTTTTAAAAGGGGTTTATTTAGGAAAAAAGTTGGGAACCCCCTGTTCTAGTCAATATTTTGAAAAGCAATTTCAATTTAGCGCATATTTTCACTATTTTGTTTGTGTAGCTGCTACAGAAATGATTAGTTTTGAAACAGAACCATGTCTTTTTCCTCTACCTGAGCAAAACTTCTTTTTACGAAGGTCAAACATTGAAAGTGTTTTGGATTTTGTGCGTGAATTAGGATTAAAGCCCCTGAAAATCTGGGATATTATTTATGATTATCAAACATTACATAGAAAGCAAGAATATTTCTAAAACAATCGCGATGTAAGTATATATATTTATAAACGCAGAGTGTAATTTCGGAAGGGAAAGAAGGTTAGTTACAGGTAGGAAATGACTTTGAAAAAATATAATTTTATGAGTGGTAGATAAAATTTACCAGATAGTATATAATTTACACATTATTTCAGCCTTTTTGGACAAACATTGCGCATTACAGTTCATACAAAAAACTTGAATCGAAATGATAAATTTTAATAAAATAAGCGTTTATTTTATATTTTATTTATGCTTTCAGAATTTGAGTCGTTCGAATAAAAAAGAATGATATATGGTAATAGGTATCCCGCTCGTAAAAAGCGCTCTCTATTTTAACCGTAGTTTGCAAGTGAATGAGAGCTTCTATATGTTTTTACGTACTTCTTCTTTGCAAAAATGACCTTATCTACATTATTATTTAATGCACTGTTTTCGAGATATAAGATAAAAATCTCTTATGCAAGTATAAATAATGAGTTTTGCATGTAAAAGAAGTTTGTAGTAGTATTAACGACGTGTTTAATACCTGTTAATATGCTACGTGAAAAGGAAAATATTTTATATCCCATATTATCGCATTTTAAATTGTTTCTTTTAATTATTTAAATATGAAGAATATCTAAACATTAATTCCATCTGTCATTAATAAACTGAAATGTTAAAGAATAGAGGAAATGCAAGACTTTAGGAGAATGATTTTTTGTTAATAAGTATAATTTTAAAAATTAAGGCATCGTTTAGTTTAAAATAGGCCTGCACAATTCAAAATGTGATGAGGTTCATCTGTATATTTAAGTTGCTAAGCCGACTTTTTAAGCACTTTATAAGGGTATGTGAGTAAGAGTTACGTCGTTTTACTTTATCAACATTTGTGATATCTAAGAAACAGACAGCACCCCATTAGTATAAGGATATTGCATAAAGTTCCTTAAAATAATCTATATATTTAAGTTGCTAAGCCGACTTTTTGGGCAGTCCGTGAGAGAAAACTACTGCATCAATTTAATTAATTTTGGACTTAAACGAAATATTGTAATCTGTAGATTTGTCAAATTTGGTTTTTGTAACCGCAATTTCTATTAATGAGCGATAATTTGCAATTAAAAATTGATTTCTGCGCATGCTCAGTGGCATGTTTCAATCTGCCTTTAAAAACTCACTGTTTCTGCGCATGCTCAGTGACATATTTTAATGATAAACACGTTTATTACGAGGAGTCTCTCTAGATCTCTCTCTGCGATTTTTATTTTTATGATAATTATGTTTGTGAAATATAAGATTAAACCTGATGGTAATTGTTTATTTCGCGTTGTTTAATTAGCGATAATTTACAATTAAAAAAAAAAAAATGCTTTCTGCGCATGCTCAGTGACGTTTTAAAATTTTCTTTAGATACTTACTAAGCACGAAGTCACTTAAACACATTAATTTGTTTCTGCGCATTATGATTTTCAACATTTGGCAATGATGTGTTGAGTATAATTTGTGTATTAGTGCACTTATTTACTATCTAGCCGTCATGTTTTGACGGGTACCAAAACATGACCGCTCGATAGTAAAAAACGGCTAAATTAGTATTACTTAATTCTGCAGGCTGCAAGAAAATAGGGTAGATGGGAAAGCAAAAAATATTTTATCTAACTAAAAATAAATGAGAGATTATTTTTAAAAAATAAATAAATATGAATATTTATTGCTTACGTATTCCTTTCGTAATATTAAAATTTTCTTTTCCAATGGCTGGGAGCTGAACGTTACTCTTTTCCCGGAAGAAGCCAGAAGTGAGTGACCCCTTTGCCGCACGTATTCTATGCGTTGCTCCGGCTGCACCACAGAGGGTGGGTCCACGTTATACCCGTACCGGTCCCATAATTTTGAACCGGGTTAAGTGACGAGACCGGAACACTTGAACCCGCACCAGAGGTGTTGTTTGGGAACTTGGAGGACATTGCAGCTACGACAGATTTTTTTTCCGTGCACCAGCCGCCATTAGTGTACACGTCGGTGGTTTTCTCAACGTCGGGTATCAAACCAGCAATTTTCACATCACTGTCTCGATGCTTTAGCAGACCGGTCCTTCACGCTCCTTTCTTAATACAGGGTTAACACAAATGAATGGCCGGATTTTAAATATTTATATTATCGAAATTCTTGCACATATTTCAATAAGTGATACACGAAATTAAAGAAAAATATACCAAGTTTTATTTTCAGTTACAAATGTTCGATGTGTGACGCTTCTTTTACACGATTAAAATCGAATGTGTAATCAAGTTCGTTCCACACATTTTGCAGTACACTCGAACCCCATTATAACGAACTTCAAGTGACCAAAGGTTTTGTTCGCTATATCCGGTGGTTCGCTATATCCGAACCATTAAGTAAAATGTTAGAGTTCACAAAAAGTATAACTCATTAGTTTCTATGTATATTCAATAATGATGTATTGAAAGAATGATAAAATCTATTAAAGATGATCATTAATGTATTAAACTGACTAATATCGATTACATTAAACTGACACAATAATAAATGAATTAACTAAAAATGAAGACAAATGGAAATAAGTTGATTTTATCTTTAATCGTTTCTCACTGTTTTGATACAGAAGTAATCGGTTATCTTCTGCTGGTGTGATGCCGATTTCAAAAATATTTTATGAAATTCTTTGTCTAATACATCAAATGACTCCAGCACTCTTTCTTCCACTGTTCGTGTTACCAAAAACTTATTACACTCATCGCTGTTGTTATGTAGCATCTGATATGGTGACGATTTCGTCAATTATGTGCTCCTCTTCATCAGCATCAGAAGCAGAATCTTCCATTTCTGAATGATTCATTTTAATTTCTTCCACAATATCTTCAACAGTCGGATTTTCACATGTAATGAATTCATCATCACATGTTTCGAACAATTGCACGCCACAATCTGAGAATGATGGAATTTTGTGCTTTTCTATCCACATCCGGATAAGTAAATCTTCATCATCCTGTTCTTCAACATTCTTTGCTTCTTTAACATTCGTTGTATCTTCAAGATTCTTAAAAAGTTTGAAAAAAAAAAAAAAATCAGTTTTCGACTGAAAAAAATGTTCGTTATAGCCGATTCTTAAGATTTCGGAGGTTCGCTATAAAAGGATAAATTAGCATTAAATACAATAGGAAAACGGTAGGACCAAACTTTCTTTCGTTATATACCAGGTTCGTTATAACGGAGTTCGACTGTATCACACTGTCAATGGCTCCCAATGCTGCACAAATGCGTTCTTAAAGTTCTTGCAGTATTTTTGGCATCGGCGGTGCATAAACAGTGTCTTTAACATAACTCTATAAAAAGAAATCACATGGCGTCAGGTCCGGTGATCTTGGTGGCCATGTGATTAAGGGTAAATCCCTGTCAACCTCACGCCTCACCCATCGGCGTGGAAGCTCCTCATTTAAGTAAGCACGTACAGGCAAAGACCTATGGTCTGGGGGCTGTCTCCTGTTGAAACAAAAATTTGTGCTGTCCTCAAGCAGTTGTGGAAATAACCAAATTTGCAACATGCAAAGATAATTGCTACCTGTTACCGATTTTTCATCAAAGAACTTATTTTTCTTTAATTGCGTGTATCATCTATTGTAATATGTTCAATAGATTCGAAAATATAAATTTTTAAAATCCGGTCATTCATTTGTGATAACTTTATATTATAAATCTAAAAATAATATTCCGTATTTTTTTTAGATTTATAATATTATGCGTCTTCACAAAAGGCTTCACGGGCCTCAGAGTGAGGCATATGGCCCGCATATGGTACGTGGACCGTATGTTGTGCAGTCCTGGTGTAAAAGATAGATTAATTCTTTGAATTTTAATTCCCATCTTCGGTTTAATCATTTAAAATCATTTAAAGCATAAATAGTTGGCATTCTCATGAAAGTTTTTCAAAGGAAACACTTAAATAAATTTAGAAATTTATACTCATACGTTCCGTAATTGAATAGGAAATAAATTAATAATCTGTAGATTAGATGATGATGATAAAAGTTACTTCTCGGACACTAACCGTTCATGGCAACTGTTCACCAACGGGAGAGACAGTAGCAGTTAAACAAGAAATATAAAAACAAAATTTTTTAAAGTCAATTCCTACTTATTCCTATTTATACATAGCATATTTATACATGTATATAGGTCAACAAAGAAAATTTGAGTGTGAACTAATAGTAGGAATTGAAAAAAAGGATTACCTGCCAGAACCTTGCCTACTGTGCGAGATTAGAACGGGGGGAAAGAGAGAGAAAAAGTTTATCAGGTTGGGGATTCGATCCCGCAAACTACAGGACGGGAGGAGCCCGTGTTACCGCAGTGCTACCGTTTACAGAGTAATAACTGGGAAATTACTATTCAAGAGCAAGAGACGCTTTAGGTCTAAAACTAAAGTCGATTAATTAAATTTAATTAATGAATTAATATTTGAAAAACTGCATTAACATCAAGTGTCATCCACTGAAAGTTTTAAAAAATGTATTTGAAGTTGAGTGGATGAATAAAAAGTATTTTATTAACGGTTGAAAATTTGAACAAGATATATATAGGGAGAGTATGAACTAATAGTAGGAATTGAAAAATAGACGTAAAGAAGGATCATCTGCAAAGTATATCCTTAAACTTTCAAGTAATTTCAATAGTATCATTTTGCAGTAAGGTGCATTATTTATAGAGCATTGATCGTAAGTTTTGTTTAAAAAAAAGATGGGAGAAAATTTTGATTTGCACTGCTTCTGACCTACTCAAGTAGCATTAAAAAAAGCTGCAGCTTCACATAAAAGAAAGATTCCAAACAGTTCAGAAAAAGATGAAGCATTGTGCTTTTATACTATTTTGAAAGTGAAAATTCCAAATTTTAAATACTGCATTGAACTCCTGATATCGAAAAGAAAATAGATATAAAATATATTGTCTGTTGAATCGGTTCGTAAACACAAGTATGTAACAGGCTTTAAAAAATTAATATACATGCAATTTTATTTAAAATGTTAATTAAACCGTATGTAACACTAGAACAACCGACAATTACGGTTTACGTATATCAACTAAAATAGTTAAGGGCCTGTGGAGGCCTTGTGATACAGCGCGCTGCCTTTCGGGTGCTGAGGGTGCTCGGATCGTATCCCGGCGCCGCGCCACAAAAATGCCTCCGTTTATGTCGTCCCTTTATAGGGGTTAATGCTGGTCCGGCTAATGGTGCCGCCCGTAATAAAATGGCCAGCAAAACTGTGATGTATTTTAGGTGAATGTCTTCGCGACAAGTGCCTCCGCATTGGTAGAAAAAAAAAACTAAAGTAATTAAATAGAGAGATATTGAAAAAGACACTTAAATAGTTATAATTTTTTACTTTGATTCTGATAACAACAACTTATTTCTGTGATAACAAACAAAATTGGTTTACATCCTGTATTTCTTAGCTATATTTTCTCATAAATAAATAGAAAATTTTCTCTCTTTCATCATTAATGGCGCAAACTTCATTTGATTTCACTATTAGATTATACTATTAATTGTCAAAAAAGCTCATATTTATTCACTTTTGAAAAGCTAATCACGATCGGTTTGCAGCGCCTGCATCGTTTATGTCATGCATTTTTTCCAATGGGATAGAGATTTTTATAACGTTCTCTCATTGGTAAGTTTTATGGATAATATTAATAAAAAATGACATTCAAAACTAATAACTGCTCTATTATTTATTTTGCTATTCCTTTTTCTCTCGATAATGGCAAAACTGATACTATGTATATGTCAGCGGTTTCCACCTTTATGCTACTACGCCTCTCTAAAAAAATGTTTTGTTCTGCACTTCCCTATCTTTTAATAGATATAATAATATAGGCACGTTTTAAATAATGATAACTTTATTACAAAAAATACTTAAAACTACAATTAAGATAATAATAACAAGATGTTTCTATAACAATATGGACATGCATATTTATTTTTCTATTAAATTATTAATAAAACTGCATCTAACGCATCGAAATTTAATGCGAGGGTTGTTGTTGATTGGCACAAAATTTATCAAATCTTGGAGACAATGTGGAGAGTGCTGCTCGTAATTCTTTTTCGGCTATTAACCTGGTTCGATATTTGGTTTTCGTTGCAGCCAGGGCCGAAAAGCCCGTTTCGCATAAATCAGACATTACAAACGGTAGAAGCACTATCATTGCGTTGCAATACAAAGATTAAACTCTCCACTAAGATTCATCCAATATTGAATTATGATTTCATTTTGAAGCTTTTGTTTTAGTGAGCTACCACATGACAATTCTACCAATTTTTCTTTTTCGACGGTTGTCAACTCAAAATCGCCTTCTTCATTGTCTATAAATGGATTCTGTATCCCCAAAACCTTTGAGAAATTAAGGTCTTTGAAATAATTTGAAAAATGCAGCACTAAATCATACAAGTGTTCAATAAAAATAATTTTGCTTGCTTCAATATTGGCTGTAGCCCAGAAATCTTTTGAAAGTGAAAACATTGAAAACATATCCAACTCATTCTTTTGTAATTTTGATTTCCATAAATTCATCTTTCAATGAAAACTTTTACTTTTTGAACATAGGGATGTATTTGGGATCCCTGCATTGATTTATTTAAACCGCCCAATTTTCCAAAAATTCCAGCCCAATTTGCAAGTTTAACAATAAAATTATCGTTCGTCCACAAATGTACCTGTTCATGGTGGTTTTCTTCGAGAAAGGGGGCTATTTCTTAAGCTCAAACACCCTTTGAATCACTTTAGTACGAAATAGCCAGCGAACTTTAAAGTAATACAGAAGTGATGTATAATTAGCTTCCATATCAACACACAGCTTTGCAAACAGCCTAGCTCTCAAAGGACTGTTCTTAATGTAGTTTACAATTTTTATAACTTTCGTAAAATCGTTGTTCAGTTCCTCCCTCATATTTTTTTACACTAAAGCTGCTCTGTGAAGCATACAGTGCGTACAGATAGCGTGTGGTGCTTTCTTTTTGACCAATGCTTGAAGAACTGCTTTGTGTCCAGACATTGAGACCAATGCAATTATTCCACGTTATGTCGTTTTCTTTTTAAAAGAAAAAAAAGCTGTATATTATATTAAAGATCTTAATGGATGTGATTTATCCAGAAATGGGTTTGCAAAATAGTATATCTTCTAATATATTATTTTCCGCAACATATCGAACGTATTAAATTAAATGGGCATCTTAAGCTATATAAGTTGCCCCATCTACTTGAATGGAGAATTTCGTAGTACGCAGTCGAGAAATTAATTGATCGCAAATATCTTCAGATATATCATTGATTCTCCTTCCGGCTGTACTGTATTATCAGCAGGAGAAATTTGTCGCAACTGTCTTGCATAAGATTCGCCGAACATTATTCCAACCATGTCAATAGCTGCTACTAAAATTAGCGTTTCTCCTATTGTATGTGGTTTCTTTCATTTCGCAATTCGGTAAGAGACATGGTACGAAGCCAAAAATGCGTTTGGTGTACCTGAAAGCATTTTTTTAAACGTTTGCTTCTGAATATTTATTTATCTCGTCCAATTTTCTTTGAAAGAATTTTTTGTATGGGCTTTCCAACGTATTCAGAATGTAGAGTTTCATGGTGTAGTTTTAATTTGACTGGTCTTATACTATCTGAAGCCAAAACTTTCGAACACAACAGACACACTGATTTTTCTAAGCCATCTTTAATAACATTTGCGAATCCTAACGATAAATACGATGAACTGTATTGTCTTTTCTTGGGAGCTTTACCTCCTTCTTTTCAGCTTTCATTCCCACTTGTGTCAGCATCAGTGTCTTCATTATTGACGACTCTTCTCTTGTAACCACTCAAAAATTTATCCATTCATCTAAAAATATTTTATTAATATAATTTAAAATAAATAATAATTAAATATAATTATAAAGATATACGAACGATTATTTAAAAAAAGAAATCTTGATAAAAACTACATCACACCCCGCCAATACCCTTCAGTTGACACTATAGCTACGAGTGACTTTTAAATTTGAGGATATTGTTTCATGCCAGTAGCGGTCGTTTTTTGCATTACAGACACGAGCGTTTGCAAAGGCGCGATTTTTAAAATCTTCCGCTCCGGATAATTTTTAATAAGAATTAAATGAATGTATAAAAATGGAAGAAAAATAAAAATAAACATTACTTCATTGAATTTGTACCGTTATGTTACGATATGAAGTTTTATAGATATTATGGTATGAACATTAATTTTTTAAGGGGAGTGGTCACTTTTACGTACCTTTAAAAGTATCATTTTTAGATCTATGTTCGATTGTATGTACTACTCATGATTTAAGCTTGATTTATATGAAATTGTTTGAGTAACTGCCTATAATATTGTTTATTATAGATGCAATTTTTCAAGATAATTAATAAAAATGACTTTTTATGCATAAAAAGTGAATATTTTTTTTAAAAATCGAGCATTTTGCAGTCAACTACTGTGCGCATTCTGTCAAAATAAATTATTATGGTACATTAATATTTTTTTACTATATGTGATTACAATACTTCAGGCAACAATATCCAGCAACATTATTCTAAAATATATTAAAACATTTTAGTACGTGCTATTTTTAATTAGAAATTTCAAAAATGACTGAGTAAAAACTTATAAAAAATTCTTTAAAAAATTAAAATATATTAAGGTTCAAAAATTTTGGTGGATTTTGTTGTCTAAAGTGTTGTAATCACATATAGTAAGAAATTATTAATGTAACTTAATAATTTATTTTGATAGAATGCGCACAGTAGTTGACTGCAAAATGTTCGATTTAAAAAAAAAATATTCACTTTTTATGCATAAAAAATCATTTTATTTTTTTATTAATTACCTTGAAATATTGCATATATAATAAACGTATTATAGGCAGTTACTCAAAAAATTTCTTGTAAATCAAGCAAAAATCATGAGTAGTACATACAATCCAGCATAGGTCTAAAAATGATACTTTTAAAGTTACGTAAAAGTGACCACTCCCCTTAAAAATGTTTTGACGCCTCCTCTGGCAATAGTCCGCGCCTCCCAGGTTGAAAACCATGGTTCTACACTATTATTTTGGTTTCCCTTTTTCTCTCGATAATGGCAAAACTGATATTATATGTGGTAACACCCCTGCATGTGAAATGAAATGGAGGAATATAGGAACAGGTGAGAAGCTTTTAACTCGTGAATTATTTATACTGTATCAAATTACTCAAGGTTCTCAATCTGTCAAAATACGGAATACTGAGGTTTTACTACGTATAAAAAAACTTGAGATCTAAGATTTTATAAAAATAATTTTGTGTGCATTATAGCAAAAGTAGCGAAGCCTAGAGAAAATGCGATGACACTTGAAGTAGTATTTTTTTTTCAAAAGTTGTAAAACACTGGTCATTTCGAGCGGTTTATTAATTTTAGGGATAAATTGGTATATGCAGTTAGTTTAAAAGCCTTAATCAGTTCCCTCGTGTGGGGTGGTGGTTAAAAACACACCTTGATGCCTCTAGACTGTTTATGTATATATAGAGTAAAACATCAAAAGTTTCCTTATTTGCAGTAGTATTAAATTGTATGAAGTTTGAAAATAACCCAGAACCAGTGATTCTCAACCACTGTACTGCGGCACTTTAGTGGGCTGCGAGATTCTTGAAGTGTGATTCTTGAAGATTCTTGAATACCCATACGTAAGCGACGTGAGATGAGTACTTCAATCAGTTCAATCTTAATAGTGAGGACTTGCTGAACCAATGCGCATGACTATTTCAGTTCTGGACTGGTAACTGGTAGCTCTGGACTATTACAGTTCTGGACTTTTAAATCTGGTTCACGAAATGAGAGTAGCGTTATCATTTTTACGCCCAAATATAAATGAAGTTATCAAAAAACAACAAGCTCGAATTTCGCTATAAATGTAATTTGTAGTTAAATAAAAGTTTTGTTTACTTTGTACTGCAATTTCATTTTATCGTTCAATGAAATTTTTTTAGTTGCTATTTTTACAAAATATATTATAGATACTTCAATCAATTATTCAAGTAAAATTCTGTTACATTTATCCTATTGTTAGTGTGCCACCAAATTTTAAATTGTTAAAAGTGTACCGTGATGAAAAAGAGGTTGGGAACCACTGACTTAGACCAAAATCCTGGATACCCACAGTTGAAGAGTAAGTACAGTATTTTACACTATGCAAGACACTCTGAATTATCCGTACGCACTCAAGCAGGTGTCAGGGATAATGAAGAATTTCAGAGAATGCAATTTAAAATGCATCTTGACTCCTTTATAATTAATAGACAGGAAATCCAACGTAAATAAAGCACAAATAGCAGTAAGGTACAATTTTGCATACGACCGTTTCGAAGCTGCAAAGGAGCTTCTTCATCAGTGCAAAGAACTTAGTGAAGGTCAAATAGCCGAAAACTAAGCGGGCGGTGTTTGCTTAGTTTTCAGCTTTATGAGCTGCCACTAAGTTCTTTGCACTGATGAAGAAGCTCCTTTGCAGCTTCGAAACGGCTGTATGCAAAATTGCCCCTTACTGCTATTTGTGCTTTATTTACGTTGGATTTCCTGTTTATTCCTCGAGCACAAAGGTTTTGTCTTTTCTTTCCTTTATAATTAGCTTTAGAAGAAAAAAAATATGTGCCTCTGGCAGCCATTACAGCCAAGTTCGATTCATTTCTCCAGTGCTTGACCCGAAATGTCGTACTCTGAAAGATTTTGTGCTGTGCATTTCCGTAATAAGGGTTGCCGACACCATCCTAAAAGTATTCGAAGCTTCATCGCACCTCAAGCGACAGGCAAAAGGTTTACAGTGACACTTCATTACCAGGTGTTGCCTGACCATCCAGAATACTAAATAACGCTACGGTCTCGATTTGGGAGGGGTCAAACCCGAGGTGTGACCTCAATTGCGCGCCCACGCACTTGCTGTTAAACGAACGGCTAATCCCCCGAAGAATGAAACAGATAACTCATGCAATGAGTTAAGAATCAGAAGTCATGTGCGTTAGAAAGCATGGTTGAATGAGGGTGTTATCATTACTTTCATTGTGCGGGAGAGTTGTTCGGAAACCTCCCTTTGATAGCCTTTAATATGTATCAATTTATTCTTATCACACGTTCCGTGTCTTTGTTTAAGTTTTCATTTCTCACTTGGAAGGAAAGTAATGATTTTTCTCGAGTTTTAAGAGGTGGGAGATGGTGCTGTATGAATATTTATCTTTCGCAGGCGCATTGAAACTACGAAAAATTGATCATTAAAAGTATGCTATTCACGAGATGTTTGTGCAATTATCCTTATGCAAATCTTTTTCAAGGTGTTAATACCTAATAAATGTAAAATATTGGATCCCACGGTCAAAATGATGTTATTGTTATCATGCAGCATGTGCAGTTGATTAAAGTGTTTGAATAGGCCTCATATCAGAACAATTGTAAGATAGAAATTGTATACTAGGGGGGTTACTCTTCAGGTGACCTATTCTTTGTCACCTGTTCTTTGTCAATAGTCACGTATTCACTTAAAGGCTTTATTTCCTGACTGATTGTAATAGCTATGGTTCAAAAGATGCGTGTGACCTTACTGTTTAACCATGATCTAATTAATTTAAGATAAAAGGAATTTTTTTTAGTAGGAAAGTATGTATGTAATAGGTGAAATTCAAACCATCCGTCAAATAAATATATATCATATCATATATCTTGTGTTTGCTGTGCAAAGGGTATTAAGTCCAAAATAGGCTAAAATGAGTTATCAAACCAGGCATGTTTGAAAAATCAGGGGCTACTGCAGGGTACAGAAAGCTAAGTCCAGTTCCACTCCTAAATATTTTTATTCATCAGGTAAAATTTGGGGTATGTGAAAAAAAAAAAACACAAACATGTTAGTGTTTAAGGGGTTATGTCCTAATCAAAGACTTAACTCTTTACTAAAAAAAAATAAAATTGGAAAAATTTACTTTAAAAAAAGTAAGAGAAATTAAACTTGAAAAAACTGGCTTTACAAAAGCCGCTTTTTTTTTCAATCCCATTTTTCTAAAAACTACGATTTTGGACTTGACACTCTTTACACTGCAAACACAGATATTTCGATAGTTAGAACTTTAAACTACATAACAAATTAAAGTATGACCCTATATAACTCCTCAGTAGAAAACATATGAGATTTTTGAGATTTGACATATGAGTGATAAAATATATCAAATGGTATAAAGGTGTTTAAAGAATTCGACTTTCATTTCGTTGAAGGAATAACTTTTTCAGAAACAAAATGATCAAATATAAATAAAAATAAAAACAATATTATTGTAAAAAGTCTAAATATTTTGAGATATTTTCTTCAGGGGTTCTTTTAAAAAATAAAGAACACATGATGAATCTGGAAACAAAAATTTCAATGAAAGTTTCTGATTATTTTTCTCGAATTTAGTGACACAAGTCTTTAAGAACATTTCAGTTTGAGCTCTGAGGCAGCATAGCTCTCTGAACGTTGTAGTCTAGTTGAAACTAAGAGAATCAATTTTTTTGTTTTTTATCTTAATCGAAATCTGGATTTATTCTGAACAATTTGGTACCACTCTTTTTGCCATTGGACAATTACATCATATGATATTAAAATAATTGTGAACAACCAAACAGTTATTTTTATACAAAATTTTAAATTTAAATGCATTTATCTCAAAATATGATATTCTGACTTTGCGCGTATGATATTTCAAAAACTATTTGAGAGAAAGGCTTGGAATTTTCTACACACTTTAATGTTAACCTTCTTCATAAAATGACCTAAAAGCTTAGATTTTTCTCAGGTAATAAAAAATTTACAAACCGTTGTATGAGAAAAGTTTCGTGAATTTTTTAAAAAAATAATTTTTAATAATAAATATTGAAAATGAAGGCAATTAAAAGATTCTACGTCAATATATTAAGCCAAATGCTTTCTTTAAATTATGTTTAAATGTGTTAATTAAAATTAGCATCAGTTATCCCGCGTGCGTTGACACATTGTAATTTATGAAAATAGGAAGACAACATGTTAATTATTATTCCTAATTAATTTAAATAATCCACATCAATATGATATTTCTGTTACAACAAGTTACGTTTGATCTAAAAGTCCAGAAATTTTCCTTAAATTTGCTTCACTGGTGGATTTTTTAAAAATTATGAAAATTTTCCTAGCATTTTTCGCAAGTCCAATGTGTACCGTTTACATTCCCTATGTAAATGTCAGTTTAAATTTTTCAAAGGGAAAATATTCTAGCACGTTTCCCTCTCTTGTTATATTGACAATATTCCTATCATAGTTGCTACCTAAGGTAAGGTGACCAGACGTCCCGCTTTTTAACAATTTGTCCCGCGTCCCGCAGCGTTTTAAAAAAGTCACGATTTTTTGAAAGACTGCACGACAAGATAGGGAACGGCGGGAGAACGGGAAGAGAATATACGTTTTCAGAGGCCATGTGGATATTTCGCCAGGATATGAGTTTTATATTATTTTTGTTAATTTTATAATGTTAAGCTTTAATAATAACAAATAATTGTAATATTTCCGAAAATGATCTTTTTAATGAGGTATCATTATTAAAAAAAAATATATTAATAAGGAAAAGGTTAAATCTTGGGCATCAGCAAAAATCACAATAGAGAACAAATAGTTAGAAATATTTCATCATTTTGAAACAAACCATGTTCCATACAATAATGCACTAAAAATTGTGGAATATGCGCTGCCCTTACCAGGAACTAATGTTGTGACTGAACGAGTTTTTTTCTACGGTAAATAAGGTGTGGACACCAGAAAAATCACAATTAAGTGTTGAGACTTTGAAAGACATTTTATGTGTGAAATATAATTTAACAAATTCATGTGAAAAATTTCATGACCTTTTAAACAACGACAGCAATCTACTAAAAAAAATTCACTCCAATGAGACATATGCCAAAGAATAAAATAATACTATAGATAATTTTTTTTATTTATTATATTTGTAAACTGTACTTAAGTGGAAATTAAAAAATATATATTGCAATATTATTTTTGCGTTCTATGAAAATTTTTGTTGCTCCATATAGACCAAATTTTTAATCAAGAACCCCCCCCCCCCCCTCCGTCAATGTGTCCCGCTTTACTAATGTTAAAATCTGGTCACCTTAACCTAAGGGTATGCGAATGGTCTTAACCAGTAGTTCTGAAGTCATAGACAACTAACTGCTTTTAAAAGCCTGAAGAATTAAATAAAATTATCAATAACAGAACAACTATAGTCAACCTCCCGCCAGATAAGACCTGGGACTGGTTTTAGGGTTGCCGCCTCGGAGAAGTCGATTTTCGAAATAAGTGGTCGGGGATAATCAACATTCTTCATCTTCACACATTTTCTCTTGAAACGAAGGTCAACTTCGCTTCTGTAACGTTCCATCCTTCATCAAAAAAGAACCCTCCCCGAGTGACCAGTTTCTCGGGGATCTTCCCTTCAGAGAAAGACAATACTTCCGAGTATAAGTTGAAAATATGGCAGGAATTCAGCTGTTTCTGTGGTTGCTGTCGTCTTCATTGTTTCTAGTGCCCCCTGGCCGGAGTTATTGCAGACAAACTTCCCCAGGGGCGGAATTTGTGTGTGTGTGTGTGGGGGGGGGAGGTGATTGTACCCTCTCTCACACTCTCTGAGCTCATAGAGGGTCTACTGATTTAACGTGCCCATATCCAGCCTAAACACGGAGGTATTTAATGGCGCTGGTTGTGATTCGATCCGAGCACCTCGGCAAAGAAAGACGACACACTACCACTACGTTACCTCGTTCCCTCAACTGCTTCTTATCCTAGTAATTACACTGAAAAGTTTGACAGTTCTCTTCAAAGGCTGTTTAAGTAAAAAATTGGCTTAAGAGCTATTCTTTGCTTATAAAAACTGAATATAAACAGTTCTGAAATTTTAATATTTTATAAAGGAACAAAAAAAATTAAAGTGCCAAAACTGGAAAGTTAAAAAAACTTAAGCATAGAGAAAAAAATAATTTATTTATTCGAGATGCAAAGGCTTTTTAAAAGTACCTTCTTAAGCAGGATACAAGAGCTGTTAAGAAACAATATGCTGCAATGAAAAGCATTGCATCGTGCCGAAAGGACGTTACCATTTCTCAGAAAGTAAGTACTGGGAAAGTGGTCAGTTCTCAAACCAACAAAAAAGTATATAAAGTAAAGTTAAAAAAGCATATATATGAAAATTGAAAGAAGAAAGAAATAGAGGAGATAGAAAAATAGTCATAAAAAAGACAGAAATTATAAGAAATTTTTAAAAAATTAAGAAAATAAATTTATATAGACTGTAATAATTAAATGTAAATAGCATTTAATCTAATTCCGTCTATACTTCCAAATATACTTTACAAAAATAAATTGTATGAATTTTTTAAAAATGAACAGTTTAAAATGTATAAAATATTTAGAGACATAAATATTTAGTAAAAAAAAAAAATTCCTTTAACTAATTCCTTGAAAAAAATTCCTTGTATTTTTTTATCTTTATAAAATGGAAATTTTTTTATAGCTCTTTACTTTTGTTAAAATAATATTGCGCTGACCTGCAAAATGGATCAAAAGTGCAAATACATTAAAATACACCATATTTCATATCAGTGAAACTCAAAACAGTGTTATTTCACTGCTACTTGATATTATTTACTTCAGGCTGCTGTGTTTTAATACTATTGGATTCGCTCACCTGAATGTTAACCTATAGCGAAAATGTGTTTACTATTTACAGTTACAGAAATGCCGATAATCCATATAAAAACGGTATTTTCAGATAGCCTGAATTTTTCTGCACGTTGCAAGACAATTCATTTTCTAAATTTCGTCCACCAAAGGAATTTATGAGCGTTTAAAACACCCTATACCAGATTTCTCCACCCAAATAATTTGAATTTCAAAGTATTATTAGCACATTTTTTAAGACAAACTCGGGGCTTCGCCCCTAGGCTCGCTACGCTCGCTCCTCTGTTAGGGCTAATAGCGAGATACATAGGGATGATTGTCGGGCAATTTAACAGCTTCCATCCATTTACTCTTGTCACCCTTATGCGATGGGCTTTTCATCACTGTTGAATCATCAGCTTTAAAATTCAATTAAAAATAGAAATTGTAAGATAGAGACTTGAAATGAGGTTTATATGAATAGCTCCAGCCAGTGAGCTCCAATGGCTACTACAGATGTAAGAAATATATTAAAATGGAAGGTAAAAATTTGGACCAGTTTGCTTTATCTATAGCTGTGAAAATTCAGATTTACTTCAATTTTTCTCTTAACCGGCCCATTACTGGTGCATTTACTTTACTTTCCGAACAACCCAATACTTTTACATTCAAGTTAAAAAGCAAAACATTAAAAAAATTGAGATTGCTTCCTTGTGCTTACCATTTACAATATACTTCCATGCTATATACTAATACAATGAGAATAATTTAGTTCTCTGAACAGAAAGCATTTTCTAACAGAATTGTTTTTGTCTTAGATTTCCGTGGTATAATTTTTTTTAAAAATCTAAATGCCTATGAAGAGAAGGAAATAGTTATGTAATCTAATTCTCTTTTATTATGAACTAGGGGTTTCGCCCCTAGGCTCGCTACGCTCGCTTCTCTGTTATTGCTAATAGCGAGATACATAGGGGTGATTCTCGGGCAATGTAACAACTTCCATCCCTTTACTGTTGTCACCATTAATGCGAAGGACGTTTCATCACTGTTGAATTGTCAGCTTCAAAATTCAATTAGAAATCGAAAATTTAAGATATAGACTTGAAATGAGGTTTATATGAATAATAAAGCTTTCAGCTTCCAGATGATGTAAATATTTTCTTTGTAAGATAAAAACTCGAGGAGCATCGATATTACATCTACGTATGGGGCGATATTTCTTGAAAAAGTGTGTTTCATTTTTTGATGAATATATTAGTCTGTTTTAAAATATTTTTAAACAAATGGGGTCTAGTTCGAAAGAGAAATGTCTATAGTCTTATATTGTAAAAAGATCAAAATTCTACGATAATGTTTTGGCGAGTTTTCGTAATCTAAAGATGAAAAAGTCAATATTTTCTCACAAAACATAAAATTTAAAAAAAATTAAAGTCCGACGAAGATGAGACATGTCTTACTTTGGTTCTCCCCTTTTTCTGCATCCATTGGTATAGCTCTCGCCCCATACCCCCAGTGGGTTCGGAGGAGATAGAGAGACAAGCTTTTGACAGCGGCAGCGGGAGTTACTTTTTTTTAGAATAGAGAGAAACTGACCCAAGGTGTAAAATTTCTTTCTCTATTACGGAGTAAAATTGTTAAAAAAATCTTTCAATATAAATCAGCAATCCTTGAACACTTTTTCTCCATAGGCTAACACTGAGGTGTGCGAATCCAATAGAGTTAGTACACAGCAGCCTTAACGTATTTCTTTTTACACACTTCATAATTTATAGCGAAAGGTTGAAATTTTTTTAACGAGAATTATTACTTTAAATAACAACCCTTTGTGGCCCATCACATATTTTACCGTTCAAAACAATTCGTTTCGTTTGCAAAGTAATTTGCCTCAACAGTTTTTTACGGTAGTGGTTTAACCGGTGGCATGAAAACGTTTCCCTCAATCTTTCTGTTCCACAGATGTCTATTTTTTTGCACCATTTACCAAACCTTTTATTTAAATCATATAATAATTGCTTTTGAGGTGATTACAGTTTTGGTGCTAATTACAAATAAATCTTTTTACATTAACCTGCGTAAGGACATCCCATGAAATTACAATTTCGATTTGGCTTGAAGAGTAATCGAGCAGAATTAGTCATGCCTACCTGTTTGACCGCCAACAGGTAAGTTAATTAAACTACCGAAAATAAGACTGTAAACTAACGCAACAGGTTGCATAATAAAATTTTAAATATATCATATGAATAATTTTTACCCACGCCTATTTTTAGCGAACAAAACAGGAAATAAAAGCGTGTTAGGTTAACATAATTGTCCCTGGCTTATCATGATAAATATAACAGACAGTGGAAAAGATGGTGCGATATACCATTGTAAATATATATTTAATGATTGATCGCACTCGTAATTCGCAAAGTATTTCTTAGAAATTCATTGATGTTTATTTTTGTTTCTTTTAAAAGAAAGGCAATGCAAGGTCATGTATGATTATCTGTTAATAGAACCGTACGATGAATCCTTTGCCTTTATTCCTGTAATGTAATTCATCAAATTGTACTTGGAAAATTGCTTAGTTCAGTGAGATCGAAAGGTCCCTTTACCATCATAACAGCCTTGTATATGTGCAGAAAATAAATAAGTGAAAGTTTCAAAACTATTAAAAAAAATTAATGAAAAATTCTGTTACAAATCATTTAAAGATTAATTAAGAAATCAAAAGACTGCATATTGCGTCTTTTTTTTCCCTCGCACATAGTATAGTTGATAGCGTCATGTGCTTTTACACTGTGGGCTCGGTTTCGAATACCACTTAAGGCTTGGAAATGTCCATGCTGTTTTTTCGTAGCGAGGGATGTTTGTTCACATCTACGATGTTCCCATAATACAGAAGCCAATATAACCACAGGGCAGATGGGTGAATGACCTTAATACAAGTCGTGTTTGTAGGGTAGATGATTTTAAATTACCCCTTTTAAACCCATCCCGCTAAGCAGCAACTCCTTCTGTACTTTTTAACCCTATTTCCCTTTTAATTGTATCATATTCCCTACTTTAACGATCTCGCCTTAAACGGAAAAAAATAGTTAAAGCATCCCGTATTCAGTTTCATTTCTAGTGTTGATTCTGTGAATCTCAAAATTAAAGTTACGGTACTCACATATCGCAACTCAGCAGCACATCCTCTTAAATAGGCTAATGAAATGATCTGGGTCCCTTCTTTCTTACGCTAGTTGAGTCCACCAATATCCTTTTCAACGTGCGTTAAATCCACACACACACACACACACACACACACACACACACAAACACACACACACACACACACACACACACACACATATATATATATATATACGGATACGTAATTTTCGTATTTACGAAATAGATGCGAATAAACGCGAAATTTGCCAATATGAGTGAATAAATGCGAAAATTATTTTTTTACTACTTTTAGGCGAAACTTGGTGATAAACGGCTTTTTAAGCGAAATTAGGTAATAATAGTAATAATTTATTAATATAATTGCTTATCTAAGATCATCCACGGTCTTTAACTGAGAGATCTCACTCTCGAAATTTGCTTATTACTTATTGCTAAAGACTTAAGGAAGAGAATGGGGAGACTACTGCAATGTTATATTTTAACTAAGAATTTTGATATTTACCTAACCAAATAAGTAAAATTGTGATTTCTTATAATGAATGCGAATTTTTTTAATTTACACACACACACGTATATATATATATATATATATATATATATATATATATATATATATATATATATATATATATATATATATATATATATATATATATATATATATATATATATATATATATATATATATATATATATATAAAGTCATCAAGGGCTGTTATTCAGAGCCCGAAGGTTAGATGAGCTGTAGATTATCGGTTTTGTAAGCTATCTGGCTTATCATTATTATTAAGGGAAGTTGCACATTCGCACTTCTCAAACTGTTGATGTTGATCTAATTTTATAAAGTACACATTGTTAAATGATGCTTCTCAGTATTCTTTAAGCAATTATGAATTTGAAGTACAATTATGCAGAGAGGATAAGGCAAAGAGATAAAAATTAAACATAAAAATGGAATTCTCGCAGACATAATGGAAACATTTACTCATTTTCATAAACAGATAAAATACTACTATTGTAAAAGTTTTATCATTAAGATAAACATACCATAACACTAAAATACATGTTAGGAATACCCCATCTCCCCCAAGAAAAGGGATTAAATAACTTCCTAATGCATTTTTCGAACACAGCCATACAGCCTGAATGTCTCCTGTTAAAGCAAAAGTTACTCGCAAAGTAGAAATAGAGATAACTGTTTCCTACATGCCACTATGTAACTAAACACAATAGATGAAAAAACATTGCGTACTGTTTCGTTTAAAATGCAAAATGTTTTTATAGCTTATTGATCAACTGTCATGAATAAATTTCAGAAAATGAAAAATAAAAATAGATATCAACTGAAAATGACTGCAATAAATGATGCAATAATATTATAGTGATGTAAAATAACGTAATAAACAAGTTCTGGATACACTTGAGTTTGTATCCAGTTTACGCCAGTGCAAATTCTAAAGAGTATAGACAACTGACTGACTGAACTGAATAATAATGGGACAAAGGGTCGGTATCCTAGATTGCTGGAATTTTTTTTTGCCACAAACCCTGTAAAGAGGCTGTGGCAAAATTGATATTAAAGACTGGCCACGACTGCATGGCGGAGCATTTTAACAGGATAAGTATCCTTCCAGGATAGGCATGAACAGGATAGGCACCATGAACGTGTGCCAGTTCTGTAACGTGAACATCATGAATGCTTCACATCTTCTTGTGTGCCCAGGATTCAATCAAGAGTCTCAAAGACTTGGAGACAATGGAAAATTGTACTGGGATGCTAGGACTTTTGTGAACTCTATATGATAGAACTCTACCCCTCCTTCATCCTTGTTTGTCTGTTGCAATTTGTTTATTCCTTTATTTTACTTTGTTCCCGGTGTGATGTATTGAGTTGCCCGTTTTTATATGGATTCAATTCCAAAATAAAGCCATATGTAACAACAGAGTAAAGGGACAAAGGATGACAGACAACTGATATTATTTATAGATAAAATAACAAATAAACAAGATTTAAGTACGCAAAAATGTTTATAAAATGGTAACTTGTAAAATAAAATCCGTTGATCAATTTTTTATTATAATATTTAAACAGTTTGATTGTATCTAATGTAAATGCCTGTGAATATAATAATACGAAAAAAAGACGACTGTGTTATTATTCTCTGATTTTATTATACTTGTCTTTTCCCTATAAATATTTTTTTCTAAAAATAACAAACAATTTCAGAGAATTACAGAAGTTAATGCCCTAAATCTTTTCGAACCTGTCCTTCTTCAATTCAAAAACATGTTATTTTTAACTGTTCACGAATCTTGGGTAAGTATTAAAAATCCAGCCTTGATAATAAAAAAAAAGGTAAAATAAAAATAAATGAATAAAAACATAGAAAAGAAAATATCCTGATAATATTTTTTAGTCCCTTGATAACAATTGCAAGCTTTAAATGCCCTGTAGCAAGTCTCACAGAAACCCATGTTTCCTCAACAGTGACATTCTGTATATCTTTGAGTCGAATAAGTAGTTATTTCGGGGAAATAATAATCCCTTTACTCAGAAACGAAAGTTCTTACTCCCGTAATCAAGATATCTCTGGCGATTCTGATACCAGCTTTGATTGCTGTTTCGTCTTCGAGATATGTAAGATTCCCAACATATGGCCTTGACTTTGAAACTTATCTCTTGCCATTTGTAATGAAGATTTATTGTTTTTTTTTCTATAAATATCCATAGGGAAAGAACTCAGTAGATTGTATTACGTTTTAACAATCAGCCGACAGTGCATATTTTTCTATTATTTTAACTTTAGGTTTAAGCATCTTTTTTAAATTCAAATCTTTATGAATGATTTTACTTACAGTGCCAGAAGACATTCCCAGTTTCAATGCAACGGATCTTTGAGTCGGTGGATTTTCTTTTGGGATCAGAGACTTCGCTTTCTTGATATTTTACCTGCGTTCGAACAGTCTTAGGATGAGGTTTCGCCATCATGTTTTCATTTGTACTTTCAGTTAGACTTATTTTCTTTCAAATCTAATATATTATAAATACCTTTATTTGAAATGCCATAACCGCGTGTTTTGCATCGCTTTATAATTTGTTCATAAGAATATTTCTCCTCGGAAGGCGCATTTACTTAACCTTCGAACCAATTTTAGGAGCCATTTTCAATATAAATCTTTTATTTTACATTCCAATCAAAACAAAACAGTAGCAGACGATTATTGTAAAGTTGTTAAACTTTTTTCGCAAAATGCAAACGAGAAAAATAAATTACAAAATCGTTCCCATAAAGTAGCGAACGACCTTCTGTATCTATGAAAACCGAAACTGGGAAAAAATGAATGAGGAGGTCAAACCTGGACCTCACGTAGTATTTGTTCGATATTTGGGGAAATATTTGAAAATGCTACTCTCATATCATCGTTGTATGTTTTTATGGCGAGTCGTTTTGAAAACCCAGTTTTGCACAAATCGGTAAAAAAGGAGGTAAGCATTGAAGCCTTGTAATACTGATTGACACCTTATTGAACTATATCATATGATAATTCTTAATATACACTCATGGACAAAAAAATTAGCGCACCAAGAAATAATTGCGGGATTGTAACGAAACTTGCAATGAAGGTACATGTCGGGGAGATATGTAAATGATTAGAAATGCAGCGTGATTGCGCATTACGTATAGCCGGTAGAGGGCGTTGAACATCGTACTCTGTGGAGTATAAAACAGGTAACCAAAGCGTGTTTGAGTGTGCTGAATCATTTACAAAGGAAGAGCTGAGATAGACATACCATTACGCCGTGTCCGAAGACAATATAAGCAGTTGTCGCAGTTTGAGAGGGGGAGAATCGTCGGGATGATGGAAGCTGGGTGGTCAGCTAGGCGAATAGCTCGTCAATTAGGCCGCTCTGATTGTGTTGTGAGGAGGTGTTGGGACCAGTGGACCCGAGAGATGTCATGTACACGAAGACCAGGCTCAGGACGCCCTCGACAGACCAGTCGTCGAGAAGACCGCCACATCGTAAGAAATGCACGCGTACAGCCAACTGCTTCATCGGCCGCCATCCAGGCACAGGTAGCACCTTCACTAGGGGCATCTGTGTCTTCTCGAACCATACGAAGGCGCCTGGCTGAAGGACAGTTGGTATCGCGGCGCCCATTACGTGTGCTGCCCTTGATGCCCACCCATCGACGCCTCCGTTTGGAGTTTTGCCGCGCACGAGGAAACTGGACTGCAGCGGAATGCAACCAGGTCGTCTTTAGCGACGAATCCAGATTCAATCTCGGCAGTGATGACAATCGTGTTCGTGTGTGGAGAGCCCGTGGTGAACGCTTCAATCTTGCCTTTGCTGTACAGCGACACATCGCTCCCACAGCTGGTGTGATGGTATGGGGTGCCATTGCCTACAATACACGGTCACCCCTAGTATTATTCGGTGGCACCATGACAGCCCAGCGGTATGTTCATGAAATCCTGCAACCACATGTTTTGCCACTCATGCAACGGCTCCCAGGAGCCATTTTTCAACAAGACAATGCTCGGCCTCATATGGCAAGGGTGTCACAAGACTGTCTCCGCACTGTTACTACCCTTCCTTGGCCTGCACGATGCCCAGATTTGTCTCCAATTGAGCATATCTGGGATCATTTGGGACAACGAGTTGGGCATCCCACGAGTTTGAACGAACTAGAGGCAAGGTTACAGCAAATATGGAACGAAATGTCTCAAGACATCATACAGAACTTGTATGACTCAATGCCCGATCGTATTGCATCGTGCATTCGCGCTAGAGGAGGTCCAACGGAGTATTAACTCCTCAGTTCTTTTGCCTTTTTCTCTGAAATAAATTATCCTTTTTCTTTGATTTTCTTATCATTTACTTATATCAAAGTAGTCATTACGTATGTAAAATTTCGTTTCATTTTGACGACTCCTTCTTGGTGCGCTAATTTTTTTGTCCATGAGTGTATAAAAAAATTAATCAAAAGTGTTAAAATTATATAGTTATAGAAAGCTTAAAGCATGTTTTTGAATTAAATAATTCAATCTATATATGTATGTATAAAACAGTTCCGTAACTGACTGACATATAACGCACAGATTAAACCGCTGGACCTAAAGGGCAAAAGTTTTGCATGGTGATATTTCTTGTAGTGTAGGGGTGAACTAAGAAAATGTTTTGAAAGATTCTTCTTAGACAGCTTAAAATTAAATTTTTAAGCTGTTTTTGTAATTTTTTTAAAATTTGCATTAAAAATAATAATTTGAGGGTTATAAAATTTATATCACGTGAAAGATCATAAAAAGTCCTTTAAAATGAAAATTTTTTCGAATGTTTACCTTCATTTTCTGATTTTTAAAATGAAATTTTAAAGATTAATTTTTAGAATTTAATTTATTAAATGCTGATTGCGTGGTTTATTTTCTTTTTGTGATACTTTAAATTAATTTTGCATCAGGTGCATAACAACGAAATAGACAAAAAAATATTTTTTATCTTGCTAATGCGGCAGCCGATTGGACATTATCGAAAAAAATATTAACATACAGTAAAATAAATGTACTATATTAAGAGTACTATATTCTTTAGTATGTTCTATTAGATTTCATTTGAATATTTTCTTCTACATTATTTTGTCCAAAAAAATATCCGTTACGATTTTTCTATAAATATATTCTTTTGTTTTTTACATCAAATGCATACATTGATCGTCGCATTTATTATAAATATATATACATATATATTTTGACATTAATTGCATTCATTGACCGTTGTATTTAATTTGAATGTACTCTGTAGCGAAGTACGGGTATTCAGCTAGTATGATATAAATTTACTTCAAACTACCCGCTACCCTTCCAATTTTTTTCGCTACGCACAATTTGCGCATCACTGTTCTAAAATGCAGTTCATAATGTTAATGTTAAGGTGTTTCCTACGATCGGAGAGTAGAGCATTCCTATTAGCCTTTCATACGGCGAAATGACTTATAGCGGAGATGTCACCATTAATTTTTCTTATCTTCAATTAGAGTCATCTATGAACACCTGATTGTAGCCTGAAGCTAGAAAGGAAGGTCAATAACATTTACACCTTTGAATTGATAACGGCGAAAGAATTTTTCGATTTCCGCCTTTTTTGTAAAAGTGAAAAGGAAGAATCTTTTAATTTGACAACAAAGCATATTTATTAACTAGCTGAATACCCGTGCTTCTCTACGGAATACATTCAAATTAAATACAACGTTCAATGTATGCAATTAATGCCAATAAAATGTATATATTTATAAAAAAATCGTAATGGATATCTTTATAGACAAATAATGTATAATAAAATATTCAAATGAAATCTAGTAGCATGCACTAAAGAATATAGTACAGTTAATATAGTCCAATTTGAGGAACATTTCTTTTACTGTATTTTAATATTTTTTTGGATAATGTCCAATCGTCTGCCGCATTAACAAGAAATTTTCTTTTGTTTATTTCGTTGTTATGCACGTGACGCAAAATTAGTTTAAAGTATCACAAAAAGAAATGAAGCCAATAAATCAGCATTTAATAAGTTAAATTCTAAAAATTAATCGTTAAAAATTTACCAAAATCAGGAAATGGAGGTAAATATTTGAAAAATATTTCATTTTAAAGGAATTTTTATGATCTTTCTTGTGATATAAATTTTATAACCTTCAGATTATTATTTTAAATTTTAACTTAAAAGAATGTTACAAAAACAGCTTAAAATTTAATTTTAAAAAATCTAAGAAGAATTTTTCAAAAATATTTCTTAGTGCACCTCTGCACTATAAGAAGAATCGCCATGCAAAATTTCAACCCTTTAGGTCTGTGCGTTGTATGTCAGTCAGTCAGTTACGGAACTGTTTTATATGCATATATGGATAAGTAATCGATTAATAAGTGTATTAATAAGTAGTCGGTAGTTTATTGTGTATATGTATTAAACAAGCGCGAAGGCCTCAAAAATGAACAAAAAACCTTCGGCTCAAAAATTTGGTTTTTTATTACTACCAAACAATCTTAAGTATTAAAGTTAGAACTATCCACGATTCAGTTGTTAAATGCAACATTTAACTTTTCAATAACTGTTTAGAAACATTGACATCAAGCAGTATTAATAAACACTTAAGCGTGTAGAAGACGTTTATTAAAACAATTTAAACCATTTTTCTCTAATGTTTATATAAAATGATTCCATGCCAGCTTTGGATCATAGGGCATTATTAATAAATAAAGAAAAGCAAGGAAGCCTCAATTTCATGTTCATACAAGTCATTTCTATCTTATTTTTAAACTGGTACACCTTCAGCTTATTTCTGCTGCCGAGGGCATTACAAATCAGACTTCAGCAGTCATTTCTCAGCACTCATTAAATTTTAAGGCTCTGAATCTCAAAATGAACAAGAGTGGAGTTGGCCCACTATTCAAATAAAGGGCTTCATATATTATAGGAGTGATCCCAACTAAATTGATACCTAAGAATTTAGGAAATGTATTTTGTCGGTAATCGTCATTCTGAAAACCCGCACACCACTAATATATAGAGCTATATCAGTTATTTAACAGACTGTGGGAGAGATAGAATGCATTGAATAAGTTTCCTTTACGTCACCGGACAGTATAGTGGTTTGGTACGAAGTCAAAAAAGCAAGAGTTCGTCCATCGTTTGTCGCAAACAGTCGTCTCAGTAAGAGCTTGTTCACATAGAGTCCGTCAGAGTCAGAATTGATTTGTCATTTAGCTAAGATGAACTTCGAACATTGTGGTGGTATTGTAAACCAGAGCCGAACTCTTAAGCCTGCAAAGCCTGCATTGGACCTGGTGTGGAACACTTCCGGCAGCAAAAACAACAAGTCCATCAGCAAAAACAACAAGTTTTATTATTGTTCAGTGTGACATACTGCATATTGTTTTCTTTTGCATTAGAAATTTTCTATCTAACTAAATCATCTTATGTTTAGGCAAAAAACGAGGAAAATTTTATTCGTAGTAATAGGTCGTTTCATGCACTGCTTTTGATGAATTGTTTGTTTCTCTTCTTGTTTATTACATCAATTTAGCTTCTTATGACAAAGTTCCAGGTAGAAGGATAAATTTCACTATTCAGTTAAACAACTTTTTTGAGGATCCAAAAATTTTTACTAGGGAGCTTGCATTGGGTCCCAGAGTCTGTAAGTATGACCCCTACTGTTGGCACGGATATTTGTAGCCGTTCGGAATCTGCTTTAAACTGAAGGTCTCGGTCAAAATAGCCCTTGTGTGGCAAAAACTGACCGGGGCGCTCTCAAACAACCAACCAAAAAAAAAAAAATTTCAGGTAGTCTCTTCTAACAAACCTACCGCGGGTTATTAACGTTGGATTACTTATCGTTGCTTACCTCTTTTGTATGTATATATGTATGTATGTGTTATGTATATATGTATCTATGTATATAACTAACTATCTAACTAACTCTCTCTCTCTCTCTCTCTATCTATATATATATATATATATATATATATATATATATATATATATATATATATATATATATGTCAAAATTTTAACGCTTTCTGGTATTTTTCTGTTTAACTGTTTACTGCTTGCCCAAGCGATACAGACTGGGTTTGACTCGATGTCAAAATTATAACTCGTGAAGCAGGACATATAAAATTTAGCTTTCCGAAGGGCTGTTATGGAGGAACGTATTCCTACGTTAAAAGTATATTTTTCAAATAACTGTTATTGTCATTTCATTATTATTAAAATTTTAATGCTGTACATAATTTCGTTTTGAATAAATGACGACCATAAGAGCACTCACAGATATTATTCATATAGATATAAATTAAATAGATTTATCTGTACACATATATTTCATTTTATTCAAATAATTGTACCTCAAGTACTTGTGTTGAATGATAATGGCTAGAGCCTTTTACCAATATGGGTGGCCCATTACTCACTCGTCGTTAGTATGTCCATTTTTTAACACACCCATTGTAGGAGAGACTTGAAACGGAGCTGACTTTTAAATTCAATGCGGGTAAATCTAAAATTTAAAGAATTATTCCTGCAGAGTTACATGCAATTACAACATATCAATCAATTGGAATAACGTCCCACACACCCTTTTTTCGAACATAATTCATTGTATTCAACTATAAGGATGATGATAAAACACTGAGGTTAAAAGAAAAAAAGGATCCACTCTTCTACTTCCTCCATTTTGTTTCTATTGTTTTATTCAATTCTTCTGGGATAAATTGAACGAGAATCTACAACAGAACTGCGGTTTGATTGTTTTCTTTCCTGTTAAGCAATTGTTTCATCATTAAAACCTGTCTCTCAGAGAATCAAAATTTTAGAAATTTTAATGTTATTGCTATTGAACATCAAATTTAATTAATTCTTTTAAACAAAGGTTGTATATTTTTTGTTTTATAGAGAGTTGTTTTATCAGGTTAAAAGTAGTTAAGTTTTTAAACTTATTTTTTTTACTTCCTAAGGTAGAAAAATGGAAATTATTTCCTTATAAAAGAAATTTTTTATCATGATTTTTTAAAATTTACAATAGTATAAATTCAATACACAAAAAACAACGAAATGTTTTTTCCTCTTCATTAAATGGGGTTTATTAAAACAAGATTTCATACAGGCAATGATTTAAGGAGAATTTCTAGTTTTTATCGAATACCCTTATATCCTTTTATATCTTTTATTCTATATTAAAGCGAAAAATTCTTTTAACATTCATAGCTCCAAATTAGCTTTATACGTGACTATGGAAGTTTAATAAAATTTCTATGCATACGTATTTACTAACTGACGTTTAATAATTAAACTCTCAAGCATGAAAGAATAGACCGCGAGAATTTTTATTGGCAATGTAAAACATATAGAAATTAGTTATCTTCACTGTCTTAAACGAATTTTTTAAAAAGGAAAAATATTTTGAAATACTTATAAATCAGATATTTGATTCCAGTCATTAAAATTAAACAGAGTTATGTAGAGACTCTGATAGAAGAGGGTTTTTGGCATTTTTTTTTCCATTTTCACTGGTGGATCATAATAGAACAACATTTAGCCAAAAAAAGAGAAATGAAAAGTTCAAGTAACATGGTTTAAAAAAACAATTAAAACATTGTGGAAAAACCTACACGAGTACTGCCCCCTCCAGAACAGTAGTCCGTAAACTGTGGGATCCAACACATCGGGGTCGAGAAAAAAAAACGGAAGAAGTCACGGATAGTTTGAAGAAAACTTATGTTATATTGAGTCATTTATTTTTTTTTAAATGCTTTAAACTTTCTAAAATTAAATATTTTTAGTTTTCTTATTTTTATTTTTTTAGTGTTAAAAATGATATGACACTGCTTAAATAGGGTGTTCGACAGTTTTACAAAATACAAGTGCAGATGATAAGAGAGACTTTTTTTTATTATTAAAAAAATTTATAATGTAAAATAAATATATACCCAAAATGTACTGTTTCCTTTTTGGAGGAAGGTTTGTTAACATTTTCATAATTTTTTTTGAAAAATTGTGTTTCTATCAAAATATTTCCATTGTTGGTAGAGTTTTTTTTTACTTAAAGAAAGTGGGTCGCGGTCAGAAAACGTTTGTACACTCCCGTTCTAGAGATTCAGCAAGCGAGCATCGAGACAGGTGGAGCTTGTTTCAATCTTTACATAGGTCACAGATTTTGCAATGGGACTTAAGGAGACTACCGATGATGTAAAAATATCGAGAAAGACGGTCAAGACCATGGATGAGTCGAAAGATTGCCACCGCCTTTTTTCTTACAGACATTACAGATATTCGTCCACCAGGATTTCAAAGAGTTATTGTCCAAGAACTTCGCCTTAATACTGCTTGCTATCAGTACAATCCTGAATCAGCGATTTCATTCAATGAAAGGACAAGTCATTAAAAGATTTCTGAAGAGCAGCTACTACCTTTTGTGTCGGCAGATATCCATTGCAGAACATTTAATTTTACGTTTCAGATAATTCACGGAGTTACATATAGCATTTCTTTATGAACAGACAAGAAAATTGACGAAGTAAACCTTACACCTCAGTTAAAACATTGTGTATAACATCAACTTGTCTGTAGAACATAGCCATGACCTCTAGCAGGAGCAAAGATTGAAAAGGTGACAAAAAAATAGTAATAATAGAGCACAGTATATATATATATATATATATATATATATATATATATATATATATATATATATATATATACACTCAAGAGCCAAAACATTATGACCACCTGTCAATAACGAGTTGGCCCACATTTGGCGCGCAACACAGCTTCAACCCGACTTGGCATGGATGCCACAAGTCCTTGGTAGATGGCCGGAGACAGATTGTACCAGATGTTTAAGCAACGGTCACGCAAATCCGAGATATTGCGAATTGGTGATCTTTGAACTCTGAGCTGCCGTCCCATGACATCCCAAATGTGTTCTATCGGATTGAGATCCGGTGACTTAGGCGGCCAGGACATTAACTGGAATTCAGCATCATGTTCCTGGAACCACTCCAACACAATTTTAGCCTTGTGACACGGGGCGTTGTCCTGTTGGAACATTCCATTTCCAGCTGAAAAAACAGAGGCCATGTAAGGGTGCAACTGGTCCGCAATGATGTTCAGATACCCTGTAGCATTCATGGTCTGCTCTACCACAACCACGGGTCCCAGAGACGCCCAAGAGAACGTCCCCCAAAGCATAATACCGCCACCACCGGCCTGTGTATGACCTACTGTATATTGAGGGAGCTACAGTTCGCCTGGAAGACGGCGTATCCTGACACGGTCATCGGCGTGATGAATGACAAACCGTGATTCATCTGACCAGGCAACTCTCTCTCACTGATCCATGGACCAGTCGCGATGTTCCCGGGCCCAGCGCAGGCGCAGTTGGCGATGACGCTTGGTTAGCAAAGGCACACGAGTGGGACGTTTGCTGCGTAGCCCCATATCCAACAGTGTTTTCTTTGATCGACCAACAGTGTTTTCTTTGTTCAACGACCTTTTTCTTTGATAGCGTGTGGGCGTCCAACACCATGTCGTCTACTGCTGGTTTCACCGTCATTCATCCACTTTGCATAAGTACTAACAACTGTAGGTCGCGAACAACCCACGAGTCGTGCAGTTTCGGAAATACTTGTTCCGAGTCTTCGAGCCATTACAATTTGCCCTCTATCAAAGTCGCTTAGATCCGCAGCCTTTCCCATCACACACAGAAGTAAGTGAACGAATGATTCTTCAGACTCTCCAGCAGCAGTTAAATACCACTTCCACCTGATCACGTGCCTTCCACGTCATCCAGGCGAATTCATTGCAAAATGTAGGGGTGGTCATAATGTTTTGGCTCTTTAGTGTATATATATATATATATATATATATATATATATATATATATATATATATATATATATATATATATATATATATATATATATATTGTCACGTCGACAGCCCCTTCTTTTTCACAAGCAGTGGACTTAATTGTCTCTTCTCCCACATGTGTTCTTTTGATAACTGTTTGAAAGAGAGTCAGATGTGTAAGGGGCATCCGGATAGATTTTCCTGGCGGCGGAGGAACTCAAAAGGAAGGAATATTGATGTTTTCTGTAACAGTCTTGAGAGACATTACTAGTTAGTTTTTAGTATAAGTGATTCGAGTAATCACAAAAATTTTTGTGAGTAAATCCACAGGTAATCTCACGGGCACGTGTTGTGCAGAAAAAAGAAGAAAGTGTTTTCTTTTGGGATAAAACTCCCAGATTATGTTCTAGAAGAACGCCAGTTGAGAGTTTTTAATAAATAGAAAGAGTGCGAGTGTTTGTAGGAAACCGCACAGTGCCTTGGTGCACAGGAAAAGTACTCAGTTTGGGACAAAACGCTAAATTCAAATAGCATATTGGCTATAAGTGTATTTTTTGTATTCTGTTAAAAGTTTAGCTTAGTGCTAAGGGTATTTTTGTGTACCGGTATTAACTTGGAGTTTGGTATTTTGCTAATTGTATTTATTATGATTTAAAAATTAGCATATTGCTAAGGTTTTTTGTGCATGGATATTAATGTGGAATTTTATAATACAAGGTGTATTATTTAATTAATATCTGTTTTGAATTTGAGCAGTTTGCTCAGAATATTTGTATAGAGATATTAACTTGAAATTTAATATTTTGCTAATTGTTTTGTGCATTAATATTAAGTTTGAATTGTAAAGATAATGCGGAGAGTATTTTCGTATGTTAATATCTTTTTGAAATGTGATATAATACTGAGTGAATGGTGCAAGTATTATGTGCATGTTCATTGTGTTGATGTCATTAAGTGTTACCTATTAGTGAGGGTTGTTATATTGTATCTGTTAGAAATTGTCATTTCTGTGAAAAGAGTGTTTAATATTTTAGTTTAGAAAAATGGAAGCTTATCTGGGTAGGCAAACCAAAGATATCCTGCTGACATTGGCAGATGATCTCGCCCTAAATGTATCAGAATCAGAGGGAAAGTGGCAGATTATTAAGAGCATTGTGAAAGCGCCAAATTACGCCAAAGGCACAGTTAGAGCGTGTTTAGAATGCATTTTGGAAGAGGCTAAATTAGAACAGGAGAATAGACTGGAAAAGGCTAGAAGGGAAGAGGAGTTTAAGCAGATGGATAGGGATCAGGAATTAAAATGGATAAGATGGAGAGATCGTTTAGACGTTAGTCAGAAAGCCTTAATTGATAATATTTTAGAGGTTTTCGAGTCGAATAAAGAATTCTTTGTGAGACACGATAAAGGAATGCTTGAGAAGTTAGAATATGACCTCGATTGCGAAGCGCATTATAGTTTATATCCATGAACTAGAATTATCAAAGCGAGGGAATTGGAGTACCTGAGAGAAAAATTACAGGCTGTAAATTCCTACAGAGAAAGTAGAGAATTAACAAGGAAAGCCGGGGTTAATCAAATTGACAAAGGAACAAAGAGCCGAGTTCAGGAGAAAATTTGCGTAGAGCAAAAGGTTAAATCTCCGAGTGTTAGAAAAAATGAGAAGAATGTTTTGAGAAATTTCAGCGAGGGGAAAGCTGGGAATTTCGAAAGCGCGAGAACTCGGGGCGAAATGAGAAATAAAGAATTCTGTAGCCAGTCGGTTGCCGGAGATGCTTTGAGCGGTTCGAGGGAAATGCGCGGAAAAGAGGAAACATCTTTAACTGAGCAAATAGATTTAAATTCCTGTGACAAAAATAGCCCAGATAAATGGGAAATATGGTCTGAAAGCGACACGATTTTCCTGGTGGCGGAGGAACTCAAAAGGAAGGAATAATAATGTTTTCTATTCCATAAAGACCCATCTGTTGCAGGTTAACGGGACCCGAGGGCGACTGTCCAGTAATTTGGAGACAGAGTGACGAATGACTTATGAAAAGTTAGGACCCCTCGCCTGACAATGTGGGCTAGTCCTGAGTGTCGCCCAAGTGAGAAATGACAGAGGATGGCACGTGCGGAAGTGACGTAAAAGACCCGGAAATGAGTACTATTAATCGTCTCCCGAATATTCCAGGCTTTTCGAGAATGAACAGGGGAGGAGGCGGTAGCCTTTTGTCTCGGGGAACTTTACTTTGCGATATATATATATATATCTATATATATAAATATATATATATATATATATATATATATATATATAAATAAGCAGTAAACAGTTAAACAGAAATGTACCAAAATGCATCAAACAAAAAAAAGAAAAGAAAAATAGGTAAGCAACGGTAAGTAATCCTACGTTATCAACTCGCGGTAGTTTCACTAGAAGAGACTACCTGAAATATATTTTAGTCATAAAATATTGGGAGCATAATATAAAAGTTTCCCATATCTTGATTTAAAATATAAAAGCGGAAGGCAATATTACTGTATAGTATCTTTATTAAATTTATATAGTGAAGTTGCCTTTATAGAGTAAAGTTGGATATCTCATAATCCTGTATATTCTCTTTAATTTCATACACACTTAACATGCATCGTACATATTGTTCCAACTCGAGCAAACCCAGCAGGGTATCCGCTGAGCCGAGATTATTATATAAGACGTTGGGACAACTTTAAAGCAAGATCTGATCACACAGTCATAACTCATCCGGCTATAAAATATTGCTTCAAGGTCAGTTCTGATATCAGACGAAATTAACCACAATTGGTTTTTGTCTTCTTCAAAAGTTCAATTACATTTATCTGATTTTCGATGCAGAATACGTGATCGGTAAATACTTTATCATGTAATAAATTTACGAGTGTTAAATGTAATAATTACGAGTATTAATTCAGTTGAGAATTTTTTTTTTAAAGTTAGGACAGTACTTTTTATTTTTAACGATGGGACTGAAGATTAAACTTCAGGTGAATGGAACTAAAGGTTAAACGTGATTGGTCATTTTTAGATTTCCTTCTTGAAATTGTTTAAATAATTAAGATTTTAAAAGATTGATATAAACTGTCACCACTCCTTTATTATTTAGTTTATGGTATATACGTTAGATTAACTGCAATTAATGTTATAATAAAGGAGATCCCAGGGACACAGAATTATGGGATGTATCCCGCAACATGTTCCTACATTCTGATTTAATATATCGCACCCCTGCAAGAAAAGTGACACAACTCAAAATTGCAGCATTTGAGAAAAATCAACTTAAAGAATACTATACAGCTTGAACAAGCATTACAATAAAACTAATACAACTGCTTTCAGGTGGACAAATTGTGTCATTTTCGTGCACGATGTGGTACTTCAGACATATTTTTCAATGACATAACCTCAAAATTGCCATTTTTTTTACTTGTGTCAGTTTCCTATCCGGGGTGCGATATGATACTGTTCCGCTCACTTGCTTGTTGTTGTTGTTGTTTCTAATGCCCCCTTGCCGGAAGAATTCTAGACCCAGTACATAAAGGATAGCGGGCAGAGGGTGTGCGGTTCCGATACATAATGGCTCCACAAGGGTCGGAGTCCGGTATAGCTAGGTGCCACTTCAATTTGGACCAAGTAACCCCAGGGGCGTCATCTGGAGGGATCGTGCACTGTTCCACCCTCTCTGACCTCACAGAGGGACTTTCCGGATTTAACGTGCCCATATCCTGCCTAGACACGGAACTCATTTGTTTTATACTAGTGGCTTAGTCATCGTCACCACTGAAGATTACCGAGGCTATCATTGCTATGGTTACCATTGCTAATAAAGGTTATTACCATTCCTAAGAAAGGTTACCATTGCTTGGAATACCATTGCTAAGGTTAGATGTTCGGTTCCTAAGATTTTTAGTTGCGTTTGTATACTTTCCCGTAGTCACTTGATGCACTACACGCTAATAACTATTTTCTTCACATCCATAACGATTAGACTTGAGCCTTGTTCCCATTACGTCAGTTGTCGTTAGAGTTATTCACATCGACAAAATTTTAACTAATCACAGACCTCGAAACGTTTTGAGCATATTCTTAAGGTCTGCGATTAGTAAAAAAAATTTCATTGCGAATATCGCTGATGGACGTAATGTGCACAAGGACTTATTCATTTATAAATGTACCGCTGCAGTCATTTTTTAAACTCCTTTCCTCCAATTGTTATTACCGCAATTTGTTCAAAAGTAACTAAATTAGTTTGTTATATCGCCAGGCGGGCACTATAACACCTTTTAAAATTTCCCAGTTTTCAAAGCTATAATTTTCAGATCGCTATGAGGTAAACTAAATTTAGAGTGAAAAATGGCGTGAAACACATCCTTATTGGGATGGACAATGTGGCATACATATGGAGATACACGCAGAGCCTTTGAAACAAAGCTGTTGCGCGATCAAGATTTCTCTTTTAAAACAGTTTCTTCTGTAACATAGTTAAGCCATGATAAAGGAGTAGTCCGACGATGGTCGTTGCCTGTATCACAAAATTGATGTTTTCTGCACAAACTTATGTAACGTAGTAAAAAAAGATTTAAAGTAGTAAATGAAACTACCTTTGTGATACTTCATTAAGTCGAAGCGTTTAAAGCATAATTAATACTATTTCATCGAGATATCGTTTCGACCAACAGCTTTATAAATTTTCGAAACCTGAAAAAAATGCTTTAACAAATCTGAGATTTTAATAAAGAGCAGATAAAATTAAACTAAAATAAGATGTTTTAGCAGTTCTTAACCCTTCAGTGGGCACGCCCGTGTATGGAGTGAAACATTTTCGTCATTTTTAATGGTTTGTTTTGACATGTAAGGTTTGAATGTTCTAAGCAGTTTCTACTTATAGCTACACCCTTTCTAATGCAGGTCGGATTTTCTTACCCTTGTATTCCTTTTCATTCACTGGTAGTCAGGATTTAACCGTGGAAAATCAACGATTATACTGGATTAGAATACGACAAAAGGAGGAGTTGATGTACTCGATCAAATGTGCAACTATTACAAGGTATCCCGCATATCACGAAGATGGGCAATCTCATTGTTTTTTAGGATTTCAGATATAATATGAATTTATTCTCAAGTTGTCCTTAGATCCAATAAACCGGACAGTTTTGGGATAAGGCGATTGTATCTGCATTCTTTGGCCTTTAATTATAAACATATCTCAATATTATCAACCTTTTATATCTTGTCATAAAACGCAGAATTATTATTTTCAATTTGAAAAAAGAAGTTTATTGCAAAAGGAATAATCGAGGTTGAAAGAGACTTTGCATTTTATGCCACGCGTGCCTGCTGGTGTTCCAAAAATTGGCGCGTTCGCTGAAGGGTTAATATGATAATACATGATTCTTCTTCAAGCTTATCTCGGTTCGAGCCTATTTGAAACATTACTATTACATTTACTTTCATCACAAGACGTTTGCAACTTTACTATTTGCATTTTGTTCCTGAATATAACAGTGCTATATTATCTTATTTTAGCGCTTTCTGAAAGTTTGTTGTTGGGATGACTTTAAAATGCAGTCGATATATTTTCCCCGCGCTCTGGTTAGAAACAATATCCAGAAACGATCGAGAAACAATTGAACGGAAAGAAACAACATGCAAGTAACTAATAAAAAAGCGTAAAAAGGAAGTAATAAATCCTTCGCATACCAGACATTATAACTTCAGTGGCTTCAAAAAATATAAATGTCTCGTCTTCGCATGCAACCGGACGATGGCCGAATGGATAGCGCGCTGGTCTTTGATATCAAGGTCCCGCTTTTGATATGGGTGTTTTCAGATGTTTGGAATGCCTTTAAACTACAGATCTCGTTCTGCTTATCTCTAGTGTAGAGAAGATTTTAATTGCGCTCAAGAACCCCCCCTCCCCCTTGTCATCTTGAAAAGGCACCATAATTAGGCTTATTAGAATTTTTTTTTTTTAAGAGAACAAGTCCTCTATTTTTGACCCGATCTTTTTGTTCACAATCTTTTTCTATTCTGATTAATTTTTGGTCCTCTTTTTTTTCCTCGGTTATTTTTAATTCAATCTTCTTTTATAGCATAAAATTTGTCAGCACATTTTTTGATACCAGGACGTAATGGAAATGTAGAAAGATTATTTTCGATGACTGGGCAACAACAGACAAAGGAGAGAGATCGTCTTAATATAGAGAAAGTTAAATCAATATTATTAGTAACGTACAAATAGAAAAATTTAACATGCAAGCGATTTTATAATGAAATAAAAAAGTGATGACAACTTGCAATCAAAAGTTATTAGCTAAAACAAAAATACGAGACTGACAAACGTGAGTGAAGAATCCTTATTGTGATTTTTTTAAGTTACGTAATTATTACTATTAACTCTAAGTATAAGGCATTTATAGTTATTGTTTTGTTTTTTATTAATACAATTAATATGTTCTATTTTATTTGTGAAAGGGATTTTTATATAAATAATTTTTTTTCACAAATTGTATTTTTATTTATATAAATTTAAATTATTGTTGATGAGTGGGACTAAATGTTATACTTGCATGTTTTCGTACAGTGTACTCACTTTCTTTCTTGGAAGAGTTCTTTATATGTACTTTCACCGTCTGACAACCATAACCATTATGAGCTAGAAATCTACGCTCAAGGATAATACACAACTGTATATGTAAATTAAGAACAGGAACGCCGGAGAGGACTGTTCTTAATTTATGTGAATGGTTGAGTTTTATTGTCATATCTTTAAGAAAAATATTTTCTATGCATGAGTGCTATATTTCACATTAGAGAAATATAAAATTAAGCTTATTAAATGGCACATTAACAAATGTTATCTCGATTTTGAAATAACGTCTCTTAATTTATCCCCTAACTATATCTTATAGAGCAGGGGATTTTTTCTTTTTTTTACATGGCAAAACATCATTTCGATTAACAAAAGGAACAAATGTATATCTTCAATAGCTCTAGAAATAAAATAATTCTAGGGAGAAAATTTTCTTAAAATATTGATAAATCGGCTCATTTCTACGTAAAATTATAAGTCAGGTTATTTAACTTTGAAATAAATTTTCTAATTTCATTAAAACCTCTACTAATTTGGTTGCTATGCAAATCTTTTGTAAATAACTACATTATTGTTAAATTTTTGAACTCGAAATTTTTTTACCTGAGAATTGCTTTATAAAAGATGTTGTCACTAACATAGAAGTGCATACATTATGTTGAGTCTCAAATGACTTATCCAAAATAATATACCCCTACAGAGACGTACTGATCATTAAGGTATTAGTACTTTAAACATGACGAAGGCCCATCGTCATGGTATTCTATTAGATTTGGTCATTATATGATTAACTCAGGTTCATGATTTTAGAATGAGAGGGTATTTTAATGAAAATATCTCAAAAGTTTCTAATAAAATTTGTCCAATGGTTTGGTAAATTTTAAAAATTAATGTGAGATTCACTTTTATAAATTTAAAAGAATGTTCAATGGAATATTAGTCGAGAATGGCCATTTAAGTCAATCTGTATTAAACTGTATCCATGATTTGAAATTACTATGAAAAATATACCTCAATTTATGACATCTACAGAGGCTGTTCACACATTTTTAGACGATGTATATTGTATTCACAAAACTAAATTACATAAAATTCTTGTGTTTTAAATGTTCTATTTGACATCCCTTATTCTGAACTATCTTTCGACACCGCAATTTCCAGGATAATAATGCCTTTTGAAGTGTCAGAAGAGGTATTCTAACCCATTCCTCCTGAACAGCTTTCCAGAGTCCTGTAAGGGTTTTGGGACGACGTTTGGATAATGCAGATTTTAAAAGTCCGAAAGCACAAAAATCCATAGGTGATACATCGGGAGATTTAGTAGGGATATCAGTGAAGGGTATGGCCTTGATACCAGTTTTTTGTTCCATTTCTTTTAGGAAATTTACAGTGGATTTTGATGTGTGACTGCTAGCTTTGTCCTGATGGAGTCTCACAGATTGATGGCACTGTGGGTAAAGCGATGGTATTTCATTCAGAAAAATTGGCGATAAAATATGTTCCTGATAGTATTTGGAGTTAATCTTGACATTTTTTTCCACTCTCTTTATTTTTAACTTGCCGTTATAAGAAAAACCAGCAACAATCATGAATCCCTTAGAAAAACTTTCTTTCGATTCTTTGAACCATGTACTTAAATTTTTTTCTCCCCTTTTATGATAATAAATGGCTCTTTTTTTGTTGCAATCATTTAAAGACACCCATGATTCATCTATTGTGACAATTGTTTTCCATTTTTCTTTGGATAAGTGTTTCTCATATAGAATTCTGCAGCGTGTCCTGCGTTCAGCGATATAATTTGGAAGAAGACGATGCACATTGCGTTTTTTCGCTTTCTTAAGATTTAAATCAACGTTTATCATTTTGTTTACAGTGGACACCGAGCATTTTAATGATTTTGCAACTGTCCTTTGACTAGGGGGATTTTCTTTTAACATTAAACAGCGTACCTTTGCAATAGTCGAAGATGTCCGTTTTTTCCTTGGATACTTGTTTGGAATTTTTGTCCCACTTGAGGCTCCAATTTGACGTTTTTTTCCTTTCTTGTTGACGATATTACCTATCGACGCTTTAGATATCACAAAACCATGACTCTCACATCGTTTTTGGATAACGGAGTATGCATATTTCTCTTCGGAAAGAGCATAAATGTAGCCTTCGAACCACTGCTTTGTTAAAAACGCCATTTTGAATAAAAGCAAAACTTTCAAGCCGCAGACGATAATTTTGACTTTTAAAAACATAGTACAATTGCAATTATTTCTTTTGCGGCAAACGATTTTTTATTACCGCTTACCAAAATCGTCTAAAAAATGTGCGAACAGCCTCTGTATAATAATTAAATAACATTAAAATATATTGCATTAACTTAGGAATTATTCATGGCAATTGAGGTCATAAATTCAATATTTTTTTTAATATTAAAGTATCATTTACTAATTAGATAAAAGACACTTCTTAAGTACAACAACACATTAAAGAAAGCTTTTTTTTGTGGTATTGAAGAAGTGAGTAAATTTTATTGTGGTATTGAGAAAGTGTAATTTATGTTATTATTTTCCACAAGTATATGACTTACTTAGTATATTATTTTTACTATTACATATTATTTTTAACTCAGTAAGTCATATGACTTACTAATTTATAAGATTTCATCCGAACTAAGTAAGAGCAATATTGTGACAAATGAAGGTTTTAGTTTCTTTATATGCTATTTGAAGCAAGCAACCCAGAAACAAAACTGAACAGACAGCCAAGTTTATTTTTCAGAGCATAACTCAAGACTGTAACCTAGACTTCGAGAATACAAACACATAAATAAAGGGTTTTTGCGCCTACCAATTCAAAGATTTAGAGCTTCGACTCATTTACAAGTTCTATCAATCTTAAGATACTTGGCAAGTTAAATCGCCTCGGTTATACAGCGTTAATGAATGGGCCAGCCTGTAGATGTGTAGTGATAGGCGTTATTTATATGTTAGAATTACATGGCCACCAAGAAGTTTGCATGTCAGTTCTGTCTACATGAAATCAATATTCAAGTGCCGGGGTGCAGGATGTACGGTAAATTATTTAGGCCTGAAAGGGAATGTCATTTATCTAAAGAGAGTTAATCCACACTTTTGTTAAAAGTCCGAATAATGGGCAGCACGTGCAACGATTACATAGTAGATATTTTGTGATAAATTAGGGAGAATGCTTGCTATAAATTTCGCCAATCCAGTAATCATTCTAATACTATATAATGAAAATGTGATTTTATTTTAAGAAAAAGCATGCCAGGAACACTTAAGTGAATTTGAAACTAGCGTGATTTATCATCAGATAAAAATGGCTCTACAATCATTTGTGAATCTATTAGGTAACAAATTGTTTCACTTTAAAAAAAATGATAGCCATATAGTTAGTATCAGCATATAGTGTTTGTTTTATAATTAAAAATAATGTTTAAATTACCCTCCATTATACATAGATGAAGAAAAGCGAGCTAAAAACAATGTATTATTTAAAAAAGTATTTTTTAGATATTCAATTCAAATAATATTTACATAGACATCTTAAAAAAAATTTCAGGTAGTCTCTTCTAACGAAACTACCGTGAGTTATTAACGTAGGATTACTTATCGTTGCTTACCTCTTTTGTATGTATATATGTATGTATGCGTTATGTATATATGTATCTATACATATGTACGTATGTATATATATGTATATACATACATGTATGTTAAAATTTTGACGCATTTTGGTACTTTTCTGTTTAACTGTATAATGCATGCCCAAGCGATACAGAATGGGTATGGCATGCTGCCAAAATTATAACTAGCTAGGACGGATGGGCGGACGGTTTTAGCGTCTGAAATTTCGCTTTCCGAAGGACCGTTATGGAGGAACGTAATCCTACGTTAAAATCTTTTACCTTTTTATGAATTTTGAAGCGATTAATAATAACACTAATTTTAAATAACGGAACTTCTATTTTGCTCGCTCAAAGTTAACATACAGGTTTATTTAACCACAATCATATGCATTTACTGAAGTACTTTTCAACTTATATTTTTCCCTTGCTCACTTCTTTCTTCCCAAGGTAACAGAAACAATTATATTAAAAATGAATTTTGGATCTTTCAATTTATGTAAAAAAATTAATTTTAAAGCTTCTAACTTATAGCCTCAGAGAGTAACATTGAAGTTTTTTTACGATGCAACCATTTTAATTTAGAGAAATCTTTGAAAAAACTGAAATATGCTGAAAATGGAATAATTAAAATTAAAATTTATGATTAATAGTTTTTTTCTTTCATTCAAATATCTTAAACCAGTTGTACCCAACGCCAGGTCGGTCAACCCTAGGGGTTCGAGGTAAGAGCAAAAGGGGTCTTCCACCATGCACTGATGACTTTTCTGCATTGACTTCAATGCGAGAAATAAGTCAATTTTTTTTGTTATTTAAGTTTTCAGAGTCATAAAAAGTTGGCATTTCAGCTAAACAAATTATTTACTATGAGCACATTAATTTCAGATGTCCAGCAACAATGCATTATCTATGCGTTATCTATATGAGGTCTCTTGTAAGTCATAACGAAAAATGTATGCTACCATCCAAAGCAAAATTTGGCTGGATGAAAATTGCATTCTTGGAGGAAAAAGGTCTTCGAATGAATATCGATTTCGTCGGTTCATCTTTATAAGCTATTAGCTGAATATTTGTACTTCGCTACGGAGTACACTCAAATTAATTACAATGGTCAATGTATGTAATTAATGCCAAAAAAAGAAAAATATATATTTATAATAAATACAAAGGTCAATGTATGCAATTAATGCCAAAATATATATTTATAAAAAAAAGATAACGGATATTTTTATAAACAAAATAATGTGGAAGAAAATATTCAAATTAAATCTAATAGAACATACTAAATAATATAGTACAGTTTGAGGAACATTTCTTTTACTGTATTTTAATATTTTTTTATGAATAATGTCCAATCGTCTGCCGCATTAGAAAGAAAAACAAAATACTTTTCTGTCAATGTATTTCGTTGTTATGCACGTGATGCAAAATTAGTTCAAAGTATCACAAAAAAAGAAACCACGTGATCATCATTTAATAAATTAAATTCTAAAAATTAATCTTTGAAAATTCTCCAAAAATCAGAAAATGAGGTAAAGATTTGAAAAAGATTTCATTTTAAAGAAATTTTTATGATTTTTCTCGTGATATAAATTTTTTAACCCTCAAATTATTATTTTAAAAGCAAACTTTAAAGAATGTTACAAAATAGCTTAAAAATTTAATTAAAAAAAAATCTAAGAAGAATTTAAAAAAATCATTCTCTGCACCTACTACTGTGCACCTTCCTACTCTATGAGAAGAATCGCCAGGCAAAATTTCAGCCCTTTAGGTTCAACGGTTTGGTCTGTGTGTTACCTGTCAGTTACGGAACTGTTTTATATATATAGATGTTTTCTTTAACAGCATGTCATAATTATTGATTACATGCTCAGGTTTCCTATGCTGATATTTTTAAAATGGCACTAAAATACTCGTTTCCTTATTAATGCCTCTTACAACTACATAATTATTAAATCGTTATTTTTATCTCTCGACTACACACAAAAAATAAAAATACAAAAACTGGAATTTTCTGGATTAAGAATGTGAAATCAAAATCTCTTCCTCAAAATATTTTCCTCAGCGCCGTGCATTTATTCACAAGTTCAAAACAATATCAATATTTTCCATTTGCCCGTTTATTATTTCTGAGTTTAAGATATCGTTGAACTCAGAAAAGTATCTAAACTTTCATCAAACTTTTATTTCTACCTTGTAACTTGTGCATTTATTGCAGTATTTTGTACATAAAAATACAGTAAATATTATCATGGGCATATTGCATGTGTTGAGTGCCTATCTATTGAATTAATTGACGTGTTTATTTCACATAAATATACAACATAAAGAGAGTGCAACTGTTGAAATATACATAAAAATCTAAGAAACTACCATCCTGGAAGATGCTGTTCTTTGAAGGCACCCTTGAATTGGTAAAATACGATTACTGAATAGTTTTAGAAATGTTTTATTTTTTTATATAAAAAAAATAACTGCAGTTCATAAACAGTAGTTTGTAAATAGCTCATAAAAAGTATTCAAAAGCATATTTGTTGTTCAGTCTGAGCTAGTTGGCAGTGTTAGTCTCGACGCAAGGTTTATTTAAGACCTTATATAATCCTTTCTTTGGCATTTTCCCATTACAACGTAACTGCAAGTTTATTCACTTTCAAATGTATGTTCACCGGATCATTTTTTTAACTTGGAAGAGTTTCGGTAAACATGGATTCTCCAGTTCTTCTTTTGTTGAGTCCTAATGCTAAATAGGGGAGATGTAGTATAATCTCTCTTAAAGTCGTTCCATTGCAATAAACGAAGTTAAACATCGCTAGATGGGGCTTGGTAGAACACAATTTTTATGAAATGTCTGGAGATTTAAATTACAAAAGAAGCTTTGTCCCGTCTCCGGGATATCCTAGAGCATCACTATCTACTACAAGTAAATAGACATGAGGTGAGTATAATACGTGAAGTGAATAGAATCAATTCTAGACCAGGCCTTCAAGACTGTCTTTACAGTGAGACTATTGGAAAGAATGAGATGAACATTTGTAAACAAATATGACAGATCTTCATGAAAAAGTAAAGTAAAAAGACAAGGACTACAGAGTTTTTTGGAGTCAAATAAAATTACTCTTAAAGAACAAAACCAAAATTTGTAAAACCTTAACATTGGTAATAATCAGTTGTGGTGTTCCTAGGAGTTTTAATTTAACGCAATTTTGATTTAAATTGCTACAGTTTTTAATCCTGAAGCTTATTGGTTTTTACAAATTGTTGTTTTTGGTGCCTATGTCCCCTGCCCGGAAGTTCCAGACCAGGTATATACAGGCTTTTCGAGCTGAGGAATGCGGCTCCGGTTTATAATAGCACCACAAAAGTCAGAGTCCGATTTAGCTAGGTGTCACCTCAACTTTTACCGAGCACTCCAGACACGACATCTGGGGGATATCGTACCCTCTCCCACAATCTCTGACCTCATAGAGGAACTTTCCGGTCTACAGATTTAAAGTGCCCATTAGGGTGGAGCGGAAAATGCAATTTTGCCAAATTCTTTCCTAATAGCGAAAATAATTTGACCCAACGGTTCAAAAAGCGTATCCTAAAATATTTTTAATTTATTTTGAGTCTATCTACCGGCGCATTTGATTTGAATTTCTCCAAATATGATCCAATTTCTCTTTTCAATATCATTTGTAACTGCGAGAGAGCGAGAAAGCAAAAATCAATTAAGTAGCCAAAGAGCGGTTTTTTTTTGCAATCATATATTTGTGTTCGGGTCAATATCCTTGGGTGGTCATTACTCCTCTGCCCGTGCGCATGTGCAAGCACACGCGCCATACACACTTCTTTGGTCAGAATCAGTGATTTTCAACGATTATTGTTCACAGTTCGGTCGTAACTAGAGTTTCGTTTGCTAATTGTTACAGAGTTGAATATGGATAAAACAAGAAAAGCTTCTAGTTCTTGTATTTTTGGCAACATTGAAGAGGTGAAAGGTAATATGTTACCTACGTATAAGGAGGTCATGAAATTTTATAATTTTGTGACATTTCAGCTAAAGCTTAAATCGGATACTCGAACGGAGCCAGCTGTTTTACATATTGCGGAAATTGTTGCGGTTAGAATCGAAACTATATGGCAAAAAGCTTCAATTCCAGTCGTATCCCACACCCGCATTATACAGTTGATAAAAGCTTACCATTCGAAATATAAAAAATTTATAAATCTTGGAAACGATTGACTGACGATAAAAAAGATGATTTCCATACCCGTAGTAACAAACTACTTGATATCTGTTCTTGTAAGTGCAAAAATTTTCTACAATGTAAGTGTCCAAAAAGGAACAAAAGTAGCGAAAGAAGAACAAACTTTTTTGACTGATCAGAGGACTGAAAGAAAAATGATTATTGGTGGTATAGCCTTTTCACAAACGAAAAAAATACAAAAACGAAATGGTAGAAATAGAAAGGTAGAACTATATTATGCTTCTGTGACAAATACAGAGAAACGCAAGAATACAGAACTTTCTCCACGAAGCTCTGTTATATCGGACGAGTCAGAAGATATAGGCGATAATTTAGAACCGTGTTCTTCAAAGCTCCAAGTGCCCCAGAAAAAATCAAATCTCAGCTTGCCGTCTTTGTTAAAAACATGTGATCGATATGGCCTATCTGATAGAGCTGGCGCAGCAATCGCGTCTCCAGTTCTTCATGACATTAAATCAGATGTCTAAATAATAGACAGATAAAAATTGCGCCGTGAGAGAGCAAAAGAACGCACAGAAATGTTAGCTAAACATCGAGTTTTCAGTGTTCCAGCTTTATTCTTTGACGGCAGAAAGGATAAAGTTTTAACGATAGTGAAAAAGGGTGTCAAAAAATACCGCCGAGAAGAAGAACACATTTCAGAAAATCTTAAACATCTTGCCACGTTTGTTGTTAGAGTTAACGCGACTGTTTGGTTCCAAATTACAATGCATCCGCCATGCAAAGATGGGTCTAGACATTTTTAGAAATTGGTTTCAGATTCTTGATACCTTTCACCTCAACTAAAAGAAGTAGTCGATCCTGTCATTCAGCGGAACAGCTTCTTTGCACATCCTGAGATTGTTCTATTATCGATGCTCTCAGATCCTGAAAAACACGTTCGTGAACTTGCTGCTAGAAGAATCTTTAAAGAAAGACACGTGATTCATCATGGACTGTTTCCTCGTGTTTTTGAGGTCCCTAAAATAAATTTTAATGCCAAATCTTACACAGGCCTTATAGATTGGCAACAAAAGTATTTCCAACCTCCCATTCTTAGAGACGTCAAGGGTGAAGATTTGCTCTCGATGGTGGAAACAAAAGGAAGTGATAAGATACCTTTTCTAAGATTTCCATGTAATACCCAAGTCTTAGAACGTTCAGTAAAGACACTAACGGAGGTTTCTATGCGGGTATGGGATAAAAAGTCCAGAGAAGGTCTCGCGAATTCCAAAATTGAGTCAAGAAAATTGATGCCCAAATTCGACACCAAACGTGATTTTAAAGTATCCTTTGACTAGTTTTATATATGTTTTAAGTTTTAAGTGAAGTTTTTTTTATCAAATTAGTAATCTTTTGTTCCTTGTGAGTCGTTTTATTCCTAATAACTAATAGTTTATATAGAATTTAGAACAATATCCTCGTTCAAGTTTCATCTGTATGCCAGCAAAAATGTAAATTTTCAAAGCAAATGCGCCGGTAAAAGGAAAATATTAATAAAAAAATTGTAATACATTTTTTGTTCCTCTATAGGTAGGTCAAACTTTTATCACTATTAGAAATGAAAATTTGAAAATTTTTTTTTCCCTATACGAGCGCTCTACCCTAGTGCCCATATCAGGCCTAGACACAAGGTATTTAATGGCGCTTGTAGGGATTCGAACCCAACCCCCTTGGCACCGAAAGCCGACTGGGCCCATTTTTACATTGCTTTTCAAAACTAAGCATATTATCATTAATATTCAGCCTTTTTTCATAGTTTTTCATCTCACGTTCTTTTCAATGTTTGAGTAAAAACCGAGTAATGATTAGAAATTTTAAGATGCAGTTATAAAGTTCCGTTATCTATGCTAAACCAAGTCATAAAATGTGTACAAATTATACATTATTTGTAGTATTTTATATTGTCTATCACAGTGAGTTTGAAACGACGTTTCTCTTTTATGAGCTATATAAATTTCATTACAATGGTTACTTTTTCGTGTTTAATTAAAAGATGGGTGTAAACCAATAGTGAAATTAGCAGAAAATATTTTACGTGCAATCGAAATTACATATGAACACTGTATTAAATGCTAATACTTCTAGATTCCTTTCTTTAAAAAAATGCAGCTTTGCTTCAGAATCGTACTTTTTATAAAATTTGTTAAGACTATGTATTTATAAGTAATAATGAGAAGATCTTTAAAATCTTTAAAAATACGGTCATATACTCCAAAAACAATTTCTGTCAAATTCTGTTAAAGTTGCCTAGTCAAAGTATACAAGATCTTTTGACAGGTGTAGATCAGAACAACATCCAAATAGCCTGGGATAAGAGCTACTTTTTTTAACGAAACACAAAAGATAAAATGTAATAGTAGAGTTAGTCAAATTACAAAACAAAATATGACGAAATAGAAACGTCGTTATAATAACGACCATGACAAATCTCTATCAGAAGCAAATAACGGGTAGTATGATATTGCTCTATCATCTATAAATGTAAGTGATTAGTATTTCTGTCACACTGTTTACCACAGTATCTAAACCATCTGCCCAATCAAAACCAAATTTTGTCCAGTTACCCCCTAGGATCCTTCGAAAAATATAGGTTGTTATTACGCGAACACCCCAAATTCTTTAAAAAAAAAACCCTCTGGGACATCGGGGGACTCTCGGGGAGATCACTTGTACAAAGAGACACATCTCCGGTGTACCCAGCAGCAATGGACTTAGTTTTCCCCTTTTTTATGTTCTCCTAAGCAGGGCAAAGCATGCTGAGTAGCCCTTATCAAGGACAAAATCAAGTCCATGGCCGCTAGTTTTCCCTTTGTTATGTGCTCCTAAGTAGCACATAGCATGCTGAGGAACTGATAACAAGGGTAAAACACAGGTCCATGGTTTCTGGGTACACTGAAGATGCACTGCTTCGCATAACCCAATTCCTTCCTTGCTGTCTCATCTTGACATTTGGTTTTCTTTTTTTTTAATCTTACCTTCTTCTTGCATTTTAATGTTTTTCTCAGCATTAATTTCTGATTGTTTTGGCATGAGTTTCTATCATTGGCTACCAGAGTGCTTTGTTCCTGAAAGTCCTCTTGCCAGCCCATTCATTCATACACATTCACCAAGATGTGAAATCAGAAAAACAAAATTATGCATTGTTTAGCATTACTGTAATAATTTATCTAACTTTGTGCAATGTCTCTATTATCCTATATGTTGAAGACGATGAACAAAATAATGCTAAACAAAGTGGTGAACAGTATAAATTTTCAAAAGCTATTTACTAATTATTTTTAGTGTGTAAGAGTTCCGTTTATTCATTTTCAGAAGTGCTGGTATTTTAGTCATGAAACTCCGCGAATCCATTTTAGGAATAAATCTTACAAGTATTACACTGCGTACTAGTATGTAAACAATTTTTCTGAACTGGATTTCTTCATTTTATCCTTAATGTCAAATACATAAACATTGGAGAAGTATAAGTATATTCTGCTTGCACAGAATTTCATGAAATTTTTTTTTTTCGAAAAGCAGCAGGAATTTTGTCATGAGGGTTCTTTCCTATCCACACTATGGCTTTTTTTGGTTGCTTACAGAATTACCATATAGGTGAAACAACACAGCTCTGTATTTTTATAATTTTCATGAGTAGTAAACTCTGGGCATCGGGAAAAAATAATTAAAGTGCGTTAACTTTAAGCATCCGTAAATGACTCTTAAAGGGCAATTTTTTGTTACGATATCTTGGTATACATTGTAAACAAAGCCCGAAAATTTTCACCAATGCTTTCAGACTTCCGTTCACTAACGCTAGACATATTGAGTCATATTTTTATAATAATATAAAATTATGTCCATTTGTCCAAATAAAACCACTATGTTTATCTGATGAAGTTCAGCAATAACTAGACATATATTATTATTTCCTCCTGTTAATCGTCCCAACATTTTTCACTACTGCAATCAGACTCTTATTCACAACCTCTAGTCATATTTTTATAATAATATAAAATTATGTATTTATTTCTAGGTAAAACCGTATATTTATCTCATAAAGTTCAGCAGTAAATAGTCACACATGCTACAAAAAAATGTCAATGGAAACGAAACTTAAACACATAACAACAGATATACCAGGTGATCATAATTAAACTTGGCTTATTCACAGCCCTCTGTAGCTGTAACTGAAAGATGGATTGAGCTGAAATTTTGCAGATAGACAGTTCAAAGAATGCGCTGAAAGATTCCGCAAAATAATAATAATAATAATAATAATAATAATAATAATTATTATTATTATTATAATAATACTATTAATAACAATTAGTTCCAAAATGTCCGCTGGGAGCCGCATTACATAGAAATAATTTAAACAAGCTACAAATTCCAATTAAAGCATAATTTACATGTCACATACTGTCTAGCGATGTAAAGAAAATTGTTCAATATGGGCTCCCTCATTAGTAGGTAAAATGTACAGGCGATGAACAGCGTGTTCAACAACGGACCGCAGCTGGTCGCCAGTAATCTGTTACATACAATTTATGCGGTCCTTCAGGTCAGCCAAAGTTGTAACATCCCCCCTATAAACAACGTTCTTTAAATGGCCCCATAACCAAAAATCACACGGAGTGAGATCTGGAGAACGGGCTGACCAAGGAGTAAGAAACGATCGGCTAATCACCCTGTCATCCGTAAAATGCTGTCACAAAATCCTCCGCACACAGAGTCCAGTATGTGGAGGGGCACCATAGTGCATAAAAGTAATAGACTCAAGGCATTGTCGCTGCTGGAGTTGAGGTAAAACGAAACTGCTGACCATGTCACGATATCTGAGGGCTGTTACAGAACATGTGACAGGGCCATTATCTTTAAGTTCTTCGAAAAATAATGGTCCAAGGATAAATTGGGAAGCGAATCTACTCCAGACAGTAACTTTAGGCGAGTGTTGCGGAATTGTGCAGAAGGCACGTGAACTTTCCAAGGCCCAAATTTGACAATTCTGGGTTGTGATGTCGGCAACCTCTGTCGACACATGCCTCCACTCCTTCCTTACTATTCTGTGAACTGGGCAGAAAGTTTAAACGGTTTGTGTGTGATGTAGACAACACATTCCGCATGCAGTAGACGTAATTGCCCCCATGCCTCATGTGTTATTCGGAGAACAATATTGAAAAGGCAAACTGTCTGAGGGTGACAAAAAGGAGTTCAACTGTTTTGGCGGCAGATGATCTCCAAGGAAAGACCTGTTAATAATATTTTTCTGTTCCAGAGGATTGTACATTTTTCAGGCTAACAAAGACCCGACGAGGGGCCGATGCAACCTTTCAGCTCCAATTACAGTTAGGTAAATTGGAAAAGCATCGTTAACAAGACCTTCCATCAAGAGGCGTGGTAGATGTCCAGTTGAAAGAGAAGACCCTCGGCCGACAAAAGAACCTACTTTAGGAGGTCGTTTCAGCCGGGGGGAAACAGCCTGAAGGAGCGGTCTGGAAGGAGATGACGTCAGCGGGATGGCTGGTTGTCACGAGGAGCACGGAGCTTTTAAGAAGGGATCTCCGTCTCGCATCGGGGACCAGAGAGACCAGGAACCAGAGACGCTTTTGGAGATTTTTGGCTGGAGGCTCCGGAGCTGTGACTTAGCTATGAGCCTAGCGAGATTCGCTTGCACGTGTAAGGTGTCCATCTACTAAGGGTTATTACTTGTAAATAATAATGTACATAGTTTAGTAGTCCAATAAAGGACGTTAATTTAACCTAGAATCTCTGGTGTCTTGTGTTACAAAACATTATGACCTTATTTTTACGACGTGCTGTGGCCACATTACCACAGTGTGTTCACTGTTCCGTTCAGATAAAAATGAGCTTCGTCACTCCAGAGAAGGCTCCACGGCCAGGAGTCATCGATTTCCATTCGGGAAAGAAAAGTCAGGGCAAACAATAAGCGACGGTCATTACCGGTAAGAAGCAGTTTCTGGTTGTGGCTGATCTTATGCGGAAAACATTTCACTATTTTTCTCTGGATCTTCTGCACTGTGCTATATGGTACGTCTAATTGTCGTGACACTACACGTGCACTGTTGACTCCATGATCATTTGTCACTGACTGCTCGACAACGACCGTTGTTACTTCTGAAACGATTTCTTCGCTGATTGGCTTTCGCCCTTTGCCACGTTGAACGCTTAAACACCCAGTGTTTTCAAATCGAGATATCATGTCGCTCACACCTTGTGAAGACATTGGACCCCGACGCAATTTCTTTTGACGTCGAAATTCGAGAAGAGCTGCAACAGCATTTCCCTGGTTTTGATAAAAAAAGTTTTACGATTAATGCACGTTCTTGTAATTTAATTTTCATTGTAACTGAAAGAATGTTACTCACTCGATCTCATCCCTTTTATACCCAGAATTAACTTTGTATTCGTATGCTTATGAAAATCAGTTTGTTTTCTTCTTGCAGTGCCACATTTATCAACTTTTGTACCGTCATGTCATAATGCTTCAAAATGTAAAAATACTAGTTTTAAACATCATAATGCTTGATAATGTAAAAATGAAAGTTTTAAATGACTTTTTTACTGTGCACAGTTATTTATTGCATGACTTTTCAAGCATTTAGGCTGTAATTCGCTCCCTAGCGGACATTTTTTGAACTTTTTTTTTCGTTTTTCGGAATCTTTCAGAGTATCCTTTGAATTATCTATCTGCAAAATTCAGCTCAATCCGCCTTTTAATTACAGCTACAGCTCTGAATAGGCTAAGTTAAATTTTGATCACATGGTATAACTGTCCAACTTTACAAGAAATCTCATCGGAAATATTTCTGATATAGTAATTACAAACATGAACATAACATGCATATGGCAGAATCTTTATCCGTGTTAACTCATAAACTATTTTCAGAAATGCATTAGACCAGTGGTTCTCAAACATGGGGTGTGGGGTGGAGCAAACCCCTGGGGGGCGCCGTGGATGGTTAGATAAAAGTATGTGTAGACTGTATTTTAGTAACCTTACTTACGTTTTTTAGGCCCGAGGGTTTGAAGGTCATCCAAAGGAGGGGCTTAGAATCAGAGGAAGAGATTCACTTCATTAACCAATAGTGAACGGGATACGGCTTGTTGAGTTTGACAATCGTTTCTTGCCACCTGAACGTACGTTAAACGGGTTAGAGTTGTCGAGAAAGTGGTTAGCACGCGTATAATATACTTTCGTATGCGGCTAATCCTCGTGAATTCCCAGAGACGACTAATCCTCTTTTACTTTTAAAATACGTTTATTTGATAAACAGGTTTTGCAAGCTAAAATACAGTTCGTTGAATAAATAACAATGGATATATGCCTAGACTTAAATAATCCTGAAATTCCCAAATAAATATTAAGCTGTTCATTTCTTAGCAATAGCTTTAAATTCCAGATCTTCTTCTAGGGACGTCAAAGAATAGTATTAAATTACCCGTTGGATCTGTCCGGAATACATTTCATACTCAACTAACCATGCGTGGAACTATATCTTCATTATGTTCACTTCGACTATTTAGTAATCCCTGCTAACAGCTCTACACACACAGTTGCTGATTTTGCTAACGAGAGTTAAATGTGCTCCGCCCGTATTTACGAAACGTGATCACGTTCTTTTTTTCCAGTTTTGCTTTAATTTTTTTTTTCGGATGGCAATAACTTTTTTGTTCTATGCTTGTTGCATAAGCTTGAATTCCGTTCTAAGAAAGATTTTTTTGTGTAGGAAATTTTGCGAAATTGTGCGCGAAAATCACCAGTACGTGTTTCAAATGTAATAGATTGTCAAAGTTTTTCTAGCATTTAATGTATATAACAGGGGAGGCCAAAATAAATAATATTAAGTCTGCTGTGTACTAACCCTGTTGGATTCTCTCATCTCAACGTTGACCTATGGAGGAAATTTGTCCAAGGATGGCCGACTTGGATTTAAAAATTGAAAAAATAATAATTGCACTCCGTAATAAAAAAAAATTGCAGCTTGGAGCCTTTTTCGTTTTTTTTAAATGCAAATAATAATAAATAATAACCTTAAAATTTAAATGTTTCGGGGGGATCTATTATAGTGTGTTTTAAACGCTCATTAATTCCTTTGGTAAACGAAATTTATAAAATGAATCCTGTTCCAAGGCGCAGAAAAGTTCAGGCTATCTGGAAATACCATTCTTATTTAATTATCAGCATTTATATGGCTGTAAATAGTAGACAAATTTTCTCCATAGGTTAACATTGAGGTGAGCGAATCTAATAGGGTTAGTACACAACAGCTTTAAAGCTCATTTTGAACGGATACTGATAACTGCTTAGGAATACTGCGGGATTGAAGACTAGCCCCGCGCCATTCGACCATTGGGTTTTATTTCCTCGTTTTGGTAAATTTGTTTAAGAATATTTTGGTGAACTCCTGTCTGCTGATTTTCTAATTTTTAAGTAACATTAAACCCAAATTCTCCTATATTTTCCATATTCATAATGATCTTTCAAACTTTTGCCGTTGGAAAATATAAATTTATCTTTTAAGCGGGTCCGGGACACATTTTGAAAATTTTTATTTTTATTGAGTTAAAATTTTGAATTCTTTTGTGATGGTTAACCATATAATTTGTAACCAAAATAATTTCCTAAAACTTCTCAAAATGCTTTAAAAAATTTTAAAATTAAAAATTTTTAAAAATGGGAGGGTAATTTAAAATTGTTATAACTCGAAATATTATTTGTCGAATTTCAACTCTTTTTCATTTAATTAAATAGAAATATATCAGTTTTAAGTTTGATTCAGCATTTTTTTAAATTAATTCTTAAAAAAATTAAAAATATTTATATTAAAAATTACAAAAAAAATGATGTAACATATTTTTAAAAAATCATATTTTCAGAAGTTAATAATTTTTTCAAATTTGCTGAATCAAAATTAAAGTAAAGTAGTTGAAACAGACATGTTCCAAGTTTCAACCCTTTATCTTTAACGGTTCTTGACTTATAACAATTTAAAGACGAAAAATGGGGAAAAAAACCCATCATTGAGAAAAACTTTACAGGTTTAAACAACGCTTGGCTACTATTAGAATGTTGCAAAAAAATAATAATTTCTCCTGTTCTAATTAAGATAAGAAACATGATTTAAACGTCATTTTAAGCGTAACAGAACACAAAAATTTTTATTGCAGTAAATTTTTTTTCGAAAATTCGAACAATTTTGTGTACTGGACCCCCTTAAACTAATCTAAGAAGTATCGATGCCTGAACTATTTTGAATTGCCATACGTTTAACAAAAATATTAAAAGAGTTAAAGTTGCTGTGTACTAACCCTGTTGGATTCGCTCACCTCAATGTTAACCAATGGAGAAATTGCCCACATACCTAAAAGAGCCAAAGACAGTAAAAGTTTATATTTGATATGGAAGAAATTTTTAAGCGTTATTTTTCCTAATATTTTTATAAATTTACAATTGTTAGAGTAATTAATATTTCTAATTTTGCAAACAGTTTTAACAGCCTTAATATTTATTTTTCTTTTAATTCTTTTGCAAAGTTATTCAAATATAGAGTATATTGAGTTGTTGCAATTCCTAGCAACTCAGTTAAATACCGATTTTTCATCATTGTTTATTTTATATCAATCCAAATTGTCGAACCCAAGGATTCACAGCTGAAAGTTGTATCGAAAATGGACGGTTATTCGGCTGATTTTAATTTTGGGTGAATAGAGCCACGAAGAAATAAGTAAATAAGGTTGGTGGAGTTTGATTTTATGGCGCAATTGTCCGCAGAGGGAAAAGCTGCGCCCAAACCATATGGTGTGCTGATAAACCAAAGCTAATAAAGGTTGATAAAACGATGTTTCGAAGTATTTATAAAATCAATGAAAGGCAATAAATAGTGTACGCAATTTTTGTATTTACTAAATAGATGCGAATAAAGGCGTAATTTGCCGATATGAGCGAATAAATGCGAAAATTATTTTCTTACTACTTTTGGGCAAAAAGTCGGTGATAAACGGCTTTTTAAGAGAAATTAGGTAATAATAGTAAGAATTTATTAACATAATTGCTTATGTAAGACCTTCCACAGTCTTTAATTGAGAGATCTTACTCTCGAAATTTGCTTATTACTAATTGCTAAAGACTTAAGGAAGAGAATGTGGAGACTACTACAACAATGTTAACTTTTGACTAAGAATTTTGATACTTACCTAACCAAGTAAGTAAAATTGTGATTTTTTTTAATAAATATGAAATTTTTAATATTGTATATATATATATATATATATATATATATATTAGGAAACAAATACGAAATTTTGTAATTTTTTATGCGAAATTTACGTACTCCTAGTAATAAAATAAAAAAGAAAACAATTTAAAAGCAAAGACAGATTAAAAAGTGAAGATGGTTAAAACGATGATAAATATAGAGCTACAAGATTTAAAAAACTAAATCTCAGAGAAAAAATCAGTCGTACGTAAAAAGTTAAAAAGATTAGAAATAAGTAATAACGAGCCGCCGTCATCCCTAGTACAGGATGGGACAGAATAGGCTTTTAGCCTGTTTGCAAACAAACACTGCGACGCCGAATGCTGGTTGGCAAAACATCCGTTGGCTTATCATGGCGTTCTATGATCACGCTTCCCGCAAATTCGGTATAAAATTATCAAATTATGCGAAAACTGTAGACAGATCTTGCAAACAAACTTACGTCGATAAATTAATCTTTAAAGAAGAAGATGGAGGCTTCTTTTGTCTTTTAGATGCCTTTTAATTAAAAAATGAAGACTGGAAGGATGACTGGCCATAGGGAACTATGGCCAGTTGTAAAGAAATCCGACATCGAACGATTTTTGCACCAGGAAAAAAAATGTTAGATCCCATTTCTAAAAGTCTCTGGTAAGGGAGTGGTGGGGTGGGGCTGCGCGGGAGGTTACAATAGTTGAGGCTGATTTTTTAAGTGTCAGTAGACATCAAAAGTTCTTCTAAATAACATTGCGGTTTCCATATCGAGTCGTTCTTTTAAAAAAAAGATTCTTAATTGATACACAGAGGTCATTTGGGACTCTTTGCAACTGATGTCTTCCTGGTCGAAAAACAATACTGCGATGAGTTTCAAACGCGAGAGCAAGTGGCCTTACCAACGACACCGAGTGGTCATCTTTGGATCATTAGAACGCCTGAAAATGTTCAACGAGTCCATGACTCCGCTTTTCGTGAGAAAGTTGCCGCCATTTCCCCAGAGATGACCAATAGACTGACGGGAAATCTGTAGAGAACAGCTTCGGTAGTGCATCGCAAATGACGAGCGCCAACTGAGTGATGTTATTTTCAGAGTCTAGTGGGGGAAAAAACTAGATTGTTAGTACTTTTAAAAAAAATAAAAGCTTTTTTTTTGCAAATTGTTTTGTTCGTTTTGCACTACCCTTTGAAATGTGGGAGTACAATCTACCACACCGTGTATCTTTCAACGATAGTAGTTACAAAATTGTCAGTATTTCTCATAGTTAAGGAATTTAAAAGTGAATACTTGATAATGTAGAAAGCTGTTAAGTGCTTATCACCAAACAGAAAGAAAGATTTTCGGGAAATGATTTAAAAAATAATATACAATCCTAATTTAATTCCAAGGCACTAAATCCAACAAAGCCTTGTGCACAGCATTATAATTAGATTAAAAAATTAGGTAGGAAGACAGAACTATAAAGCCATTTTCCGTAAATAGTTCCTTTCGTTTTACCATTTGAGGTGTGTGAGTCCATTCTGTCTCACCCTGCATGTAAGAACTTTTCCTTTATATTTCTTCCCAAAAGTGGCATATCAAACTGATGAAGATTTATTTTAAAGGAATAACATCATAGATTTATACGATTTACAAGGTACGCCCATAAAGTAACCGGACAATTTAAAAGATCGAACGATAAAATAAAAAAGTGAAAGAATAACCGTCTTGCTAGAAAGAGCGACATCTCAACTCTTGTTAAAGCTAGTTTAAACTGGTTATTTAGTCGTTTTCTTATCAAAACGCCGAAGTAATTTTCATTTACTGAGAAGGAATTGTACAAAAAAAATTGTGTCGGAATGGAACAACGTTCTAACATTAAATTTTGTTACAAATTAGGTAATTCTGCTACCGAAACTTTATAGATGAATCGAACAGTATATAGTGATGCATCGTTATCAAGAACACAAGTATATGAGTGGTACAACCGCTTTAAACGTGGGCGGGAAAGCACTGAAGATGAACCAAAGACAGGGCACCCTTCAACTTCAAAGAATGAGGAAAATGTGGAGAAAATTTGTTCTTTGGTAAGAGCTGATAGATGTGTAACAAATCAGCAACTTTCAGACATGCTTGGGATAAGCAAAGAAATCTGTAGATCAATTTTAAATGAAAATCTGATAATTAAAAAATGTTTGTGCTCGATTTGTGCCCTGGATTTTGACAGAAAAGCTAAAATAAGGCATAAAAGCTTGCTGTGAAGATTTGCTGAACACTGCGCAACAGGACAACGATTTCTTAAAGTGTATTATAGCAGGAGATTAAGTCAAATGTTACGCTTATTTTGAGAACGGTTAGTTCCAACGCCTATAAACAGTGTTTTGATGACTTGAAGAAACGTTCGAAAAATTGTTTAGACTCCTTTGGCGATTATTTTGAAAGAGATAAACTTATTTGAAGGTAAGTAATATTTTTCTTATTTATAAAAAAAATATTACTTACTTTTGTCCGGTTACTTTATGGTCGCACCTTGTATAAGTAGATGAGATCGGTTTACTTTAAAGGCTTGAAGAAAAACTTGTTTGGATATTTCGTGGTTACATTAAAAAGGTATATATCTCTTATTTTATTCCTTTCTTCAAATGTTTAGGTCATTTAATAGCATCAAGCATATACTATAAAAAATCCAATTTATGTTTTGTAGCATAAAAAGCTATCGCTTTTTAAACCTTCAAAACAAATACCATTATAGGCATTCAAAGAATTTTAAAATAAATATACACATCTGGAATAAATGTTTCACCAGTACCCTTTTAAACAGTTTATCGTTATCCCATCGTTAGAAAAGGGCTATGTTTTAAATGAATTCTATTCATAATTTCCTCTGCTCAAATTTATGGCGGAATTATGTGGTTTGAATTGTGATGTAGTACATAAACGTTTAACGGATTTATTCTAGAAACGTGACTATATTTTAATCACCCAAGAAAATATATCGCAAGGAAATGAAAGGGAAACTAAGAAACCCAACAAATTGCTTACAACTTAATTGGAATTTAGAAGAAGTTGTTTTATCTCCCGAGTTATAAAGACTGAAATTTGTTTATACAAGCAGACAAACTTCTTTAACATTTTCTCAGAAATAAGTAGTGTTTTAAAATTAATTTAAACAGTTATTGTGCGAAAGGTTATTTCGTCAGTTATGTGTAACATCTTTTGTGGCATTGCCCATTTACATTATTTTTTACATTATTTACAGTGCACAGGTTTACGTGTTTTAAAAACATATATTGGAATCAGGTTAAAAATTTTCCCCACAGCAATGCCTTCTATTGTGCAAACGAAACAAATCGTTATTAAAATGCATGAAATACTAACTGAAAAATTTTTGCCGTTGTTACAAAGCTTGTTAAAGCTTGTAAATTATGTCAACTATATTTCTGTTACCTTGTTTTTCAATTTATTTATTTGAAATTATGTATTTATCGGTAAAAATGAAGCTAAACATGGTAAAGCAATCATGTCAGAGAGAGCCTATAAATTTATGATTTAAAGTACGTAAAAATAGGTAAAAAGTGAAATTTTATTTAAATAAATGTAAGAAAATGCCTTAAAGAATATAAAAAATTCAAGCTTTGGAATTAATAAATCTCTATATGATATACTAGCTGAAAACCCGTACTTTGCTACGGAGTACATTAAAATTAAATTCAACGGTCAATGTATGCAATTAATGCCAAAAATATGTATAAATATATTTATAATAAATACAACGATCAATGTATGCAATTGAAGTAAAATTAAGAAAAAAATTATTTATAAAAAAATCGTAACGGATATATTTATAGACAAAATAATGTAGAAGAAAATATTCAAATTAAATCTACTAGAACATACTAAAGAATATAGTACAGTTAATATAGTACAGTTTCAGGAACATAACTTTTACTTTATTTTAATATTTTTTGGATAATTTCCAATTGTCTGCAGCATTAGAAAGAAAAACAAAATATTTTTTGTTTCTTTCGCTGTTATGCAAGTGCGATAAATTACCAGAAAACGAAATCACCTGATCAGCATTTAATAAATTAAATTCTAAAAATTAATCTTTACTTACAACTTAAATCAGAAATGAGATAACCAAAAATCCAAAAAATCAGAAAAGGGAGGTAAAGATTCGAAAAATTTTCATTTTAAAGGAATTTTTATAATCTTTCTCGTGACATAAATTTTATAACCTTCAAACTATTATTTTAAAAGCAAACTTAAAAAAAGTTACTGAAACAGCTTAAAAATTTAATTTAAAAGAATCTAAGAAGAATTTTTCAAAAATCTCTCTTAGTGCACCCCTACACTACAAGAAGAATCGCCATGTAAAATTTCAACCCTTTAGGTCCAGCGGGGTCCAGCGGTTTCGTCTGTGCGTTATCTGTCAATCAGTCTGTCAGTCAGTCAGTTACGGAACTGTTTTATATATATAGATAGGTTACCCGCAGATTTGCTTGTTTACGACTCCACTTGCAAATATTGCTTCTCACATTGATCATACTTATCATTATGGGGAAATAAATAGAAATCCTTTTCAAATCTTGTCTAATTAAACATTTTGAACATTCAGTTTCTAAGACTTATATTTTCCACCACGTTCGATTCTCCATGCTCAATAGGGTAGTAAATAATTTTTTTTAAATGATAAAAATGCATTTAAGAGTTAAATGGTTTTTTTTAATTAAATATGATTACATAGTTTTTTTAACCCGCTTTCTGTGCCATTTCTTTACACTCAAACAAATTTCTTTACACTCAATAACTCATGCAAATTAGATGATATACGTACACTTACACAACATAAATATTCTGCAGCATACGGCAAAAAAAAAATGAAAGATAACAATTTATTATACCATTTTGTATCGTTAAAAATAACACGTCACTGAACAAATGCGTGTGTGCATTCACACCTTCACACATCCTTTTTATGAAAATAAATATTTGAACAAGTTCCTTACATCGACTTTTAATCCCAGTCCTTAAAAGTGATGTTGGTTTAAATTGTTATTCTTTCTTATTTAATATTTATAGGTGCATTTTATTAAGAACGCTGCTTAAGTTGCATGCTCTGAAAAAACAGGTGGGGATGATTAGCCCTTAAGATAGCTGTTGAAGATGTGTTGAGTTATTTTCTTAGGTTAAATACTGTTTACAAGGCTTACGATCGTGTTAGAAGCGGACAGAGGACGCCAGGTGTATTTATTTGCTTTTAAATATGTGTTATGCCAGTGGGTTCGTCAGTTTGCTGCTGGAGCAAGATATATGAATTATGTATCACGAAAACAAGCAACCTTTTCGCAAAAAAATAATATCAATATGAAAAGAGTACTAAAATTCGGACTAAAACAGTGCAAAATCAGAATGTGTCTCATGCTTTCGAACTGGATGATATGCTACATTATACTAGACACTAAAATAGGGATTTTTAACCTTTTTTAAAGTTTTCAGCACCCATGGGAATAAGATATAAAACTTGGGCATCCTTGTTAGAATTTTATTTTTTTTTTCAATTTTTTCAAAATTTAAAGTGGAATATATATCAGGAACATGTTAAATTTATGTTGAAATAAATATACTTACTCCACTGATTTTATTCATTTATTAAAAGATATAAGTAACAAACACCAGAACTGGATTATTAATACAGTTTCAAAAATAGTCATGGGATTCAGTATAATATAACTTAGCACTTTGAGGTCTAAGCCCGAGTGTTACTCGTGTTTCCATTTTCTTTGAAGAGAACTAAGCCTGAAAGTCTCTCGGAATCAACTTCTATCTTTCTGAACTACAAAATTGCTAAATATATACGTTCGCTGTCTCCTCAGATATTATCACCTCAGATGAACCTTCTACTTGAAAAAATACAGATGACAGCACCTAAAAGATGTAAATTTATGAAACGATCTAAAATCAAAATTCAAATCATTTTGAACATTCAGTCGCCATATTTGTTGTGTTTAACGATGTCTCGTAAACGATTTTTAGATATATCTAATGCAGATGATTTGGCGGAAGTCAGAGATATATTAGCATGTGATTCTTTGTCAGAGCTATCCGAATCAGATTTAGATGGTGAAAAATACAGCTGAACAAATATGTAAAAGAAATCGCAATGCAGTTGGTTAAAAAAGGTGGAACAGTAATGAAGGAATGCCAACCTACAACAACAGTTGACAGACTTTTTGTGAGACATTTCCCAAAACCAGTACCACCGACAGTAAAAAAAGAGAAACCTACAAGAATTAGTAATGTTTGCAGTAGCAAATCAAAGGCAGAAACGGTAAAATGATTGAGGAAGGAAACTCGAACTTATTGGGAGTCTTGTGGTATTGCTCTTTGTGCAAATCCGTGCTTTGAAATGTATCACACCAAAGCAAATTTTATTAAATGAAGCTATTTACCAAGAAAAGCTATTTGTAGATCTTTAAAAATTTGGATAAGTTTTTATTCAATTTTATTTAAAATTTTATGTTAAAAAATGTTTCCTTATGCGGAACATTTTTTTTTACTTTAAAACTTGCTCTTTTCAAAAATTTCTCATTAAATATTACTTCTTAGTAAATTTAAATAGTTTCTGCATTATGAATGAAGTCAGGTTAAAATTTTAAATAAAAAAAATGTTAAGATATATATCTTCAAAGTATTTAAAAAAAATAACGAAATGGACCAAAAAACTGTCAGTCCAGAGGGGGACATACGGTCCAAATAGGTCAGACCTGAAAGTGTTAGAGGACTACAATGGAAATTGCAAAAGGAGTTTTGTTTTATTAAAGTGAGACTTTCGATTGATGTTTAGAGCACAAACGATTGATACCAGGCATAAAAACTGTGGGCGAGAGGGTAGTTAATTCTTCCTAATGAATAAGTGCATCGATCTATGTCACAATATGTCGGGCGTGTGAGTAATTAATTCAACTTATCATTTATTTTAAATGGGCCAAACTAATATATTTTTTATCCCTCAAAAATTACATGGCACCTTAAAGTGCTGGTGTATACCGGTTGGGAATCACTGCACTGGAATAATAAAAAAATAAGGAAATATCCCATATTTGTTAAATTACGTATAGGTTGGAAATATGAACAATTTCCACAATCTCGTCCCTCCCCCCTTATTCCTTACACACGTACGCACATTGACGTACATGTAACGTACATGTATGAATTAAAAATTAAAATCCCATTCCCTAATTTACCGAGTATTATAATCAAACTTTTGAAACTGATTCTAAGCTTTTTAAATATGTTGAAACTGCGTCTCTTTTGACCCAATACACGCTTAAACAATAAAATACACACTTTTAGATGCATACACACATAAAAAATAGTATCTAAATGCACAAATTTACAGACATACCATATAAAATAATTGAGTATCCAATCATGTAAATGCCCTTATCATGTTTTGTTGTATCACTAATTAAAGATTTCAGCTATTTTGATTCAATGTAATAACTAGGAGCTTTAAAAATATAGATAGAAATATTGAGACCTTTTTCTCTAATTAAATATTTAAAAAACACTGTTTTAAAAATGTACAATAATAAAAAATCTAAAAAAAAATTGATTCGAGGTTTTACATACGCCCTACGGTGAATCGATAAACTTCATTATTTTTACGGCCTCTGTTAAATGTCACCAAAACATTTCTATAGTACATGTTTTATTTGAAAATTTGCTGAAGTTGAAAAAGGCAAGAACGAAAATTTCTTACAGTGATAACAGTAACACCTGAGTGCTAATTTATGAAGTCAAATTAATGACATGAAAACTAGGGGAGTTGCAGTATTTATAGATTAAAAATTAATAGGTAGAGCTCCTTGGAAGTGTCTGTGACATATGTTTTTTACTTATTTATATTGTAAGATGCCTTGATTTCTTTAAGTGAATTTATGTTTTGGATGATTTTTATGGATGTTCTTTTATACACTTGTCCTATTTTTATTGCTATTTCTATGAACCTAAGATTTTATACAAAACTTCTAGTAATTTAACCCAGATTTAGTTTAGTAACAGGATAATTGAAGAGGAGGATGAGATTATCTAATTTGTTATGTTTCATCTGAGTTCTGGCAATTGTTAATATTTCAATGGATTGATAATTAGATAAGCTTTTTTCCTCCTAATATCTCAGTAACTTGTAAGAACATAGGGGGCCTTTTATATATATTACGGGAAATCTGACTGCCTTCATCAAGGGAAGTTAATAGCACAAGTAACATCCTTTAATCAATATCATTAATCACTACTTTATTGTTACTAAATGGGGTTCAACGTGCAGCGCAATCAGTCCTTTTCCGTGAACACTCATAATACTTAAGAAACTTAAACTCCAACAAGACTGAAGTGGGAAATGATCCGAATTATACAAAACAACATAAGCGAACCAGCTAGATGTTGTAACTTGTCCTCCTCATTTCCAAGTATCTCACCAGAAATTCTTGTGCCCTCTGCAGTCTGACTCCTATTAGAATTTCAACTCTCGTTCACGGCTAAATTGCGGAAACTCCATAACTAATAGGTGAGAACTCATTTCACATCATAGGTCAATTTAGCCCTCCCGTTGCAAAAGATGACCGGAGCTCTCCTATAATCAATCAAATCGAAGCATATCGTATCAGTGTGTTTCCTCTATTGACTGGTCAATAAGATAATCAACATTCGATTATGAATACGCATAAGCCTCACCCCTTTCGGAGAGTTTACAGATTCGGACTGTGAGTTCGAAAGGAAATATGAAAGAAAAATAATTAACTAATAGGTTTTAAATATTAGAATAGAATCTACATCATCTTACAATGTTCATGTAGAGTTAGGGGATCAAAACATTTAAAAATATGTTTATTTTTTAATTTTGAATTAGAAATGACAATTTAATTTAGGGTCTGTAGCCCAATGCTATGATAATTACATAAAATTTATTCTTCTTTGTTTTTCAATTTAACTGTGATAACGATTATAAGATGCATTTGTGAAACACTCGGAGAAGTTATCCACCCTATCTAAAATATATCATTTTATTTTTTATTAAATTATTTGATTATAAAATTTCTTTTCATCCCCATGTAAATAACTTGAGGTGCAATCCCACAGACACCAAATTTGCCTTTTAAAACTTCAAAGCCCTTGCAGGCCACCTAGTTTGTTGTTATGGGTGTGCCATCATAGTATCCCAAGTTCTCCCACATTCTGCTTCTTTTCCGTATGTCCACCAGTTTTGGGGACGCATGACTCTTTAGAATAACCTCACTCGCAGAAAATGCGGTTTTAATAAAAATATCGAGGACTTTTCCAGGGTCTTTTCACATTAATATTAGGACGTGGTTTAGTCTCTAGGCGTTACTCATAATACTCGGTTATCCACATTATAATAAACAATGGGTGTCCCCTCGCTTTGTGGTCATCTGATTCTCATGCTAATCCCGTTTCTTCTTATCTATACAAATTATGCTAATCAACATCCATTGAGCATATGAGCGTCTGATGATGGTAGAAAATATATTTTAATTTCCTAATTGAAGCTTGTCATTAAAATCCGCTCATAAAGAAAATTTAAGTCAATGTGCTTTATTAATGGAGAGTGCGCAGTGGACGCCCTGTGATTACGTTTTAAGAATAAGCATGCCCGATTTTTTTAAATAGCCTTTGAATTGTTTATTCATGGGGAAAATGAAGTACTTAAAGCCAAACAGCTGATGGGGCTCAGTGGATTCAGGAGAGATTTTAAAGAAGTTATTTTTTTAAGTTCTAGGGGTTTCATGATAATTGTAAATACGATTAATAATAAATCGCTCCCAAACTACTTGAATATATCTATGGTGCTCGGTATAAAGGCTTAAGTCATAAACAGTGATTTAAATATACCAAGTTATTGGCTTTTATACCAATCGCAGAAGAATAATTTCGACTTGAGGCTTTTGTACAAAGAAATGTACTTTTGTATACAAAATTGATAGACGACTTAAACTGTTTATACAAGTCGCAAGTTTTTTTTTAAATCAATTCTAACAAATATCTAAAAATCATTTTTTTTTACTTAAGTCTTTTATACAGAGCATCATACATATCTTTATCTCTTACACAACACAACACACACAAACAAACAAAAACTACATTTTATATAGTGTTTTACGAATTGAAATAAATTTACTGCCATGTAATTATGACTCAAGTATTACATAATACATTGTACAGTTCTGCAATCCTCAATAACACTGTGAAGGGAGAGTTGGCTAGCTTAGGCACCTGTTATTCAGATATAACATCCTGATAACCTTAAAATTTGGATAAAATCCCCTCCCTCTCTTTTACGTTTTCCAAGAGCATATATATACATATATATATATATTAATTATAGCTTATAAGTTTTTTAAATGCTTTCTTTGTTCAATAAAAAAAAATCAGAATTTTTCTAGGGAACAACTAATTTTTTATACCCTATCTCAAAAATAAATGTCAACAATACTCATCTAAACACAACTAACAAATGCATTTAATTTGAAAATCAATTACTAGTAAAACTTAAAAAGACAACAACTTTAAAATAATTAGTTTGAAAGATTAGATAGGAATTCAAAAGCATAGACAGAGTATAAATAGAGCTCACTCTTTATCAAAATAGACATACAAATTTCAAACGCAGTGATACTTCTCTAGCTTTAAGTTTATAGGATTTTTTAACATAGTGCTCATTATCTAATGTTTGTAAAAAAAAGATTTAATTTACAAATTTCAGCCTAATTGTTTATACGTCTGTTATGTAAATCTAATAAGTTACACAAATAGTTTTGAAAGGGATTAACTATTGAAAAAGAATGTTCATTACTGGCGTTAGTGATGCACAATGTAAAACTAAATCATTTGTTTTGAAAATTTAGCTACTATCTATGATTATCAATTAATCGATTGACTGAAACTCACCAGCTGAAAAGAAACTATTTCTTATGATGAGAACAATGGATACCTCATTACCGGAGGTCCCCCGAATTTCGGAGAACTTAAGCAAACGCTTAGTACGAGTATACAGTAAAAAGCATCTGTGGTTATTAGAGGGTTCTTTTACTTGATACATTCGCGCTTATTCAAGGTAGATGTATTCGTGTTTTTCTCACATTCACGGTAATCTAGTGATACACGAATGTTTAAAACCACATATATTTATATCTACTTACCTACACACACACACACACACACACACATATATATATATATATATATATATATATATATATATATATATATATATATATATATATATATATATATATATATATATATATATATATATATATATATTACCTGAAACAGTCCATTAGGTTTTTAGACAGTATTGACACCACTGATAATGAGATATTGTCTAAAACCTCTTTCAATCTTATCTTTTCATGTTTTTGGTTCCTGGCTGTAGTAGCTTTAGTGCTCATACTGGTGTTTCTCTTTCAACTATATTTTATATATATATATATGAGTATTGTATTTTGTTACTTCTACAAATCAGCACCCTTGATTGAGATTAATTTTAATGTAAGTAACGTAAAATATTCTGTCTTACATTCCATTCCAAATCCGTGTTAAAAAACAAAATATTTCCCATCAGGTAACTATAACATTCTAAACATCAAGAACACAATAAGAAACTAGTTTGAGTCATTCAAATGATCCATGAAAAGATATAATTAACATTATCATAACTCAAGTAATTTAATCGTCAAAAATTAAGTTGATTATTTTCAGAATATATCTTCGCCAAAATTGCAAAGAGACACCCACGAACCACACTATTATTTTGTATTTGAAAAAAAATTTTAAATGGTTCCTTCAATAATAATTTTGTAGTACACCTTTAAATTTGTTCCATTTAATTGAGATATTTAATTTCATGTTCAGTCTGTTTATATTTTTTCTACTTTAATGCATATGTTTATAATTTTTAAATTACACATTCTAATGCTGTTTCAATTCCGAGATTCGGATAATCTCATTTTCCTCTATCATCTCATGTTTGTCATTATAATAATAATAGCCCATTATAATCATAACAGAATATTTTGCTGGCTGAATTTGAAATATTTTTCTAGAGGTTTGTTTTTTACTTCTCATTGTGACTTGTGACTTGTCATTATTTTCCAAGACCATCTTTTGTCTGATCCCATAATTCATATATATTAATGATCAAACTAATTGTAAAAGAAATTTCTTCCTGTTGGTATATTTAACATTAGTGATGAGGAGCATATTAAAAGCTTTTAGGTCATTTTCTATTGTGTTTTTTCCTTACACATGGCCCACACTTTCATTATGCATTGCGCACCTAAGTGTTTATTCTATCTCATAACCTCTGTACTCCTTGAAGCTCCTTAAAGAGATTCATCTTTAGAGACGAATGAAGTGTTTATTCATCTCTGGCGTCTTAAGTAATTTTTATGTATAGCATTTAATGTAGTACATGAATATTTCTTTATAATTTCTTATTCATACGAGGCTAAGAGATGTGAAATGTGATCAAGTTTTATGAAAATTGTCCCCACATTGTAACAACATGGAATTAATTTTCTTTAAATCTTTCATTCATCTTCCCGAGTCATGCACAAAGTATCAACGAAACTTTTTGAAACTTTTAGTTTCACTTTCGTCGTACTGCCCAAACAATTACTTAAATAAAGTGAGTATTATCAACTTTCTTCTGTTTTTAATTTGCTTTTTGACTTTATTATGCTTAGTCTTACGAAACTGCTATGTCTCGTATTTCTTAAACAATTAAGGGAAGAAAACCAACGCCCCTTTATCGTTATTACTTTCCATTTCCTCTAAGTCATGCACGGCATTGTTCAAATTTTTACTCTTCCTATTGCTTAAGCTATTATCAAAAGAAAACCAATTCCTTTTTAACACTTTTCAGAAATTTCTTTGAATTTATTATTGAGTCATGCATACTATTATTGAAAGTTATTACTTTTCATTTCCTCTAATGTCACGCACAACGTAGTTTAAATTTTTGCTCTTCCTTTTGCTTAAGCTATTATAAAAAAAAACGATGTCTTTTTTAACCCTTTTTAGCAATTTCGTTGAATTTATTCTTGAGTCATAGATAATACTATTGAAAGTTAATACTTTACATCTGTATTACTCATCGTTATTACTTTCTATTTCCTCTAAAGTCATGCACAGCGTTGTTCACATTATTGCTTAAGCTTTCACCAAAAGAAAAACGATGCCCTTTAAATACATTTCAGGAAATTCTTTGAATTTAATCTCGAGACGTACATAATACAATTAAAAGTTATTACTTTCCATTTCCTCTAAAATCATACACAACGTTGTTCGAATTTTAACTTTCCATATTGCTTAATCTATTACCAAAGGGAAACCGATGCCTTTTTAACACCTTTCAGCAATTTCTTTGAATTTATTCTTAAGTTGTTTATAATATTATTGAAAGTTATTACTTCTCAACGTTATTACTCATCGTTTATACGTTCCATTTCCTCTAAATTCATGCACAGCCTTGTTCAAATTTTTACTCTTCCTATTGCTTAAGCTATTGTCAAAAGAAAACCGATGCCTTTTTTACACTTTTCAGCAATTTCTTTTAATTTATTCTTAAGTTGTATGTAATATTATTGAAAGTTATCACTTCTCATCTTTATTACTAATAGTTTTTACTTTCCATTTCCTCTAAATTCATGCACAGCATTGTTCACAATTTTACTCTTCCTATTGCTTAAGCTATTGTCAAAAGAAAACCGATGCCTTTTTTTACACTTTTCAGCAATTTCTTCGAATTTATTTTTAAGTCATACATAATATTATTGAGAGTTTTACTCGCCATTTATTGCCTAAGTGAAATAAAAATCCTATCGTTATATAATTTCAAATAGTTTAAAACTACAGTGAGAAACTTGTTTATGTGGGAGAATTCCACTGAAAAGCTTAAGTGCTGTTATGTTTAAACAGAATTATTATCTTTGATATTTAGGTAATTCCAGGAAACTATCTTATCAGTGAATTCATTTAACATAAGCTTAATTGAAGTGGCCAGTGACAAACGAGTAGAAAGTCTGTAGCAACTGATAACACAGTATTTTGTCTGAGCAGCTTCAGTGCCATTAACTCAATTAGTGCAGGCACCGCAACAGACAAATACTTGAAAAAAATTGGTAATTTGTCCTTGTTGTTTGGGATTTTCCAGGCATCTTATCTCCCTTCCGCGAAGAAAATTTTTCGAATTAGAATGCTGCCGTGTTGACTTTTTGCGAGCGACTGCTTCAGGCGTGGTCCCGAATTCTTAGATTGCTCCATTTAAATTCCAACTCAGTCGAAGGTTTGAGGGAATCCCGAAGCTTTTCTTACCGCGATCCGTTTTAGAAATGATCTTGATTTAAGATATGCGTAGCTGACGCTTTCTGAATGATCGTCGGTGATTCCAAGGACACACTCTGGCTGCTGTTTGCTACTGGTTTTTATTCAGATCCGTGTGAGGTTTTGTGGTACCCCTCAGGAATAAATAAAAAAAAATACCGGAAAAGGAAATTTTACTGCATTTCAGCCGTAATTTAAAAGAGAGTAAGTTGTGTGAAGAATTACCCGCGGTATGATTGCGTTAGGTATATTGCATAATTTCACAGAAATCACTCTGGGATCAAAAGCCTTTTTATAAATTTCCTTTTGAATTACTTATTTTGCTTTATTATTGTTTACTACAGGCGTCACATGTGAAGTGATGTTAAAAATACTCCATTCATAACAATTAATACACATGCAATATCCTTCTACAAAAGACCAAATCAGGAAATTAAATAAGTTTAGGTACAATCTCAAAGATTCTAGAGAATCCTTTCTGCACTATTTGCGGTAAACCACAAGTTACGGACATTTCCCACCTCCAGACCATGTGAGAGACTGTCGGCTCGAGATCTCTGCAGACTATAATTTCTCAGTGGTTTTGCCTACCATTAGGAAGGCAAGACCATTGAGAAATTGATACGTTCCTGTATCTTTCTTCATTTTACTTTTTTTTCTTATTGTTGATTGTTTTCTTGTACCTTTTTTCTTGTTGTTTTTGTTTATTGCTTGCCATCGAAAAAAATGGACAAAAATAATAAAAAAATATTTAAGCAATTAAGGTTATCTATATATATATATATATATACAAAAATTATAAAGAAATTGCTAGAATGGTGAAATTGATCAACATTAATTATTAACTCTTGATTTTGTTTTTGTAAATTTTATACCATTTGTCCTTGACGATACAAACCTTCAAATGTTACTCTATACTTCTTGGTGGCCCACAAAGTACCGATTCCCTCTATGAATATTTGTTAAACTCAATATGCTCTCTAATGAAGTGATGATAAAAAAGCTGGAACTCAAACCTTCGATACAAAAGTTTAAAGTTTCGATTCGGCTCACTTCGGGGTTTGATTCAATTTCAATTTCTGTTTGAACAGAAGGTCTTGGTCTTTTTCACTGTGAAAACCATGATGAAAAATCCAGCGCTTGACCGCAGCTCTCAAAATTTTTTTCACTGAGCATCTATGCCCCCTGTTTTAGGTGGTACTCTCCGATCTACCAGTGTGGCTATATTAAATTGTCCGCATTTCTGAAGTGGACACGTGCAGCCACTCATGTTCTTTTTTATAGGCCATGTGAGTGTAAAGACATTAAGCTGTTCCTTTGCTTTCCTAGGCAATATCCGGCGTAAAAGAGGCCTCGGATTTTAATTTTAGGGTTTCTCTACACTTTTATATTACAATGTATTGAAAAATTGTATGTAAAATTGTTCAAGTCACAGTTTACACGACTCCCTCATCAGTAATCTTAGGCACTCGTCTCAATACGTTCCATTCTATACTTGTTAATAAGCAAATGGAATTTTCAGTTGTGGGTCGGTAAATCATTGATTAATACATTTAGTATAGACTTTCACGGTAACTTGGGCAAGGAACGTATATTTTTCATCTTTCTGAAGCTATACGAATTGCTGTCACATTTCCAGGTAAAAAAGTATTTTCATATTATGAACATCGAAATAAGCAGAAAAAAATATGTTTTATGCATTAAGGAAATTTGTACATTGTTACTGACCTGTTTATAACTCCAAGAAGTCAATTCATCCTTTCAAGCTTACGTTTTTTGAAACTGCTCTTTTTAAAGTTAAAACGGGGATATCCAGTGTATTGTTTAATAAACTATTTTCATAACACAGGGCAAAATATTATGCACTGTTGTCAACTGAAACGTAATGACTCATTATTACATAAGACATTTTCTTTCTTATGAACTAAATTTTCCTTGTCCTTTTGACCTGTTTACAGTATTTTCACTTATTTTCTGATTACCTTAGAGGCTAATCCTTTGTTATATATCTGACACCCAAGCTGCGCAGAAACAGAGCATAACAATATAAAATTTGAACAATACTTTAAACTTAACCCTTCGGGAGTTATCTCGAATAAATATGCTATCATGAAATGAGAATTTCATCTAGTAAACACTTTTTGCTGTGCGGCAAAGTTTGAAATGCCATCCATCTTAGTCACTGAATGACAGTTCTTCTGTCAAGCTCTTGTAATTTTAGTTAATCTCGCTTCTCACGGTAAATATATTTAAGATTTGTTTGATGAGTGTGAAACAGAGTTGAGACCAACCTTATATAATTATATTCTCGTAAATGGTGCAACGAGTTTTTATTTGTCTCATTCCTATGAATATGAAAATGAGTTTTTAGAGAAAGAAATTTTAAATTAAACGACAAGAAGGATTGTCTTACATACGTATATATAACTTGATAGGAATTATACATCAGAAGATAATGAAATAAGTAATAATTCTAACATAACGTAGTGTATGTGAAATATGTCCAATATTGATAGTAAAGAAATTTTTCAAACCTTATCCTTTAACATTTAAATTTTTCCCGAATATTTTTCGACTCATTGTTGAATGTTTCCTTTAATATTTATTTTCCCCTAAACAAATCCTAGCTGTAGACGATTTAACAATATTTCACTTTTTCCTGATCTTTTTTTTCCAGTTCTTAAAATGTTAAACGTAGGGAGGACTTTATATATCTAAACAGGCACTGAGTGGCACAAAACCCACTCCGTTCCCCAAAAAGATATAGGGCATCACCTCATCGGTAAAAGCTTCTTATATTCATAATAAATATTTATGGATTGCAACTTGCTTTAGCAATTTTCGGCTAATACAAAAGTAGATTATATTCCGAACACTTCTTGAATAGCTACACTTGTTGATCTTAAAGTAGCCGCAACTTCTAAATTTGAACTGTAAAGATAAGAATCCTCTATAAACTTCTATTTTCTCAAACTTCAGTGGTGAAAAACTCTCAAACTTCAGTTCTTTAGGTACAGATGTAGTATACGGAACGAACGCCAAGGGGCGATTTTTCGCCAAATCTGATGGTTGTTTGGCGGTTTATATATTCTGGCAGGGAGGATTTTAAGATCGGATGGTATTTTTTTGAATTTTTGAGCGATAAGCTTTGTTTTACTGACCGCTACAGCCAGCGGAAGCTTTTTTTTACTGTACTACAGCCACTGGTATGTAGCGAAGCCAGCGGCTGGGGATTTTCTGTAATATTTTTGGACGGATGCGTAACGGAGCGTAGCGGAGTGAAGCAAGAGTATCTGAGCAAAGCGAAGATTCCGTGTGCTCCTACGAGTTTCATAAAGCCAGCAGTAAGTTTCTTTTCCACTTTATTGTTTACATTTCGCAGTTTAAGCCTAACAGGTCTCCGAATGGGATTTTGGCGCCAGCTTTTCGCCAAATTCGCCTTGGCCCGTTTCGTATACTACATCTGTTCCGTGAATTATAATTTCTATTCAATCATGGTTAACTGTATTAAAATAGAACAACATAAAAAATATAATTTTTAAATGATTACTTCACATCTATATAACATAAAATATTATACATTTAAGGACTCGTTAAGATGAAAATTTGTCCGTAAATTAGACCGTAAAGCAGGAAATATGGTTAAATAAATTCAGCATATATATATATATATATATATATATATATGACGGGCACTAGATTAACACTCGTTATAATAAATAAACCTGCAGTCATAGTGTCCATTAACTTGGTTGGCGAGTGGAAGGCACTTTGCTCAAATAAATAGTCCATAATCCAATTAATTTATTCATTTCTTGAGAGAACCACTCTCAGAAGTCTTTACCCTAACATCGCCATTTCCTAAAACTCCGTTTCTGAGCAGCGCGCCCATTAGCAACGACTCTCCAGCCCAATATGCCACTACTTCTATATTCTCCTCAGAGCAACCTCCCCCCCCCCCCTATCGCATGCTCAAAGCACCACATGGAAACTTCCAGAGGCGACCTTTGTCCATGTCAGCAATATATATTCGCGCTAAACCTGTACATCTAAAATAGATTCCCTCAATGGAATTTCAATTTACTTTCGCGAATCGAGGTCACTTCCCGAAACGGGGAAAACCCTTTTTCCAACACGTTTTGACAATGATTCCAACCCGTTTTGACAATGATTTTAATGTTAAGTTTTGCTATTCTAAAAAAAAAAAAAAATAAATTAAAAAAAAAAAAAACACCTATTAAACTACATTTAACGTATATTCTAAATTATCCTTTTAATAAAGCACAACCCCTCTTTTAAATTGCAACCTAAAAATAATGTAAGTTATAATTTATATTGTCCCGTAAGGCACGTGCAGATCATTAAGCAGGCATTTGAAATATCTGAATTCAATAATATCCCCATATATCTGGTCGGAATCCGAGGGCCTCATTAAATTTCTATACAAAAAATAAGACCTGTTTTCAAATTTTTCCTTTTTGGCAAAATGCTCAGCAGCGCGTGATCTAGCAATTAATTAATTCCCGGGAAAACCCCAACGTTAGCCACAACGCGACTAAATCTGACCAATTAAGTAATTACGGCCCCTGGTGGCAAGATCAGCAAACAGTCCTTTGATAATACCTTGAACGGAAGACTTCTATCTTCTCTCTTAACTCTGTCATGTTAGCAGCTGCTGTCTCCGAGCCCCGGCAAGTCCGGCAGGCCAACGACTCTTCTCTCCTGAATCTTCTAGTGCGTAGACTTTCGCTTTTTCGCGCCCCGTCCTGCTGCATGGACGCCGCAAGTCCAGTGGCCACTACAGCTAATGCTTTGTAACGCTTACTGATTAAATAAGAGTGATTTCCTGGATCAACGACTGCCATCATCTCTCCCGTGTCTTTCTGTGATTCTCTCATCTCCCAACGAGCGACTGCATATATGTGATCAACAGTTCTTCCCTCGTGTCTTCTTCCCTCTTAAGCTTACTATTTAAACCAGAATAAGATACTCTACAGTAAAAAAGATTCACAATAATGATGCACACAAGAATAAATTTCACTTAAATTTATTAGTTCTGAAAATATTTAGAAGAAAAAAAAACTGTTAGACTGTTTTTTTTTTTCATAAAATCAAGGATCCAGGATTTATTTAACCTTTGAAATGTCTTTTAAATGCGATATTAAATCTAAAATTTTTCAATCATCTAATTCACTTTCACCGGAAACATTATACGCATTCGTATCTGAGGATGTCCTTAAAGCAGGGATTCAAAACGTATTGTTTCTAATGCATTTATGCCGACGAATGCATCCTTAAATACGGGTGTCCGTTAGGAGTTCTGCTGTATTATACAAAATCATTCATTACATATTCCGACCGTTGTAAATATTATATATAATTATGCGAGAAAACAATTTAATTATTTCATTTGTCTGAACTCAGCAGGCGTGGTGAAACTTTTTGATTCTGAAAACTTGGTGATTTCTAATGTTTTAGGGATAAAATTGAACATATGTACTTGTATTCTCAAACAAAAGATTTATTTTACTTCTTGAAAGAACCAAAATTTTTATAATACGAATAAGAACGTAAAATTTCAACTAACTTTCCTAAACAACCTAACAGGAGATCAAACATCTAAATTAATTCTAACTTCAAACATATAAATCTCACACCACTAACTCGTTAAAGCACGTCGCTTGAATCTGGATTACCTCATATTTAATTTTTTTTTCAAATGGGACTGGTTTTGTCAATATCTGACTCTATTTCGGCTCCCGATGAGCTTCGTTGAGAGTAGAAAGTCTGTGCTGTTTGATATGCTCAATATATTGGTCTTCCTGTCTCGTTTATAAGCCACACTTTTGGATGCTTGTGTCTCTATATCTATCACACCTAGTTCACTATATCTATCACAGTCCTCTTTCTCACACCTAGTCTTTAGATTCAGTTTGAGGTTGAGAGTAGTTGTTTGAGATGCTCAATATATTGGTCTTCCTGTCTCGTTTATAATCCACACTTTTGGATGTTTGTGTCACCATATCTATCACACCTAGTTCACTATATCTATCACAGTCCTCTTTCTCACACCTAGTCTTTAGATTCAGTTTGAGGTTGAGAGTAGAAAGTCTGTTCTGTTTGATATGCTCAATATATTGGTCTTCCTGTCTCGTTTATAAGCCACACTTTTGGATGCTTGTGTCACTATATCTATCACACCTAGTTCACTACATCTATCACAGTCCTCTTTCTCACACCTAGTCTTTAGATTCAGTTTGAGGTTGAGAGTAGAAAGTCTGTTCTGTTTGAGATGCTCAATATATTGGTCTTCCTGTCTCGTTTATAAGCCACACTTTTGGATGCTTGTGTCACTATATCTATCACACCTAGTTCACTATATCTATCACAGTCCTCTTTCTCACACCTAGTCTTTAGATTCAGCTTGAGGTTGAGACAGGCATTACAAAGAAAACTACCACAGAATGGGGGTAGAAATTTAAACAAATTGATTAGAGAGCACCAAATTATAGTTTATAATTATCTCGCACTTCTAACTGTCAACAAACACACATCAAATGAGTAAAGTTGTTCAATCTTGCCTTAAAAGAGATCAGTAGACTTAAAGACAAAGTTTGTATCATTTATCTAAAGCGCAATATTTTTTACTCAGTGCAGATTGCATTGTTCAGTTGATAAATTGTTAAGTAAAGTAAAACTGAACATTGTAAAAATTAAACACAGTAAAACCTCGTTTATTCAGACTAACTGGTACCATAGGCAATCCGGTTAATATGGATAATAAGCAAAACAAAATCCTTAATTGAGCAGACTTACCGTTTATTACGATAAAAAAACTGTGCTTCGTAACAAAATTGTATAATATTGTTCACAAGACATTAAAAAATATAAAAATAACTTTTCTGAGTCAATCCACGTCAACACCCTGTGAAAGTCTAGTAAAGCTTAAACTCAACCAAAAGCATTTTATTACCATAATTTATTGTACAATCTATGCAGGAACTGTACATTGAATCAAACTAAAAAACGAATATTTGGCGTACTTATAGTTACGTTCTTGCTATCATAGTTAAAATTTATTAACAAAACTATTTACTAACATTAAAATAAAAGTCTACATTAAAATAAAAGTCTGAACATTAAAATAAAAGTCTACAAATCCGGATTATCCGGAGATCCGGATCAACGAGGGCCGGATAAACGAGGGCCGGATAAACGAGGTTTTGCTGTATTGTTTCAGGGTGTGATGTTTTGGGTAGAGAACTTACCAGTTTTGAGTTTACCATATTTGTATCTTAATCATGCTTACTTACCCTTCTAGTTATAGTACCATTTTTGCAATATACCTAAATATAACTAGAAGAGTACGAAAGCATGTTTAAGGCTGCTATGAACAAAGAAAATAATCGTATTTCCCTTCTCCTTTTTCTTGCAGACTCTTGTGGTGGGAGGAGTCCAGTTGACAGTTCGAGAATTCCACCCCCCCCCCTTAGGATTGACATTTTGAGGGATTGTAATGGCACTCTCTCTCTATAGGGGGGGGGGGTTAAGCGCTGCCCCCAAATTTTTTATTTAAAATATATTTTTGTCAACTATTTACATGTACATAAATGCTGCTAATCAAATAAAATTGGTATTGTAAGATAGCCTGAACTTTTCTGCAAAGCGGTACAGGATTCATTTTATAAATTTCGTCCACCGAAGAAATTTATGAGCGTTTAAAACACACTATACCAGATTTTTCCCCGAATAATTTAAATTTTAAAATATTAATTGCATTTTTCTTAAAAAACGAAAAATGTACACAAATGTAAAATTTCTTTCTCTATGACGGAGTACAATTTAAAAAAAAAAAAATCTTTGAATCCAAGTGGGCAATCCGTGGACAAATTTTCTCCATAGGTTAACATTGAGGTGAGCAAATCCAATGTGGTTAGTACATAGCAGCCATAAGATACAAATATGGGATAATGTCGGTAAACTGTCTGGATGGTTTAGTATCGGCGCATGTATGCTTTTTTTTAGTATATTTCAAAAATGGGAGTTTTACTAGGAGGTAAAGGAAGCAAGTTTAAGATTCAAATATAAAAAGCCCAAAACTGGTAAATTTGTTACCTAGAAACATTACACCCTGAAGCAGGATATCGTTTTAACAGTGTACAATGACAGAATTCAACGTAAATAGTTTTTTAAACAGCAAATAAAAATAATAGATAAATAAAGTGATATTATCCTTCTTTCATCCATAAGATGCGAAGTGAAGGTATGGGGAAATTCATCATTCTGGGTGAATAAACGATCTGTCACAGAACAACCTTTTATAAACAGTTTAAAACTTTACGGTTAATATTACTTCGGGCTAAATTTGTTTAGAAAATATTGCATACAAATGTTTGGCAGGAAGTCTTTTACAAAGAGTAAACAATTAACCGGTTTTTGAATAAACAAAATTGAAACAAAACTGTATTTTTATCTTAATTTTGTCGGACAATGGTGCAGAGTACATTTTTTTATATATATGAAATCATTACGCTAGTCTTCTTCCAGCTATGCTTTCGACCAGTTCCATACCATTTTCAATGTATTTTTCAATTTATCATAGAAAAAATCATCATAGATTAGAAAGAGTGAGTAATGCCGACATGTTTCCGCCTACCCCAATTGATATATATGTTACAGTATTTAACTAGATTACAAAGGACAGAAATTACAAAACACAATTAATTGAAAACGGATATAGAAATAATTCTTTGAATTTGAATTCTGAGATCCTTTGTTTCATATTCTTATCATACTAAATTTCCAACTTCAAAGGTAAATAAATTATACATCGATATGACTTACTGGAAACTTGTGAAAAACACACACGTAATCAGCACTTCCACAGTAAATAAAAAAAGTATGGCCACACGTTAAGGGATGGTCATGTAGCCATCCTTTTTCATTTGTTGCGGAATTGAAGAAACACACTTCTTCAATTCTACAGTAAATTAAAGAAGTGTGGCCACACGTTAAAGGATGGTCATGTAGCCATTCCTTTTCATTTGTTGTGAAATTGAAGAAACACACTTCTTCAATTCTACAGTGAATTAAAAAAGTATAGCTTCAAGTTAAAGGAGGGTCATACAGCCATTCTTTTTGACTTATTATGGAATTGTAGAAATGTTGATTTCATATACATGGATAGTTAAGTTTGTTTCAAGTAACATTTCCACTATGTTTGAATGCAGAAAAGAATGAAGAATAATGGGAATTAAGGACGTCAGTGATCCAGAGGTATCCTAGTCGAAGCTTGTTAGCTTTCGGTACTGAGGGTGCTCGGTTCAAATCCCGACAAGCGCCATTAAATACCTTCGTGTCTAGGCCAGATATGGGCACATTAAATCCGTATACTGGAAACTCCTTCTCTGAGGTCAGTGGATGGAGAAGGTATGATCCCCCCCCCCCAGATGTCGTCTCTGAGGTGGTAGGTCAAAATTGAGGTGATTCCTGGCTAAGTCGGACTCCGACACTTCTGGTGCCATTATAAACCGGATCCACAAGCCTATATGGACCTGGTCTGGAATACATTCCGGTCAGGGGGAACAACAACAACGACAAGGATGTGAGTTTTATATAAAAAAAAATAGCTGAATACCCGTGCTTCGCTACGGAGTACATTTTAGGATAATTACCATGAAAATCGTAACGGATATTTTTATAGAAAAACTAATGTAGAAGAAAATATTCAAATTAAATTTAATAGAACAAACTAAAGAATACTGTACAGTCAATAAAGTACAGTGTGGAGAACATTTTCTCCGTCAATAATCAAAATTTGCTCAACCATTTTTGACGGGGATCCACACAAAGAAGAGACGCAGAGAATTTGAGTTTCCACACAAACGTATTGGAGTGTCCCAATTTACCCCCTTAGGGATGAAGTTTAAAAAATTCCTTTCTCATTAGCTACTAGAGGATGGAATTATTCCGTCATAAACGTCTTTTTCCTATTTATTAAACATTAAAAACTGTAATTATATATAAGCATTTTAAAGCTTCCAAACTTATATTAGAATTATCTCCAGGTTTCAAAATATAAGTACACAAACTTTCAACCAGATTTGTCAAGAAATGTAGAAACGAAAAAAATACCAAATGTAATCATTTCATACAAAAGTCAGTAAATCCACCAAAAATCAGTATATATCTATTTATTTAGTTTCAATAAAGCATTTTTTATTATTATTAAACAATTTGAATATTTAGTTTTTCAAATAAAAAGACACGGTGACACATTTCATTTCAGTGATTCATTTTTTAGTGAGAATCACGCAGTGAATGATTCACCTTTTGCTTACATCGTCAAAGAGCGATGACGCTTCATTAGAATCCAAATATCTCTAAAACTATTGAATTAACAGAATAAGTGTACGCAGAAAAAATTATCAGTTTTCGAAGCTCTTTCCAAATATGTAACATTTATGTACTTTCATGAGAAAAAAATACACCAAAATGGCCGCCAAATAGCATCGGTCATGTTTTATCAGGATGAGTCAACCCGGTCAGCGTGACGCGACAAAGGTTTTCTGCTTTATTTATATAGATGCATATTATTACAGGAATGCACTGTCAAAATTTCAGCTCTTTAGGTCCAGCGGTTTGGGCTGTGCGAGGTCTGTCAGTCAGTCACAGCACTGTTTTGTATATAGGTTTAATTTAATATACATAAAACATACTAACTTGAATTAAATTCTTAAAATACTTCCATTTCAATTAGTCTAGTGGTTAAATTTTTATCTTTTACTGTATTTTAATATATTTTTTGTCAATTCATTTCGTTGTTATGCATGTGACGCAAAATTATTAGAAAGTACCACAAAAAGAAAAGAAATCTCGTGATCAGCATTTAATAAATAAAATTCCAAAAATTAATCTTTAAAATTTCACCAAAAATCAGAAAATGGAGGTAGATTCAAAAAGATTTCATTTTATAGGAATTTTTATGATCTTTCTTGTGATATAAATTTTATAATCCTCAGATTATTATTTTAAATGCAAATTTTAAAACAAAGTCACAAAAACAGCTTAAAAATTTAATTAAAAAAATCTAAGAAGAATTTTTCAAAAATCTATTTTAGTGCACCCCTATATTATAAGAAGAATCACCATGCAAAATTTCAGCCCTTTAGGTCTAGCGGTTTGGTCTGTGCGTTATCTATCAGTCAGTCAGTCAGTCAGTCAGTTAGTCTGTCACGGAACTGTTATATACATAGAGATAAATTGGAAAAGAATATGAATTTTGTTCAAATTTTTAATCATACAAGAAGCAAATCAGTCAGGGTATATCTCAAATCAGTTAAATTAATATATTTTATAAATATGGTTAAACATTTATTTATTCACGGGATTGAAGAAATTTCACTGTTTACTTTTTACACAACAGTAATGTAGTGTTTAATACTACAGCTGTTTCGAAACAGCCAGCATATAGCTGTATTAAGCAAATGAATTTAAATTGTCTAGAATATTTAAATTGTTTTTCATAAGTATGCATTGTGAAAAATGGTTTAAGAAATTTAATATAAATGTGGTTGAGAGTTTTCCACCATTCCCTGTTGTAGTAAAATGTAATGGAATGCGTGACTAAGAAAGACGTAGAAAAAAATTGCTGAAATATTTGGTGCATGACTCCTTTTTTTTATTAAATTTGTGAAAGGTTTAAATATTTCTGGCAGTATCCCTAATGCATTAAATTAAAATGACTTTTAAACCTTTAAATTTTTATGTAATTATTTCTTGCTGTCTTCGTGAAACCTTCAGTGCATTTTATTACTGAGGTTTTATGACCCAGTTTTTAACGTATAAACAGAAGCTATAGCTGTAACAATTATTTAAAACACGGTTTTTTTTCTATTTTCCTTTGCGGTAAGTGTTTCACTTCGCATTTCGTTATATTAATTATTCGTGGCTACTCCTACCTAAAGGTAGAATTTCCATTCGAAAGGTAGAATTTCCATTCGAAGTTTAGAAAATAAACAAGAAAATGACTCATGTTGTTGCCTTGTTCGTTTTAAAAGGACATTAATTCTCAAATGTAATGAAATGCAGGTACACCTATTTCATGTTGATTTTTCAATATCCTTAACGTAATAATCAACGTCGTTGTGAAGGTCTTATTACCATGTTTTTATTAACTCGCTTTCTTGTTTTTTTTTTTGTGTGTTTGTCCAGTACAAATCTTGCAATCGAGTTTTAACTAACTTCCCGACTAGCTAGACATTTGAAACTTTTAGAATAGCTCAGAACACGATGACAATGCATTCTTTTAATGCTTTTAGCCATCTTTAAGCAGATTTTGAATTCATTTTCAGTTAATTTTGTTTTGTAGATTGGTGCAGCCATCTATCGGCCGGGACGGGAATGAAAAGTTAACCGCAATTGATTACGCATTTGATACCTCTTTATTATACATTTGATCATTTTCTTTGAAGTTGGTGGGATATTTCATCAAAAAAATTTTAAAAAAGTATTTATTAATACATAGAATTGTCAAGTTTATATGATTCAACAGAAAATTTCAAAACGTGTTATATATAAAGATCTTTTTATCTTGTAATTATTTTTCTCAAAGTTTTGATCAACGGGGCATAAATGTTGCACGGTACTCACGAAAGAGCCAAAATTTTCTTCTAGACAGGATTGAAATAAATAATTGAGGCGTTCCCGTTAAAAAGAGGGTAAGTGCCAAAATTTACAGAAAGTATTTTTTCACAGATACAAGGGTTTTTTCCAAGGCTATAATGGCGAAGAAAATGAGGTAAATGCCTACCTCAGAACTAAACCAATCTAGCTAGGAACTTATCTTCGTTTCCACGCCATTGGCCTTGGAGCAAACCCTTGTATCAGTAAAAAAAATACTTTTTTGGAAATTTTTGCACTTACCCTCTTTTCAATGGGAACGCCTCAATTTTATCTCTGCTTCCATCAACAGTATTTTTCCTATAGGGTGTGGAAGAATGGACTCCTCCCACATTTCTGAAGGTCGGGGTGCGATGGCTCAGTTGGCAAGGGCAGCGGGTCGGTGATCTGAAAGTCTCTGGTTCGATGCCCATCACTGCAAATCCATCGCCGTGTACACTAATGGCGGCTGGTGCACGTAAAATCCGTCCTGGTTGCAAAGTCCTGAACCAGGAAGTACTAAAATTTACCTCTGGAGGTCGGGGTCAAGTGTTCCGGTCTCGGCATTTTACTCGGTTATAAATTAAGGGACCGGTTTGTAGGGGGTAATGCTGGCCACCTCTATGGTGCCCCTGAAATAAATGGCCATCAATCACGTCTGCAAGTGTAATGGTTAAGTTCCAAAATTACCATAAGTAACATTTCTGAAGGTCACTGGTATGTGAGTGGTAGGGGTAGGGCGGTGCGGGAGATGGCAACAGCTCACGTGGATTTTCTACTTGCCAGTAGACAGCATGAGTTGGTCTAGTGATCATCCCGTTTTTGTCAACGAGGAGTTCTCTAAAACAACGAATCTGTAACCGCGACATAGAGGGCGTATAAAACGCACCTCGGGCTCTTAGCAACTGATGCTCCTCCTGATCGAATAACACGTTTGAAACCACACATCCTCCGATGGGTGGTTTCAAACGTGAGATTAATTGGGTCTGGATTGCCAATGAAACCAAATGGTCGTCCTCGGAACATTAGAACACCTAAAAATGTAGAACGAGTTCATGTATCCCACTATTCGTAAACATGTTGATGCCATTCTCCCAGAGATCACCAAAATAGTGATGAAAGAACTGATGAAAGATTGGCCTCGGCAGTGCATCGCAAATAACGGGTCCCAACTGAGTGGTGCTATTTTCAAACCCTAGAGGGAAAAAAACTATATTGTCAAAACATTTTTTTAAAATAAAGGGTTTTTTTTTGCAAATTGTTTCTTTCGTTTTGCATTACCCTTTGAAATATGCTAGCGCAACCTGTATGTTTAAACGATAGTAGTTCCGAAATTATTTTGTCAGCATTTCTTAAAGTTAAGGAATTTGAAATTGAATACTTGAAAATGTACAAAGCCGTTAGGGCGAGTCACCAAACATAAAGGATGACTTCCAGGAAATGATTTAAAAAATAAAATGCGATCCTATTTTAATTGCAAGGCACTAAATCCAACAAAACCTTATGCACAGCATTACAATTAGATGAAAAAATTAGGTAGGAAGAAAGAACATATCTGTCTAAAGAAACAGAGATTTTTTTCATCATTAAAATACAAATGTAACAAAACAGAAAAAAACCTGTAGAATACTAATTATCTTATTTCAGATCCAAAATTTATTAATTCTGAACTACACATTTACAGACAGAAAAATAAATTATTAAGCTATGTAATGTTTTCAATTTTCCCCCCGCCCCCTCAAAGAAATCATTTTATGCATTTGTAGATCTCAAATTCTAGTACCCTTTATACCAAATTTTTGTTAATATTTATTATGATCTCAAAAGGTTTGCTATGACTTGAAAGGTGCTTTTTAACCCTTGATCAATGGATTTCTTTAGACAGGCCTTCTATGGAATTGAATCAGCCATTTTGAAAAGGTGTCATCTCCACTTTTCAAAAACTCATCTCCACTTTTCTCCAACTTTTCTAGACCCCCCCCCCCCAGTTTAAAAATATTAACAAATTATATTTTTGCATAAGGATTGCCTTATAAAAATAATAAATACTAAATTTAGTCTAACTATTAATGCATGAAGGGGAGTTATAGTTTTTTGCTTCTCATGAAAAATTTTAAAAAATGGACATGACTCCTTTTCAAAATAACCGATTCAATTGTATTTGAGGCTAATCGAACAAAAATTTAGAATTTTGTATTAGATAGTGGTGCTCAGTTTAAAGTAATCTGATACGCCTAATAAATAGCAATTTTAAGGCTGATCAGAGCACAAAATTTTACTTTTTGCTTTTATTTAAGCACTTTTCGTTTGAGCTTTTATCACATAGAAGTGTAGTAATAGAAATATCAATCTACAGTTATTAAATCCTGAAAATTTAATAAAGGTTCCAGAAAAGGGCTTGATTATACAGTTTTCGTAAAAAAACTCCTTTGTTTGATTTCATATCTCGTCAGTCATTTCTGACAGTCGAGTACGAAAAACATTTATTTTTTCTCATCAACACATTGTGCATGTTAAGGCTGCTATGTACTAAGAAAGAAAATCGTATTTCCCGTCTTAATCATGCTTTCTTACCCCTCTAGTTATGGTACCATTTTTGCAATATACCTAAATATAACTAGAAGAGTACGAAAGCATGTTTAAGGCTGCTATGAACTAAGAAAAAAATCGTATTTCCCTTTTCCCTTTTCTTGCAGACTTGTGGTAGGAGGAGTCCAGTTGACAGTTCGATAATTCCACCCCCCTTAGGATTGACATTTTGAGGGATTGTAATGATTCTCTCTGTGTAGGTTGGTTAAGCGCTGCCCCCAAATTTTTTAGTTAAAATTTATTTTTGTCAACTATTTACAGGTACATAAATGCTGATAATCAAATAAAATTGGTATTGTCAGATAGCCTGAACTTTTCTGCAAAGCGCTACAGGATTCATTTTATAAATTTCGTTAACCGAAGGAATTTACGAGCGTTTAAAACACACTATACCAGATTTTTCCCCGAATAATTTAAATATAAAAATATTAATTGCATTTTTTAAAAAAATGAAAATTGTACACAAATGTAAAATTTGTTTCTCTATGACGGAGTACAATTTTTTTTTTTAAATCTTTGAATCCAAGTCGGCAATCCGTGGGCAAATTTTCTCCATAGGTTAACATTGAGGTGAATGAATCCAATGGGGTTAGTACATAGCAGCCTTAACTTTTTCTCCTAATATGTTTAAATTAATAATTGTCATTCTGTTTATATAAGTATTTGGACAACTAGAAATTTTGTTTAAAGAGATTTAAGGGGACAAAATTCTTCAAATTTTCTAAAAAAATTTATTGCATTAAAAAATTATGTGTTCTTTTCCGCTTGAAATGACTTTTAAATGATGTTTCTATCTTAATAAGAACAGGATATATTATTATTTTTTTTTGCAACATTCTAATAGCAGCCAATCTTTGTTCAAATCTTTAAATGCGTTTTTCCCGCATGATGGGTTTTTTACCATTCCTCGTCTTTAAATTGTTATAAGTTAAGAACCGTTAAAGATAAATGGTTCAAACTTGGTATATGTCTTTTTTAATTATTTTAATTTATTTTTAATTCAGCAAATTAAAAAAAAATTTAACTTTTGAAGATAGGATTTTTTAAAAATAAGTTACATCATTTTTTTTTAAATTTTTACTCTAAATATTTTTAATTTTTTTTAATTAATATTTTAAAAATCACTGAATCGAAATTAAAACTTATGTTTTTGTTTAATTAAATGAAAAAATTTTGAAATTCGACAAACAATATTTCGAGTTATAACGATTTTAAATTACCCCACTTTTAAAAAAAATTTAAATTTAAAATTTTTTAAAAAACTTTATGGCAAGTTTTATGATATAATTTTGTTTACAAATTATACGGTTAACCATCACAAAAAAATTCAAAACTTAACTCAATAAATAAATGAAAAATTTTAAATGTGTTCCGGACCCCCTTAAAAATAAAATTTTAAAGCATTATATTTTCGGATACATGTGTCGAACCAATAACTCTATTTGCGTTTCTTTTTCAATTAGGATTCATGGGAAATGTCTCTAAATAATTCCGCTTCGTGATTTATTTATGAAATTTTAAATCCCTCTTAAGGTAAAAATTCCCACCTCCCCTCAGAATTTTCACTCTAAAGGCCTGTTTACAATAAATCCGGAGCGTTACGTTACCTTACTAGTATTGTTGGCTCCGAGATTGTTGACATGACGGATCACGTGACCAACGAATCGCGCTCTGTGGTAGGTTAAAGTTTTTAATGCTGACGCTACGTAACGCCGAGGATACGGTGTGAACTGGCATTTAATCAAGTATTGGAAAGACTGCTTAGTAAAAACACTGACAGGAACTCTGTACATTCATAGACACATCTTGCAAGGAATTTTGGATACATCTGACAAATGGCAAATCTAACAAAAAACTATTCCGAGATAAACAGGCTTAAAGTACAAAATTACAGATTGACAGTGTTGTACAAAATTACTTATTGACTGCTGTATCTGACAGTTATCGTCGTACATGCAGGCGGTTTGTGTTATTAAATCTTTACCCTTCAACCACGAACGCCGAAGAAATTGCGTTCTACTTAATCTGTTAATTTAGATGGGTCACGTTGTCATCGCGTTACAATTATTTTTTTAGAGTATTTTAAAAGCGGAACACGTTACAGTAGGAATTTTATCGTGTATCTGAATATATGGAGACGTTGTCGTCTGAATTATACTTCCCAGGAAATATTGAATCTAGGAAATACATATTCTAAACAACATTGTTCCTAGGAAATGTTTTAATTTCAAAATTGTTTTTTGTTAAACGCTTGTGTACTCGTTTCGTGCAAGTTGTACATTTTTTTTATTTATTTAAAAATACACATAAAATTCCCTTGTACCACAAAGTATTACTCGGGACTTAGAGGTAAGTATAAAACACTAAGAAAACAGACAAAACAAAATAAAAGAAAAAGAAACTAAGAAGAATTACAAGTATTTACAATAAATTTACAAAATAAGCCGAAAGCACACTTCCCAGAAACGAGCAGAAAGAAATTGGGAGGCCAGTTAATATTTTAGCCCTTAAGCGCCAATTTAAAAATATTTCTCTCCCTGTGGTATTTCGAACACAAAAACAGAATATGTTCAGCATTTTCCTAGCCACCAACGCTGCAGTCACAGGGGGTAGCCGAACACAAGTTGAATCTACTCAAATAGCTCTTAAAATTTCAATGTCCTGTGAGGAACTGAGTCAATTTGTAGTTAGCAAAGAAGTGATGGCATGGGAGTCTAATTCTAATGGACGGAGAAAAGTTCTTGGTTAAACTACTATTATTTGAGCTGATATATTCTTGGTTCCATGACTCCACCATACTCTCAAACATGACCTTCTTAAAAAAATATTTGGGAATATTGACACTAATGTTGACACTAATCACGCTTTGTTGCAAACTTGGCAAGGAAGTCGGCTCGCTCGTTACCAAAGATACCTGTATGTCCACGAACAAAAGCAAAGAAAACAGAGACGTTTTTAATTTCACGGGTTTTGAGTTGCCTTTGAATTTCGACGATAATGCTATTGGCAGAAGAAATATATTTTAAGGTCTCCTAGGATGAAAGTGAATCGGTACAAATGAGATAATCTTTATCAGCACTATCTCGATCCATGATCCATTTAATGGCAAAGTTTAAACATAATAATTCCGCTATAAAAACAGTACATTCATCTCGAATTCTAAATTGAAAATGCTCGAATTCAATGCCATTCTTGAAGGCAACAAATGCGAAACCAACCTTGCCATCAATTTTACTGCCATCAGTATAGCAAGTAACAGGGAAATCACCTGCAGTTTTGTTGCAATAATTAATAACATCGATAGTCTTTCTCTCTGAGGGATGAGGAAGATCAGATGTAGGTAAAACACAATCGTAACCAGAAGAAGTTGTACATTGATTGCCATATTTTTCAGATCATAAGTCTTAACGGACGATAAGACGCACCTCAAATTTATGGGAGGATTTTTATAAAAGAATATTTGTATTTTGTTAGGTATATAAAGATATTTCCAATTTCTTTCTTAATAAAGATAAAAAATGTATATAATAAAAAATATAAGTAATAAATATAAAAAATATTATATATAAAATACATATAATAAATATAACAAATTATATGTTGTTGTTGTTGATAATGCGTAGGCTATTGTAGATTAAACCTTCGCCCTGAATATGAATTACCGGACTTACAACGTCTCGCAGACACCAGACCAGTTGTGGTCAACATCGAATTCGGACGGACGCCGTAATTCCCACCGCGAGACTGCTGTCTATTCATTGAAGGGGGCACTGTAAAAGCGGCCAGCATTACCCCCTACAGGCCGGTCCCGTAATTTAGAAGAGACCAGGGACAAGATCGATAAACTTCACCCAGAACCCCCAGAGATAAGTCTGAGAACTTGGAGGACTTTGCAGGCACGACAGATTTTACGTTCACCAGTCGCCATTAACGTACACGGTGGTGGATTCGTCAGTGGCCAGCATAGAACCAGAGACGTTTAGTCACTGGCTCGCTGCCTTTGCCAATTGAGTCCCCACGCCCTACATAAATAAATAAATAATGTATTATAAATATATAAAATAAATATAGATAATAAAATATAAAATATTCATTTTAAATTAATGTTACCTTCGGACCATATGACGCAATCCAAATTTTAGTTGATTTTTTTTACGTAAAATGATGAGCCTTATGGTCGAAAAAAAACAGTAATAAAAATATTTCCTGTTTCTCCAGTAATTAGCTTATAATTTAACAATAATTAATGAAAAATAATTTAGCTTATATTATAACAATAATTAATAACAATAATTTAGCTCATATATAAAATAAAATATTCATTTAAATTAATGTTACCATAATTTAAATGATGTATTAATTAATTTAAATGATGATTTATTTAATTGTTGTTGGGACCATATGACGCAACCCAATTTTTAGTGGATTTTTTTTACATAAAATGATACGTCTTATGGTACGAAAAATACGGTAATAAAAATATTTCTTATTTCTCCAGTAATTTAGCTTATATTTGTAACAATAATTCATTAATAATAATTTAGCTTATTATAACAATAATTAATAACAATAATTTAGCTTATATATATAATATATATATATATATATATATATATATATATATATATATAATATTTATTTTAAATTAATGTTATCTTCGGACCATCAGACGCAAACCAATTTTTAGTTTATTTTTTTACGTAAAATGATGCGTCTTATGGACCGTAAAATACGGTAATAAAAATATTTCCTATTTCTTAACTGATTTAGCTTATAATTATAACAATAATTTAGCTTATAATTACTGTTATTATTATTTTTATTAATATGCTTTTTTTCGATGTCTCCTCAGATATATATTTCGTCCACAATTTTGCACTGAAAAATATGAAAACAAACCTCGGCTGGATGGTTAAATGCTCAACAGGGCGATGAAGACCCAAGGAAATAAAAAGTGCTTTAAAAAAAGAAAATGTGTCCTAGACGTCATTAAAATATTCTATTATGCTTATAACTACACTGAATTCCACATTACCCATGCAAATTGCTGCACTGAAAACTAGAAAACACAAGCAATCAAGAAATGGCATTGTATGAAAAAAAAATACGAGCTAAGGCTTAGAAGGAACTTACTTATGTTGTTTAAAATAGGGTATAGTTGAAATGATAGCACAACTTTTTAAGTTTTTCTTGTGAAAATGACTATTTTGGTTGTTAACGATCTAGGTTGACATTATTTTTTACATCGTTGATTTTGTTTTCATTCTTTTTTTAAAAAAACAATGTGACCTGAATTATAATAGGAGAATTTGGAAGCTCATTGCATTAGGAAATGATTTGTTAGGAACAAAAGGCGTTTCTCAAAGAACTATTTCGAAAATTTTCGAAATGTTTCAACTTTCGTTCATGAAATTTTTGTACCACGCTTACAATGTGCGGTATGCATATTGAGCACTGGAAAATGGCTGATTAAGTCATTGAAATTTTAATAAGGTTTTTATTCATCTATTTCACAGCGAATTATTTAATATTTTTTTTTCGCTTAATTCGTACACATTGAGTTTTCATTTTTGCATAATTTTATACCAAAAACGCTTGTCTAAAATTTATAAAACAATTTTTCATGGATAAAGCTGTTTAAATGAAATAAATGAAGTATTTTTTATATGAATTTCAACTGAAATCATTTTAATTAGCGCAAAATTTGAAAACCTTCGTATACTCAATGTTCGATACATTCATGCATCGAATTTTGTGTCAAAATTTTATGTGAATTAAGCCGAATCACATTATATTCAAAATAAAATTTTTATTCCACTTAAAGTTTACAAATAGGAAAAATAACTTAAAATTTATTTCTTTTTAAATTTTCAATTTTCGTGATCAAGAGATAAAAATGCACTGAAAATTTTTTGCTAACTATTAGTATTAAAATGAAATGAAAATCACAAATTTTTTTTAGACCCACAACACTTGTATGGTTCCAATATATTCATAAACATAATTAATGAATATGTTTATGAATGTATTAGAATATATACTTATAAATAAAAATATTATATATATATAAGTATGTTATCACGTACTTACGAATAATACTACACTAATTACAAATATAAAAATTTCAGGGAGTCTCTTCTAACGAAAGTACCACGGGTTATTAACGTAGGATTGCTTATCGTTGCTTACCTCTTTTGTATGTATATATGTATGTATGTATGTATGTATGTATGTATATGTATACGTATGTATGTCCAAAATTTTGACACATTTTGGTATTTTTCTGTTGAACTGTTTACTGCTTATCCAAAGTGATACAGACTGGGTTTGGCACGCTGCCAAATATATAACTCGCGACGACGAATGGTTTTGTCGTCTGAAATTTTTCTTTCCGGAGGACCGTTATGGAGGAACGTAATCCTATGTTAAAAAGGTTTCCAAAAATAATCTCACACAGTAGCATATGTTATGATTCAAACACCTTTTTGTATCTTTGACGAAAATAAGCAAGCTAGACAACTGTGTTACATTTTAATAATATCAAAGTAGCAGATCTGCGTTTGTAAAAATTTATCATTCTGATCTTCTTTCCAATAGAGACATATTAGAATACATTTGTACACATATATTTATTTCAAGACGTTCTCAAAGGGATGTTCACATACAAATCAAGTAATTTTTCTCCGAGAGCGCCATTGTAAATTCGGGCACGAGACGAACCCTTCAATTGCAAAAACGCTGAAATTTTAAATTACACGAATTATGATTTTCATTGTAGATTTGAAAAATAGTCCCGAAATGTTGTGTAGCCTTTGAAAAATACGCTTACTTAATACGAATCCGTGTTCCGTTTTAAAGGCTTCTTTTTTACCTAATTCAAGCCTAGAATGAAATGTACAGCGTATTTCTCAAAATCGTGATTGATGGGACCCGCCTCTTCGTTGCTTCTGTGAATCAAACTGCGATAACAATGAGCACATCCATGAGAATGGGCTTAAAAAGTAGATCTGTATCAGAAGAACACGGGAACAACGCTCAAAAGATCCATCATGGAGGATCATAAATCTAAATTATCCGGAGGACAGATCTTAGTTAGTAATAAGGTTTTTCAAATATAAGGGGACTGATTCGTACGTAACATTGGAACTAAACATGGAACTACTGTTCTCATCTATTTTTTTCTTTTTTCAACTTTTATGAGTAATATTTCCTCGTATAATAAAGGGACCTGTTCGTAAACCATAGTTATAGGAATTTGAAAAGTTGAGTTACATTCTCCATCAGCTATGGATATTTTCCATTCATCAGTTTTATATATTATAGTAAACCACTGCAATCCTCTACTTTGATCTACGATGTCTTGTAGTTTACTTATATTTTTGAGAAACTCGTGTGAATGATATAGCTGTAAGAAGTAATCTTGAAAAGATTTTCATGGTTATGGAGAATTAAAGAATGAAAGACATTTCGATTTTATAAATTGTAGCTGTTAATATCGCTGAGTTTTTAGTTTTAACAGTACCCGTATATCTGGAAAAAAATCAACTCTACGAATAAATGTAGGTATATTTTGTGTTAAGAAATACAAAGCCCTCCATATTTCAAAAACTTTTCGAGTTACAGATCATGAATTGTCTTTGCAAATACAGTGATACCTTTACTCGTCGTTAATTGGTTCCGGAAAGCCCGACGAGTACTGAAAGAATGTTTACCATAAGGAGTAATGTAAACTGAATTAATTCATTCCTGAAAAATAGAAATTTCCCATTTTACCAGGCAATTTATCAATGGATGGGGTTGTTTTTCTATACAAAATCTTTATTAGACAGACATAATTTAAAACAATAATTAGATTAATTTGAATAAATTTGATCTTCCCATAACCCGTACTGAGAGAAGTTGATGGTCTAATGCAGTGGTCCCCAACGGTTCGTAGAATTCTGCAGACCACTAAGCCAGGAATTGAACCATGTGCAGACCCCCTCCCCCGTGATTTAAGGGGGTATATAGAATATCCTTCAGGCAAAAGGGATACAGGATTAACGAACTCACTGTTTGTTTCAACCTTGTTTTCAATCTTTAGAATTAGATAGTCCAAATCTCAGCCTGAAATTTAAACATATTGATTCATGGGTGATTAAGTAAAACAGTTTTTTAGAACACATTACTTATTATTGCTATTGTACAGTGTACAGTACGACTTAACTACATATTCTTTAATTTTAATATTTAAAAATTGCATATAATTTAATTCAACAACTGATAGTCATCGGATATATTCGACCCATCTAGTTAAATGAACATAGCTTTCAAAATCCTCATTTATTTGGCAACTTTTTATATGCGGTGCCGAACCACTCCCGAAGATCTCGCGGACCACTGGTTGGGAACCACTGGTCTAATGGGATGGTGGCGAAGTAAAGGAAGAGAGAGGTTATTACTGGGAAGGCGAATCCCGGCGCTGTAACCGTTAGATCATCGTTGACTTAATTTGTTGAAATATTTCTTTATTAAATGTTTACTGGATAGAACTCTGGACTATGAAGTGAATGATAAAGACTACAGATTTAATCATCATCGTTGGTACGACAGCCCAGTGTGGGCCAGGGCCTTCCTTAGAGCATTTTTCCATTCAGCCCTCTGTTGGACCAGAGTTTCCTAGTTAGTTATACGGATGAATTTAAAATGATTGTTTACGCAATCACACCATTTAAGTTTTGGTTTTTCCCTAGGTATAGTGCCATATAGTTTGTGGGGGAAATTTGATTAGTTATTGTAGAGGAATTTATTAGGCATATGTGTCCAGTAAACTTCATGTTATTGATTTTAAAGTATTTTACTATGTCGATGCTTTTGTGAAATTTATATATCTCCTTATTACATCTTTACCTCCAGAAACCATCAATATATTCTCCCTCAAAGATCCGTCTAAGAATTTTTCTTTCAAATAAGGCAAGTTGGTGAACTTTAGTACGGGTCCAAGTTTCAGATCCATAGGTTAAAATAGGTCTCATAATTGTCTTGTAGAGCAGTAACTTTTTTAAAGACTATAGACTTAGCGAGATATTCATGGTGTTAGTAAATTCCTTTTAATAAATTCCCAAGAAAATTCAGTAAATTTCTGATCGAATACAAGGTTTTTCGATTTGTGAAACTGGATAAATTAGTTTAACTCGTACAAAAAGAAAAAAATCCTGTAATAAAATTCTCTTGAAACTCTAATGATAATTCATCGCTTATGAAGCGTAACCTTGTTGAGCGAAGTGGCATTTGCTCCAGTTATAATTGCATCTACCTCTACTCACACTTTGACATTTGATTTCCTTGCATAATTATTCATAAATGTATATTGATAATTTAATGCACAGCGTATGAAATTAAAAGCCAAGAAATTATTTTTGTAATGAAAAATTTAATTTGACAAGCAATCCATCATTTCAGTTTTAATTATCCTAGAAGCCTGTCTTTAATCCTTTCTGGCAAATTTAATAGAAGATCATAACAGATTTCAATTATCTCCCAACCATTTAATATGTGATGCAAAATTATCTATTCAGTAAGCACGACTCGAATTTCAAGTAGCTATATATGGGATACGGTTTCAGATGGTACAATTTAGCCCCTCGATCTAATAGCTTCCTGAATTACCAGAAAATGAAGTAACAATTTCGATTTGTTATCTAGACAGATATTGTATCATCCTTACAGGGTTCCTGTTTGTATCTTGATATAAAAAATAGTAATTTAAAAGATGTGTTTTGTGTAGAGTAATTGCTAGAAAAAGGTTTATCTCTCAGCAAGGAGAACATATTATTTTAAATACTTACAAAGAAGACTAATTCTTGTTATTGCATTTTTATTTAAATCTTTAATACAAGATCATTTTTTCCTTTTACGTTCTTTCGTAATGATAAACAACGGAAATTTTTGCCAATTAAACTCTATGCTACCTTATTGTTAAAGCTCTACAATGTTTTATTATTTATACATGTAAAAATATATGTATTAGTAAAATCAAGTGTAATAAAATGCAGTTTATTGTTGAATATTATGCGAAGATTGTCAAGAATGTAATTTTTATTCTAATTTCGAAAATTATAGTCCTTTTTAAAATCTTTTAAAACTTTTTTTTTTCAGAAACTAAAGCACGTGCTACCGAAACACTTTCGTTGGCCACTGGAACACGAAGCTTGCAAATTTTACTTAGCTGGAAAAAGGAGAAGCATGCTTGAAAATTTTTCAAATCTTTCAAACGCATCTAAGATGGTTTTATATATATTTTTTCATGGCAAAAAAAAATTACACAGAACAGCTTTTTAATAATAATTTAGATACCTATTGTATGGGACGTAATAATATGAGATTTTTCCCCCCAACAGATGTCCATAGCTAACAAGTAACCAATTACCCTGCAATACTTACAGCAATACTCAAAGCATGCTTTACCTTAAGTACTATGCATTTATAAGTACTATGCATTTTTTAAACAATTAGATTTTTCTCAGCTGGGAGTGCTTGATGACTGTATAAACCAAGTGAAATAAATACAAAATATTCCCTTTATTAAGAAAATACCGGGCCTATTATCAGCTGAATCATATTTGCATGTCTATACAGTTTAGGGTTAAATTAAAAGCCCGTTTTAGGACTTAACTGTACCGTTAAGCTAATATATTCCAATGTTATCACATTAATTAAAAACGCAAACGTCTTTATTTAATATTTTTTCACCTGACGTTCGAGACAATTTAATATTCTTTGCCTAATTACACTAAAACTTTCAGCAATGTATCTATCAAAATATTAAGAATTTTGATTCACTAAACACTTATAAAGATTGGATGAGATATACAAGGTCTGGCAGGGAAATAGCTAGCCATAATATTTCCATAAAGGAATCCAATGACTCTTTAACACCCGTTGTATTCCCCTTGGAACCTCATACATTAATCTCAGAATGCATGCCATGATAAACTAAATTCTCAAAAAAATATAACTTATTCGAGGTCCATCTGGAAAATATCCAGCCATTTTTTGTTAAAAGATTTTAAAAAATCGAAATTCCAGAGTGCCTGCTACTTTGTAGAACAATCTGGAAATTCATCTTTCCGGATGGCCATCAATCACCTTTTCGGAATCTCTAGAGTTTCATCCACGGTCAAAGATTTCCCTTTCAGTGGTGGTGTCATCTTCCAAGAAAACTGCAGGGGAATGTATTTTAAGCTGTAAGTGGGACAGGTAGATTTGGCCGACGCTTCGTTTTCCCAACACTAATACATTAGTCAAAAAGAGTGTATTCACATGATGAACCCACTTGCCCACAGTTGTGACTGATATCTCCACACTTTAGTATTTATTAAAGAAAATTTGAGATACGGATAGCAATTATCTGGAACTTTGTCGAGGTCCTGTCTCCTGGGCAGAAGGAAATTTGATTCGAAGTTGTTGGGATTGAAATCGCTACCAGTGACCCAGATTTTCTTTTGGTACTATAATGAATGCTCATGTTCTCCGCCACCTGTTTCCCTCCAAGATCTTCTGACTGAATTTCTAAAATTTACACTTAGCATCTACAAATCTTCATATTTTTGCTCAGTGAATTGCTGTCTTTCATGTCCACGAGCATTCAACTTTAACAGGCTTTCAGAGAGCTAACGGCCCTTTGAAGAACGTGGTTTGCTTTGAAGGAACTTTGTCAAAAATATGGTGTAATTTTATTCTTGGAGTGGTTCTTTAAATCCTTGGATGCTTCAATCATCCCAATAATAACTATTCCATATATTTTGTTAAAAATCTTTAAACGTTGCTTGTACGAGAATCGTTATGAATCTTTATGTCAAAGAATGCCGTAATTTTATTCTTGGAATGGTTCCGTAAATTCCTGGGTCCTTCATTCATAATCATAATAACTACTAAGTACATTTTGTAAAAAAAAAATTATTAAATGATGCTTCCATAATAACGTTTATGAATCTTTATATCAGTAAATGCGGCAATTTTATTCTTGGAATGGTTCCGTAAATCTTTGGGTGCTTCAATCATCCTCATTAACTACTCCGTACATTCTGTTAAAAAATTTTTATACGATGCTTACAAAATAATGTTTATGTAGATGGGAAGTGGAACAGATAGAATTGTGATGGTGGAAATACCGTTTCATGACTGCATCCTCAGGCTATAAAATTTTAGGAAAATAAAATTCGGCAGCAATATCCCGACACAGTTGCTTTATCATACAAAGTGCTCGGGTAAATTTCACTTAATGTAACACCCACGAATAAAAGTGCTATACATATAGGGTCAATGTCAATGTTTCGTAAACATTATGCATAAGTTAGAGCAGCACTTCTTATACAATTTTCATTCATGACCCCTTTTTATCATCAGATTTTTTCGCGACCTCAGGAAGTAAGGATATAACGTTAAAATTTTTCTCAGAAATGATTTATTTCTTTGGTAAACAATATACATATGAAAAACAGTAAATAAAATTAAATATATGTCTTAGATACTCGCGGCTGGCGACAAGAATTAAATTTATGTATCAGAATTAAATTTTAGCGACCCCGAAATTTTCCTTTACGACCCCATTTGGGGTCACGAGCTGAGTATATCTGTTAAGAGTGTTTAATATTAGAAATAAAACAATTAATATACACTGAGATTCTATTCTTTCATCATGATCTTTCAATAACAACACTTAAACTGGTCAGTGTCTTTTTTGTAAGAGATTAGCCTAATTTTTCTTAAAAACCTGAGAAGTTAAACATGACTGAAAAACTGATTCTACATACAGCTAGTCACTTTGTAGTATTACTACATTCACGATGATTACTTTACTGAATTAATGTATCGACAAAATATAATGCTGGATAATGATTGTTAGCCAGTCATAGTTCCTAAATTCTGAAAAAGAATTTAGGCTTTTATTGTGAGACTGATTAGAAAACTAGTGTTTATTTTGTGAACATTAGGAAAAACTATACCGAAGTATATATAAATTAAGTCTTATTGGTGCATACTAGACACCCCTTCGCATAATTATTACTTTTAAAGTTAGAAAAACGATTATCAGAGGTAATCTGAATCGAAAGAACTCAGAGTACTAAAAGCTCGAATTAAGAGACCACTTTAAACACTTTAAATAATTCTTACTACGAATTTCGAGCTCATAAATACTATTTTTTTGATCAGCAGAATTATACCAAACTGAAAGTGAAGATGTTATGACCCTCTACAAAATGAAAGGTTTGCAATATCATCTAAATATCTTCTGCTTTTTACATAATACATTTTTCTTTTGTGGGCTTGTGGCGGCCCAGTGGTACAGCGCGCTGGTTTTCGGTGCTGAGGGTGCTCGGATCGAATCATGGCATCGCGACACGAAACATGCCACCGTTCATGTCCTCCCTTTGTAGGGGGTAATGCTGTCCGCCTATATGGTGCCCCCACAATAAAATGGGCAGTAAAATTGCGGTGTAGTATAGGCGAATGTTTGACGACAAGTGCCTCCGCATTGGAAAAACAATTTCTTTTGAAATTATCATTATTTATCCTCAAGCGCCATCTTTTAATTTGTTCAGGAAAAGGATATCATGCGAAAATGATTTCCTATACAGCACTATCTATCGTAGAGGTTAGCTTCATTTATCTTCAAACCCTGAGAAATAAAACATGACTGAAAAATGGATTCTACATACAACTAGTCACTTTGTAAGATTACTGCATACACGATGATGACTCTATTGAATTAACGTATCGACAAAATATAATGTGAGATAATGAATGTTACCCAGTCATGGTTCATAAGTTCTGAAGAGGATTTTAGGATTCACTTATGAGATTGATCAGAAAACTGGTATTTATTTCGAGAACATTGGACAAAATTCTACCCAAGAATTAAGTTTTAGTGAAGAACACACTAAACACTCCTCCATATGGTCATTACTTTTGCAGTTAGAGATGGATAATTCGATGTAATCGGGATTGGAAAAACTCAAATTACTGAAAAATCGAGTTAAGCGAAATTACGAAAAAAATTCTGGCAATAACTTTGTATTAAGTAGAACCCTAATTAGAGGGACTCGGGTTATCGAGACTCTGCCAAAACACTTGATTATTACACTATTACTGTGATATATGACTTTTATCACTGTCTTCAATAACATTTTTTAACATTAGTTTTTTATATCTGTGTTGGAGAAAACTGACTTAGCCACAAGAAGTGCCTAAGTCAGTTTTCTCCAAGATGACTTTGTTTGCTTATGTTTCTTTAAGAAAGATTATTTTCAATGTAAGAAGTACAAAAGTCTGTACAATGGTTTAGAAAACCCTTTCAAAGCATCCGACAGATTTAGGTACTTCTTACATTGAAAATAATATCTTTTTAAACAGACATAAGCAAACAAAACCATCGTGAAGAAAACTGTCTTAGGCCCTTCTTGTACCAAGCCACAGATATATGTACGTATATTAATCTATTATTAGATGCATAAAAATGAATAAGTCATTGTAGTCAGGAAAATTAATTTATCAAATTGTTTTGATAAATTTATCTTAAGCTTATTTGTTTTTTTAAGGATTTTATAATGTATATTATTCCGATTGACATAGAGTTAACAAATTTTATGTTAAATAAAGATGGACAGTAAAAGATATGAAAATCAAACATATTTAGAAGTGTTTTTGATGTGTTACGAAAAAGAATATACTTCTAATCAATCCATACTGGGAACAAAAAATATGAAATTGAATTCCTTAGGACACACCTCTGAATAATAATAATTCCTCCCTTGTCCAATAAGAATCTAAATGCTTAACTGCTCTTTTATTTTAAACATTTTAATACGATGAAGTGCAGATATATATAATTATCATGAGAAACAAAATCTGTTAATGATCCTGTTGACAGATCAGATCAATTTAAGGTTGTTACGGGTAGCATAAGACATATCCCATTAAAGTATATTGAAATATATAGGAACTAGTTAGTGCCATTCAATGAATAATTAATCAAAAAGGTAATCAACAAATTCCTGAATGAAGCGGTAAGTCGAGGTACTAGTTCGAATAAGAGAGGCTAAATATTAATAAACATTGACCAAACCTTTTTCTCTAATGATCTGAAGTAAATTCCAAAGGCAAGAACTACCACCCAATTACAGGTGTATATATATGTAAATGAAGTAAAATGAAATGCTTTATCCAGCGCGTGAAAAGTGTTTATGAATATTCCCGTAACAACTTCTTTATCTTTCCATTAATCTCTTTATTAACACTTTTCAATGCATTTTACCCAACAGCGGTAGGCATTCATGAAGACATCTGCTGTGATGTCTTATTTCCGAGAACTACAATTACGTGCTAACGAGCTATTATGATCTGCGAATCAGCATTCTTCCAAATTTCTCGTGATTATGCCATAAATCAACCAACCGAAAAACCTGGCTAAGTATTGTTTTCGCGTGGACACTTCTATACAAAAACTAAATGCAAAACGCTGGAGTATAAATAGCCTTATGTGGCCTGTAAATGCTGATGTGCAGTTTGATAACTTCGGTACACACATACACTCTGCACAAGGGAATAACACTTTATCAACACTAATGGGCACCTTTAAGGAAGAAAAATTGCGGACAAACCTGCGTAATTGGTAAAGGTTATGTGCGAAGAGGGCTTTCCTAAATAAAACCGCACAATTTGCCGGCGAATCTAAATTGAGTTATTAACTTTGTTTTAGCATAATTGGCAGGAATAAGCATGGGTTTATAAACATTTATTCGCATATTTATTTTCATATTTCCCCCATTAATCATAGAATAACGTAGGTTTTTCCCATTATTGTGCATCTCATTATAAAAGCAAGCTTTGAAGTGTTAACGGCTGCATGAATTTCAGTTAAAATTAACTAAGGGAGTAGCTCCTTCCTGTTCTGAACAAAAAACAAGCTTACCGGTGTCACGTATATTTCTATTAAATAAGTTCTAAGGACGGTTTAATTACATATTATTTTTTCTGGTAAAATAATATCAATGAATCTGGTATTGTGTACAAAAATATATGCTGTGTTTTGTGTACTCATAGGACCACAATAAATTTACGTCAGATACGATCGATGAATCGAAAGTTAAATATTTTACTAAACAAGTATATATATATATAAACATGAACTATATGTATGATAATACAAAAGGTAATTATATGCATCACAGTATCAAATTAATTTTAGTATATTTTAGATGTCGTGAATTAAGAAGAAAACTGCCGTGCCTTTTCCTTGCTTAGAGTTTTGTCGACGGAAAATTCCATACAGAGAAGATTTTTGTCGTTAAAAATGACAGAAAACTAATGCTCATGTTTACATTTAAAATGGGCGAATTTATTTTTGTCTAATAGGTAAAATTTTAGTCTGAAGTTAAGTCTATTTAATAGTTATAAATTACTTTGTTTTTATTTTAGGTGGACATGTTAAAGACTTTTACCCAAACATACATAAACAAAATTTACGTAAGCTAAGCTGTATCTCATTTTTTAATACCTTTCAATATTTCTCAATTTTTTTCCTTTCAAATATTATCTATTTTCAGCCAGGTTCACTATTAGGTAACTGAAACGAACAAAATAAAATATGAATTCTTCTTGATTAATTCTTCATCAACAGTTTTAATTTACTAGCAGGTGGCATCAACACAATTATTTATTTTATCTGCTGTACCGACACCCACCTTCATATCCGTTAAGAATAAACACAAGTAAAGGAAATGCACTCCTCTCTTGCTGTTGCTTCATGAATTCAGAATTATATTTTTAAGCTTTGCTTTATCTTATTCAGATTTGATTTTAATTAATATCGCCAAATCATATCATCCTTGTTGTTGCTTTACTATTATAATTTTAATCTATTTAATAACCCCCTAGCATATAACTCTGAATAGGATCCAAGATGAGGATCTCTAATTTTTGTACTTTTCAGATGCTCTAATTTGCATAGCAAAATACTGCCATTTTCTGTTGAACTCGAGATTTGTTATTAGTTTTAAATTTATTAGACTCTCTTGAAGAACACATGTTCTGTTCACCTTGATAACAGCAAACATCATACATATTTGTTCCCCTATTAATATTTACTGTCAAAAGAAAGTTATGCCTCAAGCCAGAACTGGCTTTATTTTTTATCTCATGTCGAATTACGTACACACTTCAGATGCATTTTATTGCATGGGTAAACACTTCCCTCAGTTCAGCAGTTATATATATATATATATATATATATATATATATATAGAGAGAGAGAGAGAGAGAGAGAGACAGAGAGAGAGAGAGAGAGACAGAGAGAGAGAGAGAGAGAGAGAGAGAGATTGATTCCTAGATAGGCGGAATATCTCTTCTTAAACGATACTGAATTCTTAATGCATTGTGGTTGCATCTGGATCATCATGGGTGAAAATATTCGAGGTTTAGGAGAAGTTTAAACTTTCTCTTTTTATGGTCACAAAGATAGGGACACGGTGGCCCAGTTCGCAAGAGCAGCGAGCCAGTGATCTGAACGTCCCTAGTTCAATGCTCGTCGCTGCAAATCCATCGCCGTGTTCACTAATGGTGGCCGGGGCACGAAAACTAGGTCGTGGCTGCAATGTCCTCCAAGTTCTCAAATTTACCTCTGGAGGTGCGGGGTCAAGTGTTCCTTTCTAGGCACTTGACTCGGTTCAAAATTACGGGACCGATGTTCTTCGAGGTCAAGTCAGACTTCAGCCCTAGTGGTGCCTCGCCTTAAAGTGAAGCTGCTTACTACCCTTCGCCAAGGACCTAGGATTTGAGGACCTAGGTCCTTTAGACTTGTGTAGGCTTTTCTACACCAAGGGGATTGGAACAACAACAACAAGATACATGTGAAGGGGAAACAGAAAACAGGTAATGTTATATAAACAGTTTATCCAAGGTTCACCCTGGTTCACAAGGCAAATCATAAAAATTCAGAACAGTAAAGAAGGAACCACAGTTAGTTTTAAAAATAATAGAGAAAGGGCAAGTTTAAAAATTTATGATTATATATAGTATATAATATGTAATACAGAGAGACAAATAGGTATTAATGAACAGAGTCTATCATACTAGAAAGAGCATCCATTACTAATTAAATTAGATGGACTTTTTTCCAAAGAGGCCTTTATAGGCATTACTTATTTTTAACTTCAAATAACTGCTATATAAAAATAACAGCTACATGATTGTTAAAATAAAGTAATCTATACGATTATTTTATTTTAAATATCGCGTGACGGTTCATAAATTCGAAGAATGTTTTGTCGAAAATACCTTAGAATAAAAGAAAAATAAAATTACTATTATTCTATGAGAATTAATACCTACCGTTAACTCCACCCATCTGGCTGACAGCTCGACAGCTTAATTTCATGATTCGAAAACTTTTTCGTAAGAATTTGATTTAATAGCAATCCGGTACTCATACAAGAATTTCCAGTTGCAATTTATTGATCTGGTTTCTCTGTAAAGATTCGTTGTCTTAGGTGGCTGAGTAGAAACAAAAGGCATGATAAGGTTTTTTTAATGTGTAGACTCTTTTCTGTAATTTTTTGGTCTTCCACCTGATTTGTTGATATCAACTTATCTACTGCCACAATCCACTTTCATGCACTAAAAATTCTTCACGATCGGTACCAAGAAAATGAAATAGCAATTTATGATATTTTTTTTTTACATTTTTCCTGTTCGAGAATTATGAAAACTGAAAAGTTGCAGAGTTACGAAATTATCTGATTACGAACGCATTATTTTGATTTTTAATCAATGGGAAAACTGGTATATTATTTAATTTAAAAACCAAACTAGCCCGATAACAGTTTGAAAGGTGTTAATTCGTCAGCTATGGCCCAACCCTCCCAATGGCATCTACTGGGTTCTACCAAAATCTACTTGCCAAAAGAAGTTCGTCAATTTATAGCAGTTTATTGAGATTTATTGCTAATTTTCGACTGTCAGAAACGCTTCAGGACTCAACTGCACTAGTGGCAACCAAGAGGTGACGATAGCTCTGCCCTCTAGAGCGTTGAAGGATCCAAATATTCAGTTATGAATTAGGAGATAATACTCTTGAGTAGTATTTAAAATTTCCCTAAACACTTGATAAAGCAATCGAAAATTAGTATAATATTAAATACTTTACATAGATTTGTGGATAAAGACTGCATATGAGATAAAGAATGACGTGTTTAGGTAAAGTATTTTGAAGTATTTTATCTTCAACATTTTTTGAAAAAACTTAATTATATTTAACAATTGCCAAAAAGGTCTTGCTGATAAAATATTGATTAAAAGAATTTAGCTCTATTTTTTGCACATCCATACCCTGTCTGCAGTAGATGAAATCTGAAAATATACTCAAGTAATATGAGATTTTCTCAGTACTAATTGCTGAAACCATTCAACATTTTTCATAATATGTTTGATTCCATGTTTGAAAAACAGTCTAAAATTAATACAAAATTATTAGTTTCTAATTGATTGTGCATAATAAAAATATAGAGTGGAAAAATTATTTTTTTGGTGGAAGAAGTTTTTTCTAAACGTTTTAGTCAAAATTGGTCAGCATTTAGTATTTACAAAATCATACTCAACCCCAAAATTTTAATACATTAACATTTTTTTATTTCAGTCAAACATGAAAATGCACTGAAAATTTAGGTATGAAATCAATTTTTCTAAATTACAGTAGATCCTATAAACTGAATTAGAGAAAAAAAATTCCCTAAAAAACACTTTAAATAAATATTTTTAACAGAGCGCATTTTCTTTTCATGCTTCAGATTTTGCGTAGTTACATTTTCAGCTCTATAAAGTGTGAATGAAGTTAAAAAAAATTGCAATATTTTGCTTTCCAGAAAAAGTGTTTTTTGCAAGTATCAAAGAATTAAAAAAGTTAATTACTTTTTTATGCATCGATATATTGGAAAACCTTTAAAAATTAACTGACTTCTGACTACTTGCCTTAAAAAAGGATGTTGAACATAGTTGGATGCCGTAAAATCTTTGTTCTACGGAATGGACTGCTGAGTTGTAATCATTGTTCCTAGAGAGATTCAACATCAAATTATACACATATAAAAATGAAATGCTTATTTATCCACTATTTTAAGAAATAAATATTGATGTATACATACATACATATATATATATATATATATATATATATATATATATATATATATATTTGTGTGTGTGTGTGTGTGTGTGTGTGTGTGTATAAAATTATCATTAAATATTAATGTCAAGGGAAGTTATTGTGAAACTTCAAATTTTCATGATACGCTTGAACAACAATATTTTCCAAGCTCTTAACTGTACATAACTCTGTAGAGATAATTTATTCTATCTTTAAAGTCCATGCAAAACAATTTCGGGCTACTTCATCCACCAGGAAAGATTCATTTCTCTACATTGTTAAATTCTGGTGTTTTTTATTTTCTTCTGCAGCGTGGCAGTTTGACCCTTGGGTGTGTCTGCAGATGTTTGTTCAGTTCCCTTCTTTTTTCCTGATAGGATTCCACGGAACCACCGAGGAAGTTGATCGCATTGTGTAAAGGACTGACTACCATGACATTCGTCTACGTCAATCCTGCGTTTTTGGTATGAGGATATATTCAGAGCCTTATAATGTAAGCACTTACATTGAACTCTCTGGAACTAATGATGTTAAGATTACTCTTTTAAATGTGCCTAATGAAATGAAATGCCTTAATTTTTTTTTTCTTTACGGAAAATATGCGTTTAAAATTTTTTAATTTCTGGTATTGTTTTGACGTATTTATTCGTTATGAATAAATTTTACATGATTTTAATTAATTATCAGGAGAAGTGCCAAACCTGCTTACTCTGTTTGACCGAACATTTTGAACTCTTTATAAGTGATGTAATGTACAAGGAAGCAAATTACTTCCTGTGATAATTTGTTTTACAAATTGTTTGCAGTTGTTATGCACTTTCACCTTACTTACAGACACTTTAGTTTTAGTTTCCGGAAGAAATTACATATAAATGTAAACCTTAATCGTGAATATTGAGTCAAGTAAATTATAAGTAGTTGATTTTACTTAAATTGTTGTTTGGAATTTTTTGTAATATTAATCATTTAGAGTATTTTAGGGAAAATTTCATAACATATAATTCAGGCTAAGAATAATTAGCTATCTATGATCGTATATTAATAACGAAAACTGTTCATTGTGAATACATATATACATTGATTTCCTATGCTTGTTTTACATTTCCCAATACTCAATTCTGAATGAATCTTATATAACGAGTTTTATTACACTTAATTGCTTGAAAGTTCCCTTGATTTCGAATATTTAGAGATCCGAAATATATGAACTTTTGTGAAATTCTCCTATTTTAATATGACACCCAGTGCATTGACTTATTTACGGCTTCTTGAATTTGCGATATTCTTTTTAAAATTTCTTCAACGGCTTAAAGCATACAAGAATACATTTATGCATTCCAAAGAAGTGTGTAAGCGTATTCCATTTATCAAACTCTGTTTTTGTTGACATATAGACTCAATATTTAATATCCGTTATTAATTCTATTTTTTACGCAAGAATATCTGAAACATTTCCTAAGGATCATTATATTTTATCCCGAATTACAGATTTTTAAAAATGTGACGGAAATGGTGCATAATTAATTTTTTTTTATCCTGGTTTACTAGAAATCCTGTAGATGATAAATTTCCGGCATTGGATGCCTTAATAACAGAGCTTTAAACTCAACAACACTCCTAACTATATTCTTATAAATCGAGTGCCTGCCGCGTTAGAAAAATAAAATTCTTAAATGGCATAAAAAAGTCCGACAGTTTGCGTATCAGTGTTCATGTCAAACAGTTGATTCTGCTCATCGCATTTGAACTTTCATGCAAGGAAATTGAATAAAGTGCTTTACTCCAACTTATTAACATAGGCGTAGTGTGATTCTAACTTCTTTTTTGGGGGAGGGGGGGATTAGGACCCTCCTCAGCGCATTGACGACCGGACGGTCGATAAAATATGAAATATTATGATTTTTTGAAATTGAATAACAATAGAATATATTTTTTAATAGTATTCAAAAGTTATACAATGAGGAAAATAAATATAATATAAATAAAATGGAAAAAAATATAGCATCGAATTTTTGCTATGGATCATATCATTGTTATAAACTATGTTAAGGCTAAAGACATAATCGGAACCTTCAGTTTCACAGTTTGAAAAAGCGAGATAAAAACAACTTTCTTAAAAGTTTTCTACAATTTTCCGATTTTACTGAAGTTCTATTAAAGTTTTAATTTATTTCATGTTAAGTTGGGAGGGGGGGCGTGCCCCCCGTGCCCCAACGCGACGTAATTGATATTTTATCTTAATTTACTAGAAATCATGTAGTTGATAAATTTCCGGCATTGGATGCCTTAATAACAAAGCTTTTAACTCAATAGTATCGCTAACTAAAAACGATTGCCTGCCGCGTTAGAAAAGAAAAAGGTCTTAAATGGCATAAAAAGGCCGACAGTTTGCGTAGCATTGTTCATGTCAAACAGTTGATTCCACTTATCGCATTTAAACTTTCATGCAAGGAAACTGAATTAAGTGCTTTACGCCAACTTATTAATGCTGATATCTGTGCTTCTTCTATGAAATAAATCTTCATTTCAAAAGAATGTGGAACTTAAAACTCTCCCTTTCACATTTTAAATTGCCGTTCTCCCTGTCTAACAGAGTTTGAAGGAATAAATAAAAAAAAACAGGCTCTACGGTAAAAATTAATGATCGCCCTAACACATGAGCAGAGCAATTTAGTTCCTTTTAAAAATGATTCCATTATTTCTGGTAAACTTTATGGTTTTGACTCAACCCACTTCTCACCTGAGCCCAAAGGAGACAAAAAGGGTGCCCCGCCTTTTTGCATACTAAATCGTGGGAATCACGAAAGGTCAGCCAAAACAGAGATCTGCAATTAGGGGTGGCAGTAACTTCTAACTGCTTCTTGACCACCAGTTGATATGCCGCTCTCACAAGAGAGAAAGCGTTATTAGGTGTGGGTGATGAGATACACTAAACGTGAGAAAAGATATTTTTCTTCGATCCACCGTTTCTAGGTGGCCCAGTTAAAAAGGATCGCCATTATGCAAACTATTAGGTTTTGTTGAATTCAATTAATTGAACTGTCAGATGGAAAAGTGTTTACTACGCTACATGGGATAGGCGCTAGATTGGGTCGGAAGTTAATAGAACCGTGCCGCAACGCTTGGTTAGGTAAATAAGTGGTATATTTGTCTTAGCATAGCAGGGGTCAATGTAATGTTTGAACAGGCCAAAGTTCCTCAGCCTACTGTATTAGCATTTAAATGTACGGTCTAAAAATTGGTACTACAGACGTTAAGGGGTCAACGGTAGGAAAAAAATTAATTTTGTTGATGAGGAACAATGCCAAAAAATCTTTAAAATAAACGATAAAGAAATAGCACCACAATATAGCTCCAAAATTAGGGGGGGGGGGAAGCTGAAATACTCACTAAACATTACTGTAAATTAAACTCTACTAGTTGGTACCCGTCAAAGCATGACGGCTAGATAGTAAATAAATATACTAATACACAAATTATACTCAATACATCATTGCCAAATGTTGATAATCATAATAATGCGCAGAAACAAATTAATTTGTTTAAGCGGCCTCGTGCTTAGTGGAGTACCTAAAGCCAGATTTAAAAATGTCACTGAGCATGCGCAGAAAGCAATTTTTTAATTGTAAATTATCGCTAATTGAACAGCGAGAAATAAACAATTTCCATCACGTTTAATCTTATATTTCACAAACCTAATTATCATCAAAATAAAAATGGCAGAGAGATCTTGAGAGAAATAACGTCACCTCGGAATAAACGTGTTTATCATTAAAATATGTCACTGAGCATGCGCAGAATCAGTGAGTTTATAAAGACAGCTATAAACATGCCACTGAGCATACGCAGAAATCAATTTTTAATTGTAAATTATCTCTCATTAATAGAAATTGAGGTTACAAAAACCAAATTTGACAAATCTACAGTTTACAACCTTTCGTTTAAGAACAAAAATTGATGCAGTAGTTTTCTTTCACGGACTGCCCAAAAATTCAGCTTAGCAACTTGAATATATAGATTGGCGAATTTAGAAAACACATTCAGCTTTTACTGACGGAAACGTATAACGAGAATGCCTACTCTGGAAGCTAAGGTAGGCAAAATAGCAAAATCTGCCATTTTCCTGTCACGGCTTCCTTCTTTTATATAACGAAACCCCCTAGATGAATCCTTATGCTGAGACGTGGATAAAGAGTGTAAAAGGTGTTTATAGAGGCACTCAATGTCAACAACAACAAAAAAGGTTTCGACAAGCATTTGGGGGCCCTCGAATTTCCGTGAGAACGTAAGGGTAATCAATGACATTTAGCTGCTAAAATATCATTTCTGGATAACAAATATACTGCGTTCGATTTCTCTATCCATCATAGGTTGTTTGTAACAATAATAAGAAGAGGCAGTGCTTAGGGAAGTGGTCATATGAAGCCAAACCTATACACATTTCAATAAGTTTATACCAAATATGCATAAATGGCATACTTTCTGTATCATATTCTAAACCATGAACTCGTATCAACCATAGATTCGATTTTAAACAGATTCACATTCAAGAGTGAGGCTGATCCATAAATAGCAACTTCCAACACGTAAGTGGAGAAGGAAAAATAGAAGGTAGGTTTCGATGGAAATCTTCCCTCAAATCGTACATAAAATAGCCTATAAAAGTTTCGTAAACTGTAATCCTACAGATTGAAGGAAGATATGGCCAGCGTTATCAGAAATGACAATAATTTACAAACTGTCAATTTTTTGTGTTATTAATGACAGCAGTAAAACGATAATCCAAGGTCCTTTTTTTATGTCACCGCATTTTCTAGTACCAAGAAGCAAATGACCCAAGTAAGCGCTTTGCAATGCTGTTATATAAATAGTTTGCAACCGATTTTTACATTTCTTTTGTGATGCATACGCGTATGAAATCTTTAAACGTAAATCGTCGGAAAATTAAGATAAATGGGGAATATATTGAGAAAGCTGTCAAGATTTACTTTCATTGATTCCATGTTAAGTTCTGCTGTCATATTGGGACGTAAATAATGAAACCTTTGTTCAATGCTTGAATGACTATTGAATAATGATATACGAGCTGTTGAATAAAAATGTCATTTAGTTTGGTGGAATTGAACATGAAAATCTACTTGTTGATACAGTGAACAGTAGCTGCATAACTTTTCTTTTAAAAAAAAACACCCATCAATTTGTCGATAAATTACTGTTTACTGACATGGGCAAAATAGTATTGTGTTCTATTATAGATTTTATTTGATCTTGTGGGTGTTATATGTTCTCGTTTTGTTTATTTTATGGAAATTAATGATGGTGAATGAGCGGTTGCTAGGTTTAATAAATCAAAGATTATTCTGAGCATCGTAAGACAAATTACAATACAAATTTCCAATTTTGACATTTGTTATGTTATGCAATAAACGGAAAAAAATAACAAATGTGTTGAAATTAAATGAAAATAAAATGTGCAACAGCTGTGATTTCAGTGTTTGACAGCTGAATATTAGATAATCAGGAAATAAATCTTATTTATCTGTTTCCTATCGTTATCTAGTTAGAAAAATTATTTAAATACATAATATAAAATATAAGTTGAAAATATATCATACAAAGTAGGAGTAAAAAGGCTATAAGAGGGGACTTTTAAAAATGTATTGGGTGTTTCAAGTCTCCTTGAGACTTTCATAGCATCTTAATTACAAACATATTAATTACATGTTAGTTACTGACGTTATTAGCTGTTTACCTTTTAGAAATCTCATTTTCAATTCTTTGCTAAAATTTGTAGTTGTTAAAAAGACAAAATTTAATGTCTCTAAAATACGAAATATTTTTTGGCGATGAAACCAAAAAATAAGGTGGCAATTCAGATATTTATGAATTCAAATACTAAGAGGTTAAAATATCGCTGATAATACTGATGTAATAAGTAAATGATTCAACTTATAATAGCTCACTATACAGCCTTATACAGTTAGAAATTCCAAAATTTAAACTTTTAACAAAGGCAATTTCTTTACGGATATATGACAATTCAAAACTTAATAAGCATGGGTTTAAGCACAAATAATGTTAAGGAAAGCATTAAGATTTCCAATTCAATTCTGTTCTCTCTTTTCCTAAGACTGTGTATTTAAAGTTAAAAATTTCAGAGTATTCTATAATAAATCTCTACAATGCATGGTCTGATTCAATATGTTTCATTCAGGTACGCACTTGCATTCAGTTGAGTTCGCAATACACAGCTGTCTGGTGTGAAGTGAATAAGAGGATATTCCTGCAAACTTATGGATTCTAATATCATACATTAGTACATACATACTATAGCCATTAAACACTAGAAAGAGTAAACCGTAAACTATCAAAAACAGCCAGGCACAAGCATTTCCAACCAAACATCCTTGTGAAATCGTTTATCAAAGCCGAGACGCAAAAAATGTCGCAGATAAGGCTAGGAATTAAGAATACACACATCTCAAATGAAACAATATTTTAACTGTTTAGAATGCAATCGTCATTTTAACCAGTGTTATGAGATCTGATATAACGGATTTCCAGGCTTGATTAATATTATCCCTAATTCATGAGCCAATAAAAAAAGATAATATTTTATTACACCTATTTTTTTGCAGTTAAAATACTCAATTGTTTTTTCAACCATTTTTTAATAGATTCCAATAATGGTCATACCGCTGGCTCAAACTAAATCATACATATACCATATACCTATGAATACAAGAAGATGAAACGTACTATTGTACTTCCCAAATTGTATTTCATGATTTTAAAACTACGCTTGCCCCATGAAAAGGCTCACAAATTTAAACTTTTCACGATCCAACTAATTCAAGAGCTAACGAGTAGAGATAATATTTTGTTACAGATTTCATTTCCCAATGAAAATACTCATTTGATTTTCAAAAATTTTTTTAATAAAATCCAGCAGTTTTCATACCAATAGTTCAAACTATATCATACATATACCTATGAATAAAAGAAATTGGAACGTAAAATTGTAACTAATAAATTGTATTTCATAACTTGAGGGGAGTCATCACCTTTACACAGGTTGAAAAAAAAAAAAATTTGCTGTTTGTTCAAACTTCCATAATTTTTTTTATTGTCCTTTATAGGTGAGATTTGTGTTTTTGATAGTTTATATGCTTAAATATATATATTATTTTCAATAGTCGTAATATATAAGCTATGGAATATATTGTGATATAAAATTTATAGCAAAAAGGTATTTATTTTGCTTAATGTGAACTTCGTTTAATTCAACGACGAGGCCTAATCGGGCGTTGGCCGTCAACTGTACGGAGGCTCCGTGGACTTTCCCGGTGGTCAGAAGGGGCTTTCCCGGTAGTCAGAAGTGGATTACCGTTGAAATTACTGGGTGCCTTTGACTTCTTGGAATGGATTGAAAACTGTTTTTGATGGATTTATTTCTATTCTGACTACTTAATGGTTGGAAAGAAGGCTGAGTCAGTTGAACTGATTGACACAGAAGTGTCATTTGAATTGGGTAAAACTTACTCAATTTGATTCAACTTTGTGAAGAAACTTGTAAGTCTGATACATGTTGGATATATGATATTTTAACAACCAAGGTAGGACTATTCGAATTGTTCTATAATATCAAGTGTTTTGCTGTGGTTAATATATGCCTTCTGCATTGTTTAATGAGTGAGTGTTTTATCTCTATTTAGTACTGCATGGTAGCGCACTGCATGTTTAAGGTTATTTTGCTGTGTAGTGCATAGATAATTCAGTATAGTTCGCATATTCTAATTTTTTGAAGTGCTTATTTGCGGTAATTGATTCATTGCTCTGGTAATAGTGAATGTGATTGATTTCATTTGAACAATTAATTGATTTGGTCACAATACTAACCTTTGGTTACTATTGTGGTTATGGTTTTATTGTGGTGCATAGAGTCAAATTTGAAGTATAATTAATACAATGTCGAAATACAGCTTGGATGACATTGAGGATATTGTATTTGACGTGGATAATCCATGTACTGATGAAATGTTGATTGGGTTTGAAAATGAACTTAAGGAAAGAGTAGCGGAACTAAATAAAAAAATTAGTAATACCACTAGAATTAGCCAGGGAGACAAAATATATTACACAACTGAAATAGACAAAAATTTATTTGTCATAAATTTACAAAGATCGTTTATAACGGATCTAAAAGGTCAAGTAAAGGCTTTAGAAAGACAATTAAAAAACCTCGTTAACGAGGCTAGAGTGGAAGAGATAAAGATAAAGAGTACATACGCCGAGGCAGCTAAAGTTCCGGCGATTAGAGCTAGATCTAGATCTAAGGGGAGAAGAGAGAATACTTTACATTCACTGACAATAGTCCCTAAAATAGACCAAAATCCGGATATTACTAGAAAGGAATTACAGGAAAATATCAGGCCAGAGGATATAAGTGTAGGAATTAATACAATAAGGAAAATAAGTAAAGGTGGATTGATAGTCAGTGTTGATAAAGAGGAGGATATAGACAAATTAATTACTGAAATACAACAGGCAGAAAACTTACAAGATAAATATATTGTTAACAAACCAAAAAAAAGGAATCCCCATATTATAATTTATAGTGTAGAGGAGGACTTAGACAAAGAGGAAATCGAGAAGAAAATAATATTTCAAAACGAAGAGCTAAATAAAGAGCAAACGAAAGTAATTTTTAAATTTAAAGGTAGATTCGGCTTTAATTGGGTTATTAGCACTGACGGAAACTCATTCAATAATATAATACGAAATAATAAAATAAAGATTGGTTGGCAAAAATATAATATAAAGGAATTCATCAAGCCAAAAATCTGTTATAATTGTTACAGAACGGGTCATATTGCTAAATATTGCAATAGGGAGAAGGTTTGCAGAAATTGTGGTCAGAAAGAACACGGAGACTGTAATAGAGAAGTTTGCTGTTATAATTGTAAGTTTACTAACGAAACTTTTAACACCAATTACGAGACAAATCACTTACCGTATGATAACAAGTGTACTAATTATATAAAAGCTATAGAAAAACTTAGAAACAGGACTGATTATGGTGGTACTGAACGTTCCTGAGCCCATTAGTGCGGGTTTGTCGTCTTCTTCCTCTTGTCGGGTTTTGTTTTCTTGTCTTCACTTAAATTTGAATAATTCTATAATTGCCACGTATGAACTTGCTTCCGATCTTGATTCTGATATTATCTCTTTGAACGAACCATATTATAGAAGGGGAGACAAACACGAAATTATTGGATTTCATTCGGCTTATCAGAAGATATACTTGAATAATAATCCAAAAGTTGCCTTCATACTTAAAAGCAATATTAAATTCATTAAATTGCTAGTGTCAGACCATATTATTGCCATTAAAATAAATGCAGGCGAGGAAGATTATGTTTTTATTACAATATATATCCCTCCAGCGGGCGGTACTACTGAACGTATGGATCCGCAATGGACCCTCTTAAACAATATAACCGAGCAGTATCAAAGCAATAAGATAATCATATTTGGCGATTTTAATGCTAGATCTACCTTGTGGGGCCGTAGGCCTACAGATAAAAGAGCAGAGGAAATAATTAAATATATGATCCAATACAATGCACATATAAGGAATGACCCAATGAGCTTGCCTACTTATAACGGGCCATTTGGTGAAGGATGGCCAGATTTGACAATAACTATTGGGCTTGAAGAGGAAAGAATACAGAACTGGAAGGTGGATGATAAATATATAAATACGGACCATAACGCAATAGTTTTTGAAATTACGTTTAAAGAGAAGAATAGAAATATTAATAGAAATATCAGATGGAATATTAATCAACTTTACTGGCTAGAATTTAGAACTGCACTGGGGAAGAGAACAAAAATGATTTTTGATAAAATGAATAGTTTGAAAATCGATGACATTGTAGAAGAGATTAACAGAGTCACAACACATTTGTGCAAAAAATATAGTAAAAAAGAGATTAAGCAGAAGAATCACAACGCCCCTTGGTGGAGTAAAGAACTACAAATTAGAAGGAAAAAATTGAGAGCTCTGCGTAAGAGATTCCAGAGAGAAGAAGATTTTCAAAGCAGAAATAAATTTAAACTGGAGTTCAAGAGGGAAAAAGCAATTTATAGGAGAGCTATTAAATTAGCCAGAAGAAACTCATTTAAAAATTTCATTGAAAAACTTACGATAAAAGACACTTTTGGAAAAGTGAAGGGTATGGTTAGTGAGAGAAAAATAAAGGCTTTGGAAGGTTTACAAATTGATGATGGCACGATTCTGGGAAATATCGATGATATTGAAGAAGCCCTTGTAAATTACCACTTTAAATTTGATCCGGCAATGGAAAATGAAAACATAAATATTACTGTGGATGAGTTTCAAGAAATTACTTTTACGGAAATCGATTATATTATCAGTACAATAGCAAATGATAAAGCGCCTGGTTATGACGGTTTTACATTGAGTATTATTTTAGAAATTTATAACAGTAATAAACAACTAATCAAAGGTTTATTTAATAGATGCTTAAAAGAAAAATATTTCCCCAGTGCATGGAAAAAGGCTGTTGTAATATTCTTTCCTAAGGAAAATAAAGATCTGAAATTATTAGGATCCTATAGACCCATCTGCCTGCTGCCGGTTTTGGGCAAAGTATTGGATAAGTTAATAACAAACAGACTAAGGATCTTTTTGGAGTCTAAGAGGCTACTATCTAATAACCAATATGGTTTTAGAAGGGGTTTAGGAACTCTCCAGGCTTTGAATAATATTATAAGTATCATCAGAGAAAACAAGAGTAATAAAGAACACACATGTATAGTATCCATTGATATTCAAAATGCTTTCAACTCCATCAAGAAAAATATTCTCATCAATAAACTTAAACAACTTAACCTGGAAAATTATTTATTGGGTATTCTAATTAGCTATATCACCGATAGGAAAATAAAGACAAATAAAGGACTAATAGATTATAATACTGGTGTCCCGCAGGGCTCTTCTTTGGGGCCCATTCTATGGCTGATCGTGATAAATGATTTACTGACTTCATACTGTTACAATGAAAAAATCAAACTTCAAGCATTCGCAGACGATATTATAATATTAATAAAATCTCCAGTTTCTTACAAATTTACCGCCTATGCTAAAGATATACTAAACTATTGTAGCGATTGGATTCATAAGAATGGTCTAAAAATAAGTATAGACAAATGTAATTATACGATTGTGCCTTGTAAAGGGCAAATTATTACAAAACCATCGATTAAAATTGGTGAGGAAAATGTTAAATATCAAAATGAAATAAAATATCTTGGAGTTTACATCGATACTAAACTTAATTTCATAGGTCACCTGGAGAAAGTTAATGAGAAAGCATTAAAATTATTCTATAAACTGAATGGAATTTCTAAAAAAACCTGGGGCATAAAGCCGGAAATTACTAAAGAATTGTACAAAATTGTTGTTGAAAAAATAATTCTCTATGCTGCCGAGGTTTGGTATAATGATTTAGAAATTATTAAAAGAAAGCTCTTGCAGATTCAAAGACCATATATGCTTTTCATGACGAAATGTTATAGAACTACTTCGACTGACGCACTTAACATTTTGGCGGGATGCGTTCCTTTACACCTGAAGGCCAAATCGGCGAAACAATTATACAGGCTATACGATAATAAGGAAGAAATTGAAATAAATGGAAATAAATATAATGGAAACAACAGCATTACCAGGGAATGGAAAATTAGAACCTTGGATGACTTAATAAGTTATGATTGGACTTATGATTTAGACCCCAAAACAAATATAAAAATTTTTACGGACGGTTCTAAAAAGGATGAAAGAACCGGGGCTGGGGTAGTTATTTATGAGGATGGTAAAGAAATTGAGAAAATCAGGGAAAAATTAGAGAGAGCAAATTCTTATACTGCCGAACTCAGGGCGATACAAGTGGCAATCAATTGTATGATTAGTAAAAATATAAAACATTGTGATATATACACTGATTCACGCAGTGCCCTTGAAGCTTTGAAAGCACTAAATTTTAAAGGTGAAATAATCGATGATATTAAACATAAAATTAAAGACAATAACATTGAAGTGGTCTTCCACTGGGTCAAGGCTCACATTGGTATTATGGAAAACGAAGAAGCGGACAGAACTGCGAAGGAGGCTACAGAATTACATACAATAAACTTCTCATATAAATGGACAAAGAATAAAATTAGAAAGTTACTCCATAAAGAAGAGATTAGTGAATGGCAGCATATCTGGAACACGAGTACCAAAGGCAGAAGGGTACAGGAAATATTTAGAGAAGTTAAAATACATAGAATAAGCGCTGACTTCTATTTGAATCAAGCTATAACTGGTCACGGCGCTTTCGGGAGCTATCAGAATAAATTTCACAATAAAACTAATATTTGTCCTTGCCAGGCTATTCAAACCCCTGATCATTGTTTATTCGATTGTCCAATTTTTACAAAATATAGGGTTAACTTACCTATGGGCTACGAGAACTGGTCGAAGGAGAAATTCTTCGGTGATTTCTATTGCAAAAAATTTATTTCCAAAGTGGTAGCTGATTTAATGGATCAACATCTTCCTATTGCTTAGTTTGGAAGCTATTGACTTTGCTTGTTTGTGCACTTTACTATTTCTTAGGGTTTTCTGTTTGTTGTGTAGTTTGTATAAATAATAACGCAATTCTTTCTTTATATATTTTATATTCTAATTTAGTGCTATATTGTGTTATTTATTGTTTTGAATAGTGAATATATTATTACAATGTATATTTGTGTAAATTATATTATGTTTAAATGTATATGGTGTAAACTATTGTTATTTATTTGATTTTGTGTAAATGTAATTGTGAATGATGTTCAAGCTAGGATCTATTGTGGCCATGGGTTTCTCTTCTGGTTGAGGCATAGCTGCTGGTATTACTGGCAGTTTGTTATTGTTAGCTATTTTAATTTTTATGCTAATATAATTTGTTTAGGTCCAGGCTGTTAGCCATGAACTGATGGTGTTAGTGCCATGGTTAATTAATTCATTTCTTGTGTTAATTTTATCAATTTAGGTCCTGGTAGTTAATCATGGACCGTTTGTTTGGTTATTTATAATTAGGTTTTGCTATGTAACAAGTTTGATTTAAAAAAAAAAAAAAAAAAAAAAAAATCTGGCTAGGTCCTAATGGAACCTGGAGCGGTTTTTCTTTTGCACGCGTTGTCCACTCTCCCATGTTTTATTTCATACTTGGAATTTGTATTCCGTCTTAGAGGATTTTTCTACTTTTGTTTCCTTGTGTGCCTTGTCCTGCGGGTCCTATCGGGCCGGCGGGATTTCTGTGGCGAGGTTGGTTCCCAGTTAAAACTTGGCCGATACGCGAAAGCGGAGGGGGCCGTAGAGTTTAGAATTATTGTCCTTTATATATGAAATTTTCAGTATCAGTTCTCTAAACATTATAGATTATGTTCCCTCAATTAATTTTATTACAAGTAAATAAAAATTTTATTTATGAAGTAAGAAGTGAGAGTATTTTCTGAAAATTTCAAATTTATACTGATTCACTACGTGCAGACTTACAACAATATTTACTAAGTTTCAATAATAATTTTTGCATTTTTGTGATGTTAAAACTTTAGGTATATCTCTACACTTACTTAAATTTTAAATCACCCCAAAATATTTACTCAAGGACAATCAGATTTAAAAAAAAGTCAGATGCTATAAATTCATAGTAAAATAATTTTTTAATAAAAAAATTAGGTGAATATTTTTGGTAGCATCATTATTCATCTATCCCGAAAATATAAAAGCAATATCTGCAGTAGTTTTCTTTATACAGTGCGCGAAAGTATGAAAATGATCATTACAAGAAAAAGGCTTTTAAAGTTCCCACACTGGTAATGTTTCCATGGGACTGCTTCTTTCCTGTCATGCTTTTTAATGTTCTATTTCGAATATTTTAACGCGGTTTGTTTTAAATGATTCAGAAATGTTCAAATATTCTAAAAATGCAAAAAAGTAAAATTCGATTTTTTTAAGGTTTGAAGGTGATGACTCCCCTTGAAAGTTTCACGTGCCCTATGAAAAAACACTCAGATTTAAACTCTTCGTAATATATAAAGAATTCACCTTACATGAAGAAACATATTACTTACTATATTCTCTCCCTCTTACGAATAACCGTGTTATTTTTCTGTGATAATTCTGTAGACTGTTATTCGGAATTCAGATGGAACAAAAAATGTGTCACTTTTCATTAATGCGCGGTGGCCTCCTTTTTTCTCTCTTTCTTTTCCCCCCAGATGTGTTACCCGGAGTTATCGAAAAACTTCCAATGAATTATATGCTCTGTAAGAATAATGTGCTCCCGATAAATTACTCAGGTGACCTCTGTGATAATGGAACCTCCTCGGTGTTACAAACTTGCATTTTTAATGAGCAAACCTCAGCACTCCTCCACCTATATCATGTTGAGTCAATTAAAAAGTAAGGAAAAAATAATGAGGTCTAGGATTTCGTGGGGTTTATTAAAATGGATGAAAACCGCATAGCGTCCCTGTTTGTTAAGTCGTCTGGGCGGCTGATGCCAGTTCTTGTGAATTTCTAATTTGTACCGAAAATAAAATGCCGTTTCTGACGTCTTTTACTTTTGAACACATTTTGAAATAAAACGTTTTACTATAATGAAACCTGTTACGAAAATGACTTTGTTTTCTTCGCATTTTCTTGGCAATTATTAAAGGTATTTGGAGACAAGTATATTACGAGAATAAATAGTATAGTTTGTACCAGAGATTTTCAAACTTTTTACGTTTGCTGCACCCTTAGGAATGAGCTTAGAAACTTGGGACACTATGTTAGAATTTTAGTTTTTCATTTTTTAAATATTAAATAATATACAGGGTGTTTCAAAAAGAATCATCCGATTTGAAATGAGTATATTATAAAAAATATTGAACCTAGAAACTTAAAATTAATTTTATATTACATGGCTAATCATAAAGTTTTTTCCCAAACCAAATTAAAGGTGCTCAATATGTCCACCTTTGGATGCACGACATATGTCTATACGGTTGATAAATTCGTCCCAAACGTTTTCGAGCATGTTTGCATACACTGCTTCCACGGCTGTTAGCGTACACAGACAATCCGTGTCTTGGAATTGTTTATACCATCGCCTAATGCTCTGAGAGGTAGGAACTTAAATCTACCAGGGTTTTGTTGACGAAAATCATAATGAACAGTTTTTACGGACTCACATTTCACAAAGCGTAGAACAAAAAATGATTTCTGTTGTGCAGTCACCATCTTTAAAAACACTAAAGTGGCAGGCGAAGAAGAACGTTAACGCTACTTGTCGACAACTCCGGGACACTCGAGATTTCCCTCTTTCTTATCGATCAAAACGGACTAAAATATGAATAGTTATGATTTTTTAAAAATCGAATGATTCTTTTTGAAACACCCTGTATATCAGGACCATGTTAAATTTAATTTCGTGTAAATGTTCATTCCTTTAAGGGTTTTGTTCATTTATTAAAACTTATATGTGACAAAAATCACAACACAATCGAATATATTAATACAGTTTCAAAAATAGCCATATGATTCAATATAGTATTAAACTAGAAAACTGCAATGGAAACCTCTAAAAATTATTTTGTTTTATTAATGTGAAGCTTGCAACTGATGCTTAGAGCACAAATGTTTGATGCCAGACCTAGAAGTTAGTTGATGACGAAACACGCATATCATCCTCAGAGTTTAGTAGTTTATTTCCTGCTTTCTTTATACAGGGTGGTTATAAAAAAAACTTTGCCGATATATGGACCTCTAGCCGCCGTTCCATTCACCCGATCGAGATGAGATTTCAGATAGAATTATTCAGAGGTATGAGCTCGGGATCTTGTGAATTGCAACAAAGTGGCGTTCACGGTTACGGTTTTAAGTACAGAAACTCGAAATTTTCGAATGACGACGCCCACTTTTTCCCATCGCAAAATGCTCAGCGCATGCGAAAATCTTAAAAAGCGTTGGAATGATACGTGCATCACAAAAAACAGCTCTGCGCACGGCTAACAAAAACACGATCGGGACGCACGGGGGAAATTTGCGTATGACAGAGGCAAGACACTAATCACTGATGACAACACACATCGGGCAAAAGAAAACTTTAATTTGGATGACACATTTTCCACATGGGTGTCATTATCGTGTTTTTGTTGGCCGTTCGCAGAGCTGTTTTTTGTGAGTGCATAACGCGTCCGTTTTAAGTGATGCACGTACCGTTCCAATGCTTTTTAGGGTTTTCGCATGCGCTGAGCATTTTGCGGCGGGAATTTTGCGGCGGGAAAAGTATACCTATAACCGTAACCGTGACCGCCACTTTGATGCCGTTCACAGAATACTGAGGTCATAGCTCTGAATAGCTACATTTGAAGTCTCATCTCGATCGGTTAAATGGAACAGCTGCTAGAGGCCCATATATCGGCAAAGTATTTTTATGACCACCCTGTATTTTATGGTCGCCACGCCATAAAAGGCTAGTTCGCACAAATATTAAGTTGAAAAGGGAAAAAGCTGGCTTATTGCTTTCTTCACTAGATTAGAGCACTGCCAGTCCCAAGCCAAAAACCAACCATCGATGCTTCGTTTTCGGTAAACTTTGAGTGTGGAATTAAGGTAGAGATTAATAAATTCATCACGTTCGCAAGCTAACTGCATCGGATTGTGTCGTAATCTATCGGTTGTGAGAGCAATTAATGCAACCTAATATTTATTTAAAGTGGTCCCTACTGATGTTTTTCTTCTTAAATCTCAGTATCCATGGCCGATCCTGTGGCACAACGGTTGAGAATCAGTGGTTTATACTGTGATAAAAAAAAATCTTCAAAACTAGCAAACATTGATTACAAACATAAAATTTGACCTAGATAGTCTCTTTGAGAAGTTAAAACGGTCTCTAATCGCATTCGGGAGGCTGAAAAAATCTTCTCTCTCAGTCGTAAAGTGGCAGTGTCTAAAGGCATAAATCTCTGCCGTAGCTCTTGCAAACCTTTTCAAAGGTTCACACTTGGATTTGGAAGGCGGCAGAGGGAAAATCAACAACGCAAATTAAGGTAAAAAAAAAATTCAGGTAGTCTCTTCTAACGAAACTACCGTGGGTTATTACGTAGGATTAATTATCGTTGCTTACATCTTTTATCTATATATATATGTATATATATATATATATATATATATATATATATGTGTGTGTGTGTGTGTGTGTGTGTGTGTGTGTGTGTGTTTGCTTGTTTGTTTATTAGTATGTGTTATGTATATATGTATCTTTAAATATGTACGTATGTATATATATATATATACATATATGTATGTCAAAATTTTGAAGCATTTTGGTAATTTTATGTTTAACTGTTTACTGTTTGCCCAAGCGATATAGACTGGGTTTGGCGCGCTGACAAAATTATAACTCGCAACGCAGGACATCTGAAATTTTGCTTTCAGGAGGACCGTTATTGAGGAACGACATCCCATGTTAAAAATCTGTTGAAATACATATAGAAATGATTTTAATAAATGGAAGAGATTTTGTAGAGCTATAGTTGTTTAACCGAGGATGTTATATCTACACTGGAAAAATTTATTAAAATTTAACAATTTGTAACTGATAAATAATATTTTTTAATTTGCTTTCAGATGTCTTTAAATTTCTGTTCTGCAATACACTAAATCTCTGACTTTAGTCGTATCTTTCTGCTATTTTACAAAGGGTTCTAAATAAAAAAAGAGTAGCAATTATAAAACTTCCTTTTATGATTTTAAGCATTTTAGAATTTTTAAGTTTGAAAGCTGTGTAACTTTGTAATAACCAAATCTCCCCACGAGCCCTTTCTTTCACTTTCATTCTTTCATTGAAAGGATACACGGCGAGACAAGAGTCAAATCCACAATCAGTTTTCTTGCTTTCCTTACGAGCCTATACTCTGCCCACTGAACTGCCGTACTCAGAAATTTTCAAGTTCTTCATTGCATTCAGCATCAATTAAGCTTATCTGGGAAAGATTACTCATTAATGGAAAAGAGCTATTTATTTTTGAATGGTTTCCTATCTGCCCATTATATGCAGAAGGTCTTTGTAGAAGGAAAAGCTGAGGATAATTTTAAAATAAAAAATTCAAAATGCCAATTCAGATAGAATGATTAAGCTCACCGTATTATGGTTTGAAATAAATTCTCATTACAGAATATCCTTTCATGTAAAGTAATATTGTCTTTACATTCTCCCCTACAGTTGATCATGATAATAAAATAAGAGGTAAATACATGTCCTCGTCCTGTATCTACTGCACTTAGTGCTATGTTTTACGATTAACTCTTTTGCTAAACTCATACTAAAACTAGAAATCTTATAATAATTAATACATCGTTTTTATATCATTAAACGTAGAATACGTTTTGTCAATGCCTAAAATATCAGAATATGTAACCAGTTGTTCGTTCAAAGTGTAACATTTTTAGATGCTTACATGAACTCAAATAAAATCATCAAATCATTGTGAAATTGCTTCTGACAGAAAGCTATGTTTAAAAATGTCATGCTACCTATTTTGGAGAGGAATTTGTGTACACATGCTTAAAACGCATTTAATTTTTTTGTTGAAAAGTAAAGTAGAGACACATATGTACTCTTTTGATGCACATTATAAATTTGAAAAAGTATTTAACTTTATTTTTCGGGATATAATATAAAACTGGAGTTCATTTATACATTTTTAAAGCAATCAGAAATTTAGGTACCTATTTGTACTTTTCATTGTGTTGTAACAAATTTCAAAACACATATAGATATTTTTATGCACAGTATAAACGTAAAATTAAATTCATATATTTTATTTTGTCGTATAAAATTTGAAACACATCCATACATTTTATTTTATGAATAACAGATATAAAAATACATCCTTAATATTTGTCCCATAGGATAAAAAATTTACCCGCATTTAATTGAATAATATATAAGTAGAAACATATTTATGCATTTTTATGCCTATTGCAGATATGAAAATTTCATTTAAACTTTTATTTAAACCTTATAAAAATCAAAACACATTTATATGCATTTGATATAAAAACACAATTATACTTTCTATGTCGGTAGAAAAAAAATACATTTTCACTGATCTGATGCATCCTAAAACTGTAAAAGACCATTTATAAGCTTTGTTAGTGAATATAGAAGGTGAAATACATGTATACTTTCAATTTTATTCCTCAAAATAGAAAGATTTTACATTTTGTTGAGTAGGATAAATTTGCATCAAATTTATTTAGTCTTCCCTTTCAAGGAATAATTTTAAGTGACGTATATTTATTAAGTTAACAAAATAAAATATAAACCCCTTAAGACTGAAAATATAGAATGTACGGTGTGGATAAACTGCTATTATTAAATGAAGGATGTTATAATTTAAGGCTCCAATTTTGCACTATCGATAAAGAGATTTTTAGATCTTTTCAAACAAATTACTTTATAAAAAACATTATAACTGGATTAAAATATTTCGTGGGGTTGCAAGTGAAACACACCAAGTCAAAATTATCGAATTTCGAATTTTCAGCTTTTATTAACCAGAAAAAGGAAATGTTTTTATTGTAGAAATCCACTAGGTCATATCTTTATCTATTTCATTTTTTTCAAAGTTTTGTAATCACATTAAGTACATTAGCCTAGTAGTTTGTATAGTTGAAACACACTAACCATCTTGAGGATAATAATATAAAATAAGCATATAAGAGCCAGGACTGGTTTGTAGTTAGTAAAAAAAAACGCCAGTGCTATCACTTAATTTGAGTTATTAATGTTAGTACCAAAGAAGTTAAACGAAAATAAATCTTTGATCAGCGTTTTCTCAAAATCAGGTTTTTTGACTTTCACCTTCAATCCCACGATTTTTTCTCTCATTTCTAGCTCTCAAACTTATCTACTCAAAGCTTATCTAGAAGTGATTCTACAAGAGAAAACGTGTGGCGACACTTTCCACATAAGCACTTACAGATTTGCTATAGGGTCTTCGAACAGCTCCGTATTTTCTACTTAACTGTAAATGTCGCGAAAAGCTGTCTTTTTTTTATGTATCCGGGGAAACGGTCCTGATGTAGATAGATAATGGGTGGACAGGAAGTTGACGTTATTTTTTACGTATTTAGGATTGGCCTTTTGATCTAAAGGTGTATTTCACCCGACTGATCTGCATTTTGTTTGGAAAATAAATAATGGCTATATATTATCCTTGTCCTGTTTTCGAAGTTTAAGACCTCGGTGACATATTGCAACAGCATTTAATTCTTTGTTTTTGTCAGTTTTATCCTACTCCAGCATTGTTCGGTCAAATTTATGTATTTCAAGTGAGAATTTTATGTCTTCAGCAAGGATTTGTTCTGAGTTTGAAAACTTAATTCATCATTTTTAGTCATTGTTAATCTGAATACAATGAAAATAAGTTATTTTTCGTTACCCAAGTGTTATCGTCTTGGTAATTATAGTATTTTCCCCCATAGTTATAAAAATGCAAGTTACGCTGTATATTTATAACTATAAGCAGCTATCCAACGTAATAATTTACAGTTTTGTTTTGGGAATGATTAAAAGTCACTTCAGTTCTTCAACAACGAGTTATATGTATTATTCTTATTCGCAGGTATGTTTAGGGGCACTTATACACATCCAACCGTGGTTTAAGAAGCTTAAAACCACGAGTATCTGTAAACTATCAAACCTTAAACTTTAATGTTGTAAACCATGGCTTATTAACCTATGATCCATGAACCCTTAACAGCACATAGAACATCTCGACAACCAACATGGAGCAATTTTAGTGAAATGCTTATGAGTATGTATTTAATTGCAGAATACAGATATAAGTAAAATATTTTATACCAGTAAATACATGCATTATATTTTATAATAAAAGTGAAATGGAAGAATTATGTTTAAAATTTAGTTTATTGTAGCAATTTAATTATTTTCAAAATCTTGTTAAATGTTTGATACTATAAGTAAGTTAGGTACACTTTTCTAAAAATCTATTGAATTTATCTCTTCCAAATTTGATATGGTAACATAAAATATATTAGTTGATAATAATACGAATTTTTTTTCTTCTAGATATAGGAAAATTGTTGGAAAATTTTAATTAACAAAAAATATATAATTAAAAAATTTATGTTTTTTGAAGTTTTCCACTAACAAATTTATAATTTAACTTTTTCTTATTTAGAATCAAAATACTTCGTATTATTGTTAAATAATATATTTTATGCTACCATATAAAATTTAAAAGAGATAAATTCAACAGAGTTTTAGATAAGTGTACCTAACTGACATATAGTATGAAACATTTAACAAGTTTTTGAAAATAATTAAATTGCTACAGAAAACAAAATTTTTAACATAATTCTTCCATTTTACTTTAAATATAAAATATACTTTATGTATTTACTGGTATATACCGGTTGCGTCATAAATTAGTGTAAAGTTCAAAAATTCGTAATAAAAGAAGTAATGCTCGGAAAATTTTTCTGTTTGTGCCAATAGGATCAGAGGGACATTGGATTTTTTTCCGTGTGAAAAAAAGTTTCCATAAGTAACCGAAAGAGGCGCTCACACGTCATACTCAGACGTATTATGTAAATCAGGCAAATACGAACGGAAAATCAAACAGATCGCCATAACATGAGACTGTGCATTTATTTTAAAGTAACAAATGTTCAACATTACCACCAGCAGAAGGTAATAAGCAGGTGACACGCATTACTACGCCCATTAAAGCGAAGTGTAGCAGATCGCCATCGATGGCAGCGACTGTCTGTCGAATGGCATTTTTCAGTTCCTCCAAAGTGGTTGGGGAGCCCCGGTATACACGAGACTTTAAGTATCCCCACAACCAATGTAATCCACCTAGCAAAGTTTCGTCTTGCATCTGTATCTGCCGGTAATAACTGGTGAAGTGCCTGGATTTTGTACGAATACAGATTCAGCATTCCGTGAGATTACGTCGAATCGACGGTTCCGGAATCCCCATTCCTCTCCCAGCTTCACAAGCACTGCTACTCCCCGTTGATATCTCGACTGCCAAATCTTCCATGACAATTTGTGCAACATGGACGCGGTCTGCGCTCAAGGATGGTCTGCCACTTCGTGGACGATCCTCCAAATTCCCCGTTTCCTTAAAACGTTTTTTTGGCATTAATAGCATACATTGATCTTTGTATTTAATTTGAATGTACTCCGTAGCGAAGTGCGGGTTTTCAGCTAAAATATATACACTGAAGTTCCATTGAATTAGGGATACCTACCTAGTAACGAGTTGGGCCTCCTCTGGCCTTGATAACGGCTGCTACACGACGAGGCATAGATTCAACAAGTTTCTGGAAACGTTCCACGGGAATGGCTTGCAAAATATTGGCTAAAGCTGTCCATAATTCAGTAAGGTTCTTTGGTGCTGTGTGATGGCCTTTCACGCCTTGTTTCAAAACATCCCAAAGATGCTCAATACGATTTAAGACTGGGCTTCTAGGTGGCCAATTCATGACAGAGAAGTCAGAGGAATGCTCATCCAACCAGCCAGTATCCAACCGGGACTTGTGAGAGGTACAGTTGTCTTGCTGGAAAACTCCATTACCGTGCGGATAACAGAACAGCATAAACGGATGGAGGTGATCACCCAGCAACTCTACGTACCGAATTGCATTGAGGGAGGTTGGTACACGCACCAAAGATCCCAAACTGTGCCACGAAAAACGCCCCAGACCATGATTGAGCCACCATGCCCTTGTACAGTTCCAGCCAGGCCTGCAGGATCCATGGCTTCATGACCCTGACGCCATATTCTCAGCCTCCCGTCGGCGTTAAGTAGTCGGAATCGAGACTCATCACTCCATGCTACTCGTTTCCAGTCCTCTACACTCCAGTCTCTGTGCTCTCTTGCCCAGGCAAGACGTGCAGCCCGATGGCGAGTATAGAGCAATGGTACTCTCGTAGATCGACGGCTCCCGAAACCCATACGGTGAAGCGATCGTTGCACAGTCTGTTTACTGACTGTACGACTGGCACCGTCATTAAACTGGGTGGTAATTTGAGCTAATGTTTGGCTTCGCTGGCTACGTACAATACGCCTGAGCCGTCTCTCACCACGCACTGTCAAGGCTAATTGTCCTTTGCAGTTTGCCCGATCACTAGTTTCTTTTTCACCATCCATGTATTCTTGGTATACTTTTGACACTGTCGACCTTGAAAATCCTAGCTGTCTGACGATTTCGGAAATTGAATGGCCCATGCGTCACGCACCTACGATTTGTCCGCGATCGAAGGCGTCTAAATCAGGCAGTTTACCCATACTGGCAATTCCAACAACTAATTCAGAACAAACACAGTACGCGCTATATATGCAGTTACCACAGCGCCTTCACTTGCGCATACATGATGTGCAGCGCTACACAATTTGCATAGGCTTTGCTATCCCTAATTCAGTGGCACTTCAGTGTATATGTGTGTATTCTGCAATGAAATACATGCTCATAAACGTTTCACTAAAATCGCTCCATTAAGGTTTTCGACATGTTCTGTGTGCTTAACGGGTCAATGGATAAATTTCAGGGCCTCCGCTGACTTATAGGAGAATACTAGTCCAGGAACACGCTCATGCGGCAGAACACAAATTCTAAGAATTTGTAGTTGAAACTAAAATTTTGATTCATGAGTTAAATTTGAAAATTGAAAAACCACGTAGGAGTCTTTTGAATTTGAATTAAATCACAGGTACAACTGTCCATAAGTCATTCGGACATAAATAATATTTCATTAAACGGCAAATACATTATTAAATAATTATACATGTAATTAAGTGTAAAAGCATTGTTAATTCGAGTGATATTTTATTTAAAGAAAGTCGATCGCGGTTTGAGCTCCACTGTCGTAGAATACAGTATGTAGTGAACGACATCATAACTTATGTAGTGATGCTATTAAAACCTGATACTTAATCATTAATAAAACTTCTAATCGAATGAACTTAAGCCCACGAAAATAGAAATGAACAGTTATTAGACACATTATTATATTAGAAAAGTCTAGTAGTCATTCGGACGTAAATAATACTTCATTATAGGGTAAATACATTATTAAATAATTATACATTTAATTAAGTGTAAATAAATTATAAATACGAGCGATTTTTTATTTAAAGAAAGTGGGTTGCGGTCGGATGAAGTTTGATCACCACTGTCGTAGAATACAGTATGTGATGAAATACATTCATAACTTAAGTAGTGACGCTATTAAAACTTGCTATTTAATCATTAATAAAAACTTCTAATCAAATGAGCTTAGGCCCACGAAAATAGAATTGAACAGTATATTAGATAGCAGAAAAATTCCTTAAATTTATAAAAGGCAGTTATTGTTAAAAATAACACCATTAAATTACTGATGACAAAGCTCTCAAATTATCAAACCCTAATCGCGAATAAACCCTCGAAAGCAATAATTATAGTTATTTTATATTGCTGTAAAATTGTCAGATTTATAAAATACAGTTACATGCAGTGGAGTTCTAAATTTTGTAATTTAAAATATTTTTTATAATTTCAATACTTATCATCCAATCCTCAAAAGTTAACACCTGGTAGTAGAGATCCCCAGTAATTCAGATAGCACTAAACATATTAAAGTTTGTAAAACCCAGTTATATTTAAAGTGATATTGTGATTTTTAAATTATAGTATGTGTAATTTTAATAAATAGTAGACTGCATTACTCATAAATGTTGATTAATTGTTCATGACAAATTCTCGAATCATCTAATATGTGAAAGTTAAAACGTCAGAAGTTTATATGTCTGTGGCGTTATAGCAGATGTTGATATGTCCGAAAATTTCAATTTTATGTTTAAGTTGATATGTTACACTTAAAGTTGGTTCTTTAATGTGGCAAAAGCTGAGAGTATAATTATGAAATAATACTAAGTTATTCGTATTGAGAAATGCTGTTATGTGTAAAAGAGGTAATACATGGTTCCTAATTGAATATTTTAATTCCTAACTAAAAATTTTTATTGAAGACCAACCATATGCTTGAGGTTGAATATGAGTATTAATTAAAGAATATTTGGATCGAAAAACTTAATTGAGTGATTTTATATTTCACAACAAAAGTTACTTTTTAATTTGCCAAAAGCATGAAAAAATGACATATCAACATCTACCATAATCCCATAGATTTACACTATTTTATATAGCAATAACATTATTAAATCTTTGAAAAACAATTATGTTTAGTAGAGTCTTAAGTCTTATAAATATGATTAATCTTATCAATTTTGGTAATCATAAATATTAGGGAAGATGAAATTGTAAAAGATTAAGTACACAGCGTATTAAAGTTGTTAAAATACATAAAACACACTTATGCATATCATAGTGTGTTTTATTAATTTCAGTATTTTTACCAGATCAGTATGCTGCGTAATTCAAAATTCAGTAAAGTTATTGATGCAAAATTCGAGAAACTTCTTCAAGTCCGTGAATATCGAACTCGTGGAAGTTGAAATGAAAAGAATTTAAGAAAGCAGTAAATATTTTAAATTAATGAAAAAATATTTTTATACCGTAGAGTTCTATCATTTACAGGAATCTTGTGGAAACACGAACATTAAAAAGAAGTCTCTTTGAAATCCACAATAAATACAAATTCCGGCAACTATTGTTTCGATCTAACTAATAGATCATCTTCAGGCCTAGAGGCATTGGTGTGATTGTCCCTATGATCAATTCACAAAAGCGACAGTCACAGAAATCTTTGCTATAAATGGGGGAATCGAAAGTTCTAGGGAAAAAAAACAGCGTTGGAAGTTGCGAAATTCGCGGATAGGGATATGTTTTATGATCCCCAAAACACACAAGGGTTATGATCCTCAGACCACCCGTTACCGAAGCTGATCAGTGATCCTCGCATTTCTGAATTGTTCAAAGTGATAATGATAAGCAATGCTACATGGCCTGGTGATGATCTATTAATAAGATCGAAACAGTTGTCTGTTTATTTGATCGTGGATTTCAAGAAGCCTTCTTTTTACTCTCACTCGAGATCTATACTTTATAAATTTTAAAAAATAGCAGCTTTGATAGTCATCAAACCCTTGGTAGTAAAGGACACAAACGTCGAGTAAACTTTCAGTTTATCAAATCCATTAGAGTGGGCCAAAGGCAGCCTAGTGGTAGCGTGTCGGCTCTCGGTTCTGAGGGTGCTCGGATCGAATCCCGACAAGCGCCATTAAATACCTCCGTGTCTAGGCTGAATATGGAAGTTAAATACATATACAGGAAAGTCTCTCTATTATGTCAGAAAGGGTGGGAGAGGGTACGATCCTCCCAGATGTAGCCCCTGGGAGGGGGGATCTCGGTGAAAATTGAGGTGGCACCTGGCTAAATCAGTATCTAACTCTAGTGCTGCCATTATAAACCGGAGCCACACCCCTCAGTCCTCAAAGCCTATATGGACCTTATCTGGAACACTTCCAGCCAGGGGGCATTAGAAACTACAACAACAATATCAGTATGTTTCCCTATTTGCTTTTTGACGGGAGATTCAATCCCCACCTTTCTTTCAGCTCACATATATTATGGCTTTATGGTCTTATAAAAAAATTCTTATTTTATAAATTATTAATAGCAATTAGATGAAAACTACAGGAAGGATTCATTATGTATTAAACTTTAATATAAACATGTGATATCAATAATCCTTAATGAACTTAAATCATAATAAATAATTCTCCAAAACATTCTTACAAACGCTTATATAAAAGATCGCATATGTTTACAGATATAAAGAATAATGACAGACTATGTCTAAAGCCATAGAAATTTAGCATGCCCGTTTATTTTACAATTCCAACAATCTTCGTTAAGGGGACAAGGAACCTTCAACGTAGAATTTTTTAAATTTTCAGTTTTTTACTTTATATGCAGAATGAGAATAATTGATATTATTTTTTTGGCTACATTGAAGACTCTTAGAATTAAAAATGTGGATATTTGGCAGAAACATGCATGTTTTCCAAAAGTCTTTTAAAAAATGCTGGAATTTTTCAAAATACTCTATACGTATTCTATATCATTTAAAAACCTAATTTTTTTAAATATAAGTTCACCTTATATATATATATATACATAACTGTGCATTGAATTCCTTTTGTATCGATCTAAAGCCATAAATAATTTTTTTGAAAAATATGCCTACTATTTTTTTTATATTTTTTCATGTTTTCACTTTATTATACACTTCACTTTTTTAGACACTTTATTAGACTATTTATAATTTGAAAAAAACATTTGTAGTTTCAAAGAAAGAAGTTTTATGAAAAACACTTTGATTAATAATCCTGAGATATTTAGAAGAGATCAGAAGAAAATTAATTCTCATGGAACATTTTGAAAATTTTAGCATCTTTGAAGAAGTTTTTGAAAAACATTTCCTATTCTTCCCAAAATATGCTTATTTGGGAATACTAAGTGTCTTTAATGCAATAAAAAAATATTAGTTATTCTCATTTTACATAGAGAGTAAAATGAAGAAAATTGAAAAACACGAGGTTGAAGGTCCCATGTTCCCTTAACCTTTAGCTTACAGGGCCCATTTTTCCGATTCCCTCATTAGAACGGGAAATTTCATACCCCCTTTGTAATAACGGAAAAGGTTAAGTAGTCATAATTAAAAATATGAATTATCCTAAAAGCAATTAAAAATAATATAAAGAGTGGCATATTTTCTTAAATAGAACAGTCATAATTAAGCATATAAATTATACCGAAAAGATTTTTTTAAATATAGAGAGTGGCATATTTTCTTAAGTAGAACTTATAATGCATAACTGTACTGTGCAATCTGTTCCCAAAAATATAATAAGAGAGGCCTTTGTTAAATCACTTGCACCGACTAATGCTATGGAACATAATATGATCGCCATGCAAATCTCAATGTAAAAGAAGAAATAAATAATAGTAATGTAATTTGCAGACCACCACTTGAGAATTCAAAAAAATACAAGCAAGGAAACAAATGATGATTGTTGGTCAACCAGAGTTGAAAAAAATCCTTTTTCCATCATAATGATACCACCATGTCTCTTTGTCCCTCATTTTCATATGGACCTGAAACCATGACTCAAGTGATTCTCTTTGAGACAAGTACTTTTTTAAAAAAATAATGACTTTAAAAGTTATGGGAAACTTAATTCACGTGGCATATTAATACGCTCAGGCTAAATAATATGGAATGTGGACGCGCACAGTTCGCTATATAATTAGCGAAAATGGTTCCCAGTTTATTTGCTGAATTTTCTTTTCATCATGATTTTGAGGGGAAAAAATATATATCAAGCTATGTCATGATAGTTACGTTAAAGTCGAAGGCTTCAAGTCTGATGGGTTATTTTTTTTTTATTTTCGTATAAACAACTAGTTTTTTTGCAGTTTATGATTTAAGCTCTAAATGAATTATTGCATAACACACACTGCGCTATTACTTCTTTATGAACTTCAATTTTTTAGTTCAGTATTTAGAAACGTACTTTTGCGATCCTCTAAAGACCCTTAAAAATAGTTTTTGTGACATGATGATGGTACGATTTACAGCACCCTCGTTCATTTTCTATAGATGGGCATTATTCATTATATGAACATAAAATATGTTAAAATTATAATGCGTTCTTATCCACTATCTCTTTCGTTCTTCTTTAGAATTCAAAATAGTTTTGGCGGCGACATGAGGATTTACAGCGCCATCCTTCGTTTTCTATAAATGGACATTACCCATTATATAAATGTAAAATTTGTTAAAATTGTACGGATGCGTTCTTATTCACTTAATCTTTTTCCGTATAGTTCAGGTAATGACTTTCGAGGCAAACTGAATTTGCTTTATAACAGTCAAATCTCGCATTTAGAAGGCATCACTCTAATGGATATGTTGTTGTTGTTTTGTCCCCTGGCCGGAAGTGTTCCAGACCAGGTCCGTATAGAATTTGCGAGCAGAGGATTGCGACTCCAGTATGCAATAGCACGACAAGGGTCGGAGTCTTTCTTAGCCAGGTGCCACCAAATTTTGACCGAGTACCCCCAGGAGTAACATCTGGGGAGAACGTACCTTCTTCTACCCTCTCTGACATCATACGGAGACTTTTCTGTCTAGGGATTTAACGTATTCATATCCAGACAAGACACGACAGTATCTGATGACGCTTGTCGGGATTCGATCCGAGCACCCTCAGAACCGAGAGTCAACGCACTAGTACTAGGCTACCTTGGGTTAACTCTAATGGATTTGATAATGCGCAAGTTTGCTCGACTTTTGCGTCCGTTACTCCCACAGGTTCGATGACTTTCAAAACTGCAAAAATTGTTTAAATTTATAATGCATAGAACTCGAGTAACAGTAAAAAGAAGGCTTCTTGAAATCCGCAATCAAATAAAAAAGGGTGGACAACTGTCCTCGTGCTACCTCGGGCACCTGCTCATATTTTATACATCGTAAATGAATATTTTATTTAACGTAAACAATATGCTTAAAATGCTGTATTTCTTTTCAGTGAAATAACAATGAAATTAAAGGGAAAAAACCCATAAGAAGAGAAATTTATACAGACGGACAGACTTATACAACGGATACAAAAATAACTCAAAAAAAATCAATTATATATATGGAAAATAATCTTCATATTTTTCAAATTTAAGTAAATTTAAATGCATGAAATAAAAATAATAATAAAATATTAATTAATGGTGGATTTTCAAACATAAATTTCTTCTAAATGCCTATCGGATTAGAAGTTTATTATGCAATCATATATTATTTGTTCTAATATTTATATCTAATTATTTTGAGATATTTATTTTCTTTACGTATTATTATTTTTGATTTGGTAGTTTTTTTCTCCTCTATCGACTTTGCCCCCTTTTCTTTTTCTATTTCTCTGTTCTGAAATTTCCATTCTTCTCAGTTTCTCTGCTAAGTGAGATGACAGCATACTCCAGTGCCCCTGAAGATCACGCATGTTCTTGAACGTTACACTTCTTCTGAAGAGTTAGGTTCCTCCTGAAGAACCAGGGACGCTAGACGTCTCCAAAAGAATTAGCGACGCGTTCGAAATCAGTGCTGTGAGTTTATCTTAAGTACTGCAGTGATTTTCAAATCTGTTTTTTTTTCTTGAAATGACAGTAATTCTTACCCAAAATTGCATTTTCATTTATGGTTAATTTTCCTGTATTAAGTTAAAAGGCAGTGCGTGATTTGAATCTAACCAAAAAAAAAAAAAAAAACATGTATAAAATAGAGACTGTCTGTTAGTCATGTAATATAAGACCCGTTTTAATCACATTCTCATTCTTTCTAAATGTTAGACTAGCATTACTGACTGTTTCCCCTCTAAACTCTGCATACAGAGCAAACTCTATGCATTAAAGTTTGAATATCAGCAACACTTGCTGATATGGCTTGGTGCTGCGTGCCGATACTTCAATGGTTTTCCGAGTATTAGAAGTAAACACTGTGAATGCAATAATCGAGATGTGCTACCATAATAATATTTTTCTCATAATCTTTTAACACAAGATTCGAGAAAAATATGCGGTAACTGTTCTGAGTTCAGGTGTTTTAAGCACTGGGACTCGATTCCTATTTTGCCTTTTGCATTTTTTGTTGATGCAATGTCACAGGTTATTTCCATCTTGAAACAGGTGTACAATTTTTAAATATTTATCTCAACTAAAAATCCCCATCATTCTTTGCCTGCAACTCATTTTAAGCATTTTCATTTACTACTAGCATTATTTTTCTTTTGAAGCAGGATATGGTACTTCACAGGTCAGCAGCGGGTCACAAAGTGACACTCGCGAAGACATTTTGGCACAAATTTTAAATGAAAATATTTTTTCAATTAACCCTATCTTCCTCATACCAAGAGGTGAATCCCCCTTTAGCAAATTTTGACCCAAGAGAAAAGGTTTCGATTCTATGATACAATAATTGCATTTCTACCACGCTAAGAATCCCCACTCCTCACCCCCTGAAGCTGAACAAAAATGTTTTTAAAAGTGGATACTTTTGTCAGTTTTTTGCGGAATGTTATCGTTTGTGCTGTCAGCTTTATGTTCCTTTAACTTGAGTCAACTTGCAGTATTTGATATCAGCTTTACCACTTTAAAAATTTTGACCTGATTACAAAATCTTCAAAAAGATTCCTCCACAGAAAATTCAAGTGAATTTGAAAAAAATCCTATTCAATTAACATAGGAAGTATGAAAGGATTGTATTTGTGGTATTAAGATTAGCTTTATAAACATTATCAATCTTACTCGTTTAATATCACAGTTATTTTTATTTAAGGATTAGATTCGAAATTTCGTTTTATTTTGTGCCAATCTAATTTTGATTTTACAGTTGTTTGCATGTTGGTGTTCGGTGAATATCAACATGCAAACAACTGTAAAATCAAAATTAGATTGGCACAAAATAAAACGAAATTTCGAATATAATCCTTAAATAAAAATAACTGTGAATGCAAGGGTGTTTCGGTGAATATCAAGGGTGTTTGCACCTGTTAGGTATCAGCATCAAATTGTAGATTCTATTCTGCTTACGCCTTGAGTAAAAAGAGGTTGACACACGTCACACTCCAAAAAATAAACCTACCAACAATTTTACTTTGATAATTTTTCTCCTACACTTGGACTCGTTGTGTACATATTGCAAAAGTGATGAATGAATCCACAAGTGTTATTGGATTTTCATATTTTTAATTTAACATTTAAATTTCTGTGTACTAAACGTTTTATTTCGATGACTTCATGTAATCGTTCTTAGCTCTAAAAACACTTATTTTTCATATATTTAAAATTTCCCCTGTCAATTAAGAATATCGAAATGTTTAACTTTATACTAAATATGTATCACCTATATTTCTCAGCTAAATTGTATAGCTCTGCAATGCTAAGCAAATATAGCAACCAATTGTTTTTAAACACATTTCCTTTCACATATATTTGTGTTCTCTCATCCAAGCCGTCATGGAAAATCTCTGAGACTATGGTCTTATCTGAAATGAAGCAAACCCTAAGCCTTCTTAGAGGTATGAAGAAAATTATTGTCTTTCAGTAGATTCTATCACATGTCGGTATGGAAAGCAATTAACAGGCAGATTTGCTTGCAAAAAACGGAACCCGCATTCAGCACGATATTATACCTGTTACACCGGCTACTCTCAAAAGACACGTTTTTGAAAAATTTAGAGAGGTGAGCAACTCTGATATAATGGGAAAATTGAAAGGTAAAACCTGGGAGAACATTCAAGACTGTTGGAAATCGTATGGCCACAAACCCAGCAAGGGGGCAACAGCAAATTGCAGGCTAAAAAATAGACGTGACTGTCTAGCAGAACATCTGTTCAAAATAGGTGTATTTCCTACCAACGTTTGCCTGATCTGCAGGACAAGCGTTATGAATTCGGACCACCTCTTAACTTGCCATGGACATGACAAAATCTCCCAGAGAAACGGAGACATCAAATTGTATTGGGATGCTAGGACCAGAATGGACTCTCTCTGTGACTGAACTTTTTAACTGTGTATATTTTTGTATTTTCTTTTGTTTCTACTTTATATTGTTTTATTTTGTCTTGTGTCCTGATCCTTTGTAATGTTGTGAGCTGTCTGATCTGTATGGATTAATTTCCGGAATAAAGCCATATGTAACAAAAACATTTGTTTTCTGTGTTAAATCTGTCTGAGAACACCATTCTAAAGGTACTTTATTTACCTGGCCGATACCACGGCGTCACTAACGAACTTAAACCAAAGAGATTACTCAATACTGTATAAAAATAGGCTAAAGTACAACTTGGATTCACTTAAATACTACACCATTATAATGACATCAATTTAAGTCCCCGGCAATGACGATATTCTCATTTCACAACACTACAACTGCAATATAGGTGATTACAATCAGCAAAGATTAGCAATTACAGGGTGTGATGTACAACGATGAATTTTGTTTCTCCCTAATTATGGGCGACTGAACACGGTAGGATCAATATAAACTCTGCAGGAGACAAAATTTAAATGTGAAATTCTGCCGAAATGGAATTAAATAAATTTGCCGAAAATCAAGAAATAACCACTTTTTGAAACTGTGTCGACACCACTAAACAAAATTCCAAATTATTTTCTGACGATAGAGCGATGCTGAAGAGTTCATTATAAAGGTAAAACCCTTAGATCCTTGGCTTAGGTTCACGCTAGAATTGTTTACTTTTGTATAAGCTTCCCTCACCCCCGTTGTTAAAACGTGTTTTAAGGAATTTCATCACTGACACTGAGTTGGTGTACCCTAACTTGCATCGTTGCACCTAACTTGCTGCAGTCAATAAATTCATCTACGGCACTCCTTCTACACGTAATCTAACACACTTATATATTTCCTCCCCTGTTTTCTCACAGTTCTTCAAGCATGGCGTCGTTTTACACATGTTTTGTGACATCAAAACATTGACAAATAGAGGCATAAAACTGTGGAATAAACAGAATAAATTATATAGCCGGTTAGATTTGTCACGTCTTTCTTAAGAGAGATATTTATATTTTTTAAGGTGAAGGAAAAAGACAACTGAAGTTAAGGAAATAGTTGAAAATAAACAAGCGTAAGGTTTAAAATGGCTATGGTCCCACTGGAATCTTTTCCCGTTTAGTGCCGCTCCCATACTAATAAAAGTGGGTAACACAGGACAACAAATAATACGAGCTTTTCAATATCCTTCTGAAAATCACAAACCTTGTAGAAAGGGTACGAAGCAATTCGTCCGCCCTTTTTCTAGACAATACTGCTGCTGTTCGCATTATTTGCCATTATGAAATATCTGAAATCTCATTCCACCCCGTTTCTGGGGAACTTTTCTTATAAAAAGTTCTTGGCAGAGGAAATTAAAAAAAATAAATAAAGAAATAAAATCTTGCTAGTCATTTAATATAGGCGAAGGTAAACTGTTCCCCAGTAAATCGGCCCTTCTGTTACAATTAATCGTAGAATGTCCAAAGATCAACGCTCATCCATTACTGTTTGAAAATAAAAACTTTAGAGAGATCATAACCGATGAGATCTAAATCATGCGACACATATAGTAGGAAAGAGATTTTTAAAAGAGATACATTGTGATACCCAAATTATCCGATTAAATAAAAGCATGGTCAGGTATGAAAATCCAGAGACACACATAACGTAAAAATTTGTGTGTGCTCTAACCTATTAACGATTTAGGTGGTTTTAATGGAATACATAGTTCTTTTAACGTGTTTTAAGATATCCGCACACCTTCAAAACGGCATTTCGATCAAAATATCGATTTTTTTTGGCAACAACATTAAAGCCTAATCTTGTATCTTTCTAATCCTGTTTGATTTTATAAATCTGGTGAATATTAGTACGAAAATAGTTATTTTTAGAGTAAGAAATATGTTATAAAGTTACTTTTAATTTTTTCTCAAAATTAAATTTTTATCGTGTTTCTGTACGCAAAACTTCCTACAATAAAATGTTACTCTTAAAATCCCTCTATAAATATTTATAAAGGGAATAGACTATGTTCATGTTAGCAGATTAATTGGTTTTGGGTTTACATAGGTATGAGCTGCAAGTGATAATCCATTTTAAGTAATTATGTGTGCATCAGTACTTTAACTGATAAAGACTCTTAGATAATCCTAAGAATTCTCCATTCCCTAGATAAAATAATTATCTTCATTCTTCAATTTATAAACAGATAATATGTCTGTTTGATTGTGAGTTATCATGTTTTGGGGAAATGTCAAATTCCCCCCCCCCATTTTGACCAGTTTCCCCCACTCCCTGAAAAGATTGTTGTTGTTACTAATCCCTCCTGATCTAGCGGACTAGATCAGGTCCATGAATCCATATATTCTCAGCAAGTCCATCAAATGGCGAGGATCGGTAATAAAATCCTGCCTAGAAAAGTTTAGACAAGCTAGGATCTAACCAGGAGTGACCTCCTCATTATTCGCGACAACGAGGCAGCATGAACAACTGAGGAATGCGAAATCATGACAAGTAGGGTAAGGGGGACAGCTTCTGTTGGCCAAGGACCAAGATCACCCGAAGGTAGAAGACTTGACTTATCTCCAAGTGCCTGCTAGCTTTAGCTGGACAGGAGGGAATGGCCTTCATGCCTAGGGTGGCCCTACCAGATCCATATATACTCAGCAGGTAAGTCAAATGGCGAGGATCGGTAATAAAATCCTGAATAGACAAGTTTAGACAAGCTAGGATGTGACCAGGAGTGACCTCCTCATTATTCGCGACAACGATGCATCATGAAGAACTGAGGAATGCGAAATCATGACAAGTAGGGTAAGGGGGACAGCTTCTGTTGGCCAAGGACCAAAAGCACCCGAAAGTAGAAGACTTGACTTATCTCCAAGTGCCTGGTAGCTTTAGCTGGACATAAGAGAATTAAGGGTGGCTCTACCAGGAATAAAATTCCCGACGTACATCACTCATTCTGTCCAGTGACACCCCCTCCCCTGCCATGATGAGGCAGCAAAGCAGAACTTAGGAGGGGGAGGGGGCTGAAAAATTATTCTAATGTAACAGCTAATTTTTTATACATTTTCCTAAGTTTGAACTTACTTGAAATGGCAGAAAACTTAGGTGAAATGACAAAGAAATAGGTGAAATGACAAAATTAAAAAATTTTCAAAAAATCACCTCCGAAGGAATACCTTAATTACAATTAGAAAACACAAATGCATTTTAAAAACTTTATTTTTGAAAACGTCTGCCATTTTATGTTATTAAGGGGCCATGTTTCCATTCTTCAAGTAAGATTTTATTTCATTTCTGATCCATTTTAATGCTTCAAGAATAATCTTCAAACAAAAAAATATATACTCGAAAAATTGGAGGTTATGAGATACGAAATCTAGTAATACGAACCAAATTACTTTTATATTGATTTTTTTCATCGTGTTTTTAATGTGAGTAGCATTTCATAAGATTTTTCTCGATAAGACAGTATATATGCTATGTAACCATTAAAATAAGCCTAATAACTGAGACTAATTCAAGTAATAGATATGCTTCTAATTTTGTAAGATTTATATATTTTTTTTCCTTTTTCAATAAGCTTAAAGGAATTAAATTTAATATATGTTTTTCCAACATATTTTCAATGACACACTTTGTAATTTATGGGCTAAAGAACATTAGAGAAAAAAAAATCATTCACTATCCCAAAAAAATTCCACTTGTACTGCATTCTTCCATTTGCATGAAATTCCATTAACCTCACCCTTATATTTTACCTCTAATTCCTGCTTCTGTAGATCAGAATCACAAAGCAAATACGTCGCGCTATTGTTAAACAGTAGAGAATGACTGACCAAAAAACTATAAAAACGAGGCCGAAGTTAAAATACGAAATTTAATATCTTGAGCATTTCATACGGAATGTATTGTTAACTTACTACCAAAAACCTGGAAATAAATAGCAAAGTAATTGAAAAAGGGGTTTCCCTTGTGTTTTATTTTCTTCCAAACTCATAATTTTCTACTGCCATTTCGCGTGTTCCGCTATTTACTGAATGCGTCAGATAACAAGCGATTAACATTTACGAGCAAAACTTACAAAACAATCAATTTGCAATCACACGGTTTAATGTAACAAACGGAACTTTGCGGTAAATTAATTTCAAAGAAACCGAAGTCCAATTTCATTTTCCTTTATTCGGTCGTACGTATGTTTACCGACTATAATTGCATTCAAGATTTTACGGGTTTACAGCTGTAATTCTGCTTAATTTCTCGCTTCATTTTCTCAAAACCGTAATTAAAAACAATACCGGGATCTGAATGAGTTCAATGTATTGCTTAAGGGGGTGGTGGACATTACAAAAGCGTTTTTTGAAATTTTTACCTCGGAGATATGAAATTTTGCATATATATTCATTAAAGTATGACTATATCAAGCACCTTATAAAATTTTATGAATATTTACATTTATTTTTATATTTTAAAAATACAAATTTTTATTATGTTTTAAAAAGGCTCCTTGCGATCCAATTTTTAACTTTCTCGCATAAATTTTGCATTTATATTGCTTATAAATATATTTTGAACAGTGTTACGTATTACTTTGTGCTTTCGTTGGATAGTTAATTTTTAGTAAATATTTCTATGCTTGTACTCTGAATCTTCGGGAAGTCTTGGTACTTTTCGACACTTAAGTTAAGCTTTGATAATCTGAAGGATGTCGAAGCCTGAAATGGAAAAATAACTTTATTTTTATTTACTAGAGGACTCTTCATTATAAATTTTATAAAATTTCGTCAAAAATTATGACTCAAGGAGTATTTCAAAGATTTGCAAATCTGGAAATTACGCATTTTGAGAAAAAGACGTTTAAAAGATAATTTTTCCACCTACGTTCAATATTTACGTTTCTAAAGCCACCAAGTTTTCATTTTAATTTGCATTATATATTTTAAATGCATTTCATTCCAATATTTACATATTTTTAAAACATTATTACACCTAAAAAAAATTCCAATTTTTGTTCGATTTATGGTAATTTGAAAGTCCACCATCCCCTTAAATTTACATCTATAAATAAGTTCCTATTAATGGGTAATCTATAATTTAACTATCTAATATGGGAAACCGAATGATTTGTCTCTTTCCTATTCTTGGTTTACGTCAGATTATGAAGATACTGGTAAATTAAATTTTACTTTAATATACGTTTCTATGCTACCGAAAGCTAATGTTTGAAATAATTTCTTTTTATCAATTAAAAAATCGTTCTTAAATTTGAATGCAAAAGTATTGCCAATTTTTTTTAATATATCTCAAAAGTAGTATTTTTCAAAATATGTAGTACGCCTGATCTTATCATTCAATTGTCCTTTTGAAGAAATATATTTTCAAATTTTAGATTCCAGTTTTCGATAAGTTTGTTCTATAGGGTTTATATCTGGAGTTTGAGGTGTATTTTTATTATTATCTGACTTCCAGTGATAAACCAGATAGAGTGGCATATTCTAAATAGTATATTTTAGGTCATTGCCGTATTAGAACTAGAAAGGATTTTACAGGTCACGAATGTATTTTGAACATGTCAAATTATTCTACATATTGCCAAAATATTTGCTCTGATTCATTATAATGTCAAAAATTTCAAGATATTATTAATGTATAATTTGATATAAAAATTTAACACTGACTCTAAAGCAATGTTTCTCAACCATTATATATAAGGATACGTAATTTTCGTATTTACGAAATAGATGCGAATAAATGCGAAATTTGCCGATATGAGCAAAAAAATGGGAAAATATTTTTTTTTACTACTTTTCGGTGAAAACTCGGTGATAAAAAGCTTTTTAAGCGAAATTAGATAATAATAGTAATAATTTATTAGCATAATTGCTTAACTAAGACCATCCACAGTCTTTGACTGACAGATCTCACTCTCCTTCGGATTTGTTCCGAATTTCACCCTACAATTTAGTAGATTTCAGAACGTCTCCTGAGCACCAAAGTCAAGGGTATTTCAGCTACTTACAATAGTCAACCATTGCTCTAGAGTAGAGGATGGCATAAATCTTAGAATTATAGTTCTTCATCCAACACCTTTCGTTTCTAATAATTTTTTATGTTTTGTGAAATTTAAGTCTTCTGCTGACCAATTTTCGACTGATTCATGGATTAATAAATATTATTTTTCCAAAATTTTGCGGAAAAGCTTGACATCTCTCACTTGGCATGCTCTTTTTGTAACCTGATTATGATACCTGGCATATTGGATTATTTTGCTTACAGTCTCCAGAATAGCAGATATTCTTAATGATTCCCATCTTATTTTGTCAAGTTGAGGTGCCCCCAGCATAGAAATTTAATAAAATATTTTTAACAACAATGTGTTTCATTCCATGTGAATGCTTGGATAATATTGTTGCGAATTTTGTAAATATTGCATTTTGTTTCATTAAAATGATTTCTATGGAAGAGCTCCTATAGCTCTTCCATAGAATTTAATAGTATTTAATAGAATTCCATATTTAATAGAATTCCATAGTATTTAATATGGGAGTTTATGGGAATCTCGCCAAATATGGGAGTTAAATTAAGAAATATTTAAGAAATATATAATAAGTCAAATTAAGAAATATTTTTTGTTATTTCTAACATTTTTTTTTCTTGAATCACTCATGACGACAAAAAATTGACAAGCAGCTAACCAGCTAAGACAACTCTTGTGAATAATTCAAACAGGCGGTAATATTAGGTTTTGCTGATTGTTTTTTATTGTTGTACATAGTTGCAATATAGTTGCAACTGTTGACTGATTTCTCTGTTTTGTACAGAGCTGAAAATTAGTTGATCAAGGACAATGAATGTTCAATTTATTTAACAGACATATATTATTTTATTCAACACAGTAAGCTGAACAATAGTTATTTTATTGTTTAATATCGGACAAGAAGATATCAATCTGTTTCTTTGTAAAGAATGGGCATTACAGTTTCCTAGAATTCTCCAGATATCTTAAGGCTGATATTTACTAACCCTATTAGATTCGCTCACCTCAATGTTAACCGATGAATTTGTCCAAGGATTGCCGACTTGGATTTATGCAAAAAATATTTTAAAATTTAAATTTTTCAGGAAAAATATCTGGTATAGTGTGATTTAAACGGCTCATAAATTCCTTTGGTTGACGATATTTATAAAATAAATCATGTAGCAAGGTGCAAAAAAGTTCAGGCTATCGGAAAATACCATTTTTATTTGAATATCAGCAATTATGTAGCTGTAAATAATAGACACATTTTCTCCATAGGTTAACACTGAGGTGAGCAAATGCAATAGGGTTAGTACACAGCAGTCTTAAAGATATCCGAATTAATAGTTATCTACCATATCTTGTCAAACTATTAATAGAATATCGTTTCTTTTCTTCTATGGTGAACAGAAAATATCACTTTTCTTAAGTAATTATTTGTGAATTTTAATTTTAGAACCATACTATTCTAGCAGCTCACCGCGTTAGTGCATTAAAAATCAAAGCTATAGAGATAAAAAATATATTAATTGCATTAATAACATCACTCAATTTGAAACGAATCATTATTTATTATATAAAGGCCATTTACAACTATTATTTAACAGCATTTAATTAATTTTTAGTGCATAACTTTTCGGTAATAAATAATGAATCCCGAGGTATAAAAAAATTTACGCTTTCTAGAAATTCCTTAGAAAATGAAATTTATGTAATATAGTTAACTCGCTTATAATAAATGATTAAATTTTGAACATTATTCTTTCAATTTTTTTTATCTGTCAGATGGTGAAAAAAATCTAGAAGAATAAAAAAAAAAGTATTTAACCTCTTCCTCTAATTTGCTGAAACTTTGCTGTCTTCTTTTTATCACCATGAACAAAAGGCTTTAATTACTTCCGAAAGTTAATTATCTTCTCTTCGTGATCACTATCTTGAATTTTACTTCCATGGAATTATTTTCCGTGAAAGAGAAAACTGGCATTTTTGAATTAAAATAAAAGGAAATTTCTTTTCACTTTTGATTTAGAGCTATACCTGATAGTTTAAAGACTGTGTATATTCCATAAGGCATGCTTTTAAATAATTTATTTTACGGCATGCAAGAAGTAAATAAAAAGATCGTGATTTCGCTGCAATCTTTTTGATGGCGATAGATCTTTATATTAATAGCTAATTGCAAGAACAAAATTTTGTTCGGTAATTAGCACGGCAATGTTTCTGAAGACGGCTAATTATGTTTTTTTTTGTTGAGTAATTATTTATTTTAATTACTCTGCCTTATTAGTGTGTATGAACAATTTATTTTCCTCAAAATAATTGTTATTATAGATGAGAGAATAAAGTCGTAGTGAAATAAAACGAGATGTCAATAGTTTTGTCATCAGGTGTAATAGTTTGTATGACTCATATATATAAGTGCTAAATGGTATCGCTTGTGTATACTTATGTTTTGATTTTTTATATTTATATTTATTCAGTGAATAGCTTAAACACATTTGGTGACCAAAGATTAGGTGAAAATTGCCGAAGTTTCAGGCCATTTTCTTTCTTTATGTCTTGTCAGGTGCAATTATTGCGTGTTCAGTTTCATATCTATATATATAAAAAGCGTAGGTATGCGGCGCAAAAATCGACGATATTTCTACACTCCGAATGGCAACGGCTTCAACTACCAGATGTAAACATTAGCGGCTGTCCGCAATTTGCAACAGCGTGTCAACATGAATTTACGCATTGTAATCAGGAATGCTCGAAAGCAAGCTGCACGATCAAGTGAAATTTGGGAACAGTCACAAGAAAGAAAGCGAAGAAGAAATAATTCATTAAGAAAGAGACGTCAAAGAGAGAGCATAAATGATAGCGAGGTTAGGCTTAACCGTCACCCGCATAGCAACCGATAGCCAGTGATAGTTAATTTTCTACACTTTTTTCAGCACTTGCTGAATTTTTACTCCATTTTATAAGTGAAATTTCTCGAATAATTTATTATTTGATATGATTAAATTTACATGTCTGAATTGTGATAAATAGTACATACAGAGACTGATGTAATCCACGCTATATTTTAGTACTTGCTGAATTTTTACTCTATTTTTTTAAGTGAAAAAATTTTTCTCAACAATTTCTTATTTGATGTAAGGATAAAGTATAGGTATCTTAATTTTGAAAAATAGTACATACAGAGAGGAATGTAATTAATAAAATAATTGGTGTTGGATTTTTCAGTCTTACGTAATGGAAATTCACATTTTTTAATCACGATGTTTTAGAATCAGCCTTATAGAGAATACCCCTTAACAACATGTATTTATGATGACAGTTAATGGTAACATTCCTTACATATGTTACTTTTAGTTGAGTTGTTCTGCAAAAGAAAATATAAAACTAAAAGCGACCGTGCTGGTCGCGCAGCGGCTATTATATAACACTTGTATAGGATAGTGGTGCGACCCACAGGGTGGTCGCTAAAAATAGAATAGTCTGAAGTCGGTTTATATCATGTTGAATTATTTAATTAAAAAATAGCTTTTAAATTTTCTACAATCACATATTGTTTATATTTTTTTTACATGTTACAAAATATGTGCTAGGATACTGTCCAAATAAGATGTCAAACAGCCTTAAAAAAATATCGTTCGACAAAGGACTCTTTTTACATCGCTTCCATTTGCCTTTACCTATCTCCGTGAGATTGGGTTTTCAAATTTGGATTTTTAAAATAGTTTCGCAAAATTTGCTTACATATTTTTCTATTTTTTTTATTAAAATTTTTCTAATTTCGTAAATATTGTTTCTACCAAAAAATTTTCGTCGGGGGTCGATTGATTTTTTTTTTTTTTTTTTTTTTGAAAAAAAGTTGGCCGCTGTCGAAAAAAGTTTCCGCACCACTGGTATATGGTAAACTTGCATATGAAGTTTATATGTTACTAGGTTGCCCGTGCGACCTTTTCGCATGCGATTAAAATACGATAAATTTTATAGCGAGGTTTGTGGTTTGTAGTAGGATGAAAGAAGAACCGGCTCATTTGTAGCAATTGTTGATTTGTCAAATAACAATGGTGCATAAGGATAATACAAAACCGATTACAAAACGCCTTTGGCCACAATATTAGAGGTGAAGCATAAGGCAAATCAGGGGAACGTGAGATATGTACACGTCAAAATACCTTTGTAGACAATATTAAAAGTTAAATATGACACCAACTCGTGGAAAATGGAATATTTACATTTACACAACCTCTTCGTGCACATTATTTAACTGTGCCGTTTCGACGCGTCCAGGGAAAGAACTTTACGGCCCAAAAGTCAGTTTTTCACTTCGATTTTTAAACAAACAATACGATATGTCACAGTGAATTAACATTTCGTAAGAAGCGGAGAACTTAATCTTTAAAATGGTACTTCTGTTGTATTTTAATTCTCTATTTTTGCGTTTTTTTGTGTAGAAGTTTAAATAACTCATTTAATTGTCACTAGATGGCGATACTGCTGTAGTTTTTGCCATCGCTAATCTTCCTTCCCGTGATGTAATCAGTTGCATGCAGTCTTGTAGGGAGGAGTGTCGTGTTTTTTGCTCGCCGTTCTATGGGTTGTAATGATGTACTGCGAGAGCACCTTTCATGCCAATTTCTGTTGGAATGCTTCTTAAAGTTTTCAAGTTTAGAAATGCCGACATTCTTCCGCGTGAGTATCTAAACATTGCCTTGTATTAGCTGAGTTTTCGCCTTTCAATAAAGTCAGTTTTTTTCAACATGCTTGTCATCATTAACAAGTTTGAGCATTGTCAAGTTGTCATCATTGAAGGTTTTCAACCAGTTGAACATTGAATTCTTAGTATCCCGAATACAGTCATGGGAAAAACCCAGCGACCTTATGAGCTGTCTTAGAATCTTTTATCCCATAATTGCTGTGTGGTTCAGTTAGTTTCTACTAGTAAGAGTTAAGTTTAACGTTAAGTGAACTGAGCCATACATTCTGTATTGTGGCTCATTTATCGATTTTGGTTAAGTTTGAAGGGAGAAAAAGGTATAAAACAAAAAAAATACCTGTTAGAAGCCCCGTTATAGCGATTCATGGATATATAACGATTTCATGGATATAACGAGCGAAAATTTTGATCCCGTCGTTTTCCTATTATACGTAATTTATTTACTATTATGTCAGTTTAATGTAATCGATTTTAGTCGATTTAATTCATTAATTATCATTTTTAATAGATTTTTTATCATTTTTAATACATCATTATTGAATACACACTGCAACGAATGAGTTATGCATTTTATGAACTCTACCATTTTTCTAAACGGTTTGGATATAGCGAACCACCGGATAAAGGGAACAAAACGTTTCTTCCCTTGAAGTTCGTTATAACGGGGTTCGACGGTATATATATATATATATATATAGATAACTTCTAAAATATATTTCATTGAATACTTCTGCTACTGCATTAACTATGTAGTTTTTTTTTGTTTCTTAGCGAAGGTGGTTGATTTAAAAACATTTATTTTTAATAATTCATTAATATCCAAGGAAAAAGACACCTGGCAATGCAAAGGCTTGGCGTCACTTGCTCACGAGCACTGATTCAAAATTCCAACAGGTGCATGTTGCAACAAGCCACAAAATAACCACAAATTGTAGAAAATCAGCATTTATTAGGGGCGGAAGGGGGAGGAGGGAGCGAGATCGTCACCTCAGCTCGTTACGCTTTTGAATCCAGTGTGTCAGACGAGATGTTGAGTCCCTATCAGAACGGTTGATCAGAAGACAATCACCCCTCTCATTCCCCACCCCACCCACACACACCATAAGAACGTCGGTGCCTCTTCCTAGATCCATAGAGTCGACAATGCATCTCAGCAGAACAGACCGGTGGAAAGACCTAATTTGTGTGTGTTGGTACCCATTTTACGCAGAATTTAATGTTCTAAAAATTTTATATTACAGTTTCTTTGATTGGATGAACCGGTTTTAGTTTATTTTAAAAAACTAAAAAAATTGAAAAAAATACCTCTTTTTCACAGTTTTTTTGCCAAACCACTAGCGCTTGCCTCGGCGGAGGGGGAAAACTCAGGATATTCATATTTGGCCTAAAATAAAGCGATTAAAAAAGTTTCTACATTTCTTTGAATTATTTCCGAATCCGGGATATTTTCCCCCCCTGCCTACTGGCCTAAGGGGGGAATTCTAAAAATAGAATACAACGCTCTTCGGATAGGTCTAACACAAAAAGAATAAACGTGAGGAGTGTAGGGGCCACGCTAGATAATTATATAAATATGCACACTATTCAAGTATGTGCGAGTAAAAAAATATATATGTTGTAATACATATACTGTGCATTTCTCAAATATGGATATATATATATATAGCAATTGTACGAGTTAGTGTGTTAGAGAAGTAAGTTTTGCGTCTTTCTCGACAAGTTGAATAAAATATCCCATATTCCTAACGCTGCAGATCGCTTGTTATTGGGTTTAGAAAAAAGATGTAAATGTAAGATTTGCTTAAAATTTTATCCTCTTTAAGATTGTAATTGCAATCTAAGCTCTAGAACCAATAATTGCCGAGATATTTGAAAAAAAAAAACGTTTAAAAATTTCGTTGTTTTTAGGCCACAGAAAATTCCGCCGAAGACTTTCGAATTGGAAAACTTGGTTTTTCACTACTGGACTAAACATATACAAGTAGGGAAAAAATCTAATACCCGATCTTTTGCGTGGTAAGATGTATATAGCTACTGGGCTATAATTGGAATTCGGGAAAGAGTCGAGGGCCCGAAGTCTGTGACGTAGAGATAAACAAAGGGAAGGTTGAACCGATAGGAAGTTAGTGGAAAGGATCAAATTACTCATGATGTGTAGAATTGAATAATAAAAAATAACTGTTCACATTCCAGTGTAGATTACGGGTATCGAATCTAGGAGACCCGAGGCTGTATTCCAGTCGGGGCAGCAGTTGTTATAATGGTACCAGCCGGTTGGGAAAATGATCATTGACTTTTAGTGAAACGTATAGTAAAACAATCAATGCGAAATATCTCAACATGGTGAAAAATTAAAATATAAAAAACAATAATTCTATTTTATAAAAATATGTATGTCGTTATCTTTAAAATGGATGAGCATGAAAGAATTTTTAAAAAAATGCTTTACGTCGTCGAGATAACAGAGTTTGAAAATATGGTTTCGTGGTTTGGAGACCCAGATGGTCGTTTGCATTGCAGTCACATCTGACTTAGTCCATTTTTTAAGCAGTTTTCATTTTTTCGAATACATGACTCATGTCATTCTTTATAACATTTGTCAGAATATCATTCTCTTTGATAGAATTTTTAAATCTGCCTCCTCCGTAGCTTAAGAAAACCTGATGTCACATGGTGTGAGGTCAGCGTGTAATGGAGGTGGAATGGATTACTGATTTTTTCCTCTATATACTCTCTCAACAGTGATTTTTGCACACAGGAGGTATTATATTTCCGACATAGAGTCGCTATCTATTTTGATGAAACTTTGGAATTTTCTACAGGATTTCCAAGATTAAAGAATTTAAAACGGAAAGGTGGTGAGCTCCTATAACGCTAGTGTAGGGTTGTAACTCATGCTGGTACATCATAATTCATTTACCTATGTTACAGCTCACATCATGTCTCCTGGTGGGTTTTATCCTTGGATTTATGTCTTGTGTGAGGTTTTAAATAGCCATTAGACATAGTTAATAAAGAAATCTGAAGGCAAAGCCAATATAAAAATCATTTAATTGTTATGTTGGATGTTAAATGAGTTGTATAGTTGTGCAATAACCCAATTATGTATGTTCTAACTGATGCTCCCATTATGGGTTATGGACACCCCCCAAAAATTAATGAAGTTCAATTCCCGAAACAAACAAAAAAAACTATAAGTAAATGCTGAAAAACAAAAGCCTAAAAATTGAAGTTAAATCCTATAAAGGGAAAGGGTTGAAAAATTAAAAACTTGAAACATTTACTAAGAAGCTGAAACGGCATGACTACGAATTAAAGAAATTCAGACTTTATTGACGGACATAAAATATTACATTTTCAGCTGATTACATAAATATCTCAAAATTGAACCCATCCTTTATGGTAAGACACAAATACCACTTAGGTTAAAAAGCAAAACTTGTCATGACCAATTATCAGTGTCACCTTTACAATGCATTGGAGATTCAGGAAAATTGAACACTTTTTCAAAATCCCGTTTTCATTATTTAGGCAATTAAGTATTTGATCATAACCAGTTTTACCAAATTAGAACATAGGCTTGAAAAGATGTGTAAAACAAAGCTGTTATACATAAGGTTAATTAGAATTAAATCCTTAATTTAATAAAGAATATTGTTAAAAAGGGATTTTAAAATTATTTAAAGAGTATTTATCTCACATTATGATACCAAAATCAAGGTTAAAATAGCGACACAACACTTGTCTAAAGAGTTAACTTCACTAAAAAGCTGCAGAATCTCTCAATGCTCTATCAACATACCATTACTGAAGCATAGTATATGTTTCAGGGCTTCTGACCCCTTTAATTAACCATTATATCAAAAAGCATTTTTTAATGCGCTCGGTTACTCTCATTTCATGCGCTTAAGGGAACAAGGGACCTTCAACTTTTTTTTAAAATTTTCAATATTTTAACTCTTTTATACCACATGAGTATAATTAATATTCTTGTACACTAAATTGAAGTACAATTCACAAATAAGCATTTTGTTGAAGAACAAGACTTGTTTTCAAATAATTCTTCAAAAAATGCTAGAATTATTCAAAATTCTCCATGTGCATTGATTTTCTCCTGATGTCTTCCAAATTACTCAGGATGCTTAACTGATGTGTTTGTCATTAAACGGTTCATGATAATTTGAAACCAGAAATATTTTTTTCAAATTCATAGACCATGCAATAAAGTAAAAACATCCAAAAACATAAAAAAAATAACAGACATAATTTTAAAAAAGTATTTAAGACTCTAGATGTATACAAAAAAATTTTAATATATACTTATATTTATATATTTATGGTAACTTAGATTTAAAAAAATTATGATTTTTAAATGATATAGAATGCGCACAGAGCATTTTGAAAAATGTTTGTATGTTTGAAAATTTTTGTGAAAAATTGGTCCTATTCTGCCAACAAAAATTCCATATTTTGAATTTTAAGGATCTTCAATAATCGTAAACAAAAATATTAATTATTCTTATTCCGTATATAGAGTTAAAAACTAAAAATTTTAAAAATTGAGGTTGAAGGTCCCTTATTCCCTTAAGACATAGAAATACCATGATTCATGCTACACACATAAAAAATAAATAAAAAAAAAGTATAGTGAGTGTGTAGATCTCTTCGCATAAAACTTTCTAATTGCAAATCAAATGTAGGTAATCCCCTCAGAAAAAGTTAAAGAAAAAAAAAGGAGTTTAAAAATCTGCTTCAGATCATACAGTTATTTTCCTTTGTGTGTTATTTTAAATTTCCTAAATCGTAATTATTTCCTTACATTTGTGTTTGTTTAGATTATGTTTTATAATTAAGTCAAAATTTGTTTATTTATGAAGTAATATTTTATTCATGCTCTGTTACGAAAAGACAAAGATATTACGTATGTTAACACATAGTTCTTTAGTTATAAATGCAATATTTTTTATATCCCTTCGAAATGAGACGTGTAATACAAGTGACCTTAAAATTAGAAAAAATAAAATAACCCGAAGTGAAAGATTGGTTTGTGGGCATTTACTTTAGATTAAAACTTGGAGAAAATATTTAACATCACGCCGAAATATCCAATATCTTTTCGTTGTAGCCGATTGTAAAACGACTAAACATGATTTAAATTATAGACGTTAAGGTTTTTTTTCATTATTTATTTAATTATTTTTTTTTTAAGTAACGGAGCTTAAACTTGCTGATGTAATCTTACACCAATGAGGGCGTTTATAAAATGGAATGTCTGACAAGATAAAAGTAGAGTAAAACCTCGTTTATCCGGACTAACTGGGACCGTAGACAATCCGGACAATCAAAAATCCGGATAATCCGGATAATATTGGTAATAAGGAAAGAAAAATCCTTAACTAAGCAGACTTGCCGTTTATTAGGATAAAAAACTATGTTTTGTAAAAAAATCACATAGTATTGTTTACAACACATTAAAAAATCTAGAAATAACCTTTCACATCATTTCTTAACAAAGAAATTTTAAGTCTAGTAAAGCTTTCTTAAACTCAACAAAAAGCATTTTATTACCATAATTTATTGTACATTCTATGCAGGAACTGTGGACTGAATCAAACTAAAATGCGAATATTTGGCGTACTGGTAGTTACGTTCTTGCTATCATAGTTGAAAATTATTATCTAATGTGAACATTAAATAAAATAATGTCTGCAAATCTGATCCGAATTATCCGGAGATCCGGATAAACGAGGTTTTACTATAATGGAATAGATCATTTTGAAAGGAGTCATTTCCATTTTTTAAAAATTTTCATGAGAAACAAAAAACATATAACTCACTTTCATGCATTATTAGTTAGACTAAATTTAGTATTTATTATATTTATAAGGCATCAATCCTGATGCAAAAATATAATTTTTTAATATTTTTTTTAACTTGGGAGGGGGGGGGGGAGGAGAGCCCAGAAAAGTTGGAGAAAAGTGGAGATGACTCCTTTTCAAAATGACCGATTCAGTTATAAAGTAGTTGCACACCAGCTGTGTACTAACCCTATTGGATTCGCTCACCTCAATGTTAACCTATAGAGAAAATTTGTCCAAGGATTGCCGACTTGGATTTAAAGATTTTTTTTGAAATTGCACTCCGTAATAGAGAAATAAATTTTGCACTTTGGTGAATTTTAGTTTTTTTTTAATGCAGATATTTTAAAATTTAAAATTATTCAGGGAAAAAACCTGGTATGGCGTGTTTTAAAAGCTCATAAATTCCTTCGGTGGACAAAATTTATAAAATGAATCCTTTTGCAAGGTTAAGAAAAGTTCAGGCTTTCTGAAAATACCATTTTTTATTGGGTTATCATCATTTGTGTAGCTATTAATAGTAGAAAAATTTTCTCCATAAGTTAACATTGAGATGAGTGAATCCAATAGGGTTAGTACACAGCAGCCTTAACTGGCGAAATATGAGGTCAAAGAAAATATATTTTGCAGTAACTATATAATTATGATATTCCCTGGAACAATTATCCCATTTCCACACTAGAAATTTTATCTTAAATACTACGGATTTCGCCTAACTTTATAGCATGATTTCAAAGGTCTAAGAAAGCACAAAAACGTTTTTAAACGTTTCATATCAAGCGCACATTTCAAAGTTTCTTTCACTCGAAACAATATTCGCGGTTTTTCCTAAACAAGTCTCAAAAAATTGCGCCATTTCGCCTTGACATTTAAATGGCAAATCAACTGTTTACTAAAGAAACTTCGTATTCTGAAGGAGGTCGGTACACACGGGAACGTCTTATGCCGTGTGAACGAAGACTTTATCTGTGGTTAATTACGTCTGCCCACATGCGGTGGCTTTTAACCCCCTGTGGCACTAGAAGGTGAATCCCGTCGCTTTGGTGAACAACAGGAAAAACTTCTGAGGTATTCAGAGATTTTTTTGTTCTTCTCTTACTTATTCATCACACAGTTTTTCGTCTTTATTTTAGAGGGTGTTTAGATATCATGCTAAGCTGGTAAAAATAATAATAAAAAAAAAAAAATAAATAAAAGAAAAAAAAACTTTTTTTTTTGTTAGTTTATTTGTTTGTGTTTGTGTACTTGGTAGAATGAGTAGCTCATTGAACCTGAACTTTCAATTTGTATAAAATAAAAATGACGCAAAATAAAATGTCTAACTAAAATATGTTTCTCGGTAGAAGCATATCATCTATTTTATAAGTAATAACTGGATCCCACATATGAATACCCTTTTGGATTTCTTTTTGTAGGGAAATCTGGTGTTACCATGTAAAATGCTACAAAACACTCATAGGGCTTGCTCTTCCATATTTTAGAAGCCCATCGAATTATACCTAAAACTCCACTAATTTTAACTCTGTGTTCAATTTGCCAATCCCTCTCTAGTAATTTTGGTAAATCTATCTATCTATTTTGCCAAATCTTTGGTATCTCTATCTCTCTTTGGTAATATTTAGCAATTTTGGTAAATTATAGATATATCTAAAATATTTTGCCCTTCCCTTATCTTATAGAGTGTGATAACGTGGCCACAGCGCCTTTCAAAAGTATTGACTTCATTTTAGAGACACAAGACACCAGAGATTCTTGTTTAACTTACGTCCTTTATTGGACTAATAAAATTATATACAGAGTTATTTACAAGTAGTAGATGGGCACCTTACACGTGCAAAACGAACTCGCTAAGCTCATAGCTAAATCTCAGCTCCCGAGCCTCCAGTCAAAACGACTCGAAAGTTCTCTCCGGTTCCTGGTCTCTCCCTCCGGTGTCTCTCGTTCTCCTCCTCGGCGAGTCGGCGATCCCCTCTTTATAAAAGCCTCGCGCTCCTGGTGACAATTCGCTAGCCCGCTGACGTCATCTCGCTCCTGACCACTCTTTCCCTCCGGCTGAAACGACATCCCAGAGTCGGTTCTCTTTGTCGGTCGCGGTCTTCTTTCAACGGGACATCTACCCTGCCTCTTGATGGACGGTCTCGTTAACGATGTTTTTCCAAGTTACCTTACCGTAATTGGAGCTGAAAGGCTGCATAGGCCCATCACCCGGTCTTTGTTGGCCTGAAAAATGTACGTTTCTCTGGAACAGAAAACATTATTAACAGGTCTTTCTATGGAGATCATCAGCCGCCAAGACAGCTGAACCCCTCGGCCAGTTTGCCTTTTCCATATTGTTCTCCGAACAACACATGAGGAATGGAGGCAATCACGTCTCCCGCACGAAGAATGTGTAGACTACATCACACACACCGCTTAACCTTTCTGCCCATTTTACAGAATAGCAAGGAAGGAGTGGAGGTATGTGTCAACAAAGGTTGCCGCTGCCACAACTCCTCCCCCCTAAAAGTCTTTTTAAACATTAAAAAGGCTAAAGGCACGTTCAGTAGGTCCATTTAGGAAAGCCCACAAGAAACCATTTCCAAGAGGTCATTACCCTTTGGCTTTCTTCAGCCCTAACTCAAAAGAGTCACAACCGCCTATTTTAACTTCACTAAAAACCCTAACTGCCCTCAGTCTGAGACACAATATTACAACACCTTTACACATAATAAATTCATACATGGTTAAAACACAACACACATAAAGCATTATCATTTTAAGGTATTTTCACAGTTATCATTACAATACATTCCTCAATCTTAACTTACTTAACAATCATTTCTAAGATTTCTACCCCAATTAATTAATCGGACATATTTTAACTACGTTGTAACACATGGAACAAATATTACTCAACAGACAGACCCTGTCCTCACTAAATACATGACAGTATTGCACATGAGATTACAACACAGATATCAAACTTATATAATCAAACTTATATACACTTATAAAATCATTTAGTTACTTAACATCTTAATTACATGCTAAAATTATCCGTCATTGTCACTGAACTTAAAATGAACCTTTACCAAAAATACCATTCATTGTAATAAAATAAACACTCAAACCACTAATGTCACCTCCAGGTATACAGCACCTGACTACAGGGTTTCGGCAACACTGGCCCACCCAAACAAAACCGATGACTAACACATAGATTTTCAAAACCATTTTAAAATTACTCCGTTTACACAAAATTTGACACCTTTAAATACAGCATGTTTGACTCAAAACTCTAGCAGGTGATGCTTAATTCCTGATAGGTCCATTTAAAATAGTACACACATTACACATGACACTGCCTTTACGCAGGACATGAAACACTATTACATAAAATTTCAACAACAAAAGAAATTCAACACAATGTACCTAACAAATGCAACACAATGTTAAACTTACAACCTGCTCGTCCAAAGACTCACAGTTTTCTTTTCTAACTACAGGACATTTGAATTTTTTTCCATTTTATCAAACAATGTTTAAAAATTTTCCATTTAGGCGTTGGTCCACAAAACTGACTCAACAACTAGAAACCTCAGACTCCTACAGTCTATATTAGTTTTAACAAGATTTACATCTTTAATTTTTCTTTCAACAAAATGGATCAACTTATATTATTCATGGCCTAAATCAGACCTAACCTTGAATTGAATATCAAACAAACAAAAATTTTACTTTCATCATGAAAACATGGATTTAAACAAAATTCTTCACATTTTAAATTGTTTAGCATAACTAAGGGTTCCAACCCCAACATCCTTCTCTGATTAATTCCATCAAAGAACTAAAGGATCCAGACAAAAGAAATTCACTCATCATGAGAGCGGGCCTTTCTTTCGAACACAACCCTGTTTTCATATGGAAGTTTCTTATTACTTTTGCTACTTTAACAACACCTAGAACAGAAATCTCGTTCCAGTACATATTTAAACAATTTACTTCCATTACACTTGATATTCCAATTTCACTAATTACATAAAATTACTTGACCCACAATAGGTAAATTAAGATTCATATAACATAGAATCTACACGATTTATTAGGATTTTCACCTATCAGTTCATCCTGAACTAAAAACCTAACAATAGACAAAACCGTCTAAGTTTCCATTCACGATACAGAACAGTAACACAATTGGACATAATACAACAAAAAAAACCTTAAATACTTTTCACCGTTGAACACAATGCAAATCGTTAAATAATTTCCATACATCAATAATCAATATTAATCGGCCATCTTACTCATGGATGCACAAATAAATTAAACTTAATTACAAAAATTCATCACAATAAATCCAATAATCACAATAATCACTATACATTCAATTCTTAGGCTATGAAATTACCAACATAATTAAAGTCGTACAATTCATCGCAATTAGAGTTATAACATTATTATTTCTTAAATTATGTATTCACACTCAATTTAATACATTTCAACAACACAATTTTACAATTTATACCTTAAGATCCTCATAACCATCCTCATAACCTAAATTTTCCTCACTATTCTCAAGTAAGGTGCAAATGTATACAATAGCTTTCCCTGCGATAACTGCCATAATTGTTTCATAATGCGTCGCTACAATTACAACCATTTCTGCTACAATAGGGAGAAGGGTATCCATCTTGCAGAAAAAACCTATTCTGCATCTGACCTTTTTCCGCAACTTATAATTCCACAGTTTGACCACTTCGGGGTTCACTAAACGCGGCTCTAACCAACTAACAGGATGACGTCGTGATTTACCCTTCCCATAGTTAGTCTCACCATTTAACTTATTGACCAAAACCTTCCCATTACAGGGTTTCCTTTCACGACCCCTTAATCTTTCCGGTTGGACAATCCACTTCGTTCCCAATCCTTTTAATCTTATCTGTCCTAAACCTGAATTCTCTTTTGTCGGTGGGTTCTCTTGTTCTCCCAAAAACCATATGGGGGAACTTTCCCTTTTCGCCACGCGAATACTACTCTCTGTTTTCCCCTGAAACCCGTACAAAACGCCTCGTACGAACAAAAACCTTTCAGGTTCAATACAGCCGTCCCTCGACTCCTGTTTTCCTGGAATCGGTACGTGCGATTCACATTTTCCCCTTTTAGCCTCCGAAAATCGGACCAGCTTGCCCCGTTCCACGCTAAACTCGGAGTTTTTAGGGTCGCTCGCTTTTTCCCAAAGGGACTTCAAGGAGGGACAATTGACTTGCGCTTCGCCAAACTCAGATTCGGAAACTTGCGCTAAACCCGTTTTCCCCAATTCGTTCGCCTCCCCCAAAATGAGCGGTCTTTCTGAATGCGATTCTCCCAATTCTTTTGTCCCGTCAGGAGCTACTTTCGACTTTACATTTTCCGACTCGTTTTCCTTACAATCAATTTTTCCGGGTAATTTAGTTGGTCGGATTAAAACTCCGGCTTTCCCAACCTCCTCAGGACTCACCAGCTTAGATTTACTGCTTTTACCTAAATTAGTTTCAACGCTAACCCCACTATCCGTTTTATTCTCCCGAATAGCCATACTAGGCGAATTTTCTGGACCTGTGTCCCCTGTGCTAAAGCTATCCGCTTCAACTGGTTTAATCGCAATTTCCTCGTAAAATTTTATTGATTGCAAAAATTCTCTTAAAATTAACAACTCTTCACTATGACGTAACTTAAATTCATCTCGAATGCCGAATTCTACTTCACTCTCAAGATCAAAGTTTAATTGTTTTAGATTTTCTATAGTCTCTTTATGGTTTCGCACAAATGACTCTTTGTCAAATTTGAATTCCTCTGACATTCCCGCGACTAAAGTTTTAACATCAGGGTCTAACGAAGTTCCCGTGGGCCTTCTGATTCTCGCCAGTTCCAACGCTCTATGTCGTTTTCGCTTTTCTAATTCCCAAGCTAGTTTTTCTCTTTGTTCTTCCCTTTGTCTATCCAACAAAATTGATTCTAGAGAATTTTTCGCATATTGTTCGTCAAAATCTGACGCTCCTACAATTTGCCTTATAATTCTTAGCTTTATGTCTGACATCGACACATTAGCATCGAATTTTGCTGCCAATGTCAGCAGGACACTTTTAGTATATCTAGCTAGAAATAGCTCCATTTCGGTAAATTCTGCCATAATTTCCCAAATTTTTCAATAATAACACTATTAGGTTCTATATACTATTTCCGAATACCAAATAATTGCTGTCAGGAATTTCTAACACATAAATCCCTAATATTCCTGTGTAACCTTCAAACATTTAACACATACCATTACACAATTATTGTAATAAAACCTTAAAACATGTATTACATAATCATAAATATCATAACTAAAATTTCCAAAATGCCTGTCACATAAACCACAACAGTTATACACTATGATATTTAAATCGCTAAAACCTGTAATCAAACACTTAACTACAAATGTTTCAAAGAACTTAACATAAGCACATATACAAGAATAAACGCTCTTAATCTACCGTTATGCCTCTGACACAACAATTATATAAAACATGCACAATATCACACAATTCCAGAAAACACATACATACACAAAATTTTCATTTATTTATAGTATCGCCGGTGATATGTGTCCCACACTGAGCGCTTCCTGTGCACCAAAGGCACTGTGAGATTTCCTATGAATTCTCACAAAACTTTCCTGTTTAATCCCTAAACAGAGGTTTTCTTTTAAAACCTAACCTTGGGAGATTTAACTCAAAATCACCCCAAAAGAAATCCCTTTCCTGTTTAAATCCATAAACAGAAATTTTCTCAAAATTTAACCTTGGGAGATTTAACTCAAAATCATCCCACGAGAAATCCCTTTCCTGTTTAAATCCATAAACAGAGATTTTCTCAAAATTTAACCTTGGGAGATTTAACTCAAAATCACCCCACGAGAAATCCCTTTCCTGTTTAAATCCATAAACAGAGATTTTCTCAAAATTTAACCTTGGGAGATTTACCTAAAAATCACCCCAAAAAAATCCCTTTCCTGTTTAAAACCCTTAAACAGAGATTTTCTTGAAACTTAACCTTGGGAGATTTATCTCAAAATCACCCAAAAAAGTAAATTGATTTCTAAAAATCAATAACATATATACAATACAAAAAGGAACTTTAAACCATCGTTTAATCCCTAAACAATTAATTCCTTTGTGATTCCACCGAATCACTTGTATTACTTAATTAATTTTCCTAAACCTTCACAGGCTTAAATTTCGGACCCCTCGACGAAGAGCTGAAATTAACTATCTAAATTCTCTGAATTATCAGGCTAATTCCAACTAGTCAACCCCACAATTTACTGCCCCTTGACGATATTTCGCGCAGACCTCTTGGAAGATTTCAAAATAGGCTCACCTTCGGTTATCATTGCATCAGTTGATCAGGCTGGCGTTTGACTTCCGCTCGGCTTCCCTTATCCTTCTTCTAATCCGCCTGGCTTTTCCTCGTCTGCCCGCAAATTCCGTAGACTTCCGTTGACTTCTGCATTTGTCGGTTCTTCACCTGGATATCCTCCCAGCACCGCTTTCTCACTCCTCGTCGTTGGTCCGCCGTGTGTTCGCCTGCTATTTTACGCTAGCAGACAATCCACACCTTCTGCCACCAGCTGTGATAACGTGGCCACAGCGCCTTTCAAAAGTATTGACTTCATTTTAGAGACACAAGACACCAGAGATTCTTGTTTAACTTACGTCCTTTATTGGAATAATAAAATTATATACAGAGTTATTTACAAGTAGTAGATGGGCACCTTACACGTGCAAAACGAACTCGCTAAGCTCATAGCTAAATCTCAGCTCCCGAGCCTCCAGTCAAAACGACTCGAAAGTTCTCTCCGGTTCCTGGTCTCTCCCTCCGGTGTCTCTCGTTCTCCTCCTCGGCGAGTCGGCGATCCCCTCTTTATAAAAGCCTCGCGCTCCTGGTGACAATTCGCTAGCCCGCTGACGTCATCTCGCTCCTGACCACTCTTTCCCTCCGGCTGAAACGACATCCCAGAGTCGGTTCTCTTTGTCGGTCGCGGTCTTCTTTCAACGGGACATCTACCCTGCCTCTTGATGGACGGTCTCGTTAACGATGTTTTTCCAAGTTACCTTACCGTAATTGGAGCTGAAAGGCTGCATAGGCCCATCACCCGGTCTTTGTTGGCCTGAAAAATGTACGTTTCTCTGGAACAGAAAACATTATTAACAGGTCTTTCTATGGAGATCATCAGCCGCCAAGACAGCTGAACCCCTCGGCCAGTTTGCCTTTTCCATATTGTTCTCCGAACAACACATGAGGAATGGAGGCAATCACGTCTCCCGCACGAAGAATGTGTAGACTACATCACACACACCGCTTAACCTTTCTGCCCATTTTACAGAATAGCAAGGAAGGAGTGGAGGTATGTGTCAACAAAGGTTGCCGCTGCCACAAGAGGTTTGAAAGTTATACCATCAAAACAAATAAAATTTATAAGCAATAAACAAGGTATAAAATAAGTTTTTATTGACCCTCAATAAATGCATGCTATAGGGACAATATGCAAGAGAAATACATTAAAATACGTTAAATTAATACAATAAGAGACATATTACAGCCAATGTTGACCATATTCTACATTGAAAACAAGATGCCTGTTTTCGATTTTAGAAATTTATTTTTATTAGTCGGAGAATTATTAGTTTTTTACAAATCTTGTTTTCCTGTTTTCCAACAAAAGTAACTTTTACCTTCCGATAATCTGCACGGTGCTAACTTCATGGGGACTCAAGATTTAAGTTTATTAGCTACAACATTTAATTTTCATTAATAGAGTCAACTTTTATCACCAGCTGGAGCCATAATTATCTATTATATAAATATCATCAGGGATTAGATAAGCCGAGAGATTGAGTAATATCAACTTACATCTTACCGAGGAACCCGTCTATATCAGTTGGTGTGCCTTAGAACACTCTAGTTATTTGCCAGCTTTAGTAATCTATTTCGAACTTAAATTAGTGGTTAGGTTCTACCTCTTTTCCTAAACAGTGAATTGCCTCAGGTAAGAAGTTGTGAAGTTTAAGAAAGATATTGTAATGTATGTAAAGGACAGAAATTTTTACAGATCTAAAAGCGTAAATTATCGATATGGCTTTTTTCATAGCTATTAGACGATAATTAGATTATAGTGAGAGTATCTACTGAACACATCATTTGGAAACGTTAGCTAGACTCATACTGGAAAATTATGTGTTTTTCACACCGAAAAATCATGCAATTTTATGTACTTGATTTCCATCACTCATGATGCATAAATTTTCGTTAGACACAGAACAAAATTTTGGGATACATGCAATTTTGAAATTTTTTTATTTTGTGGCAAAAATAGTGAGGACTTCTTCCCTCCACGAAACTAAAAAATAAAGTTTTAAGCAATGTGAAAAAGTGTTTAAATTTTTGAATGTATAATTTTTGCAATATTTCCTTTTTATTGAAACGACGATATTGGCTAGAAATTTGCTTTCTTATTGTCCCATGTTATAACCTAATCTATTTGCTTTAAAGTATAATTTGTTTCATTTTTTACTTAACCAATTACGTTTTAAACGTTGCAGATATATTTTTAAATCAATAGCAGGGGTAACAGACCCTGCATATTCAAAAGGACTGATATTGTCTGAATAAAAAAAAGCATGGTCTTAAACGAAGAACTTTTTATAAAATAAAACAGCTAACTTATTGAAACCCTAAAAAGAAGGGCGATTTGTAGTATGAAAGTTATTATTTCGAGTTAAATCTTTATGCGGTTAAAATATTAAGAAAAATTCATCGTGTTTGTACCGTTCATAATTCAAAGAAATTTTTTCTTTACTATAGTATAGTAAAATTTTTATACACTGCTGGCCACCCAAATTGCAACACCAAGAAAGACAAGAGATATCACAACAAAATTTATTTTGTAGATAACATGTTGACCAAGTATCAAAAGATTAAATTTATAGACTTCTGTGAAGTGTGGTTCCTGCCAAAATCAGTAGCCAGAGTAGCCGCCATTGTTGAAGATCACCGCTGCCACACGCCTCGGCATTGATTCAAAGAGACTTTGGATGAGTTCTTGGGGTACAGCAGACCAAGCAGCTTCCACACGTTGCCAAAGTTGATCTGCTGTGGCAGCTGGGGATGGAATCTGGGTCAATCGTAGAGCAACCATGGACCACATGTTTTCTATCGGCGAAAGATCCGGAGAGCGAGGCGGCCAGGGAAGCAATTCAATCTGGCGATTGACGAAGAACCGTTGGACAATGCGTGCCACGTGTGGTCGCGCATTATCCTGTTGAAATATGGCTGTGGGCAAGCCCTGAAGGTATGGAAGGACAACTGGCTCCAACACCTCGGAGATGTAGCGCTGGCTGTTTAAAGTACCGGCAATGCGTACTAGAGGTGTGCGAGAGTGATATCCAATACCGCCCCATACCATAATACCCGGTGCAGGACCAGTGTGGCGGTGCATAACGCAGCTGTTCAGCATCCTCTCTTCACGGTGTCTTCAGACTCGAATGCGACCATCGTGGTGTTGCAGACAGAAGCGTGACTCGTCAGTAAAGACAATTTCATTCCATTCTGCTGTCCACATCCTTCTGTCATCGAACCATTGGCGGCGGAGACGTCTGTGGTTCTGCGTCAAGGGTACACAAAGCAATGAACGTCTTGCGGACAGACCACTCTGCTGTAAACGGCGTCGAATGGTACGCGCAGACACTGGATGATGCGTTACAGACTGCATGTGCTGTGCTATGGTTCGTGATGTGACTGAGCGATCCGTCACTGCCATGCGCACAATTTGCCTGTCATCATGTGAAGTGGTGCGCTGAGGTGGATGCGATCGAACACGCCGGTTCGTCGTACCCTCTTGCATCCAACGATCACATATCCGCATTACAGTTGTTTGGTTTCGTCCAACACGACTACCGATTTCCCTGAAAGATAATCCACAATCTCGGTAGGCCACTATCCTTCCTCTGTCGAACTCGGAAAAGATGATCTCTGTTTTCGACGAGGCATAATTGATCGTTTTTTTGAAAAAAACCACAAGAAAAACATAATTGCCGAACTTGAAATCGTCGAAATCTCCAAGCCTTAAATAGCGCTTTGAAGTGGCGCCACAGGCGCGCGTGTTGTGCGTCTGCGCTGAAATTCTAATCATTTGCATATCTCACCTCCGCTAATGCATGTTGTAAATTTCATGTTATATGCATGTTTCCTTCAGGGTGTTGCATTTACAGTGGCCAGCAGTGTATATATAGCAGTGTATATCTAGTATATATAGCAGTGTATAGGCCAGCAGTGTATATCTGTATAGTATATTATAGTATATATATATATATATATATATATATATATATATATATATATATATATATATATACTATAATAATAATAAATTTTTCATAGCTATTAGACGCGAAATATGATGATTATATATATATATATATATATATATATATATATATATATATATATATATATATGTGTGTGTGTGTGTGTGTGTGTGTGTATATTATGAAGACGTGGCCCAAAGCGCCTTAAAAAAAACTTGGTGAAGCAAGTTAAAACACGAAACTGAATATCGAAACGGAGACTCGCTTACAATATTTACAAGCAGGTTTTATTAAACCTTAATATTTACAAAACATATTTATTACATGCATTTCCCTGGTTAACACAAGCCAAAAATCTTTCCGTTCACGGTCTCTGTTTCCAACCAGTGCAAACCCGTGCAATCTCTCAAGAAGAAAAGAATCGGCGCAGCCTTCACAACTCCGACCTCCCTTCAGCAGGTCGGCCTAGCAAGTCTCTCGAGACAAAAGGCAGCCGGCCTTTTATCTTCTCCGCACGATAGCCTGGAACATTCAAGAGAATTCTTCACTGTTCCTCATTTCCGGAAATGTTGGGTCACTTCCGCTACGGCCGTGAGAACCCAAGCTGTCAATTAGGCGACCATCAGCACGCCTCCATTGTTAGGCGAGGGGGTCCTACCTTGTCATAGGTCATTCGTCACTCTATGTCTCCAAATTAATGGACAGTCGCCCTCGGGAACCTGCAACAGATGGGACTTTCTGGAATAGAAAACATCATTATTCCTTCTTTTAGAGTTCCTCCGCCGCCAGGAAAACTATCCGGATGTCCCGCACACATCCGACACTCTTTCAAATAGTTCTCAAAAGAAGACATGTCGGGGTAAATAAGCAAGTCCATTACTTGTAAAGAAAAAAGTGCTGCCAACATCACAATATATATTTATTATAATTTTTATATATATTGTTGGACAAAGGATAGAATGTTATCTGTACATTCGAAGGTTCCTTAAGAAAAGACCATTTTTTCTTCAGTAACCTATTAAAACAGAAATTAACAATGTAAATAACTTAAAAGTTAATATTTCTTCCCTATTTCTCAAAATTTTTTGTACATTGTTGTCTTAGAGATAGTAGTTATTTAATTAGATATTGGAACAAAATTGTTGTTTTAATTATATAATATATATTTTTGCCGAAAATTTCTTTAAAATTTCTTTAAAATTTGCATATTTTGCAAGTATTGTCTCAAGAAATCCATATTTTTACACGAATGTTTTTGAGCATCATAAACAATATATAATCAAAAATATTCTGTTATGGGTTCATTCTTAAGAACATATATCAGATTCAGGTACATAACATAGAACTCTTAAGGCTGCTATGTACTAACCCATTGGATTCGCTCACCTCAATGTTAACCTATGGAGAAAATTTGTCCGGATTGCCGACTTGGATTCAAAGATTTAAAAAAAAAATTTACAACGTCATAGAGAAAGAAATTTTACATTTGTGTACATTTTTCGTTTTTAAAAAAATGCAATTAATATTTTTAAATTTAAATTATTCGGGGAAAAATCTGGTATAGTGTGTTTTAAACGCTCATAAATTTCTTCGGTGGACGAAATTTATAAAATGAATCCTGTAGCGCTTTGCAGAAAATTTCAGGCTATCTGACAATACCAATTTTATTTGATTATCAGCATTTATGTACCTGTAAATAGTTGACAAAAATATATTTTTAATAAAAAATTTGGGAGCAGCGCTTAACCCCCCCCTATAGAGAGAGAGCCATTACAATCCCTCAAATTGTCAATCCTAATAAGGCGGCCACATACATCTGCACTGCACAGTATTCAGGGGGGAAACGAGTGATTTATGGGGAGGTTCTGCAGAGTAGCTCCGCAGCGATCCTCCCCTCAGTCGGTTTTTTCCACAAATCATTAAAGAGATTCGAGGGACCTTGGAGGGAGGACCGTGACTAATCGACCCCCAAATGTGTCAACAGGTGTCGGGGGGCTGCGTACTGCAGAATTGTCTAGATGTGTGTGACTGCAGCATAAGGGGGGTGGAATTCTCGAACTGTCAACTGGACTCCTCCCACCACAAGAGTCTGCAAGAAGAGGAAAAGGGAAATACGATTTTTTTTCTTAGTACATAGCAGCCTTAAATCGTAAGAAGTATGCCTGTAAAAAGACGATAGACAGGAAGCATGTTATCATATTAAAAACGCCATACTGACACATCCTTTATAGTATTTTACAGCAATTACTCAACACAGTGGCGGATCATTTCACAGTCGCAAGCAGCGTGCTCTTGGGAACTCCAATCCTCAAGGACCTCCGAATATTAGCAGATTTAAAAAGAAATACATTTTTAAAATTTTTTTAATTGAACAGTAAATTAATTTGATAACATAGTTTAGTATTTAAAACAAAGGGTCCTCAAACTAAGGTTGCAAACTAAGGGACCCAAAGATATTTACCTATCTATCTATCTATCTATCTATCTATCAATCTCTCTCTCTCTCTCTCTCTCATATATATATATATATATATATATATATATATATATATATATATATATATATATATATATATATATATATATATATAAATTTTTTTTTGCCTTGAATTTAATTGCATTTGTCATTGGCTTGATCAACCACTTACTCCACAAATGAAGCAGAAATTTGCCCTGAGAAATTAACTGAGAAATTATAGGAGAAATTATATGCCCTGAGAAATTATATGACTATTTCTTCATATTAAAAAGAAAAACTCTAAATTTGGAGCAAAAATTAATGGGCGTACTATGTGATACTATGTATAATGCTCAGATGAATATAATATTAAAATATTAACCCTGAGGCCTTTTAGGTCTTTAACCTAGGTTGCTCTTGGGGCTACCCAAAGGCTTGATTCGCCACTGACTTAACAGATTAAGTAGAAATTTGCCCTGAGAAATTATGTCTTCCAAACTACCTATTTATCAAATTAAAAAGATAAACTCTAAATTTATGGCAAAAATAAATTGGCGTAGCTATGTGATATAAAGCTCAGCTGAGTAAAAAAAAATGTTAATTGGACAAAATCAGTATTTATTTGTAAAATCTAACCGTCTTAAAAAAATTGTAATGGCCATTAAGTGCCAAAAGTCCTTAAAAATATTTGAAAGTATCATATGAAGGAAATTTTCTTAATCGAACTTTCCAATGATTTACTCCATTTCTGATAGTGTTTATATTGATATTAAGTAATGAAAGATTTAAATCATTTATATCATTATATGGTATTAGGGAATTATAAATACCGAATTACATATGTATATATAATGGTTCTGATACGTGACAATTTTTCTTTTTCTTTATTACTTGCAAATTATAGTTCTTTAACCGTAAGTGTCTAATATTATGCGCAACATTTACAGGGGAATTTGGTATTCAATGAGTAAAACTTGTGTTATAAATATGCATGTTACCTCGACCCAAAGAAAGGCTAATATTTAGATGAATTTTATCACTATTTTCTGAGCGTCTCTAAATAATTGCTCTCTTTAGTTAGTTATTTGAATAACTAATTTATCATAGGCTTATTATGTTCTTTAATAACAACTTAGAATAAATAAAACGAAGTATGGGAGTAATAGTATTGAGCTAGATGTCAATTAGTTTTGATGAGTTAGTTAAGAAAATAAATTAGGATAGATAAGATGTAAAAAAAAAGGAAAAATTAAGATATTTTTTTCTTCCAATCAATGAAGAGAAGCAATTACTTTGGCAATATGAACTAATTTACTTTTTATTGCATGATTCCGAACCACTAAATTGTTCGGTTGCATTGAACAAGTGTTTTTTAAGACTTTGGCCAACTGGTTGATAATTGGTAAAATGTTTATGCTGTTACATGAAGATGGTATATGTAGCCAATATTTTAAAATGCATATTTTTTTCTTTTTACCACACTACTAGGGTATATTTATTAGGATTCAAGAACCAAAACGAAAAGGTATTTCCATTAATGATACTTTTTCTAATTTCAGGTTACTTATTTTGATTTATGATTAGATACACAAGAAAGCAATAATTTATACTACGAAGTACTTATTTAACTAACATTTATATTAGGTTTGTATAAATAATTATTATAATTCCTCTTATCTTTCTTTCATTTTCTAAAAATAATACTTACCTTCAAATTAAAATTGGGAATTAAAGACTAAGAAAAATGGATATCGTGAATTTTTTTTTCTAAATCAAGTGAATTTTACAAAGTAAAGGATAGTTCAACTAGCGGGGTTTTTACAAATATTTTCTTTAAATCCATTACTTTACGATCAAAATCAATGAATTTCATTGGTAATTTCCTTCATGAAAAAGCTTCGTCACTGTAAGTATACCTTGAAAACTTCTAAGAGATGTCCATTCATTACTTCCAATATCCTGATGACCAACTGCATTGTTTAAAAACCAAAACAATAGTTAATGAAAACAAGAAAACATAGGAGAAATGGTGGGTTTTATGTGGCAATTTAAGATATATTAATCCTATTCAGATATATATATATATCAAGATATATTTATTTCAAGATATATTAATTCTATTAATATTTTCTAACCCTCAGTTTGGAAACGTCAAAAAGGGCTTTAATTATTTCCTCAAATAATGTATAAAAATATTAAATTAAAATCTAGCAAAGAATTTTATGTCAACCTATAATTTCATTTTAATCTTTGAAAAATCAACTTCCTTAAAATTTTCCACCGTGTCTTTAAATTAATATCATTTCATATTTATAATGGATCTGTTATTAAACAATCCTTCTACAAATGTGAAAAATCTGTTTTATTCTCCCTTTTTATAAAAAGAGAAATCCTTCAAAAATACAGTGTATTAAGGTTTCATAAAATGCATAAACGAAATAAAATAGTCTGTAAAAATATATTTTGTTCTCCATTTTTCTAAAAAGAGAAATCCTTCAAAAAGACAATGTATTACGGTTTAACAAAATAAATAAACGACATAAAATAGTCTGTAAAAATCTGTTTTATTCTCTATTTTTCTAAATGGAGAAATCCTTCAAAAAGACAGTGTATTAAGGTTTAATAAAATAAATAAACGATATAAAATAGTCTGTAAAATCTGTTTTATTCTCTGTTTTTCTAAAACGAGAAATCCTTCAAAAAGACACTGTATTAAGGTTTGATAAAATACACAAAAAAAAAAGTCTGTAAATTCTTGCAACAGCATAATGTGTAATTTGCTATCAAGGTCATCTTATTCAATGCTTTGTAATTGTCAAAAATTAAATTCAGTTTCATGGCACTGCCCATGCCATTTTTAAGTACGAGCCCTCTGGAGAGCCAATCCCCAGATTTAAAATGTCTTCGAAATAATATGGAAATGACACTATGAGGAACTAAACATTTCTCGGAACACATTCGCGTTCTTTTCTCGGAAGCAATGACGGATGAGGACAGATTATCCGATCAAAAACCCCCAGGTGTACGATTCAAATTCATATAGGCAGATCTAGAAAGAATCTGCTTATAACTGAGTATTAAAAGAGCTTATACTGGAGTGGGAGCCAGTTATATAAGTTCAAAAGAGCTGTAACAGATCCAGTCTGTGCAAGTAAGATAGATTGAATGAGATGGTGTCGATGCTAAGGCAAGTGATCTATCATGATCAGCTGTTAAAAGTAAATTAGATATAATTTGTGGCTGAGATACATGCACATCTCTAACTCCAAAACTCGAGAACTAAAAATAATATGGTTAAATTTACATAATTTTGCCTTGCAAGAATTAGAGATCTGCCGTGATATTTATTTCGATAACCCTGATTTAAAGATATTTTGTTCTACGAATTTAAATATAAATTTTTCCTGAATCTTATTTAAGTATAAAACATGAGAAACATATAAATACTAGTTGAATTCCCTTGCTTCGCTACGGAGTACATTCAAATTAAATACAACGGTGAATTTATGCAATTAAGGCCAAAATACACTCATGGACAAAAAAATTAGCGCACCAAGAAGGAGTCGTCAAAATGAAACGAAATTTTACATACGTAATGACTACTTTGATATAAGTAAATGATAAGAAAATCAAAGAAAAAGGATAATTTATTTCAGAGAAAAAGGCAAAAGAACGGATGAGTTAATACTCCGTTGGACCCCCTCTAGCGCGAATGCACGATGCGATACGATCGGGCATTGAGTCATACAAGTTCAGTATGATGTCTTGAGACATTTCGTTCCATATTTGCTGTAACCTTGCCTCTAGTTCGTTCAAACTCGTGGGATGCCCAACTCGTCGTCCCAAATGATCCCAGATATGCTCGATTGGAGACAAATCTGGGGATCGGGCAGGCCAAGGAAGGGTAGTAGCAGTGGAGACAGTCTTGTGACACCCTTGCCGTATGAGGCCAAGCATTGTCTTGTTGAAAAATGGCTCCTGGGAGCCGTTGCATGAGTGGCAACACATGTGGTTGCAGGATTTCATGAACATACCGCTGGGCTGTCATGGTGCCACGGAACAATACTAGGGGTGACCGTGTATTGTAGGCAATGGCACCCATACCATCACACCAGCTGTGGGAGCGATGTGTCGCTGTACAGCAAAGGCAGGATTGAAGCGTTCACCACGGGCTCTCCACAAACGAACACGATTGTCATCACTGCCGAGATTGAATCTGGATTCGTCGCTAAAGACGACCTGGTTCCATTCCGCTGCAGTCCAGTTTCCTCGTGCGCGGCAAAACTCCAAACGGAGGCGTCGATGGGTGGGCGTCAAGGGCAGCACACGTAATGGGCGCCCCGATACCAACTGTCCTTCAGCCAGGCGCCTTCGTATGGTTCGAGAAGACACAGAGGCCCCTAGTGAAGGTGCTACCTGTGCCTGGATGGCGGCCGATGAAGCAGTTGGCTGTACGCGTGCATTTCTTACGATGTGGCGGTCTTCTCGACGACTGGTCTGTCGAGGGCGTCCTGAGCCTGGTCTTCGTGTACATGACATCTCTCGGGTCCACTGGTCCCAACACCTCCTCACAACACAATCAGAGCGGCCTAATTGACGAGCTACTCGCCTAGCTGACCACCCAGCTTCCATCATCCCGATGATTCTCCCCTCTCAAACTGGGACAACTGCTTATATTGTCTTCGAACACGGCGTAATGGTATGTCTATCTCAGCTCTTCCTTTGTAAATGATTCAGCACACTCAAACAAGCTTTAGTCACCTGTTTTATACTCCACAGAGTACGATGTTCAACGTCCTCTACCGGCTATACGTAATGCGCAATCACGCTGCATTTCTAATCATTTGCATATCTCCCCGACATGTACCTTCATTGCAAGTTTCGTTACGATCCCGCAATTATTTCTTGGTGCGCTAATTTTTTTGTCCATGAGTGTATATATATATATGTATATATATATATATATATATATATATATATATATATATATATATATATATATATATATACATATATATATATATATATGTGTGTGTGTGTGTGTGTGTGTGTGTGAGTGTGTGTGTATGCAAAAATATATATATGCCAAAAAAATTTTTAAAAAATGTAGTGGCTATTTTTATAGACAAAATAATGTAGAAGGAAATAATCAAATTAAATACAATGGTCAATGTATGCAGTTAATTTGTATGTTTAATATCTATAAAGCATACTAATTTGAAATTCTTAGAAAACTTCCATCAAAATACACTGCTGGCCACCCAAATTGCAACACCAAGAAAGACAAGAGATATCACAATAAAATTTATTCTGTAGATAACATGTTGACCAAGTATTAAATGATTAAATTTATAGACTTCTGTGAAGTGTGGTTCCTGCCAAAATCAGTAGCCAGAGTAGCCGCCATTGTTGAAGATCACCGCTGCCACACGCCTCGGCATTGATTCAAAGAGACTTTGGATGAGTTCTTGGGGTACAGCAGACCAAGCAGCTTCCACACGTTGCCAAAGTTGATCTGCTGTGGCAGCTGGGGATGGAATCTGGGTCAATCGTAGAGCAACCATGGACCACATGTTTTCTATCGGCGAAAGATCCGGAGAGCGAGGCGGCCAGGGAAGCAATTCAATCTGGCGATTGACGAAGAACCGTTGGACAATGCGTGCCACGTGTGGTCGCGCATTATCCTGTTGAAATATGGCTGTGGGCAAGCCCTGAAGGTATGGAAGGACAACTGGCTCCAACACCTCGGAGATGTAGCGCTGGCTGTTTAAAGTACCGGCAATGCGTACTAGAGGTGTGCGAGAGTGATATCCAATACCGCCCCATACCATAATACCCGGTGCAGGACCAGTGTGGCGGTGCATAACGCAGCTGTTCAGCATCCTCTCTTCACGGTGTCTCCAGACTCGAATGCGACCATCGTGGTGTTGCAGACAGAAGCGTGACTCGTCAGTAAAGACAATTTCATTCCATTCTGCTGTCCACATCCTTCTGTCATCGAACCATTGGCGGCGGAGACGTCTGTGGTTCTACGCAATGGTAGACAAAGCAATGGACGTCTTGCGGACAGACCACTCTGCTGTAAACGTCGTCGAATGGTACGCGCAGACACTGGATGATGCGTTACAGACTGCATGTGCTGTGCTATGGTTCGTGATGTGATTGAGCGATCCGTCACTGCCATGCACACAATTTGCCTGTCATCACGTGAAGTGGTGCGCTGAGGTGGATGCGATCGAACACGCCGGTCCGTCGTACTCTCCTGCATCCAACGATCGCATATCCGCATTACAATTGTTTGGTTTCGTCCAACACGACTACCGATTTCCCTGAAAGATAATCCACAATCTCGGTAGGCCACTATCCTTCCTCTGTCGAACTCGGATACTTGATCAAAAGATGATCGCTGTTTTCGACGAGGCATAATTGAACGTTTTTTTGAAAAAACCACAAGAAAAACGCAATTGCCGAACGTGAAATCTTCGAAATCTCCAAGCCTTAAATAGCGCTTTGAAGTGGCGCCACAGGCTTGTGTGATGTGCGTCTGCGCTGAAATTCTAATCATTTGCATATCTCACCTCCGCTAATGCATGTTGTAAATTTCATGTTATTTGCATGTTTCCTTCAGGGTGTTGTATTTACAGTGGCCAGCAGTGTATTAGTCTAGTGGTTGAATTTTATCTTTTACCGTATTTTCATATTTTTTTGTCAAATTATTTCGTTATGCATGTGATGCAAAATTAATTTAAAGTATCACAGAAAGAAAAGAAACCCCGCGATCAGCATTTAATAAAATAAATTCTAAAAATTAATCTTTAAAAGTTCCCCAAAAATCGGAAAATGGAGGTAAAGATTCGAAAAAGATTTTATTTTAAAGGAATTTTTATGATCTTTCTCGTGCTATAAATTTTATAACTCTCAGATTATTATTGTAAATGCCAACTTAAAAAATGTTACAAAAACAGTTTAAAAATTTAATGTAAAAAAATTTAAGAAGAATTTTTCAAATCTTTCTTAGTGCACCCCTATACTATTAGAAGAATCGCCATGCAAGATTTCAGCCCTTTCCAGCGGTTTGGTCTGTGGATGGTCTGTGAGATATCTGTCAGTCAGTCACGGAACTATTTTATATATATAGATTAATAACGAGAATGAATTTCTATTTTTAGCGTCTAAAATCTGCTGGAATCAATATTTATTGAACGAAATCCTAATTATTTAGAAAAGTTAATCTTTTCCATAAGTTATAACTTCTAAAATTTTCATCCAGGAATCACGTTTATGGTTTCAGTTTTCAATGAATCCTACCCATTGCAAAAGAAATAAAATCCACAGATAAAGCAAATTTTACCTTTTGCTTCTACTTTTAATAGTTAATTTAATATACTGATTCAGCAATACTTATTATTCAGTCCTGTGCAAATTATTAAAATATTGATTAATCCATGATATTAGTTTTATAAAAACTTATTTAGCTTTGAGGTATCCAACCTCCTTCACGTACCGTTATCAAAAGAGGAACAATTTTTTTAAACACGATGTAGGAAACGGTAAATTTATGACTAACTGAATAACAGGTGAACAGAAAAAATGGGTAAAATTTGCTTGAATTTTTGCGTTTAAGAAAAAAAAAACCTTTTTTTAAAATATTGTTATAGATACGCATATTTTTTTTGTTTCTAATAACAGATATGCGTACTATGCTTGCAATGACCTTGTTTTATTGTAAAAGTCTTTATGAATCCTAGAGATATGTCATTACATGTGAGAGGCCGAGAGAAAACGACACTTACTTTTCAGAAACAAAATATCAGGTAGTCTCTTCTAACGAAACTACCGTGAGTTATTAACGTACGATTACTCCTTGTTGTTTACCTCTTTTGTATGTATATATGTGTTATGTACATATGTATCTATATATATGTACAATATTTATATATATACATACTACCTGAAAACCCGCACTTCGATACGGAGTACGAAGTGCGGGTACTCCGTAGCAAAATTATAATTAGTAAATCAATATTTTAATAATTATTAGTGTCAAATTAAATACAACGGTCAATGTATGCAATTAATGCCAAAAAAAATAAATTTATATATATATATATATATATATATTTATATTACGTACGACGATCAATGTATACAATTTATGTACAAAAAATATATATATTTATAAAAAGAATCGTAAGAGATATTTTTATAGACAAAATAATGTAGAAGGAAATATTCAAATTAAATGTAATAGGACATACTAAAGAATATAGTACAGTTTGAGGAACATTTCTTTTACTTTATGTTAATATTTTTTTCGATAATGTCGAATCATCCGCCGCATTAGCAAGAAAAAAAATATTTTTTTGTCTATTTCGTTGTTATGCACCTGACGCAAAATTAATTTAAAGTATCACAAAAAAGAAAATAAACCACGTAATCAGCATTTAATAAATTAAATTCTAAAAATTAATCTTTAAAATTTTATTTAAAAAAATAGAAAATGAAGGTAAACATTCGAAAAATATTTCATTTTAAAGGAATTTCTTTTATTGTATATCTTTTATTGTATATCTTTTATTGTATATCTTTTATTGAATATCTTTTATTGTATTTTAATATTTTTTTGGATAATGTCCAATCATCTGCCGCATTAGCCAGAAAAAAAATATTTTTTTTGTGTATTTAGTTGTTATGCACTTGACGATAAATTTATTTAAAGTACCAGAAAAATAAATCACGTGATGAGCATTTAATAAATTAAATTCTAAAATTTAATCTTTAAAAATGCACCAAAAATCAGAAAATACAGGTGAAGATTCGAAAAAGATCTCATTTTAAATGAATTTTTATGATCTTTTTAGTGATATAAATTTTATAACCCTCAAATTATTATTTTAAATGCAAACTTAAAAAAAGTTACTAAAACAGCTTAAAATTTTAATTTTAAAAAATCTATCGTTGTATGTGAGTCAGTCAGTCAGTTACGGAACTGATTTATATATATAGAAGATATGTATGTCAAAATGTTGACGCATTTAGGTACTTTTCTGTTTAACAGTTTACTGCTTGTCCAAGCGATATAGACTGGGTTTGGCGCGCTGCCACAATCATAACTCGCGAGGTATGGACGGACGGTTTTAGCGTCTGGGGACCGTTATGGAGGAACGTAATCCTATGTTACAATGGCTATAACTAAACTTCTAATAGCCGGATGTTGGCCGAATGGCTAATGCGCTGGCATCAGTATCAGAGTTCCACTCTTAGAATGGACGTTAGCAGCTGTTCGGAATCGGTTTTAAGCAGTAGATCTCGATGTAATTAGTCTTTGTGTAGCAAATGGTAACCAAACTCTCCAAACCAAACCAACTTCTAATAAATACTTTCCTTTCACTTCACTCATATGGAATTATAAAACATATGAGAAAAAGTGATTTAAAAAACTCTGTTGATTAGTTTTTGAGTTATTATGCGTGCGATAAGTCACTCTAGTGAAAATATCCTGAAAATGAATTTAAAGTAATTATTATCATTTTCCTAAACAAAGCATTTATTTTATTTGCCTAAAATTCTCTTCGTAAGTCACACCTTCCCTTATTTTATTTATATCATTTTCTTTCTTTAGTCAATAGTCCTTAACTATATTCTTACTACTTTTGCAAAGGTTGTACTAGAATGCAGCTTAGAATTATATGATTCGCACTATTTCCAGATTCCAGGATATTTCCACAGTATAATGATGAGGATTTATCCCAATTCTAACCCAAAAGTTCATCATTAAATGAAACAACACATACATTAGCCCCAAAAAGAGGTGTTCACAGGCTCGCAAAAATCTCCTTTGCCAAAATTTGCAACAAAATGCCACTGAAACTTTAATTTGCATTCTGGGTTTACCCATGCAAACATTTCTAAACAATTTTCGATTGAACAGGTACATGTATACAGATTTAATGATGCTTAAAATAATTGAAGAAATACTAAATTTTTCTTTTATACATATATATATATTTTTTGGGGGGGGGGGCGGCGGAGAATAGAATGCTGATATTTACACCAAGTTATCAGACCACAGTGACACAGACCATGCATATGTTTTAATAAGGTAGAACTGCAGTGAAACAATGCTGCTATAACTGCCTGTTTCATAGAAGCTAAATTACCAATATCGCTTCTGACTGCTATTCCGTAATAGTTTTGGGAGTTGTCAATAAATCGAACAGTCAGTTTTTTCTTGTATTTCAATTCAACAGTACATTTAAAAAAAAAATTGAAACCTACTGTTTACTCTTTTAACGTAGGATTACGTTCCTCCATAACGGTCCTCCGGAAAGCAAAATTTAAGATGCTTAAACCATCTATCGTCGCAAGTTATAATTTTGGCAGCGTGCCAAACCCAGTCTGTATAGCTTGTTCAAGCCGTAAACACTTTTACAGAAAAGTACCAAAATGCGTCAAAATTTTGGCATACATCCATATATATATATATATATATATATATATATATATATATATATATATATATATATATATAATACATACATACATATTTACATACAAAAGAGGTAAGCAATGATATGTAATCCTACGTTAATATCACACGGTAGTTTCGTTAAAAGACCTGAAATATTTTTTTTTATAAACACCCGAATTTGAGATTATGAGAATTAAATTTTGAATGCTTATTTCCAAATGTTGTTGTAGCTCTAAGAATTTTAGTAACTCTACCTGTAAATGTAGAAGCAGCTGAGAGCCTAACTTTTCTAAAGTGAAAATTTTTAATAATTATCTATTGATTGATCTAGCAATGATTTATATAGAAAATACGGCAGGAAAGACAATTATAGAGACGCAATCAAACAATTTGCTGCAATAAAGACTCAAAGAGATATTTTGAAATTATTTTTATTATATAAAAAAATATATTAAAATTTATTTACTTTTTCTACTTTTTTAAAGTTCTGTAATTTTTAAAATTTATGTTTTTCAAAAATAAATACAGATTTTCTTCCAAATGTCCGTTTTCTATTAAGTAGACTCTTTCTAATAGAGACACATTCATCAGTTAAGAGTGTCTCCAAAAATTTTAAAAGGCGCCGTTTTTAAAACTTGCATCAGGCGCCACAATCGGTCTCCCGGCTGTGTCGAAAGAGAGAGGAAACACGAGACTTACCGATGTTTGAGACATTGCAATTGTCAATGTAAGATTACATCAGTATATAACTCTTATGAACAAAGATTCGTATGCTATTAAAAAAATATTTAGAAATGCCTTTTCTTGCTGAGGAAACTGAAAATGCCCTATGTAGATCGTTGAAAAAAATCTCAAATTATTAAAAGTTGTTGCTTATTATGCGTTACGTCGATAAAAAGTAAAAGCGAACTGCAGGATTAATTAAAACTTTATTTAAAAACATGCACACGATTTAAAACACTAAGCTAAAATGATGAAGCGGTGCCTGTAGGCCCAAATGCGATGCCCTTGACAGAGCCGACAAAATGCTTGCTCTTGAAAGAGCTGATACACCGTGTGCTCATGACAGAGCGGACAAACCGAGTGCAACTCACAATTACAAGGCTATATTTACAAAGCTTGGCGAAAGAGTTACAGTAAATTTAAAAATCGCCAAGCTTGTTATGTGGGCGCTAAATCGCCAAGCCTATGCGTGGACGCTAACAAAAGTAATTAATAATTACAAGATAGAAAGAACTTTTTATATACCATGATTTTAAATTTTCTGTTGAATCATATAAACTTGACAATTCTCTGTATTAATAAATACTTTTTAAATTTTTTTTGATGAATTATCCCATCAACTTGAAAGGAAATGATCAAATGCGTAATAAAGAGGTATGAATTGCGTAATCAATCCTTTAGCCCGAGAATTGGAAGTTAACTTGCGTTTAACTTTTCATTTCCGTCCCGGCTGATAGATGGCTGCACCATTCTACAAAACAAAATTAACTGAAAATGAATTCAAATCTGCTTAAAGATGGCTAAAAGTATTAAAATGATGCATTTTCATCGTGTTCTGAGCTATTCTAAAAGTTTCAAAAGTCTAGCTATTCGGGAAGTTAGTTAAAAATCGATTGCAAGATTTGTACCGGACAAACACACAAACACACAAACAAAAAAACGAGTTAATAAAAACATGGTAAAAAAGTATGAGACAATGTTGCAGCAGTATTAATGCAAATGTCAGCTTTGTTTAGCATCGGCGACTTTGTCTAACGCCCAATCAATGATAAGGGATTTCCGTATACTAAAGAGGTCGAAGACTTGAAATATTTCCCTTTGACTGGAAAAAAGCCTCTTTCCCCCTTCCAAATGAGTCTAATGACAGCGACAGGGTGTATTGTCAAGAGGAAAAACCGATACTAATGAAGTTAAAAGCATTAATGAACTAATGAATGGCAAGTAGCTTGAAAATGAAGACAGTGGCATTTTTTTATGGGAATACGCGAACACGAAAATCCCAGTGTTTAAAATTCGTTAACTGTGAATATGTTTGATATTTGTTATCAAGAGATACATTTTTCATTTTTCAGATCTTTGTTCACTTTAAGAAGAATATTTCTAGCCATTAATATGTTTTTAAAAGTATAATTACAGCATTCGGTTATGTAATATTAACACATTTTTTTAACCAAAATTCACGGTAAACTTTTCAAGAACATTAACTACGTAAAAAAAATAATATTGAGATAAAAAATTAAAACACAGTCATTCCTTGAATAGCATGGTACTCGATTTACAAGGAAACTCAAATAAAATAAAACACTGAAAAATTTTGGAAATTCCCTATTAACACAGTTCACGTAGGTATTATGGTGAACCTCTATAACGAAACTCGTAAAATAAATTCCACAATTTTTCGTAATGTTATAATGTACGTGTGATAATACAGGGTGTTTCATATTGAATGTGTCAAAAATAATAGCATAGTTTAAATTCTGTATTTGATTTATTTAGCCGAAACAAATTAATTCTGAAACTACAATTTTACAAGTTTTATCTGGCAACAGCGGAAAATCTTCCGGTTACGAAATCGCCGCTAGAAGCACTGTTTCTCGAAATGACGCCTTTCATGCAGGAGAAAGCGTATTGTGTTTTGGAATACGCCAAAACATCTTCGTTCCTCGTTCCCGCAGTTGGAGGAAGCGGTTCTCGGCTTCATTCTGCAGCAAGACGGTGCTCCACCAAATTGGCATAAAAACGTACGTCAGTACCTGGACGATAGTCTACCTCATTCCTGGATTGGCCATGCTGGGCAGACGATATGCCATTGCTTTGTTGGCCACCGAGATCACCAGATCTAACCCCTTGTGATTTTTTCCTATGGGGTTTTGTTAAAGACAAAGTGTTCGTGCCTCCATTTCCCAAAGACTTACAGCAGCTGAAGCAGCGGATAACTGAAGTGCTCGAATCATTAACAAAGGATATTCTATCACGAGAGTGGCAGGAACTGGAATACCGCATAGATATTTGTCGTGTCACCGGAGGGGCAAACATAGAACATCTATAGAAACTTGGATAACTATAGTTTTACTGTAAATTTAATTTATCAAAATGAAGTAATTACAGCGTTCACAGGTATGCTTTCTTTTTGTTCCATTCAATATGAAACTCCCTGTATAATTAGTATTATTATATATAAGGTACAATTATAGTTATTCTCGTAGTTATTTTAATGTAGGATTACGTTCCTCCATAATGATCCTCCGGAAAGCAAAATTTCAGACACTAAATCCGTCCGTCCGTACCTCGCCAGTTATAATTTTGACAGCGCACCAAACCCCGTCTTTTTCGTTTGGACAAGCAGTAAACAATTAAACATAAAAGTACCAAAATGCGTCAAATTTTGGCATACATATATGTATATATATATATACATACGTACATATATATATAGATACATATATATGTAACGCATACATATATACATACAAAAGAGGTAAGCAACGATAATTAATCCTCGTTAATAACCCGCGGTAGTTTCGTTAAAAGAGACTACCTGAAAAATTTTTTAGTTATTAGTAAAACTAAAAATATTTATTGAAAACTAATCTGAATTTTAAAAATTTCGCAATCTTTTTCTTTAAAAGTAAACTTTTGGAACCGAATCTCCATTTTTTATACGAAGTTTAAGTCTCATATTGTACAGTTTTGAATAACTGTAATCCGTTATTTTAAAAATTTCCAAGAATCTAAGTCATACGTCTTATGATCAGTAAAAATGAATACCGCATCCTTTCATAACATTATTATGTTATTTTTACTAATCTCTAATTCATTTGAGAAATAAATAAGAATATAGAATGTTATGATGAAACAAGGACTGAGAAAACATGCTATCAATAAAAGAATCAACTGAAGTAGAACTCATAATTCTGCGTTGTTGTCAAAACTCTGTCACGGCTTGATTTACGAACTTAATCCATGCTTGTAAAACCCTTCTTGGCATTAAAGGCTGTGATCAAAGTACTATTTTTATGATCATAGTTTTGCGCAGGCTTCTTCATGTGTGACATATGAACTCAGTGTCGAAATTCTGACTTTTTTTTCCAGAAAATAAGGATTCATCTTTGTTTTAGACTGAAATAATGACTCCTGTAAAGAAACATTGTTGAAAATGACAATTTTTTTATCTAAAGAATTATCTTTAAAAGTATGGTAACTACAGCAGTTAATGATCTTTGAAATATAGGTGACTACTGCATACAAACAGAACTTGAACCTTATCTTATATTTTTGTATTTCTTCGTTGTTTGTCGGTTTTCTTGGCTTCTGCTAATGCATGGTTTCTGAATCTGTGGTCCATGTACCCCTTGATGGTCCGTGGATAAATTTTAGGGGGTACGGCTAGTTGGTTGAGAATTCTTGTGTTGGAACTCTCTGATGCGGCTAAAGACAGATTTCAAGACTTTATTATTTAATCGATGCATGAATTTCATTTGAAAACTGGAAAAATAAAACACTTAGTAACTTTTGAATTTGAATTCAATCAGATGTATGGCCCTGCTGTAATTATTCAGTAAATAGTACGTCGTTAATGTATAAATACATTATTAAAACACAAATTATGCTTTAGAGCAGCGGTTCTCAACCTGGGGGGTTGTACCCCCCTCGGGGAGCGTAGAAGAATTTCAAGGAGGCGTGAGTTTAAAAAAAAGTAAAATAAAAACTAAAACTAACTGTAATTTACTGTACTCAATTTTGCGGTCACAATGTAACCGTGAAGTATTTTCGACATACAAACACGAAAATTGTCGTACACGATAATTGTCGTAATTGTAAAAACACGATAATTGTCGTACGTCTCGACATTGAAAGTGACTCGAAGTGTGCTTTGTCACAGTTGCAACCTTATATTCAAAAACTTGTCAAGGACAAACATTGCCAGCCCTCTCATTAATGTTGTGAAAGTGACTTGTATTAGATATCAACCTCACCTAGATCCTTGATTACCTCAAATATATTTGATCTGTATTTAATTCTTTGATTTCATATGTTCTAATAATAATATGGTCCAAATTAAGATATGTGTAGCAATATTAAATTTTGTATATGAAGTTATCTATTCTATATTTTCCTTTAATAACCAGCTTCAGTTTCAAATTTCGATTGTACTACTTTTATTGACCACATATGGTGGTGGTGGTGGGGGGGGGGGAGGCGTGACCTCACATCAGTGTTCAAAGGGGGGCACAGAGCCTGAAAAGTTGAGAACCCCTGCTTCAGGGCATACAGAACATCACGACAGCCAAAATGGAGCGATTTTAGTGAAATGTTTATGAGCATGTATTAAATTGCAGAATGCAGATATATGCATAATATTTATATACCAGTAAATACATAGTACATTGTATTTTATATTTCAAGTGAAATGGAAGAATTATGTTAAAAATTTTGTTTATTGTAGCAATTTAAAAACTTGTTAAACGTTTGATACTATTTATCAGTTAGGTAGGCTTTTCTAAAAATCTATTGAATTTATCTCTTCCGAATTGGGTATGGTAGCCTACAATATATTAGTTGACAATAATACGAAGTATTTTGCTGCTAGGTATAGTGAAACTGAAAATAACAAAAAATATGTAATTAGAATTTTATGTTTTTTCAAGTTTTCTACTAACAAATTTTTAATTTAATTTTTTTCTAATCTAGAAGCTGTAGAAATTTCCCTCATTTTGCTCCTTGATAGCAATTTACATCCTCTAGAAAAGAAATGTTACAGATAAATGCAAGTTTGTGAGAAAAAAATTTTTTTAACAAATTTTACCCATTTCTTAACAAACACGCATCTTCAGAATTTTGCATACACTGGGTTGGAGTTGGATCAGGAGTTTTCAAACGTTTTCCATCCACGTGTCCTTGTACATTTACATAAATTTGTGACTGCTTCAAAATTAAAAGTATAAATTGAGTGTTGTGAATAAATGTGATAGTGAGTAGTAAATAGAGGGTGATAGATAGAGAGGAATTTATTGGATGATAGATTGTGGTTTATATGTGGTAGTGTACAGAATAGAGTAGAAGCACTGGGTAGAAAGCAGAGAGTAGAAAAAGACTGATAGAAAGTAGTGAGTAGAAAGTAGGGAGCGTCAGTATCTAAGGCAGATCAGAAGTAGAGAGTAAGTAGAAGATAGTTATTAGTGAATAGTAAAAATAGTGAATAGATATGTATGTGCGTGTTAGAAAGAGAATGATAAAGGTGGTAACGATAAATACTTCCTATTGATCCAATTGATGCTGTGTGTTTATCCCTCAGAGCGTCGTATAAGGCTAGATACCTGTTGGGAACGTTTCATAGGAGATCTCTCTCTTTTTTACATAGGTAGCCTTTTAAAAATAGTCACAGTTCACAACAGTAAGTAGGCTGGATTTCTCAAACCAAGTATACAAGCCAATTTGTCATGGGTTGACACAAAAACGTGTGGATGGGATATTTTTACCATGTTTTTATTAACTCGCTTTCTTGTTTGTTTGTGTGTATGTGTGTTTGCCCGGTACAAATCTTGCAATCGATTTTTAACTAACTTCCCGACTAGCTAGACATTTGAAACTTTTAGAATAGCTCAGAACACGATGACAATACATTATTTTAATACTTTTAGACATCTTTAAGCAGGATTGAATTCATTTTCAGTTAATTTTGTTTTGTAGACTATTGCAGACATCTATCGGCTGGGACGGGAACGAAAAGTTAAACGCAAGTTAAATTCCAATTAACTTCATTTTATTTCAAGTTTATAGGATAATTCATCAAAAAAATTTTAAAAAGTATTTATTAATACATAGAATTGTCAAGTTTATATAATTCAATAGAAAATTTAAAAACATGGTATATAAAAAAGTTATTTTTATCTTGTAATTATTAAAAGTTAAGTTATCTTTATATGAACGAAGGAAATAGAAATATGCTTAATTACACAAAACATTATACTTCAACTATATAAACTTAATATTATAAATACTTATATCCTACTTTTCAGCCTTACAATCTGTTAATATGAAGGCTTCTCTTCCGATATAAATTCAGTTTGTACTACACTTTCAATATTCGTTCACTCTCGACGTTCCTCCTGTATATAGCTTGGATAACTGCATTTTATGAAACTTTTGAACCAATAAATACGATGATGGAAGGAAGATCAAATTTTTTAGTGCTTTATTATCTACTTCAGGATAGATATGTTTCACAAATGGCAAAATTTCTACAAGATTATACAATCTTGGTTTTTCAATATAGAGACTTCAGTTCAATAAATAACAGCTTTTTATCATCTCTCAAACTGAGTATTGTACTCTAATATTTGTCTCATCGGAATCTATTCCCAAAATAAGTCAAAAAACTCTAAATGAGTTAATAAATAACTTTAAACGGGTTAACCACTAAGCAGTTAGACCTGTAGATATTAAGCAAATATGGGCATAAAAAATAAGCATATTATCAAATACTTGTTGAAGTTAATTTTAACTTGCGTGCAAGACTTTTGAGAGCGTTCAAATAATAAATTGCAACTTGAAACTTTTATCTTTTATCTCTGGTCCTAAGGGCTAAACATGTATCCGACGTTGAAGAAGTAACAATTTACAAACAAGAAACAATCTTTTTGGGGAAACGCATATTATATTTAGAACTTCATTATAGTATTAAGTGAAAGTTTATTGAATTATCCAAGAAAATTCAGTATGTTATGGGATTAAATTACTTGCAAAAGTACTGTATATTTGACAGTGCTATAAACTCATGAATTATTCAGAGAAGCAAATGTGATTGAAATGCAAATATACAAATTTATTCAAAGACATAACAATAACTACGGTCATCAATCTTTACTTCGTAAGAAAATCAACGACTAAACAAAACAACAGGGTAGCAAGCATACAAACATGATTCAATAAAGTTGTAAGATTTATTAATAATGAATTATTATAAAAGAGGAATTTTTCTTTTCATATATAATTTGAAAGGAATTTCTGAATGAATTTGCTTTAGACGATATACTTTATCAGAGATGAAAAGATGAGCTGGCATACGGTACCAGAATCTGTGAGTTCGAGAACATATTAGAGACTTCAAACCAAGACGCTTTATTCATCAGTCCTTTAAAAATTAAGCGTACCTACAAAAGAGAAATACTAGTTAAAGTGGTTCAAAACACGCACGCAGAAAATTTTATTTATACACATTTTGAAATGATTTATTTTATCAAAGGATTCTTGTCATAAAAATCCTTCAAAATATGAAAAAAAACATTTATTTAAAAACGAATTAAAATTTTAAATTTCATATAAAATTTGAGTTTGAGATATTTGTTAAACAGAAAACTCATTTTGCATAATTTATTTTTTTTTAACTTTTATATGTAGGAAAAGTTTTAAAATGATTTGTCTTCAGGATTTATAAAAACTTCATTCTTGCAATTTTTAATCTTTTTGAAAAGGGAAAATCTTTTTTAACGGGGTTATTTTTATTTCGGGAATTTTTTTCTGAATTTTTAGTCTAAATAAAAAATAGTGAAGACAATGTAATGATTACTGAACAAAGGAAAGCTTTAAAGAAATCCATATCTATACCTTAGCACGAATTTTAAACATATCTTTTTAAGATGGCAAATCATGAAATTCCAAGATAAATAGTACAACAAAACAATATTTTATTTGACTTTGCAATTATTGTAACACCTTGCTGTTTTTGTAATTTTATATAAAAAAATTCTATTGTGTGTTTTAATCCATGAAAATAAAACTATGTTTTGCCCAAGGATCAGGACACCCTTCATAGTTTATAGTGAAAAACAGTGAAATTATTTCGATCAAATATGATTACAGCTCCTCAATCGTTTCTCCAATTCATTTCCTGCAGCTGCAAAAAAGGATGCGACAAGGCTTGTGGCTGCATAGAAGCAGGGTTGAAGTGCTCTTCCATCTGTAAGCACTGTTGCAGGACCCGTGAGAACTCTATAGATATTTTTCTGTATGAAGATGCAAAAGATGATGCCTTTATTTCTCTTCTAGAACAGATTGATAGAGCAGAACAGCTTGAAGAACCAGTTGAATTGTCAAGACCGACAACCAAACGAAGAATACTATGAAATTTCCCTCCTGTTACATTTCATTTATGATTCATACTATAGGGTAAGTATGCCGAATATGAGACCCCTTTTTATTTTCAAATATAACTAGGAAAGTAAGTGAGAGATTATAGTACACACTTGATATCCTTTTAATATATATATATTGCACTGCATATAACAATGACAGAAAATTGAAAATAACCTTACAAATTTCTTATATGAAATTATAAACACAAGTGTTCCATTTTTGGGGTCTGAAAAAAGTAGTCCTAATATGAGACCCCCATTCTACAACTCTAAATATTAATTAGAGTTACTGAAAAGTTCGTTAAAACAAAACTGTACACAATAACAGTTACCTATATGCACTAATAGGTGAAAAGGTGACTTTTAAACAAATTAGTTGGTTTACACTACAGGTTTTGTTTACTTTTTGTTTTTAGATTCAAACTCTTCACATTGTTTAGAAATAAAAAGTTCGTCAGCTCCACAATCTTCATGTGCCCACCTGAAACACCTTCTACATTGACACCACTGCTCTCCCCGTTTGTCTTCTGAATATAAACAACCACAAAAAAAGCATTCAGCGTCGTTTTCATCAATGCTATCATCACTGCTGTCATGGAGAGAAAGTTTTTCATCATCTTCAAATGAGCTGAGATCATCGTAGCTATAATTAGACTTATTCATTCTCTGTTTTTTAACTAGTGTTGCATTTTCATCCATCCTTAATTTTCGTCTTCTTGTAGGGATCCCTTTTCCTTTTCCCTTTATTGTGTCCTTATACTTTTCTTTTTTATCTTAATCTCATTTTCCTTGTTTATCCTTTGATTTCTTATCTTTTAGGTCTATTCCTTTTCTTTTCTTGTAGGAAACAAAGTTTTTTTCGAATATGCTGCAGTTCTTTTATTAATGCTATCAATCAATTTATTTTTATAGGGCGATAATGTGATAATATCGGCTTTACGGGCCCTGCTTGGTTTCGAGGTGTTTTTTTCAGGTAACGTAGGCAACGGATTTATTTCTTCAGGAGTCACTAAGAGCTGGTTTGAACTTGTTGTTTTATAAATACATATCACATTGTCACCACTGTTACTTGGTTGTGGATTTCGCCTGGGCGTCATTGCATCTGCAGCTACAGAGGAAACAAGGCTCTGACATTGAAAACTAAAATGCCTAATATGAGACCCTATCTCATATTGGGCACGACCATGTTGTTTAACACGCCAATGAATTTTTTAGGTTTGGATTGACGTTAGTTTAAAAACAGACAGACGTGTTTACACTCCACATTTATAGCTATCTATCCAATAGTAACAGTCTTAATAAGAGTCTTACCTTAAAGGTGAAAACAGCCAATGAAAATGGTGATGCAAAAAAGTCGACGAGTACACATTCAGGAAAAAAAAAGCTGCACCTTTGTGTGCGCTTGCAAACACTCGACTGACTCCCCGATTACGAATGATGCAATAGATTACTGTTTTACGCTCCAGCAGCACTTTATACGTCCTATAAGCTGGGGTCTCATATTAGGCAAGGTCTCATATTAGGCATACTTACCCTATATACCTTGGCTTAATTATTCCATGTATATGAATTTAATATAAATTAAAAGTTATGTTTAATGTTTGAAATTGTTGTCTAATTTGGCCCTGTTTCGTTTTCTTGGGATTTCTTTTAGAACACTATGAAGAAAGAACTACAGTCTTTTATTGGAAAATTGATGTTTTTCCAAATTCTGCTTTATTCTTTTTTAACAGTGTAGCACCTATGTTAATCATCATGATGAAAAACTTTTCACACGCAAATTTTAGCAAATTTCATCTTGCATAAATTTTATGATGAACGTTTTTCTCTACAAAATACTAGTTAAAAGATATGAAGGAAAAACTAAAGTTTTTGATGTAAAAAATTATGTTTTTAAAATTTTTCTCATATCTGGCGGACCGTAGCGCCGGAGCCAATGGTCATAGAATAACATTTTACATATCAAAGTTGTAGTAAATTTTGCCTTTTACAAGTTTCGGGCAGGAGGTTTTTATCAAAAAGCTACGAATACGAAAATATGAGCAGAACATTGAAAAAACTTCAAAATATTTGAATGTTTTTTTGCACCCCACAGGGCACGCACAGGGGAGAGGAAGTCAAAAACTTGGGTTTTTTATTAGGAAACCGATATATACAGCATATCAAAAAACCAGAACTTTCCGAGGTGGCAAGGTAGAATATCTCTATTGCCTGGACTATTATGCAAAGGTCTGGGATTGTTAAACATTTTCAGAAAGACGTGTAATCAGTGAAAAATGTTATAGACTAAGAATTTTAAAATACATTAGGTGTCCATGCGTTATAGAAAACTGTAATGTAGTTGTAATAGCACTAGTTTGAAATAGCATATTCTGAATCACAGTCGACTTGCTTAAACACGCAGAGGAAGAATCTTTTTTCGACGTATTGCATACAAAAGGAATAAAAAAAATCTATAAAGGATCAAAATCAAAATAAAAAAATATTTTATAGCTATGAACGTGACTTTGAAGTATGATCTCCAGTAATGGACTGATCACTGATCTATCGAAAAATAAAAGAAACCACACGTGCCTGAATTCAATGTCGAACCAATGGCCTCAGCTTAGTAATCACCGTGAGATATTCCAACCTATCAATGCCCATCTCTCTTACAATCTCCCTACGATGCATTTTTTTCTCCCTCTAAAAATAGCATGCATAGTCAAACAAGGAAATTAAAGCGATCTTCGGTGGTTGTGGACGCAATTTTTAAGCTCCACGAAACCGGCAAACAGCCCTGAAAGTAGATGAGAAATCGAGCCTCAAAATCAGCGGAGAATTTGTCAACCAAAACTGCATCATTCCGTGGAGAAGATTTTGCTTTCGATGTGTGATGCTGAACGTGATGGGAAATGAGTTCACGGATTTGTGAGGCTGGGATATATTCAAAATTATGGATGCATTTTTTTCAGATGCGTCGCTTATTTGCGTTTGTTCTGCTACGCTCTTAGATGAGTTAAATTAGACAGAGGGTTTCTTTTTTTTTAAGAGGGGGGGGGGAGTGGAAGAGAAAGAATTTCATATCAAATGCGTTAAAAGCAACAGGTGGTTGTTTTGAAAAACCTCCTATGAGTGTTGATGCTAGTCAACAGAGACATTTTCCCACTGATACGAAATAGATATGATTTTATTGAAGAAAATAAGCAAAATTATTGATCTATTATTTTAACCTTTTTTTAGTTTAAATAACCGTTGTACTGTTTAAAGTTAAAACAAATTGTTTTTTAAAGTTTTTTAAATATAACTAAATGATCTAATTTAGGTTTTTTTATGCATGTTGTGGCCTTTCGGGATTTTTTTAAAGTATGATCAGAGGAAGCCACGAGGCAATTGAATTTCCGGATCCCAATCCTTAATATTTTTTCCTCCGGTATTCCTAATAATGTTTTTAGACTTAATTTGCTAAAACGCGGGTTGAGATTTATTTCTCTTTTCCTATCTGTAAAATCTTAGATTTTATACTCCTTTGTGCCCTTAACGATTTAAACGCAAGCACTGTGGATATTTGTTAAATACTAGCTAATTTTAAAACCAGTAAGAATCTACTAGTTGAAAACATGACGCTTTAGACAAAGTTATATGCAGTATCCCCAATGAAATGGAACTAAAATAAAGGTAATGGGATAATATCTATACTAATATATAAAGAGAGCGGATTTTGTATGTGGAGGGTAATCTCTAGAATCACTTCACCTATTTGAAAAATTCTTTCACTTTTTGAAAGGTACATTATTTCAGATGGCCATAGGCTATGTATTATGTATATCTGATCAGTAGAAAGATAGTTAGGGGCCTAAATGTTAAGCTGATGCTTCACCTTTACAACTTTTCCTTTGTCAACCATAATCAAGTAACCATAGTAACACATCGAACAATATTTTCATTTATTATCAGTGAAATATTTAACATTTGAATTTTCTTTGTCAACCATAGTCAAGTAACCATAGCAACATATCAAACTACATTTTCATTTATTATCAGTAAAACATTTAATATTTTAAAGATTCAAGTGGAGGAGGTATTGATAAATAAAAGAGGATTTTTGAAATTGGCAACGTTTAAGGGTTTATTGAAGAAAATTACATTTGGAACTACGCTTTTTATTGGGCATTTAACGTAAAAAAAGATTCACAATTTATTGGCTATCAACAGGAAGTTTATTGTTATAATATTAAAGAACTTTATTTAACTTATAAACTTTATGTTTTTGAATTTATGTACAATTTTATGCACAATTTTCGTAAATCGAACTTGCATTATTGAACTATATTCAAAAATCAGTGTGTTTCATTGAAATTGTGAAATTTATTGATTATTTTGAATAGGTCTATGTTTGTTCCTTTATAAGGGAAAAAGTGTTGCTTCAATTTTGTATAGATATAGTTGATAGTTCCGATTAAAACATAAGCATATTATTTTTTGAAAATTGGACCCCGGAGTTTTTTTAATTAATGTTTGAATGATTTTGCCCCTAAAAATTGCTTATTTCAACAGTTCTCGCTGACAGCGAGACTATGGGGCCGTATCGTACCAAAATCAGCACGCGGGTAGCCTCGGACACAATTCAGTGCCTAGCGTAGCCGGAATTTTTAATTTTTAATTTAAAAAAAATATTAAATTTTTGGTGCCAATTTTTGGTGCTTTTTTCGTGTTTTTTTGTGTGTGGACTCTGTAGCGGATAGGCTATGGGGCCGAATCGTAACAAAATCGGCATGCGGGTGGCCCCCGGACACAATTCAGTGCCTGACGTTACAGTTCCCAATAAAAATTTCTTTTGCCATCACCATCAGCAAATCTCAAGGTCAAACATACAAATATATTGGACTTTAGTTGCGGGAAAATTGCTTTATTCATGGACAATTATATGTTGGTCTCTCTAGGTCAGGAAATGCAGAGAATCAATTAATTTTAAAACCTCAGAAAAACGAAAAATGTGGTATACCATGAAGATTTAAAATAAATTATACCTACCTAATATCTACTTAAGATAGATAATTGTTCAACCCGTACAAAGTCGGGACGAGCCGGTAGTATAGAATATTTTGGGTTTTAGTCCATAGCTGTAATACAGGAAGAATATCCTTCCTCTGAATGTGGTTTTATATGTTTATTAGTGGTAGCTGACAAACTTATGCTGCCTAATAGACTTATTCCGGATGATGGGCAAATGGCCTGGGTACTGGCATGGGGTCAATGTAAAAGTCTTTATGAATCCTAGAAATATGTCATTACATGTCAGAGACCAAGAGAAAAAAAGTAAGAAAACATCACCTACTTTTCTGAAAAAAAATATGGCTATAATTCAACTTCTAATAGCCGGAAGATGGCCGAATGGTTAATGCGCTAGCATCAGTACCAGAGTCTGTGGGTTCGAGTCCCACTCCTGGCATGAATGCTTGTAGCCGTTCGGAATCGGCTTTAAGAAGTTGGTGTCTAACCCGGGCTAATTAGCCCTCGTGTAGCAAAACATTTTCCATACTGCTGCTCTCAACTAACCAACCAAACTAATAAATTTCAGTACCAATTTGAGAGAATCCTGATAGCTGGTAAACCAGTAACGTGAGTATATTTCTTCTAGGTACACCGTATAATACGAACTGCTACCACAGGTTAAAAAGTCTACCATTTTTAGGTCGTAATGTTTCGGGATAGCGGGATTGCCTGTTTGAGTATCCCGCTTTTGTATCTATAGATCTTCTGATCCTTCAAGTTATACTTCTATTTTTGTAATATGTCAAAAGCAGTATTTTAATATTTACAGTGTACCTAGAACTGGCAAAGAAAACTTTATTATTTTTGTTAGAATCCTTGAAAAAGCTCTTATTTTACCCATTAATGTTGTCGTCCAGTATAAAGAGCAATAAACCACATTGATGGATACCTTTTAAAACCATTCTGAAAGGCCAAATTTTACCAGAGGCATTATTGTAGTTTCTATGGACTTTGGACAACGGAACATTTGGAGTTAGTGTCTGCAGCTTGAAGAACTTATGAGACCGAAATTAGTCTATATTTTTAGAATCAACAGCGATTTTCAGGCTCTTTTTCTTTCAAATATATATGGCAACGTTGCTGTTATTTGCCAATAGTAGGCACTTGTCAATGAAGATGTTCGTACTTTAGCGGTAAAAATCATTGGTTCTTTCAATCGGGGTACCGTGTAGGTGAACCAACACCAACCCCCTGGTACCACCTTAATTTTGGCCAAGCACCCCCAAGGGTGACACCTGGGAGGAGGAATCATCTTCCACCCTCTAAGACATCTGAGAAGGACTTTCTGGTCTATATCTTTAACGTGTCCATATCTATATGTTACCGCAAATATATAATATAATGTTTTGCGTAAATATTGATAAATATTTTGCATATAAGTTACGAATCGCTTCTCAACCATTACAAGTTAATCTTGGAAAACCAGATTGTATTCAAATTTACTCAATATCCTTCTCATCAAACATAAAATTCCATATTTTATCCTGATCAACTTGGGAGGTCCCTTTGATTGTGGAATTGACGTGACCACAGATTGAATCTCTCAGAAATTATGGTCTGCATTTAGCAAGTACCATGCGTATACTGGCAATGGCAGAACTAATGAAGTGCAATTGACTGTTAATAGGCTACGAGCAGAATTATCAAAAGCACACCAGCAAGTGCGCTGCATTTTATTTCCCATTTCGACTTGATTGATCGATGGGCGCTCTGGCATGTTTTGATTAATCACCTGCTAATGGTGAAAATGGGAATCCAGTGTAATCTATATCTATCGACTGAGATAACATCCGAAGCTGGATCTCACCATTCACAAAAATATAGATAACCAGCACGTTATAATCAAACAATCACCGAAACCGCCAATGAATAGGCAAGTTAAAATGTATTTTTTTTAAATATTTAAGAGTGAAGAAAAGGGTTGTATTGCCAAATAACAGCTATTTTCCACCGTAATTAACGAGTAAACTTGTGGTTTTCTTTTATGAAATTATAACTTAAGGGGAAGTAAAAAGGCACTTATTATAAACAGGTAAAAAAAAAATGATATAACAAAACAAAGAGCACATGATGTTTAATAATGGAGCTTCTTTTGTACATGCCTGCATTTACGTGATATTTTTTTACAGCAGATGTTTCACACAGAAATAATTACATTTATTAGAAACTTTGATAAAAGCAGACACTTTAAGCCTTTATTGAGAAATATTTATTGAAAAAATTACATGTTTAGACATTATATAACCTATTTCAATCATCACATGAATCTGTGATTTTTTTTAAATCCAAATGAATCAATTTTTAGACCTGCCTTTACAAGTTGAAAGTCTACTTTTCGGGAACAAGATCAATGGCTAAAGTGGTTTAGTTATAATATGGCGGCTGTAAATAAAATGACCCTCTTTACTTCATATGTATATTCCCGGCTTTGTATCAAACCGTATGAATAATATGTCTTACATTGCCGAGGCTTATATGGGCTAACTGAGGGATACACCAAAATGTCTGCACAGTCTTTGAAAGACCATTAATTTTAAGCACTAAAATAGACGACATAAATATAAACTTAAGCTTCTCTCCTTACCCCGTTAATGTGAATTTTAGTTTCATTTGGAAAGGTGTAAGGTAAATATAGTTATAAAAATCATGACTACTTTTTCTTTAAGAGCTTTCGAAAAAATTATTATGCACGGGAATGCTAGATGAAGATAAAATAAAACACACTAAAATTTGCCATTGATAACTAACGTAAATTTTGCAGACATTTATTTGGTAATCAAGGGCTTTCTTTTCACATTCCCCTTTGTCTACTAACTCTTCCTTTAGTCAACATTTTGTCATTCACGAGGTTTTGCTTGATTACATAGACTTATTTTTCTATTTTTAACCCTTCAGCGGGCGCGCCAATTTTTGGAACACCAGCAAGCGCGCGTGGCACAGAGTGCAACGTCTCTTTCAACCATGATAATTCCTTCTGTAATAAGCTTTTTTATTTCAAATTAAAAATAATAATTCTGCGTTTTATAAAAAGATATAAAATGTTGATAATATTGAGATATATTTATAATTAAAGGAGTACAGACATAATCGCCTTATTTCAAAACTGTTCGGTTTATTGGATCTAAGGACAGCTTGCAAATGGATTCCTATTATGTCCAAAAACCTAAAAAACAATCAGACTGTCCATCTTCGTGATATGCCGGATACCGTGCTATACTGCACATTTGATCGACTACATCAACTCCTGCTTTTGTCGTATTGTAATTCAGTATAATCGCTGGTTTACCACGGTTAAATCACGGTCAACAATGAAGGGAAACGAATAAAAGGGCCAGAAAATCAGACCTGAATTAGAAAAGGTATAGATATAAATAGAAACTCCTTAGAACATTCAATCCTTACATGTAAAAACAAACAATTCAAAATTACGAAAATGTTGCACATTGTACACGGGCAGCTTTAATTTTGTATCCTCTCTAAAATAATTTTAAAAATTCATGACAATGGGGGAAAATACTAATTGTCTAACAAAGGTTTAACAATGTTGATTTTTTAATCTTTTAGACTCGCACATTTTTTTTGCTATCGCTAAAAGACTAGGTAAATATGTACGATAACAATCTGCACGTATTAAAGACGAAGTGTCACATTAACCTGTTCACATAAAAGTCCTGGACTTATGGAGTTTAGTTTGACTTTAAGATCTATAGCCCAACGTGCATGTAAAATACTGTATTAATATTTATAACAAGTTAGAAAATAATAATGATTAAAATAATTAAAATGTCATTATTGACGAATCATAAACTGTGTTTTAGAATTGACTATTTAATTACCCTTCTAAATTGTCGTGTTTTTGTATCTTCAATTTTCATTTTTTATTTAATTTTATAATACATTACTCTACAATAGGGAAAACCGACTTCACAAAGGAAATGAAACATTGCAAACGTAAATATAACTAAAATTAAATAATCCAACAGAGGTGGATAATTTTAAGAATGCAGACAAAAAACAAACAGAAATCAAGCACTCAGGGCTTCACGCACCAGTGGCAAGATTCTGTAGTAGTGCCGAAACTGAACCAGCAATCGTGGTAACCGAATGGTTTCGTCATCAGGGAGCCTAACTAAACCAGTTACCTCAAGGGGAACTTTCTGAATAGGATGCAGGTATAACCAAAAGACATCCTAAGGCCCCGAGATCCCCATTGAAACATTTAGTCAAAAGAAAATGAAAAGACACAGACAACTTACAGTAAGGGCTGTTGGATTATTTAATTTTAGTTATATTTGTCCATTTTCAATATAAGGATATGAAGCAACTGCGCAATCGTTTATTGAAAAGTCTTATGTTTTCATTGCTATGGTAGGTTTTAAGTTAACTTGTTTGGCAGTCTATGCTCACTTTTTAATTTTTTTGTTAGTTTGTTTATTTTATTTTTACATTGCAAACGTAAATTTATTTATTGCAGGAAAATTATGTACTTTTATGTAAGAGGTTATTGATCGGGTTATAGATTTAAATTTAACACTGAGGTGTTTAGGGCTGTAAGTTCCGAGAAAGAATATTTTTAAACAACAGCTTTTGTAGATAGTTTTTTCTATACGCTCAAATCGAACAACAAATAAACTTTCGTTTGTCGTTGAATTTTAGTTCAAATTTCTTTCCAATCACTACCAGTCAATAGTTTAATTAAAGAGATTGTTATTTCTTTAAACGAAGCAAAATACAGTGAGATTATAGTAATTTGTGTTGAGGAAAAAATAACAAAACATGATATATTTGGGAAAATGTGGTATTGGAAAAGGGAATGATCCATAGATAGCTAGAAGGGGAGATAATGTTAATTTGTAATAAGAAAATGTTGTCAACAAACTTTATTTATCTGAGGGGCGTGTCTTTAAATAAAAAGGAGAAGAAACATGTAGGAATTATGTAATTATTTAGAAAACTAGAAGGTAACCCGTCATTTTGACGTCATAATACTATTAATGAAGTCATAATGGAAAAAAGTATATGAAAGTTAAAAAATATCCCGAATTATCTAACAATATTGCATTTAATCGACACCTTGTAAAAGCAAACCCTTTCATTATTTTTTATTTATTTAGTTTTTCATCCGATTGGAGTAGTAGACTGCCATCCAGTTTTTCACAGCTCACTACGCGATATGAATACTTGAGCTACTTGATTCATTCACATTCAAGTTTGTGCACTTTCAGAATTCATCGCAAAAGTAAACAGATTTTTAAAAACTGTTAAATATACAGCTAAATGCATCCAATATTTTTAGTTCTGAATGTTTTATAGAAAAATAGGCTGAACAAACGTGATTTGAGGGAGAAGATATTAGTTTTTAGGTAAGAAAAAATTCTGATTCACATCTGAAATTGAAATTAAGCCTAACCGGCTGTTTGTTTACTGAGGGCTTCAATTGAAAGATGAGTACAGCCCGGAAGTGTTATACAGAGACAACGGCTATTATATATATAATGAGATGATAGTAATTTTTATTAAGAAAATGTTCACATACTATGGGTAAGTCCCTTATCCTAAATGTCTGGAACCGGATGTATTTCGTAAGAATTATCTAGATTTTGAAATATTTACATATGCAGGAAAAGGACTTTGGAAGAAAACCTGAATAACAGAACAGAAAATCCGTTTGTTCCATATGAATCATGTATGCATAATCCGAAGGTAAATTGTACAACATTTCTCATAATTTTGTGCTTAATGCATGTTGCTTTATGTAGACAATCGATAGTTTGTTCACCACGCTCTTCTGTAGAACGTATACCGCTTACATAACTAGCTAGTTTCTATAAAAGCTTGGATTTGCATGCTAGTGATAAACATAAACTCCAATTAATCATAATGGTATCTACAGCCTTTCTAATGTTCTGAACAAGTGGTTTTCTACACAAAGCTGGGCCAAATATGTGGCTTAAAATTCTAGCCACATATTTGGCCCAGACGACAGTTGTAACAAACTGGCTTTATGTGAATGTCGGGGTCCGACATTGAAGGAATGAGAAACGTTCTGAAATGAGAGACGTTAGGTACGAAATTTTTCTCTAAGGCTTTTATGTCAGCCCTCAGAAATTTTGGAATTTCTAATATTTGGGATGCTTGTTTCGGATTGTATAGTCTGAGTCTTTATGAGTTCTTTTAAAAATTACACCCCTACTAGTTAGTACCCGTCAAAATATGACGGCTGGATAGGAAATAAATGTACTAATACATAAATTATAATCAATGCATCATTAACAAATTTTGAAAATCATAATTTTAAGAATAGAGAAACATGCTTTAAAAATTACTATTGAACCTAATAAAAAGAAATAGGATTACTCAACAGCGCGAAATAAACAGTTTTAGTCAGGTTTAATTCTATATCTCACAAACATAATTAAAAATAAAAATGGCAGAGAAAGAGCTAGAGAAATTCCTCGGAATAAACAAAGTAGCATGTATATGCGGCCTCTTATTTAGTAAGTATCTAAAGCCAGATTAAAGCGTGTCACTGAGCATGCGCAGAAGCAAATTAATGTGTTTATGTGGCCTCGGGCTTAGTGAATATTTAAAGCAAAATTTAAACATGTCACTGAGCATGTGAAGAAAGCAATTTTTTTTAATTGTAAATCACGCTTATTAATAGAATCTGAGGTTACAAAAACCAAATTTGACAAATCTCTAGATTACAATCTTTCGTTTAAGACCAAAATGAAGTAAATGAATGCAGTAGTTTTCTCCCACGAACTGCTCAAAGAATAGGCTTAGCAACATATATAGATACTGAAATAAGACAAGAACTTATTCATAAAACTATAATTTATTCATAACTTCTGGCATAAAAACATCACTCTCTTGGTTATATATGTTTGATTTTAATTTTCTTAAGGTAAAAGGCGTATGTTACGACAATATCACTTAAAACAGGCTTGCACAACATACACCCCTTCTATTCCCAGACAGCCCACCAGCACTCACTCTATAGCCCGCGAAGCTTTTTCTGAAGACGCATAATATTATAAAATTAAAATATACAGAGTTTAATTTTTACATTTATAATATAGCAAAATATATATACAAGCAATGAATACTAATATTTATCTAATTAAAAAATAACCAGTAACTTTTTTTCAGATAAAATATTTTTTTCTTTCTCCTCTATCCTATTTTCCTGCAGCCAGCAGCAGCTTTCCTTAAAGTAATATGGACCAGATTACGTTTCGAGTTTAGGAGGCCTGACTTAACACATTTTCTGAACAGCTCATAAAGTTCAGAGTGAGAGATTATGATTTGGTTCCTTAATCTTATGGTCAGTCAAACTCTCCGGCAAGGACAAGTGAGTTCAATCTTCAAAACAGAAGCATTGACAAGGGATCATACAACTGTTAAAAGTCGAAAAAGTGTAAAAATTGTGTCACTTTCGACATTCTATATCTTGAAAAGAGTAAGATTTAAAATCATAATTTTTTTAGCTTTAATAGAACAATGTTTGATTTATGAACATATACCTGTTTCTTGTTTGATAGTTAAAAATAATTTGTGTTAGATAGTCATAACTAATAAGCAGTTTGCTTTGGACAAGTGATATCAAAGCTAACGCACATAAATACTCCAAAGAAAAATTAATTTCTGCTTTTAACACATACTGCAGAAACTGAAGTTTAATTTGAACCTAAATTTGTATATATTTAAGGAATATTTCTATTTTTACTATGAAACTGAAAATAGTGCATTTTTTATCCTAATAAATTAAATTTTATATATGCATGAAAAATGCATTCCCTAGAGATCAGTAAACAAATTTAGGTTCAGTTTCAAGCAAATGATAGTATGTACCATCTGTGACAATTTCATGCAAAAATATGAAATAGTTCCAGAGATAACAAGTGCGTTATGTGAAAAAAAACACATTTTGAGATAAATCACTTTGAAGTATTGCACTTTAACAGCGCTGCCCAGAGACTTTACGGGGCCTGAGGCAAACTTCTGGGGGCCCCAAGAAAAATAAAAAACGGAAAGAGACGAAAACACACATTCAAATTAAGTTACTCGTGCTTAAAATTTTATTACATGAATGATCAACATAATTATTATATTTCATTGCACTGCTCTCTTGTTATATTCTCCAATAAATATGACATCTTCCATCCACGAAGCTTTTTTGCTATCTATTTTAGTAGTTAGTACTGTCTTCAATTTATTAGAGAGAATGTAATTTTATAGCAGTTAGGACTAAAGAGTTATATTTTTCATCAAAACTAAATCGCGTATTTTACAGAAGAATATTATGGAGTAAGAGAAATCTTATTAATCGAATAATTTTTTTAATATTTTGGGGGGCCCTTTTTTCAGGAGATTATTTTGAATTTGAGATTATTTGAAAGGAGATTATTTGAAGTACGGTACAAGTTTCAGAATTTTCTTTTGGATGAAATCTAATAAATTATTTTTTTTTAATTTTCGGGGGGCCTCTCCGGCAGTTAGGAGCCTGGGACAAAGTGCCCTAGCTGTCCCCCTCTCTGGGCGGCCCTGTACTAAAAATCTATTTACAGTAAACACTTGACACTTTTTAATCATAACTTACGTAATTATGGGAATTTTTTCAAGCGGATTGTCTAAAAATATTCAGAAAATTTTAATCTTTCATATATTGTTTTTCAAAAAATTAAATTTTTTTGACGGTTTAACAGTCGTATGACCCCTTAAAGTGAGAAAAATGTATATGAGTAAGTTTGTGACAGAAATCGAGTAACACACTTTCCTCTACTGACCTACCTTTCCTCGAGGACAGAAGGCTCAATTTTGCTACCCAGTTTTATATTACTTTTATCCCGCTATATAATTAATTCAATACAACACTTCTTTTCGAGTAATATCAACATTAAATATATAGATAATTTAAGGTTAAAGAGATTTCAACCTGTGAAATCTATTTCAAGAGAAATATTTTCATTTTACATGATTTCTCCTATATTCTAGTCGTTCGGGCTTTAACAAATTATGAATTTGAAAGCTAAGAAAACTTGACACATTATTGACCGGAAATTTTATTCAAATGTGTACTCAAATTATTGGCAAAGGCTGAAATTTTCAAATAAAGTACGACATTCTTATTTGCTAAAATATGTTTTCTTTATATTGGGCTCTGAGTTTCACAAATGAAATGGTAAAATCTGAGGATTTGCCTAAAACTCATTCAGGTCAAAATAAAAGTAGTTTTCAAACAAAGCAATTGTTACGTACCGACCTATTCACCAGAGGACAGCACTATATAGTAAATATGTAAAATCTTAAGTGTATTGTTTAGTATTCGCCACAATGGGTAGTGAGCTGTCGCACAAGCCCTAGGCGAGTTGATGTATAAATGATGTGTGTGAGGGTTGGCTCAAGTGTGAGATTGTGAATAAAATGTGGGGCTATACTAGCAATGGTCCGCCGTGTTTAATGAGTTATTTACATGTTTTTATTAACTCACTTTCTTGTTTGCGTGTTTGTGTGTTTGTCTCGTACAAATCTTGCAATCGATTTTAACTAACTTCCCGACTAGCTAGATATTTGAAACTTTTAGAATAGCTCAGAACATGACAATGCATTATTTTAATAGTTTTAGCCATATTTAAGCAGAATTAAATTCATTTTCATGTATTTTCAGTTAATTTTGCTTTGTAGACTAGTGCAGCCATCTATTGGCTGGGACGGGAGCGAAAAGTTAAACGCAAGTTAACTTCCAATTAACTTCATTTTCTTTCAAGTTGATGGGATAATTCATCAAAAATTTTTTATAAAGTATTTATTAATACATAGAATTGTCAAATTTATATGATTCAACAGAAAATTTAAAAACATAGTATATAACAAGTTATTTTTATCTTGTAATTATTTTTACGAAGTTTAAGTCTCAAATTGTACAGTTTTAAATAACTGTAATCCATTATTTTAAAAATTTCCGAGAAGCTAAGTCATACGTCATATGATCAGTAAAAATGAATACCGCATCCTTTCATAACATTATTGTATTATTTTACTAATCTCTAATTCATTTGAGAAATAAATAAGAATATAGAATGTTATGATGAAACAAGGACTGAGAAAACATGCTATCAATAAAAGAATCAACTGAAGTAGAACTCATAATTCTGTGTTGTTGTCAAAACACTGTCACGGCTTGATTTACGAACTTAATCCATGCTTGTAAAACCATTCTTGGTATTAAAGGCTGTGATCAAAGTACAATTTTTATGATCATACTTTTGCGAAGGCTTCTTCATGTGTGACGTATGAACTTCATGTGTGACATATGAAGTTAAACGCAAGTTAACTTCCAATTCTAATGCAAGTTAACTAAACGCAAGTTAACTTCCAATTCCAGGTTCTAACTCGGCTTAATGCGACGTAAGCCTGTCCCTTGGCGAAGAGCTTTTTTTTCCAAGGTACAGAACTGCGTGGTTCACTGTACATCCTTGCATTTTGTGCACAGTGAAGGCCGATCATTTTCTTTCAAGTTGATGGGATAATTAATCAAAAAAAAATTTAAAAAGTATTATTAATACATAGAAATGTCAAGTTTATACGATTCAACAGAAAATTTAAAAACATGGTAAATAAGAAGTTCTTTTTATCTTGTAATTATACTATCTTAATATTCTACAGCAATGTTCAGCAGAACAAAAATTTCTCCAATATGACTTTCCTTTATCCTAATTTGTCTTCGAATTTTCTTGTAAAAACACGATCTTACTCGGTACCGATCAACAATGTGTTAAGGATTAAAAAAGTTTAAAGACTAATCGGTCATGCGGCATTCGAGAACTTGCTATTTATCTGACGTCAAAAATTTACGAAATTGTGTTCATTTATGCCGTGGTCAAGAATAACAAATATTCTGTCCACCTTCTTCTCAACAGGCGATCTATTAAACCACCATCAAGAAGCCATCGACGTGACCACGCCTCGCTAGCCCTTTGCGGCATCAGGAAGAGCAAGAGAAATTTTACCTGGGAACCAAGTGTGATACGTCAAACAACAACGAGATGGGATCGAGTATTCCAAGTCCTTAACGGGTAATAGATCAAAATGCGAACGCTTTCCAAAAGATAAGTCTAGGTTATATGTCATTAAACGTTTTAGTGTAGGCGTTTCTGTTTATACGGTCAGGACACAGCATTTGAATGATTGAGAGTTAATGACTCTAATGATTAATCATTCTTTGAAACTTAAATGGATAGTACTCAGTAATCTAGGGGGGGAGTAAATTTTAAAAAATGCTTCATATTATCATATTTCACCATTCATAAATTTCAGTGGTTCAGAATCAATGGTTTAACAGACATGTAGTAATTCCTATTTGCAGTATGTTGTGACGGAATTTGCATTATTTTGTCGTATACTACTATTTCTCTTTGAGATCAGATATATTGATAACTCAGTTAATTCCTCTGTCGTAATCGAAAAGCATGCTATGTTCTAAGTTTGCCCTCCTTTTTTTCAACGTATCTGATATTTTAACCAACAAAACTTATCTTAGCTCTTATAACAGTTAGAATAAATTTACATAGTAAATTTGTAATTGAAAATTATTTTTATTATCAAAATATATATCTTAAATAGTTTTTTCATATTCTACAAGATAAAAATTAAATTCTGCAAATACAGGGTGCGGCAGAAAGAAAGTTCTGATTTGGAACGTCAATAACAACAATACAAAGGAAGATAGAGAAATAAATCTTTTATACCTGAGAAGAATTAAAAAATTATTTATTCATTATTAATTTTTAATTTATTAGTATTATTTATTTTATTTATTTATTTATTTATTTATTTATACCCTCGGAACGTTTTTCCTGTCGCATCCTGTATGTTCGGTTTGATATATGTGTTAGTTACAGGCTCAGGGCTATTTTTTTTACAAACTAAGTTCAAATGTTAACACTAATGAAGAAGTTTTGAGGTTAAGTGTTTGAGGTGTTCCTAGACACACGAAACATAAAATAACTTGATGATTTTTACAGGGTATTTAAACTAAGTCGAAAATTTCGATAATTTTCTCTGGAAATATCCAAAAATTTCATGTAAATCATCATAATGAGTGTATTTTTAATATACAGAAGAAGACGTATGGTTATCAAAACATCTGTAGCATTATTTAAATTTCTTTTACGGATACACGATATGAAACCTAAGCAAAATGAACAAATCAATGAAAATATTTTATTTTTTAACAAGTAAGTGTAAAATCACTTTGTTACCATGTAATTATACCTTCGTTCTTCGTGGAGGTCCTTAGTTATAGGTTAATAGTATCATAAATCGTTTTATTTCATCGACAATAGATGGTACATTAAAGCAGAGATAGTAATTATCAGGTTTATAAATGATGGGACACGGAGCAAATTACATACCAATAAATATAAAGATAACATACTCACAAGCTATCATTGGTAATGATTCTTAAGTCATTGGTTATGTACTACGAGATTGTATGTTAAGGGAAGTCTAGTGAACATATCTTACAGCAATTGATGAATCAAACCTCCATCAAACATTCATTGACTTGACCACACCTCAGTTGGTTCTGCCGCACAACCTCTGTCTAGGGGAGATCTTGGAGCTTTCATCAAAATAAACACGAATATCTCGCATTCGTTATCAGTAGTTAAATACGTCTACACAGATAGTTAAATACATCTATAGTTTTCTTGGAAAAGGTCGTCGAATTTTGTATTAATGATTCTGTCACAGGTGGGAGTAAAAGTTTGGCTAAAATGGAATGTGCTTCAGGAGATATTGAGTTAATAGCCTCACAGTATTATATAAACCTCCGTTTGCTCTGTTAAAAAATACTGAAAATGTATTCTGCTCTAAAGTTTCACCTTAATACCAGTTAGCGAAATTATTTTGTTTTGTACCACAGAGCTATTTTAAATCATTGAACCGTGGAATGATCAAAAGAAATAAGATTTAATTCATATATTTGTTTACGTTAGATATTGAATGCATAAGTAACTACTATACTAATTGCTATTTCATGGTCTAACCTACAGGAAACGCACAATTAGTGAGAAGATGCATTAGGGTTTAGTTAGTTATGAGGGGGGAAAATGCAATCAATTGCAAAGTTGATCTACGATATGACATGGCTGTTAAGTTCTTTAAAGTCGAGTCAGGGTGGTTGATTCAATTCCTGCCCTGTCCATTGTAAATTATTAATGGTAGAAAATATATGACCGAGATATGTATGAGAAAGTCCTTTATTACAGACTTCGATATAGTTTTATCGTTCAGATTTTTAAGGAGGCGCGTGAAATGACTTCACTGACCTTCAATTTAATGTTTAGATATGAGGAATTTCCCTTTCATGCTTTTCTTTTTGCAGATTAGTAAAACCATATATTTTTAATTGTTTTCTGCAGTTGGAAATGGACTTTTAAACGCTATGCGCAAAAAATCTTATTATATATTTTTCAAAAACAATTTTAATTTTGTAGTTGTTGTTTCTAATGCCTCCTGGCTAGAAGCATTCCATACCAGGTCCAAACAGCGGGCTGAAGGGTGCGGCTCCGGTTTACAAAAGCACCACAAGGGTTGGAGTCCAATTTAGCCAGGTGCCACCTAAATTTTGACGAAGCATCCCCAGGAGAGACATTTGGGTGGGGGAATCAAATAGTGTCTCACCATCTCTGATCTCACAGAGGGACTTCCCGGATATATCCGGCCCATATCCGGCCTAGACATGGAGGTATCTGATGGCGTTTGTCGAGATTCGACCCGAGGACCCAAAGCACCGACAGCCGACGCGCTACCACTAGGCTACCTAGAGGCCTTAATTTTGTAATGATACACTGAGATAGCGATGGAGTTAAATGTGTTGTAAAAAATTAAGAAGTGAAATTTTTAGTATTTTAAATAATTCTCGTTCCTTATTTAAACTTTTTCCTCCGTATGGAGGAAAAAAAAATCAGAAATATAAATATAAATTTAAAAATCAGAAATATAAATTTTTAGAGAGGAATTTCATCATAGCTTTGCATGTGTTTTGAAAACCTGCGATATCAACTAATTTACCAACTTGAAATGGATTAGAGTAGATCAGAGCGTAAAATATCGAGTAAGGAATAAAAAACTTCATATTAATATCCAATTAGCTGAAAAGTCGCACTTCGCTACGGAGTACATTCAAATTAAATACAGCTGTCAATGTATGCAATTAATGCCAAATATATATATATATATATATATATATATATATATATATATATATATATATATATATTTATAATAAATACATGCAAAATTTTATACAATTGATGTAAAGAAAACACAAAAAAATATATTTATAAAAAAATCGTAAGGGATATTTTTGTAGACAAAATAATGTAGAAGAAAATATTCAAATTAAATCAAATAGGACATACTAAATAATATAGTACAGTTAATATAGTACAGTTTGGGGGAAATATCTTTTACTGTATTTTTTTGGACTGTATTTTTTTACTGTATTTTTTAGTATTTTTTTGGATAATGTCCAATCGTCTGCTGCATCAGCAAGAAAAAAAACATTCTATTTCGTTGTTATGCATGTGACGATAAATTTATTTAACGTAATATAAAAAGAAATCACGTGATCGGCATATTTAATAAATTAAATTCTAAAATTAATCTTTAAAAATTCCCCAAAAATCAGAAAATGGAGGTAAAGATTCAAAAATGATTTCATTTTAAAGGATTTTTTATGATCTTTCTTGTGATATAAATTTTATAACCCTCAAATTATTATTTTAAATGCAAACTTAAAAAAAAGTTACTAAATCAGCTTAAAAATTTAATTTAAAAAAATCTAAGAAGAATTTTTCAAAAATCTTTCTTAGTGCATCCCTATACTATAAGAAGAATCGCCATGCAAAATTTCAGCCCTTTAGGTCCAGCGGTTTGGTCTGTACGTTGTCTGTCAGTCAGTCAGTCAGTCAGTCAATCAGTCAGTTAGTCAGACAGTCAGTTACGGAACTGTTTTATATATATATATTAAAAAAGATTCGACTGGAAATACATGCAATTGAACGTCTATAATATCAAACAGGTTTTAATTAAATTAAAAGAATATTCGAAATGGGTTAAAATTATTAATTTGACTTTTCGCACATATCTGTAGCCCGTATTTTATTTGAATAAAACATTATCATGACTGATTAACTGAAACTTTTTCTTGTCTAAAGAATTTAATTTGAAATAAAGTTAGTTATTTTTCCTAGATAAATTATAAATTATTTGTTATTTATTCATAATATGATAATTCAAAAATTTTGACAAATTGAACTTTTTCATGTGCTTTTCAAACCAAAGATTGTGTTGCATCCTGAATCAGTTCTATAGGAGTCGGTAATATAAAATATCGCTTCCGAATATGACACCACATGAAAAAACGAATTCAAAGTTCTTCCAAATATATCCAAATTTCGTTTTAATAAATGTTAGTTTGACCTTAAAAAGTGCAGCACCAGAAACGTCAAGGATTTTTTTTGTCTATTTTAGATAATGATTTCTCAACTTTAAAAAAAAATATCGTTAATTAAATAAAAATAATATTGATTCATTTAAACGTCTGAATGTAGAGAAAATTGAAATTAAAAGTTGTTTTTTAGAAGAGAAACTAATTATCGATACATCTATCATTCCATTCAACAAAAGTTTTATTAAAGTTTGTTAATAATTTAGGTGTTAGCTGACTAGTTTGTATGCAGTTCGCAATTTAGAATAAAGCACATTTTCCGAATAGATGAAAATATTCTATTGCTAGGAGAAAAACTGCGTTATAAACACTAATTCAAAGCTTTTTCGTTACTTTTTTTTACAGGAAATTTTGTTTTTAATTTCTTTTTTATTCCATGTAACTAAAGACTTGTTTCTAATTGTAAGTTTTTCTGGTGTTAGCTTTCTACTTTGCATACGATTCATAATTTTGTTTGCACCACAAAGAAGCATATTTTCTGAAAAATAAATAAATAAATAAAATGTTTCATTATAAGAAAATTAAATCTGAAGTAGAATTTTTTTTTTTGATTGTAGAATATAATTATTGTTTAATTCTAAAGCTACGCTGTACTGTTTCGGCCAAATTTTGAGCGCGCAGAAAATATATTTCTTTAAGAGCTCGAGGTAGCCTTGTGGTAGCACGCTGGTATTCGTTGCTGGGGGTGCTCGGATCTAATCCCGATGAGAGACATTAAGGGGACACAGGAGCTTCAACCTAGAATTTTTTAATTTTCAATTTTTAACTCTATATACAGAATGAGAGTAATTAGTAATTTTTTTACTACACTGAAGACCCTTATAATGCAAGATAAGGATTTTCGGCAGAATAATGCATGTATTTCAAATAAAAAATAAAATAAATTAACATTTTTCTAAATGCTCCATGCATATTTCATATCCTCTATAAATCTTAATTTTTTTAATATAAGTTTACCATATGTTTGGAAACATAATTGTGCATTAATTTTTTTCTTGTTTGAATCTAAAGTTTTAAATAACTTTTTTTTTATTCTGCTTGCTAATTTTTATGTTTTTGCATGATTTTACTTTATTTCAAGGTCTATAAATTTGAAAGTTATTTGAGGTTTTAAACAACTGTGCACAGTTTTATGACAAATACTTCAATTTACAATCTTGAGAAATTTGAAAGAAATCAGAAAAAAAATGAATGCGTATGGATAATTTAAATTTTTTTTTGAAAATTTGTGATTTTTAAAAGAAAATATTTTTGAGATTTAAGTCTTATTCTTCAAAAAATACTTATTTTTGAATCCTAAGCAAATTTAATGCAGTGAAAAAGGACGTTAATTATACTCATGTAGTATATTGAGTAAAAAATATTGAAAATTTAAAAAGTGAGGTTTAAGGTCCTTTGCGCCCTTAAATACCTTCGTGTCTAGGCTGATATGGGCATGTTAAATCCGGAGACCGTAAAGAACCTCTATGAGGTCAGAGATGGTGGGAGAGTGTACAATTCCCTCAGATGTCGCCCAAGAGGGTGAATTGTCAAAATTGAGGCAGCAACGAGCTAAGACGGACTCCCACCCTTGTTATGCTATTTAAAGAACAGGAGCCGCACACTTCAGCCCGAAGCCTATATAGACCTGGTCTGGAACTTCCAGCCAGGGGGCATTAGAAACATCAACCTGGGGATAACGGTAGCTGCCCTTATCCCCTATCTATGAATACGACATTATCCTTGTGGGCTTGGGACTTGAAAAGGAAGATCTTCTGGAGCGACCATTGTTGGTCATTGACTTCTTGAGAGTGTGCGGTATCATGGACCTAACCTAGCTCTGCCGGGTGACAAGGAGCAGCAGCAACAACAACAACAACACAACAGAAGCATCATTAACAACATATATTTCTTTATTATTAGTTATTATTCGAGTTAAGTGTGAAAAAGTGACATCAAACATTAAAAGTTATTCTCAAAGGACATTGGAATCGATTCGAATCGAATAATTTCTTAAAACTCTGTAAAAAAAAAATTATTGGCAAAATTTACTGCCGCATGAAAAACGACTAACGCATGAAATAATGTCGACTTGCAACTGTTGAGCTAACTCCTTTCCTTACACAAAGTAAATCCTCTCAAGTTCAGCTAAAGTTCTCTTGCTGACTCTATTGCGAACTAAAAAATCATAAATCTAAACTGAACACGTGCTGGTAACAGAAATAGAATTTTAATCAAAGCCACCTGTTGTTACCTGAACAACCTAAGCCCTTAAATCGTAACTTTTTTATGATGCTTTTTTTACGAGATGCTGTATTCACCAGTAGAAAGTTATGTGTTCCTCGTGTAAACTATATTTCTTCGATGGCGAGGCACTAACTTTTAGCAATATTTTACTCGTAATACATTCCATTTCGTAAGTCATCCCGGCATAATGCATTATGAACTGCCAGTGGCATGTGTTTCTGGAATTTTCAATGCAACATTCAGAATAAATGAGACGTTACTGTGTTTTATATTTCTTTAATATTTGTTCCATAGTTATGTTATCAAAGTTCTTTATTGTATTTTTGAGGTTCTGTCAGACAATTCTGGCAAATGTTCCTTTCATGTATTTTACTACGTTCAATGTTTTCAGGCATTTATTTTAACTTATAAAATGTACTCTTTGTTTAGTTTGAATTGGAGGGACTTATGTTATTGTTATGAATATTTGTTCCATAGATGTTTTATCACAGTTCTTTATTGTATTTTTGAAGTTCTGGTAGACAGTTCTGACGTATGTTCCTTTTATATATTTTACTGCGTTCAATGTTTTCAGGGATTTGTTTTAATGTATAAAATGTACGCTTTTTTTAGTTTGAATTGGAGAGACGTGATATTGTGTGAGCAAATAAGTCTGTCTGTTATGTGTATAAAATATTTATATTTGAGAATGTTTGAGACGGTAGACAGGTAATATCAAACCCAACAAGGAAATAATTTTTGTAGAATTTTTCTTTTAAATCAACAACTTTTGTTTTACTTACAAATTTGAGTGCAAGAAACTTCAACATGATTACAAGGATTTGATATTCATTGCGCGTATTCATCCTCATGACAAAAATAAATTAACATTCATATATAAAGAGTTGTCGTAAACCTGTTGTTGTGTTGTGACTCATGCCCCTTGACCGACAGTATATTGTCAGTAACGGCTATTGGGCGAAGTGATGCGGCTCCAGTTTTTAATAGCCCTACAAAGGTCGGAGTCCGACTTGGCTAAAGGACCGGTGCCGTAATTTTGAACCGAGTCAAGTGCCGAGACCAGAACACTTGACCCCGCACCTTAAGAGGTAAATTTGAGAATTTGGAGGACATTACAGCCATGACAGATCTTTCGTGCACCAGCCGCCATTAGTGTACACGATGGTGGATTTGTCAGCGACCGCTATCGAACCAGAAGCGTTCTGTCGTAAACATAGAGGCCTTTATGGGTGACGTAACACATTTCTTAATGCTCAATCAAAAGCAGAAAAGAAGGTATCCTTTGAGATTAGAGTTAAACGAAAAGGAAACTTAGCAATTTTTTTTCAGGGGTTTGATTTTTTAATTAGTTCTCGATATTTAAATAAATTGGGGAGGGTAAGAGAGCTTGGTATGATTGGCATACGCATTGTGGTGATTGAGAATCAAAGTTCCTTATGTTCTTAATAGTTATTTGGAGTGGAGACCTGTTATTATGGGGTAAACAGTTGTAACTCCTTCTGAGATTACTTGAATATTAAACGGGATTGTCTCAAAGGAAAAAAAACTAATAGATTTTCAAGATTATTTGCAAATGTTTCCTTTTAATGTTTGATTTAAAACGAGTTCATTATTGTAATTATTTTACATCTGTATATGCTATGCTTTGGATAAAAATTTAAAACGATTGCCATCTACAAAAGGATCATGTAGTTATTTTTTTTTATTTCCGAATTTTCATGTAATTAGTATTTTCTACTAAAGCTTAAAAAATGAATTTGCTCGGTAGCAGTGCTTCAATTCTTCAAAACATCAGATGTGGTTGTCTGAATGGTCAAACCACTAATGCGTTTGGAATTTATCTAGTTTCCTGTTACTGTTATTGTCTTAGAAATCAAACTGCCATCATTTGATTTGTCCGGTGAGACAATCGCAAACTTTTCCTGCTAAGGTATGAAAATTGGTTACACCTATTGGCGCGAAACTAGTTACCACCCCTAATAATTATTGAGTATTTATGAAGCTTTATCTTGAACTAAAACTGATAAGTACGCCAAGAGCTTTGTCGGGAAAAGGAAAGATTGAATGCCTTATAAATTAATCATGTTCTGCGTGGTCATTTTTGAAGTTTCGATATCTTGCGTCTATGATGTTTTACGTTTAGCTATAACATGCTAACAATGTGAGATAACTATACTGACTCCTAAATAACTATATCACACTTTGGCGTGATCAGTAACTATATCAGACTTTGAAAAACATGCAAAATAATTCCATATCACAAAGACGTATAACGATGTAAAATAATTTTATAAGATATATGCCTAATTGTATGTAAATAGGAAGTTAAAAGGATATAGTTGTACATATATAAAAGGATTATATATTACTGAATATTTTGCATCACGATCAAACGGGTTATCCTACTTTGAAATGAAAAACACAACGTAAAATGAAGATCCCGCGTTAATAGAATCAAATTTGAACTCATGACAACTAGAATGCACATACATTTTACTACACATATAACATCCATATTCAAATAGTTGATCATGATATTTTTTTTTGTGTTTATGCCAGTAGTATACAACAAAATAGCCGGTTAGGTCTGCAGCAATGAACATGTCGATTTCGGATAACTTTTCAGTCGATAGCGCCAGTTTCTGAATTCTTACCCCATGTGTCAAAGATCGCCCATGCCCATATATCAATTTATCTTCACATTGTTATAACACAGCCTGCAATGCGTGCATAAAAATACAGTTAAACACGTGAAATTCTTAAATCATTAACTTTAATCATACTTCCCCATTTAACACTCACATTCCGCATTCTGTCTGTAACTTGTTCATCTTTTGAAAACTTTCTCTGTCTACATACTTTGAAAAAACCTTTCTGGAGTTTATTGGGAAAACTTTCGAAGATCCGAAAGATGTAAATGTTTTATTATATATATATATATATATATATATATATATATATATATATATATATATATATATATAAAAGTTCCGTAACTGACTGACTCACTGACTAGCTGACTGAAATACAAACATACAAAGAACAGACCAAACTGCTGGACCTAAAGGACTGAAATTTTGCATGACGATTCTTCTTATACTGTAGGGGTGCACTAAGAAATATTTTTGAAAAATTCTTCTTAGATTTTTTAAAAATAAATTAAGCTGTTTTTGTAACTTTTTTAAGTTTGCATTTAAAATAATAATTTGAGGGTTATAAAATTTCTATCACGAGAAAGATTATAAAAATTTCTTCAAAATGAGGTCATTTTGAATCTTTACCTCCATTTTTTGATTTTTGGTGAATTTTTAATGATCAATTTTTAGAATTTAATTTATTAAATGCTGATCACTTAAATTCTTTTTCTGGTACTTTAAATAAATTTATCGTCACGTGCATAACAACTAAATAGACAAAAAAAATAGTTTTTTTCCTTGCTAATGCAGCAGACGATTAGACATTATTAAAAAAATATTAAAATACAGTAAAATATATGTTCCCCAAACTGTAGTATATTAACTGTACTATATTCTTTAGTATGTCCTATTAGATTTAATTTGAGTATTTTTTTCTACATTATTTTGTCTATAAAAATATCCCTTACGATTTTTTTTATAATATATATATATATATTTTTTACATCAATTGTATACATTGATCGTCGTACTTATTATATATCTTGCTATTAATAGCTAAAGGTAAACAAATGTTAGTTTGTCAGTCATCAGACACGGGGACGGGCTAATCTCGCAAACCGAGCATAGCAGGATATCGCGACTAGTACCGATATACGCGGACAGACGAGACGCGTGCACTGATGCTATTCTCAACTTTCAAGACTTTAAACTTTTTAAATTATTAAATTAAAACCACCGAACTCAAAAGAAGCGGAGAGCAGAAACAGCTGACATTCCGGGTAGGCCAGCTCCTTTCCGTTTCGCAAATTTCCACTATTTTCATGCATGCAAAATTAAACTTTTCCGTCCACCAATCGACATTTTTTTTATTTCCACGTGTTTTACATCTATTCATCTTTAAGGATATACACATTTTTATAAGGTTAAAAAAGTTTTTCAATGCAAACGAAGCTTTTTCCCCCAAAGGAGTTTTCCGAATTTCACGAAATCGACAATTTTGATGGATAAATATTTAGGTTTTCTGCACCTATTAATGTCAATTTTAAGATTTATCGGCATTTGATAGATGTTCAGCTTCCAAAATATACCAAATACATTTAATAAAAAAAATGTTTTCACTCTAATAAAGCGTACTTGCAAAACACACATCTGAAATTTCCCGCGCTGATCACCATAGTATCTTAATGTAACTGCATGAGATACTATGGTGAGTATCTCATGCAGTTACATTAAGATACTATGGTGATCAGCCATGCAGTTACATTAAGATGTAATGTAACTGCATGCAGATCTCATGCAGTTACATTAAGATAGTATGGTGATTTGCCGAGTTCCTAATTGTTCGACTTGTTATTTTACTCACAAATAATTCGAGCAAAACGTGAAATTTTTTTCTAATTAATGAGCAACTGATGAGGATTCTTCGGCCACCAATTTTGAATTCATTAAAACTGTCTTTCTATTTTTTTAAGCACTCCCCCCCCCCCTCCCCATCAGATTTAACATTGCCAAATTTCACCGAAGTAACGGTGGCTCTGCGGTATCGCTCCTAACGTCTAATCCTAAAGTCCCGGGTACGAAAACAGCCGCCATCGGTTGCCAGAACATCTTTTACTTCAATTCGCTCTGCATGCGAGCTGTATGCAAATTTATCTATTATTTATATTTCAGTCCGGTTCCTAGGTTTCTGGAATAATCCTCACACTTCCGGTGGGAATGTCGGGAACGTTCCGGAGGTGTATTTTAGGTGATGTTCCCCGCATTCTGGTCAATAAAATCTGTTCTGATCTACGCTTCGTGTCATTTCCGTATTCCCCGAAATCATCGTGAGAATATTTTCATTCGGCCATGTTGCCAAAAGGAAAAATTATTAGTTGAGAACGAGTCATTTAATAATTGAAATCCAAAAATAAATTTGAAGTACCAGAAATAATTTTAGTTTTAGAAAAGGAGAAGTTAAAGCCTTTAGAATTTTTTTCTAATTGAATGAGCTTTGTTGTTTAAAATGCAAAATTTGAAAATTAATTTTAAATAATTATTTTTTTTTTAAATCTAATATATTTTTAAAAGTGATTAAACAGTCTTTAATCTTTAAGATATAAAACCATTTCATTTTAAATCAAAAAAGCAACACATCGGGTTGCCACTCAACTAGTATGTATATATATATATATATATATATATATATATATATATATATATATATATATATATATATATATATATATATATATATATATACACTCAAGAGCCAAAACATTATGACCACCTGTCAATAACGAGTTGGCCCACCTTTGGCGCGCAACACAGCTTCAACCCGCCTTTGCATGGATGCCACAAGTCCTTGGTAGATGGCCGAAGACAGATTGTACCAGATGTTTAAGCAACGGTCACGCAAATCCGAGATATTGCGAATTGGTGGTCTTTGAACTCTGAGCTGCCGTCCCATGACATCCCAAATGTGTTCTATCGGATTGAGATCCGGTGAGTTAGACGGCCAGGACATTAACTGGAATTCAGCATCATGTTCCTGGAACCACTCCAACACAATTTTAGCCTTGTGACACGGGGCGTTGTCCTGTTGGAACCTTCCATTTCCAGCTGGAAAAACAGAGGCCATGTAAGGGTGCAACTGGTCCGCAATGATGTTCAGATACTCTGTAGCATCCATGGTCTGTTCTACCACAACCACGGGTCCCAGAGACGCCCAAGAGAACGTCCCCCAAAGCATAATACCGCCACCACCGACCTGTGTATGACCTACTTTACATTGAGGGAGCAACAGTTCGCCTGGAAGATGGCGTATCCTGACACGGTCATCGGAGTGATGAATTACAAACCGTGATTCATCTGACCAGGCAACTCTCTTCCACTGATCCATGGACCAGTCGCGATGATCCCGGGCCCAGCGCAGGCGCAGTTGGAGATGACGCTTGATCAGCAAAGGCACACGAGTGGGACGTTTGCTGCGTAGCCCCATATCCAACAGTGTCCGCTGAACAGTGTGCTGCGATACTATTCTACTTGGCCCTGCATTGTATTGGGCTGTCAGCTGATCCACTGTCTGGCTCCGGTTTTGCTTCACCATGCGAGACAGTCTCCGACGACCTTTTTCTTTGATAGCGTGTGGACGTCCAACACCATGTCGTCTACTACTGGTTTCACCGTCATTCATCCACTTTGCATAAGTACTAACAACTGTAGGTCGCGAACAACCCACGAGTCGTGCAGTTTCGGAAATACTTGTTCCGAGCCTTCGAGCCATTACAATCTGCCGTCTATCAAAGTCGCTTAGATCCGCAGCCTTTCCTATCACACACAGAAGTAAGTGAAAGAATGATTCTTCAGACTCTCCAGCAGCAGTTAAATACCACTTCCACCTGATCACGTGCCTTCCACGTCATCCAGGCGAATTCATTGCAAAATGTAGGGGTGGTCATAATATAGGGGTGGTCATATATATATATATATATATATATATATATATATATATATATATATATATATATATATATATATACAGGGTGTCCATAATAAAAATCCCACTTTCAAAAGGCTGCAAAAAAAGAACCACTGGTCAGAATGACTTCAAATTTGAACTGAATATACTGGAAGAAGGGGGAAACGATTTGGCATAATAAAAAAAGTTCCAACATGTATCAATAGTCTCCTGTATCATGGCGCTATAAAATTTTGGAACTTTTTTTTATTATGCAAAATCGTTTCCCCCTTCTTCTAGTATATTCAGTTCAAATTTGAAGTCATTCTGACCAGTGGAACTTTTTTTTGCAGCCTTTTGAAAGTGGGACTTTAATTATGGACGCCCTAGGTCATAATTATGGACAGTCCCACTTTCAAAAGGCTACAAAAAAAAAGAACCACTAGTCAGAATGACTTCAAATTTGAACTGAATATACTGGAAGAAGGGGGAAACGATTTGGCATAATAAAAAAAGTTCCAACATGTATCAATAGTCTCCTGTATCATGGCGCTATAAAATTTTGGAACTTTTTTTATTATGCAAAATCGTTTCCCCCTTCTTCTAGTATATTCAGTTCAAATTTGAAGTCATTCTGACCAGTGGAACTTTTTTTTGCAGCCTTTTGAAAGTGGGACTTTAATTATGGACGCCCTAGGTCATAATTATGGACAGTCCCACTTTCAAAAGGCTACAAAAAAAAAGAACCACTAGTCAGAATGACTTCAAATTTGAACTGAATATACTGGAAGAAAGGAGAAACGATTTGGCATAATAAAAAAAAAAGGTTCCAAAATGTTACAGCGCCATCTGATGATACACTTTGGAACTTTTTTTTATTATGCCAAATCGTTTCCACCTTTTTCCAGTATATTCATTTCAAATTTAAAGTCATTCTGACCAGTGGTTCTTTTTTTGCAGCCTTTTGAAAGTGGGACTTTAATTATGGACGCCCTAGGTCATAATTATGGACAGTCCCACTTTCAAAAGGCTACAAAAAAAAGAACCACTAGTCAGAATGACTTCAAATTTGAACTGAATATACTGGAAGAAAGGAGAAACGATTTGGCATAATAAAAAAAAAGGTTCCAAAATGTTACAGCGCCATCTGATGATACACTTTGGAACTTTTTTTTATTATGCCAAATCGTTTCCACCTTTTTCCAGTATATTCATTTCAAATTTAAAGTCATTCTGACCAGTGGTTCTTTTTTGCAGCCTTTTGAAAGTGGGACTTTAATTATGGACGCCCTAGGTCATAATTATGGACAGTCCCACTTTCAAAAGGCTACAAAAAAAAAGAACCACTAGTCAGAATGACTTCAAATTTGAACTGAATATACTGGAAGAAAGGAGAAACGATTTGGCATAATAAAAAAAAAAGGTTCCAAAATGTTACAGCGCCATCTGATGATACACTTTGGAACTTTTTTTTATTATGCCAAATCGTTTCCACCTTTTTCCAGTATATTCATTTCAAATTTAAAGTCATTCTGACCAGTGGTTCTTTTTTTGCAGCCTTTTGAAAGTGGGACTTTAATTATGGACGCCCTAGGTCATAATTATGGACAGTCCCACTTTCAAAAGGCTACAAAAAAAAGAACCACTAGTCAGAATGACTTCAAATTTGAACTGAATATACTGGAAGAAAGGAGAAACGATTTGGCATAATAAAAAAAAAGGTTCCAAAATGTTACAGCGCCATCTGATGATACACTTTGGAACTTTTTTTTATTATGCCAAATCGTTTCCACCTTTTTCCAGTATATTCATTTCAAATTTAAAGTCATTCTGACCAGTGGTTCTTTTTTTGCAGCCTTTTCAAAGTGGGACTTTAATTATGGACACCCTGTATATATATATATTTATTTACTTTTTTTTGCATTAATTGCATACATTGACCGTTGTATTTAATTTGATTGTACTCCTTAGCGAAGTGCGGGTTTTCAGCTAGTATATATATATATATATATATATATATATATATATATATATATATATATATATATATATATATATATATATATAGTAGGGTGAGAGAGAGACACATTTCATACTTGAATATAAAAGACAAAAATCGAATGCTATTTATTCTTGCAATCTTTTTAAATTTAAGGTGTTTTCGGTCATGGAAATTGAAGCAACATCAGCTACAGCAATTTAAAATCGTGTTCTTTGGCTATAATTTTAAAACTGCACAAAAAAAACACAAACTAAACATATATAAGAATAGGCCTGCAATTACTGTTAATCGCTGACTGATGTCTTAAGCAAGCGAAGTGCGAAAATGAATTCCTCTTCTTACAGCAAGAAAACTATATTTAGAAAAAAGATTACGAAAATGATGCCAAGGGGGGTAGTCATTCGTGATATTTATATATAGCCATATCTCTGTTGAAGTATAGTTAAAAACAAAACGCATCTGTAGACATTCATTTAGGCCTATTAATATTTTGAAAAACACGTGTGATAGAGAGGGGAAAAAAAAGAATGTAATTACAGAAAATTGGTCTGAACTTTTATGCATCCTCGAATAGAAAGCTAAAAGAATATTTTATTTTCTACTCGGATAGGTGCGAAGTTATAATTTTCAAGGTTCGGACGGAATGTTCGTAAACAATGAACAATAAAGATAAGAAAAAGTATTGTTTACTAACGTTAACGCATGGAAGGCTTAACCGCTACAAAAGTTATCGCAATCTATCGTGTGAGCGAGGTTGAAAAATGAATGAGATTTTGACATTCCATGCCAATATAAAAACTTTGTGTTTATCCGCGGACTTTAATATTCGAATTTTTTAAAAGAAATATGTTGTTGCAACCGGAAGTAATTATTTTCAAACAAAGGTTTCTGATTCACCATGAATCGTACAGATTTGCGTAAAACATGAATTCGAAATTACATTTTCCATTTCAAATGTTTAGGAAAGATTTTGGGGGTCCTCGACACATTAAAAAAAAAATTATTTATTGAGTTAAAATTTTGAACGTTTTTGTGATGGTCAACTATATAATTTGTAAACAAAATCACATCATAAAATTTCTCAAAACATTTTTAAAAAATTTAAAATTTAAAATTTTTAATAAAAGTCGGGTAATTTAAAATCCTTATAACTCGAAATATTATTTGTCGAATTTCAAAATTTTTTCATTTAACTATACAGAAATATATAAGTTTTAATTTTAATTCAGAATTTTTTGAAATATTAATTTTTAAAGAAATTAAAAATATTTAGATTATAAATTACAAAATAAATTATGCAACATATTTACTTTTGAAAATATGATTTTTAAAATTTTTTTTTCAAATTTGCTGAATCAAAATTAAAGTAAAGTAATTGAAAAAGACATGTTCCAAGTTTCAACCATTTATCTTTAACGGTTCTTGACTTATAACAATTTAATGACGAGAAATGGGGGGAAAACCCTTCATGCCGAAAAACGCACTTACAGATTTAAACAACGATTGGCTACTATTAGAATGTTGCCAAAAAATAATAATGATAATAATTTATCGTGTTCTAATAAAGATAGAAAAATGATTTAAACGTTATTTTAAGCTTAAAAGAACAAAAAAAATTTAATGCAATAAAATTTTTTTCGAAAATTCGAACAATTTTGTGTCCCGGACCCCCTTAACTTAGTTCAAGATCTAATACAGTAAAACTTCTCTGGAGACCACCCCTCTAAACGGCCATATTTTTTCAGAACCGATCCAAGACTCCATAGAGGAAATATTACCGAAGAAGCCTCTTTTCGACGGCCTCCCCTCAAAACGGCCATTTCTTTTCGGAACCATAACTGGCAGCTATAGATAATTTTCCCTGTTTATACAAGGAAACTTCTTTGTGGCTGTAAATTGGCTCGGTAATCAGTTCGGAGTTCAAAACTGAACTTGCTAATGGATTTGTCTGCTTCAAATACAAAGTTTCTTGGTCTTTTATTTTTAATTTTTGGAGCAATTTACCCAACATGTTAGCCGCAGGCATTTTTTAATTTACTCATATCAAGGACTTGAATTTTTTAAACGTCTCTCTACCATATGCATCCTATGGTCCATTAATCGCCTTTCTTAGTTTTCATTCGTGGTGTGCTATAAAAATGACTACTTGCGAATCCCCTTCTCCATACCTTGACGCCGTGATTGTGCAGATGGAATTTTCCTTATCCTCCCCAGATCTCCAATTTCCCTGTTAACCTTTTCCTTTACGGGGTGGGACAGCATGTATCCCAAGAATATGAGCCCAAGAATGTATATATATATATATATATATATATATATATATATATATATATATATATATATATATATATATATATATATATATACAGTGGAATCTCGATCGATCGTTTTCGGATCCATCGTTTTTCCGTATGTGTCGTTCATTTTATCCAGTCCCAACGATCATACTGCTTTGTCATGTTTCCACATCTATCGTTTTCCCGCATTTATAGTTCATTTCAATCGTTCCCTTGAAAAAGGATAGATCGAGATCCCACTGTAAATATATATATATATATATACAGTGGAATCTCGATCGATCGTTCTCGGATCCATCGTTTTTCCGTATGTGTCATTCATTTTATCCAGTCCCAACGATCATATTGCTTTATCATGTTTCCACATCTATCGTTTTCCCGCATTTATCGTTCATTTCAATCGTGCCCTTGAAAAACGATAGATCAAGATTCCACTGTATATATATATATATATATATATATATATATATATATATATATATATATATATATATAGATAGATAGATAGATAGATAGATAGATAGATAGAGACGTATAGATATATAATTACTAATAATATTAATTCTTAATTATACGCGTCCTAATGGAAATAGTTAAAAACGTCCTAATGGAAAGTTTTCATACTTAAATTTTAGTATGAAATATAAAGAATGAAAAAAAAACTGATTCGTATGATTTCACAGCTTTTGTTACCTTTCGAGTCAGTTATAGCAAGGATAAAGTATACAGTGCTACAGTTAGCTCCATTCTAAAGAGGGAATCGGAAAAATATGTCCCGTAAGCTAAAGGTTAAATTACGGGTTGTTTTCCTTTGTATTTCTCTAAATACAGATTAGTAAGTGCATATATGTTTGAATTATGGTTTTTGCATATGAGGGTAGACGTTTACATGAAGAGCGCATAGTTTTAAAAATATTAAGTTTGACAGTCATTAATTTCTTACAGGGTTTTAAATTACTGATGTCTTTTAGAAAACAATTTTGGATTTCTTTTTGGTCAAAATGGATAAATTAAAAGATTTTTGAAAAACGCGCGCTTTGCATTTAAAGATCTGTTTTCAAATGCATTTCATACAATTAAAAAAAATAAGCATATTCAAATCTGTAGTTAGAAAAATACCACAGATTAATCCTGAAATTTCGCAAGGTCTAATATAGCATCACCTTAATCAGGTATTTCAAGTACCCTAACAGAGGTGAATGCCAAAATTCTCAAATGTACAGCTGTATTATTTAGCATTGTAATGCATTACAGGTATTGGTGTTAGAAATATTTACTCTCCTGGTAAGGTTATCCCTTAAATTAAGCATAAATAAACTGAAAAAAATTATTAGATCGTCCAATTGAATCTTCACCAACTCTGAACTTTTTCTTCACCAAGATGTTTTTTCCCTTCCTCTCAATGACCAGATGGAATAAGAATCTACTGCTCTTGAATCAATGTCCATTGACCTTTAAACTCCAAACCCCTCAAAGAAAGGCATTGGATATACATTGATACGTTAGAGAGAAGGAAGTTAAAATGTAAGAAATATGTTTTATTTTTAAATTTCAATAAATGTAAGGCCCGAGATAGCCTAGTCGTAGCTCATCGACTTTCGGCGCCGAGGGTGCTCGGTTCCGAATCTCGACAAGCGCCATTAAGTACCTTCGTGTCTAGGCCGTATATGGGTACGTTAAATCCGTATACCGAAAAGTCCTTCTATAAGGTCAGAGAGGATGGGTGAAGGTATGATCCCCCAAATTATAGTGGCGCCTAGCGAAGTCGGACTCCAACCCTTGAGGTGCTATTGTTAACCGTAGCCGCACTCTTTCAGTCCGCAAAACCTTTATGGACAACCTTTAGCAACAACAACAATTTCTACCGACGCGGTACCTGATACAAGCAATGGAACTTACAAACTAAAGTTGTCTTTTCCAAAAAAGAAAAACTATTAACTTCTTGTACCTGTAAAATAAACAAAAGTTAGTTTAATGTAGCTAAATGTTCAATGTACGAAAAAAATGATACCTAAGAATAGAGCACGGAAGGTCAATATAATTGCAAGATACTGATAACCAAATTCAGATGACGGACTAGTCATCGAGATTGTACGATCCAAAATAAAACCTGTATAGTAGCCTGAAACGTTGAACAGCACAATTAAAAAGTATATGCTGATAATGTGTTTCATTCAGTCATAGCTTTTAAAATAATTTTATCATAAGAAATAATACCTTTTTCAATGATACAATTGAATTTTAATATAATTCTGTTATACAAGTGTTATTATATACTTATACATGTATTGTTATTCTAGAACTATTATTCAAGCAAAGTATAGAGGAGTATTATTATATTGTGTTGTTATACAAGATATAGGGTTATTTTACTCTGTTTTCTAAATTTAACCACCCACTGTCAGTAAGCATTATAGGGAGACAATAGAAATCCTTAATGGCTATTCTCGCCTTCTAATAATTGTCAAAAACTGTATTTTATACTTTGGCTTTCAGTGGCCAAAAATGTTAAAGAGAGAGATATAAAAATTTTTTTCAATGCCACAGGCCCCTCAAAATTTATAATTTTTTTATTCTACAAAGTTTTCATTATTTTAGTTATTTATAATTATTTTTCGTCACTAAAAGGTTGTTTTTAATTCCTCTTAATCCTTTATTTCTAATAGTGGATAAAAATTACATGTATGAAAATATTAAATCAGTCAAAATACTAAGATTAGTCGTATGTGCAGCACGTGACTGAAAACACTATTTTTCATTCCTTTTTAGGAGGTTTTTGTCAACTTTTCAGAGAAAGTAGTTACTTCCAACATTTAAAATAATGCCATTGTTTCTCTTGGAGTTTAGAAACAATTTAGAATGAAAATATTGGTCGTAAATTAACGAAAATGACTTCAAAAGATAATTTAAAGTTTCTCTTTTTTTTTTCTTCAATCATCTTTTTTCTAGAGCACTTCGAAATTTTTTTAAATCATTTTTCTGAAGCATGAAAAGATTCCAAAAACCTGAACAGGCCCAAGAGTATAAGAACTAAAGAAGTGAAAAAAATACTTTCATTTCATATATCTGAGAAATTGTAATAAAATAATAGTATAATTTTACATTTTAATTGGAATTAAAAGTGCCGATATAGCTGTAATTAAACTTCCAATATTAAATTTTTTTGTGAAACTTCTTTTTATAAATTGAATCCTTTTTTTTTAGATTTTACTATTCAAGCTCAGCATTTATGATATCATCCTATACAATTACTCAATCGAACATAGAAACAATTTAACAATTTCAAAATACGGAAGAAGGAAATGCTACATTTTGTTTCTGAGTTTAATGCACAAACATTATGCAAACCCCATTTCAATTAACTGAGCCTCGTAAACACACTTAAAACAAGCAGGACTAACAAAGCATCGCTGTCGAAAAAATATGCATAATAAAAAGAGGTATCTAAGAAATAATACCCCTGGTGATTATTTTATACTTCGAATGAGAAAGTAGAGAGTTTTGCAAAAACATAGTTTTTAAACCTCTACTGTCAGATTCTTTGCATCCATAATTATTGATAAATTGTATGAAAAAATAGTAGTATTTTTATACACTAAAAAGTAAATCCTTTTAAGAATCCCGAAAGAGGAAAAAATATCAGTTAAGTCAATTTATTATTTGATGGATTAGAAAAACTACTGATTTAGTTAGTACTTTTACAAAGGCTCATTAGCATTTTAAAAGCAAATCTTTCCTTATTATTAGAAGTCAACTGTTATAAACTGATATTTCTATTTTTCCAATCCACTTTAAAATGTTTTATTTGGCAAAAAATCTTAATCAAAATCCAACCTCTACCACTAAAATAATCTACATCAACATTTATGTTGGCATATAAAATCACAAACATTTATGTTCAAATACATAACCACGAGGGTGGTTTAGTATGATAAGTGACTTTTAAAGACAAACATAATTACTTGTTATTTGATACCTTTGTTTTCAAAATTATTCGAAACATGTACTGTTTCATCAGAGATTAAGATAACAAGAGGTTTACTCAATTATTTTTTGGTGTCAGTTTCATACCCAAAGCCTCTCACCTGAAATTTTTTTTTCCAAATAATTTACTAAGACAAAACATTCTAATACAAACCGAGGGTTCATATGATCAAACATTCTCCGCTAAGAAAACTTTAAATATTTTATTGAATACTATTTCTTACTTAATGGATATTTTTAGTTTATACTTGTATTATAAGAAGTGTTTTTATTCACGGAGTTAAAGTTTCTGGAAAATCATCATATAGAAATATTTACTTTCGGTACTCGAAATGAGAAACATTTTTACAATGTTATTTAACGAAAATGTATTGATAAAATTGCTTTGATTTAAGAATAGCATTTAGACTAATGAAGTTGATTTCTAATCCAATGTAAAGGTCTAATTCAAAAACCATCAAATTTTTTGCGTATTTGTACAGGACACGGATCTATACACATAAAATTTAAAGAAATTTACTAAATTAAAAATAATTTAACGTCAAGTCTGAATAAGTTGTTTTAAAATATACTACTATTATTTCTCATTTTAAGATGAACATTTTTCTAGGTATTGTATTTTCATATCTATTTGTTCATGTTATCCAAATTATTATTTTGCAAGTTTTCTTTATGACATATTTATTTTGCAAAACAGACTGAAAACGTAGGCAATTTTATAAAAAAAATTTAAGGCTTTAATTTTTTTATGTGTAGCAATTTCATTTAATGCTTCAAGCTTTTAGAGGTATTTAGCTTTTCAATATTTAATATCGATGAATTTCAAATTTTTTCTCATTTAAATATTACTGAAAAGGGACTCTATCTAGAATAACATCTATGATGCGAGAAAAAGGGGCATTTTCACCCATTAAAACTTTTGTCTGCAATACTGGGCTTCAGATTTGCAATTTTCATCATTATTTATGGCTGCTGTGAACTCACCTATTGGATTCCCTCACCACATTGTTAACCTATGGAGAAAATACGTCCAAAGATTGCCGACTTGGATTTAAAGAACTGTAATAGAGAAAGAAATTTTACACCTTGCTACTTTTTTCACATTTAAAAAAAAATGCAACTAATATTTTAAAATTAAAAATTTTCGGGGGGGGATCTAGTATAGTGTGTTTTAAACGCTCATACATTCCTTTGGTGGACGATATTCATAAAAAGAGTCCTGATGCAAGGGGCAGAAATGTTCAGGCTATCTGAAAATACCCTTTTTATTGGATTATTGACATGAAATTTGGTTATCAGATGATAGTTCGACGATAAAATACAGCAGACGTAGTATTTAAAAATTATTTTTGAATGTAACTTATTAAATAAATATTGGGACAATCTCTCTACTTACGTTCATATGATAAGTTAAGTACCGACTAACTATTTGTTGAGTACTATAAATTTAATGCAGTCAGTGTTTATGCTATGGAGTACTTTAAGCTTGATCACGCCATATCATTGCCACATGTTTAAAGAAAAAAAAGCACCACTAGAGAATAGGTATGCTTGGCTTAAATTCCCCATGGCCCGCCTGTAAAAAAATTACAAATGCTTATTTCAACTTGGAAAGAACACATTTCTCATCCCCACAGTGGTATCTGAAAAACATTATATATAGTACCTTAAACATTATATAAACACTAGCTGAAAACCCGCAAATTCACTACGGAGTACATTCAAATTAAATACAACGGTCAATGTATGCAATTAATGCCAAAAAAATAAATATACAAGGTGTGCCCATAAAGAAACCGGGCAATTTTTTATAAATAAGAAAAATTTTACTCATTTACAAATAAATTTATCTCCTTCAAAATAATCGCCAAAGGAGTCTATACAATTTTCCCAACGTTTCTTCAAGTTATCGAAACACTGTTTATAAGCCTTGGAACTAACGGTTAACAAAATACGCGTAACATTTGATTTAATATCCGAGACTTTTTCAAATCTCTGTCCTTTCATGGTCACCTTAAACTTAGGAAAAAGGAAAGAAAGAGCTGGCGATGAGTCGGTAGAATATGGTGGGTGATTTATCACTGTAATTGAATGCTTAGCAAGATATTGTTGTACAGAAATTGCTGTATGGGGCCTAGCATTATCGTGTAAAAGAAAACATTGCCCAGAATCAAACAGTTCCTTCCTAACTCACCTTATCCTGTTTCTTAATCTAAAAAGCAACTCCTTGTAAAAATACCGATTAATTGTTTGATGTTCAGTAACAATTTCGGGGTGAATAAGTCCTTTGTAATCAAATAATGCAATCAGCATCACCTTAGTCTTTGATTTTGACATCCGTGCTTTTTTTGTATGGGAAAAGACGCTCCATTCCGCTGTGCATTTTGTGTTTTTGTTTCTGGGTCGTATTGTAGATACCACGTCTCATCTCCTGCTATAAAACACTTTAAGAAATTGTTGTCCTGTTGTGAAGTAGTCAGCAAATATTCAAAGCAAGCTTTTCTGTCTTCTTTTTGCTGTTCTGTCAAAATCCGAGGCACAAATCGAGAACAAACCTTTTTCATTTTCAGATTTTCAATTAAAATTAATCTACAGCTTTCTTTGCTTATCCCAAGAATGTCTGAAAGTTTCTGAGTTGTTACACGTCTATCAGCTTTTACCGAAGAACAAATTTTCTCCACATTTCCCCTATTCTTTGAAGTTGAAGGGCGTCTGAGTTGAAGGGCGTTGAAAGAACCCTGTCTTTGGTTCATCTTCAATGCTTTCTCGTCCACATTTAAAGCGGCTGTACCACTCATACACTAGTGGTCTTGATAACGATGCATCACTATATACTGTTCGATTCATATATAAAGTTTCGGCAGCAGATTTACCTAATTTGTAACAAAACTTAATGTTACAACGTAGCTCCCTTCCGAAGCAAATTTTTTTGTACAATGCCTTCTCAGTAAATGAAAATTACTACGGCGTTTTGATACGCAAACGACTAAATAACCATTTTAAAACTGGCTTTAACAAGAGTTGAGATGTCACTCTTTCTAGCTAGGGGGCTATTTCTTTCCCTTTTTTATTTTATAGTTTGATCTTTTAATTTGTCCGGTTACTTTATGGGCACACTTTGTGTATATATATATATATATATATATATATGGGATATTTTTATAGACAAAATAATGTAGAAGAAAATATTCAAATTAAATGTAATAGGACAAACTAAAGAATGTAGTACAGTTAATATAGTACAATTTGAGGAACATAATATCTTTTATTGTATTTTAATATTTTTTTGGATAATGTCCAATCGTCTGCCGCATTAGCAAGAAAAAATTTTTTTTTCTCTATTTAGTTGTTATGCACGTGACGATAAATTTATTTAAAGTACCTTTAAAAGAAATCACGTGATCAGCATTTAATAAATTTAATTATAAAGATTAATCTTTAAAAATTCTCCAAAAATCAGAAAATGGAGGTAAAGATTCAAAAAAGATCTCATTTTAAAGGAATTATTATGATCTTTCTCGTGATATAAATTTTATAACCCTGAAATTATTATTTTAAATGCAAACTTTAAAAAAGTTACTTAAACAGCTTAAAATATAATTAAAAAAAATCTAATCAGAATTTTAAAAAAATATTTCTTAGTGCACCCCTACACTATAAGAAGAATCGCCATGCAAAATTTCAGCCCTTTAGGTACAGCGGTTTGGTCTGTGCGTTGTATGTCAGTCAGTCAGTCAGTTACGGAACTGTTTTATATATATATAGATTAAATACCACTATTATTTAAATATGAAAATATTCATATTTTTTCTATTCATTTTCTTTAATGTGAAAATGCCCCAAGGTGTAAATTTTTTTTCTCTATTACGCAGTACAATTAAAAAATATCTAAGTCGGCAATCCTTGGACACATTTTGTCCATAGGGTGACAAAAGGGTTTTGTCCATAGGGTTATCATTGTGGTGAGGGAATCCACTAGGATGAGTTCGTAGCAGCCTTAAATAATGATGTGAATTGCAAATCTGAAGCCAAGTGTTGCAGACAAAAAAAATTAATGTTTGAAAACACCTCTTTTATTGGATTATTGGCATTTATGTAGGTGTAAATAGTAGATAAATTCCTCCGCAGGTTAACATTGAGGTGAGCGAATCCAATAGGGTTAGTACGTAGTAGCCTTAATCACTTGAGTTTCTTTCTTTATACTCACACGGCGGTTAAAGAGAGTCAGAGAGAAAATTAAAAAATAGTAGCTTCTCACTCTTCAGAAACATCAAGGCTTGTTGGAAAAAAAAATAAGGAACTTTCAATAATCCAGTTTTTTGCATATTTTTCAAAAAGCATCTGATAAGCAAAATAGTTCCTAAAATAAATCTCATCCAAGTTTAATTCCCGGAGTCATCCACGTATTTATGTATGTTCTTGAACGATTTCAATCCTTTACCACGGAATCTTAATATTCAATCTCTCACATACCCATCCTTCCTGATTTCTACACTCTTCACAAGGTCGTTTTTTTTTTGGAATTTCAGCCTTCGACGGGTACGTCTGAAGCCTCAATTTCTCAGAATTCCACTGATATTGTTACATACTTTTGGCAAAGTCTCAGTCTCTTCACGCGCATACTTCTATGCTAGACTTCACCCATTGCCTGGGGCCTGAGCTCGCAAGTTCGTAGAGTATATATATCAGGAGGATGGGTATCGGAAGGCATAACTGAGGGGATTTACTGCTGATATGAAATTCATATTCTCCATCTTTGCGGAACACGATGTAAATTGGTCACCCGCTCGCTAGAGATTTCGCCTGTTTACGAGACGACGGTTATCTTGGGGCCCATCTACGGCGATAACATGAAAAAAATGGCTTGCAGCTTCAACGCTTCGCTCTTAGGTACGAGACAAATGTTACGGAAGTAAGGCATGGGCTGCGAAGCTGAAAGAACCCATAAGGCCATCGAAATTAGCAGAACGGGAAAAAAATCCTCGCCTTTTTTTATTTCACACCGCGCGCCAGAACTCTTAGTGGAATATCTTTAATAAGTAACGGTCTTGAAAAAAAGAAGTTGAATAGAAAATCACATAAGATTGTTGCTTGGGTTTGAATACTGAAAGAATGGACTTTTTTCAGATAAAATAAATATTCTAGATTTTAACCTTTAAAAGTAGTACATTTGGGAATCTGTTACCACTATTTTAGCATCCGAGGTTCCCCACGGATTGAAACTGAAACTAACAAGTAATAAAACCATTCATAGTATATGAAGGCCTTATTTGAATAGTGGTCCAACTCCACTTTTAAAAAAAGGGAGTTAGCCTCACTTTCATGTTCATACAAGTCATTCCTATCTTATTTTTAAACTGGTACACCTCCAGCCTGTTTCTGCTGCCAACAGAGGGCATTACAAATCTGACTTCAGCAGTCATTCCTCGGCACTCATTAGACTTAAAATAAGTATTCTAGATTTTAACCTTAAAAAGTAGTACATTTGGGAATCTGCTACCACTATTTTAGCATCCGAGGTTCACCACGGATTGAAAAAAAAACTGACACTAACAAGTAATAAAATCATTCATATATGAAGGCCTTATTTGAAAAGTGGTCCAACTCCATTTTTTTAAAATGAAGTTAATCCCACTTTCATGTTTAAAAAAGTCATTTCTATCTTATTTTTAAACTGGTACACCTCCATATTATTTCTGCTGCCAACACAGAGCATTACAAATCAGACTTCAGCAGTCATTTCTCAGCACTTATTAGACATTAAGGCTCTGTATCTCAAAATGAACAAGAATGGAGTTTGGACCACTGTTCAAATAAGGCCTTCATATTTAATAGTTCCTTTTATGAGGTCAGAGATCCTTATATGAATAGTGGTCCAACTCCACTCCAAAAAAAATGGAGTTAGCCTCACTTTCATGTTCATACAAGTCATTTCTATCTTATTTATAAACTGGCACACCTCCAGCTTATTCCTGCTGTCAACAGAGGACATTACAAATCAGACTTCAGCAGTCATTTCTCAGCAGTCATTAGACTTTAAGGCTCTGTATCTCAAAATAAACAATAATGGAGTTGGACCACTATTCAAATAAAGCTTTCATATTTAATAGTCCCTCTATGAGGTCAGAGAGTGTGGTAGAGGATACGATCCTCCGAGATGTCAACCCTGGGGGTTCTCGGTCAGAATTGAGGTGGCATCTGGCTAAATCGGACTCCAACACTTGTGGTGCCATTATATAAACCGGAACCGTACCCCTAGCCAGTACGGACCTAGTTTGGAATACGACTCCGGCCAGGGGGCATTAGATACAACAACAACAACAACAATATATTTTAAAATGCAAAACAATCACATTTAGCAGCACTGACTCAGTCAGAGACTGAGTTGGTGATTGAGTCGGTGTTGGCTTAGCATACTCAATCCATGTTCACTGCGGCCATCGATGAAAGTGATGAAAGAGGTGACTGGATGAATCTAATGTTAAAAGTTATAGTGATGTTAAAAGTTATAGTATAAGTAATAGTGATGTTAAAAGTTATAGTATAAGTAATAGTGATGAAGTTAGAAGGAAATGTTTACAGTTTCTGAATAAAAGACGAGTAACCACATTTACGAGGTGCTTGCGTTCAGAAATTGTTTTACCTTAACGCTGGTCTCAAAGAGTAATAGCATTAATACAGGTGATTATTCTAAGCCTGTAAAAAGCCTACTAGGGAAAGAAAAATATAAATGTGCAATTTAATGCACAGAATGCTTTGTTATCACTTTGTTTTAATGTAATCATTGTGTTCCTATGCTTAATTTATTAGTTAAGAGTCACCGCCTTTATATATGTTACTCAAATATGTTGTTGTACATAGTAATGGATATTATTCACGGGTTTCCGCATCCCCTTAAGAACAAAAAGTATTAAAATATTTTCTGGAGCAAAATTGTATCATTCTTTCGAAATTATGTACCGATGAGATTATTTTCAATTTCTCTTATGTGTTATTCAATTAGGTATACATTTTTAAAAGTGTCTACTTTCTTCCTTTTTTATTTTTAGGTGACATATTTATAATTAATTCTTTTAGAAATATGAATGAGAAATATGAAATCGATATTTTCCCCATATTATGCCATCTTTTCTTTTTTAAAATTGACATGATTTTTTATTTTATAAGGAATTTGCACCCAAACTACTTAAATTAATCTGGTAATAGAAGCACTTTAATCAATTAAGTATAAATAACACAAAAACAAAACGAGCCTTACTGACTGATAATGATAGTAAAATAAGGGTTTTTTAACTCCCCACAATTTTTTGTTTACTTCTCTAACATAAAAAAATATTTCGTATTTTATTATATAGAAACCAAATATTTTTGCTTAATATACTTCAGCTTTTTAAATACTTTAAAACCCTTTAAATGCAAATTTACCTTCTTCAGACCACTTCACTATTGTCTCTGTGGCTTTGAAATAGTTTCCATGGTTTTATTTCTTTTTTTTTGAAGCATTATTTTAGGCTTTATCTTCGTTAGCAATGGATGTAAGATATTTTACTTTTATGCACATTAATATATAAAATATAACTTTTTTAATGATATTAAGAACAACTGCTGATGCTTAATCTACTGAGATACTTTAAATCTTCGAAGCACTTAAAAAATTTAATTAATACTTTAAGTATTAAATGCCTTTTATCATTATTTTATATATATATATATATATATATATATATATATATATATATATATATATATATATATATAGAGAGAGAGAGAGAGAGAGAGAGAGAGAGAGAGAGATAAATAGCTATGTGATTATACTTGATGCATTAAAATGTAAAAGGATTTAGTTCTAAGGCAAGTTGATTATATTATAGCTTAAATAAGCCCATCTTGATTAGAGATCATAAATACATATTTCTCATTCTATCAATTTTCTCGTCATTAGTGTTTCTAAATTTTTTCTCATCATCTATTCCCTTTAGCATTTGCATTACTCATAATAGATATTGAGATGAATGGACTGATTATATTTCACAACCCTTCAAATGCTTAATAAGGGGAACTGAAAGGCAGAACTGATTGGAAATATCCGTACACATGAGCACTAGCCAAAGGAAATCATGGGTTCAAGGTACACCCATAAATCCAACGCTAAGAAAGACAAAGCCTAAAATATTGCCTGGAAAAAAAACAAGCAATAGAGACTCTTTCAGTGTCTCGGAAGCAATTTCGAAGCGGTTTGAAGAGGGTACAGCGGCAAAATAGTGTGATGGAAAGCAATTATTGGGAACAAACTTAGGATGATAGCAGTCAAAAAAAGGTGTGCCTGTATGTTTCCTTATGAATCAATTTTAAAAAATGAGAATAAAATATGAACTTTAATTTTCTCGCGTATTATGTTAAATAATAAATAAATCATAAATTGCAGCTATTAACTAATGTGAAAAGTACATAAAAAGGGGCATGGGTGCAGCTGTGGGAATCATTGAAAAACTCCGATCTCCCTAAATGGATATTCCTCTCTGAGATTTAGGGAAAATAAAGATTGTTGTGCCAGCAAATTGTATAACATTTTTTATTATAATGCATAATTTCGTTGAAGTCAATTTTTTTTTCTTACGGAAAGATATTTATTGGTGTTTTTCTCATGTAGATTTAAATAATAATGTTGACTTCGTTATACCCCTAATGTATTTTTTCATATTATATGGTCATCCTTATTAAATGGAGGATAGGTAATAAATTCAATTTACTCATTGAGAAGGATTTTTTTTTCGCAAAATTATTTGATATATTACCTGTATATAATGTGCTGACAGGAGATAATGTATACGTTATCTGACGAAGACATGATTAGCTTACTGAAAACCACTGCACGTGTGGCATATAATTTTGTGTAAGGAAGCTGTCTATTAAAAAAATGCAATTCAGTGAAAGCGATCTTTACTGCAGACACCTGAATTTTGACTGGATTATATATATACACTCATGGACAAAAAAATTAGCGTACCAAGAAATAATTCCGGGATCGTAACGAAACTTGCAATGAAGGTACATGTCGGGGAGATATGCAAATGATTAGAAATGCAGCGTGATTGCGCATTACGTATAGCCGGTAGAGGGCGTTGAACATCGTACTCTGTGGAGTATAAAACAGGTAACCAAAGCTTGTTTGAGTGTGCTGAATCATTTACAAAGGAAGAGCTGAGATAGACATGCCATTACGCCGTGTTCGAAGACAATATAAGCAGTTGTCGCAGTTTGAGAGGGGGAGAATCGTCGGGATGATGGAAGCTGGGTGGTCAGCTAGGCGAGTAGCTCGTCAATTAGGCCGCTCTGATTGTGGTGTGCGGAGGTGTTGGGACCAGTGGACCCGAGAGATGTCATGTACATGAAGACCAGGCTCAGGACGCCCTCGACAGACCAGTCGTCGAGAAGACCGCCACGTCGTAAGAAATGCACGCGTACAGCCAACTGCTTCATCGTCCGCCATCCAGACACAGGTAGCACCTTCACTAGGGGCCTCTGTGTCTTCTCGAACCATACTAAGGCGCCTGGCTGAAGGACAGTTGGTATCGCGGCGCCCATTACGTGTGCTCCCCTTGACGCCCACCCATCGACGCCTCCGTTTGGAGTTATGCCGCGCACGAGGAAACTGGACTGCAGCGGAATGGAACCAGGTCGTCTTTAGCGACGAATCCAGATTCAATCTCGGCAGTGATGACAATCGTGTTCGTGTGTGGAGAGCCCGTGGTGAACGGTTCAATCCTGCCTTTGCTGTACAGCGACACATCGCTCCCACAGCTGGTGTGGTGGTTTGGGGTGCCATTGCCTACAATACACGGTCACCCCTAGTATTGTTCCGTGGCACCATGACAGCCCAGTGGTATGTTCATGAAATCCTGCAACCACATGTGTTGTCACTCATGCAACGGCTCCCAGGAGCCATTTTTCAACAAGACAATGCTTGGCCTCATACGGCAAGGGTGTCACAAGACTGTCTCCGCACTGTTACTACCCTTCCTTGGCCTGCCCGATTCCTAGATTTGTCTCCAATCGAGCATATCTGGGATCATTGGGGACGACGAGTTGGGCATCCCACGAGTTTGAACGAACTAGAGGCAAGGTTACAGCAAATATGGAACGAAATGTCTCAAGACATCATACAGAACTTGTTTGGCTCAATGCCCGATCGTATCGCATCGTGTATTCGCGCTAGAGGGGTCCAACGGAGTATTTACTCCCCCGTTCTTTTGCCTTTTTTTCTGAAATAAATTATCATTTTACTTTGATTTTCTTATCATTTACTTATATCAAAGTAGTCATTACGTATGTAAAATTTCGTGTCATTTTGACGACTCCTTCTTGGTGCGCTAATTTTTTTGTCCATGAGTGTATATATATATATATATATATATATATATATATATATATATATATATATATATATATATATATATATATATATATATATATATATATATATATATATATGTAATGCCATGAACATTATTTAAACTAATTACGGTAACTTAAGTAACAACATTCGGGAAATCATTAAATTCACAAGAATTTCAGAGATAGTTAACAAGAAAAATGCCAACTGACATTTTGCATGCCAACGACAGCACTTTTCAATTCAAATTATCGAGCAGGAGTTCAAGGACAGTTGCATCACGCTGCTCTAAGGGTTATTAATAGTACGCGCTTTTAGTTATCCTGCAACGGAGGTCACATAGTCTGTGAATCATCGACACGCGGTTCTGAGATCATCCATCAGTGATCAGCATCACATACTATCACGCGGGGTAATTTTCACACGCATTGTGTGAAAACATACTACAGGATTTCAATAGTAGACGCAGAATGATATAGAAATTGAAAGAGGAAGGACGCGTTTGTTTCGCGGGTAAGAGGTTGAGGTTTGAGGACAGTGTAAATGAACTTGCTGGAACTGAAGTTATCTTAAGCTGGAATAATAAACGAAGTTATTTCTAAGTAATGTGTAATCACTTGTGCCTTAAAAAATTCTGCAACATAAGAAAAATTAGCAGGACGAAAAGTAGAGATCTTACTTACTTACACACACACTTAGTTTTGCAGACACCTTATTCTAAGACGGTGTTTAATTGAAACATTTATTTTGTTTTCCTTACTTACCTCGAAAAGAAATTTTATATTAACATCAACACGGATGTTGTTGAAATCACAAATCAATACAGATTAAGGTTTACATACAGATTAAGGTTTGAATGCGAATGAAGTCTTTTCTTATAAAGAATGAATTATCCTTGCAATTAGGATATTTATACGTAAAAATTTTTTATTTGTGATATTCAATTCTGAAAAACATTCAGAGTGTGACCTGTGACTGCCCTTGAGTCAATCACTCTTTTATGATAATGGGGCGTGTGTTATCTGTCAGTAGAATTCTGAGATTTACTATTATAGTCTGACATGACATTTTTGTTGTTATGTTCGGTGAAAGCTACTTTTAAATTAGTGTTTGCATAAAGAAGGGTTATCTCCTTGACTTGTACAACTTGACTCTATTTACATTTTACTGTAAAGGGGTAAGTCGGAAAGTTCTGTTTTCCTATTTTGGTGACACTTTTGATGTATAGGTTTTGGGGAAAACAATGATTATCCTTTCCTACATGAAGACGAAACATTCCGGAACAACGGTTTAAAGAGGTCTGAACGATTACGACCATCCATGGTTAACGCGAGATTATAATCAGACTACCCATAGCCAAGCCCCCGACCTTCAGTCCTAGAATACAGGACTGGGGCTTCATGCTCCACATGATTAAACGAAAGTGATACCACCAGTTTTACTGTATAAAATTGATTTCAATAAGTTGAAAAAATCTTTGGTATATTTAACATTCAATATTTGAATTTGAGGGACAAACATTTCTGGAGCTAATGTTTACTAGGCCAGTTTAGCTCTTTCAAAAATGCAACATTAAATATATCATTAAATTTAAGTTCGTAATTTATTAACTAACGTGTATAATGTGATACATGATAGCTTCGCATTATGGATACACAAAAAATACAGGTGATATTTACTTAGCTTCGGATATACTTAGTTAATCACATATAATTATAGCTGTCTCCCCCCCAATGTCCGCTGAAATAAAATAAAATAATTATAAATTATATTTAATACTTTCACCAGATCATATCGGACTGAAACTTTTTGTGGCAGTTCGCTATTTCTAGAAATAATTGCATTTTTGACTTGCTTTAAGTATTTTATGCTTAGAGAGTTACCATTAAAGTCACTATATCCACAACGCAGACACATTATATATTGAGACAGAAAACTTTTTTAGCACAGAAACAGTATTTTGTTTCTAAATATTGAAGGAAATATACAAGGTGCATCAATAAAGTAACCGGACATTTTTTTCATAAATAAAAAAAAATATTACTCACCTTCAAATAAATTTATCTCCTTCAAAATAATCAACAAAGGAGTCTATACAATTTTTCCAGCGTTTCTTCAAGTCATCGAAACACTGTTTATAGTCGTTGGAACTAACCGGTCGCAAAATACGCGTAACATTTGATTTAAAATACGAGACGTTTTCAAATCTCTGTCCTTTCACGGTCATCTTGAGCTTCGGCAAAAGGAAAAAATCAGATGGCGATAAGAATATTGTGGGTTATTTACAGTGGCGTACGCAAGGGGGGGGGTGATGGGGGTTATAACCCCCCCCCATTGGTTCTGATTACATATATTATTTAATTAGTTTACGCTTTGCACGGATTGCTCAAAACTACTCTTTCATAGTAATAGTCCAGTCAAATTAGATCAAAATGGCGGTGAATCATGCATTAAATGAAGGGGTTGAGATTTTATCATAAATGTGTAGGGGATGGTCCCCTGAGCAACGCCTAGTAAAGTCCCCTCGATTTCAGGTGCCGCGGGAGGGGGGGGGTGTCCAGAGGTCACTTTTTTCAGCTTTTGGAAACTTCTCGAAAACGGTGCGTCCCAAAGAAAAATGTCAGCCCCAAAATTAAAGCTTATAAAATTTCCTTGCAAATGGTATATCCATGTTTGTACCCAAGTGTTACCGTTTTCGAGATATGAGCCGTTGAATATGAAAATTTTTCAAAAAAAGTGGTAGCGGTTCAGGTATCTCGTCAAACTTCCTCTTCCAACTCTTTCCCCTTCCATTTCTCAGAAAACTCGTGATAGAGAAAGTTGTAGAGCGAAAAATTTCATTCAAAAATGTATGTGTTATGCTAATTTATCTTCACCAGGTAAATAGTTAGAGCATTTTGAAGTTTAGGAATTCTTTTCAACATTTTGCTTGTAAAATGCTCGTCACTCAAGTTTCGTTTCCATGGTCTGTAACTTTCTTAATCACTTTGTATGCTGTTTAATTAGATACGTATAGTACTCATAACCCATATAAATAATAAATTATGTATACCTGTACGTATAATGCCCATAATATACAGAAGAACACTTGTAGTACAAAGGAGGAAGTAAGAAAACAAACCAAAATGTATAAAAGTTGTTCATATAATCAAAAAATGGTTATCAAAAGTAAGTTCAAACAACAGTTACTTACATTAAATATATTATATACAATTTATTTAATCAACTGCTTTCCTATATATTAAAAGCCGTCAATCTGATACTTTGGAAAAAGTTTCAAACAAGTCAAAGTCTTCACTATCATTTTAGCTTCTGTAGAATGTCCGAATTTTCATGAACTGATTTCCCATAAAGGTGGCATCCCACTATAATGCCACGATCAAAGTAACTAAGCTCCTTTGACTTACTCATCGTCTCACAAACGCATAAATATAACCTGACAAACCACTACCAATACTTTTATAGCTTTCGGTTACGCATCAAATTACGTCACCTGCTAGATCCACTTCTTTAGGGGGGTGTCCGGATACTTTTGGCCGGATAGTGTATAACGTATTATGGAATATTAATGAATTATATAAATTATTAAATTTACTTAATGGGGTAAGTACGAGCAAAGAACAATGAAAGGTACCTGTGGTGATTGAGATCATGCTCATTTGGCGGGGCCTGGAACATGAGCAGGAACATTCGCTCCTCAGCTCCAGCAATATCTCCTGGTGAAGATTTGGAGTCATAAAACACTTTGGCGATGTTTGTTGTTTCATTGGCATACCGCTGGAAACATTGTACTATTGCTGCTTTGCTTTTACCATAAATCGCTGACGTAGTGTCACATCCTGAGAAACTATGGATGCAGAGAATGTACTGACTGAATGATAAGACCTGAAGATGTTGGGAAGAGTAGAGCCTGTCGTCTGTGTTGCCCCGTCCGGCCTTCATGAAAAACACATTCGTGTCTCGTGGGGTGAGTGCCACAAGTAAGACGAGCAGGTCTTACCTATCTACTATCACCACAGTTGAATGAGAGGTGTTTTGCCACTCACCTCTGACAATACTGCAGTCAGCATCTCCTTTGGCTGTAGTAGACTGTATACCTCTTGCACCCACGGCTTGAACTAACATAGTAATGAGCTTGGTTTTGTTCCTTTCATTGGAAAGGAAGTTTTCCTGATGAACAGCAGCCACCATGTTCTTATTGAAGTCAATATCCACTGATGTTTTACTTGATGCATCTTACTTTGGTTTGTTTTCTTACTTCCTCCTTTATACTACAAGCGATCTTCTGTATATTATGAGATATACATTATACGTACAGGTATACATAATTTATTATTTATATGGGTTATGAATACTATACATATCTAATTAAATAGTATACAAAGTGATTAAGAGAGTTACTGACCTTGGAAACGAAACTTGAGTGACGAGCATTTTACTAGCAAAATGTTGAAAAGTACCCCTAAACTTCAAAACGCTCTAACTATTTACCTTGTGAAGATAAATTAGCATAACTATACATTTTTGAAGGAAATATTTCGCTCTACAACTTTCTCTATCATGAGTTTTCTGAGAAATGGAAGGGGAAAGAGTTAGAAGAGGAAGTTTGACGAGATACCTGAACCGCTACCACTTTTTTTAAAACATTTCATATTCAACGGCTCATATCTCGAAAACGGTAACACTTGGGCTCTAAGTTAGCACCTATCCTTTTTAATATTTTTATTAATGATATTCCTAACTCTCCATTCACTACACTAGCCATGTTTGCGGATGACACGGCAATACTAGCTAAGCATCAAAATGTTAAATATATGCTATAATAAATGTTAAATATAATAAGTTCCTACAGAGACATATTGGAATTCTTGAACGATGGTTCGAACGGTGGAGGCTCAAGTTAAGTCCTTCAAAATCTAAAGCTTTTTTTCAGTTAGAATAGAATTCCACCTCCTCCGGTCACAGTATGCGATCAACTGGTTCACTTTGAGAGAGAGGGCAAATATCTAGGAATTTACCTCGATAGTCGACTGACGTGGAAGAAAAATATTGAACATAACATTAGAAAATTTTTTAAAGCCCGTAAGGATATCAGTATGCGGTCACAGTATGCGATCAACTGGTTCACTTTGAGAGAGAGGGCAAATACCTAGGAATTTACCTCCATAGTCGACTGACGTGGAAGAAAAATATTCAACATAACATTAGAACATTTTTTAAAGCCCGTAAGGATATCTCCCACCTGCTGCACTAGAATCAAAAGGGTTTAGATAACAAAGTACTCTTGTATAAAACCGTACTGCGTCCCATACTGTTGTACGCCGTTCCTGTTTGGGGCTCAGCGGCTGACACCCATATCCAGCGATTGCAGACAATTCAAAATAAACATTCTGCGGTATTAGGAAGGCGCCCTGGTACCTTAAAAACATACTTATTCACAGGGATCTGAGAATCGAACCCATTCGGCAACACATTAAAGATCTCGCATCTAACTTCTACAATAGATTATATTCAATAGACAACGAAGAAATAGCTAACCTCCCCGACTACGACCCAAGAGAATGCTATAGGCGTCCTAAGGCCACTTTGATTATTCACCCTGGTCTCCTTCCCTTTTCTTAACTCTCCCTTCAACCTCTTCGAAATTTTAATTTACATTTGCCGTTGCTTCTGGTTCTGACCTGCTTTTTTTTGATGGATCGACCTCAAGACTATCCTTACTAATTTTTGCTTAATCGTCTGCTACCGTAATTTTTTTTTTAATAAAACCTGCCACATTATTTACTTATTTATTTTTTGCTAGTATTAGTATTATTTATTTTTTTTTATTTATTATTATTATTATTCTAACTTTCAACACTTTTCTTTTAATCCTGAGAACTGAAATATAGCCACAAAAAATTATCCATACCGAGGATATGGAGCCCTGCTCTCTGGTGCCTCGTTAATGTACCATGTCTATGTCTATGTCTACGGTAACACTTTGGTACAAACATGGATATACCATTTGGAAGGGAATTTTATAAGCTTTAATTTTTGGGTTTGACAATTTTCTGTGCCACACCATGTTTTCGAGATAAACGCCGAAAACTGAAAAGAGTGACCTTTGGACTACCACCCCACCCCCCGCGGCGCCTGAAATCGAGGGAACTTTATTAGGCGTTGTTCAAGGGACCAACCCCTACACATTCCTGAAAAAATCTCAACCCCTTCATTTAATGCGAAATGAAAACCTAATTTGACTGGACTATAACACCCCCCTTTGAAAATTTCTGCGTACGCTACTGGTTATTTATGACTGTAATTGAAAGTTTAGCAATATATTGTTGTACAGAAATTGCTGTATGGTGCCTAGCATTATCGTGTAAAAGAAACCATTGCCCAGAATCAAACAGTTCCTTCCTAACTCACCTCATCCTGTTTCTAAATCGAAAAAGCACGTCCTTGTAAAAATACTGATTAATTGTTTGATTTTCAGGAACAAATTCGTGGTGAATAAGACCTTTGTAATCAAAAACTGCAAAGTCCATGAAAGGACAGAGATTTGAAAAAGTCTCGAACATTAAATCAAATGTTACGCGTATTTTACGAACGGTTAGTTCCAACGCCTATAAACTGTGCTTCGATGACTTGAAGAAACGCTGGAAAAATTGTATAGACTCCTTTGTTGATTATTTTGAAGGAGATAAATTTATTTGAAAGTGAGTAATATTTTTCTTATTTATAAAAAAATTGTCCGGTTACTTTATGGGTGCACCTTTTATATTTCCTTTAATATTTAAAAACAAAATGCTGTTTCTGAAAACGAAATAACTGAGCATTTCGGTCTGGATACATATTTTATAGTCTTAGCTGGTAAAATCTGCTGAAATCACTGCAATATTAATTTAAGAGGAACAATCTAACACTACAGGAAATTAATCGCAATAGCATGGTAATTCATAGCCCTATTTAACGTGAGGGAACTTTATCGAGACCTTAAGGATATAAATAATAGAAAAAAATAATAAACACAGTGCTATCGATTGTAGTTCAATCACACTTTATTTTAAAAAATTATTTTTGATTTTTAACACAAGAGTGGATCAAAGAATCATTGTTGTCCAAAAAATTTCCACCAATAATTATTCAACATCGTGATTCATTTCAATATAATCGATTTTTAAATCGCAAGCTCATCCAATTATCGATGCTTCATTCAGCGAGGGAGAAAAACACGGAACACATCATAATAACATTGTACGGGAAAGAAGAATGGAAGAACACCGGTTTCCTCAACCCCTTAAGGTCCCTTCCTTTCCACACCTCCGAATGAAGACGGACTTTTCTTTATTTTTTTTGCACCTAATGCACAACGTTATCCATTATTTTTATTTAAAAGAAACAATAACCAGAGCAATTTTTTCATTCCGCGGCTAAATCACTGGAAATTGCTCGGCAACCACTTTCTTAAAAGTCGTGACACGGTGGCCAACGGTTTACATTTATTATGTGTTATTCGGCAGACAAATAAGAAGTTTACATCTTACGCCCCCAGAGGAGTTCGTGCGCCAGGGGAGGGGCATCCACACGAAATTAAGCATCGTTAGGCTTCCTTCGAAGGCTAAAAATTGAAAAACCATTGAAAAAAGTGGGAAAGAAAGGCATCTCCATTGGATTTAAAAGCGCATTGCCCTTATTAGGAAGTATCTGGCCTAATAAATCACTCAGGAGAGAATTTCTATGCAAGAATTTAAGGAAAAGATTTTTTTTTATATGTATATACCGAACGGTTTGAAATCTGATTGCCAGGTGTATTTTTACATGATTTCAAATTCTTTATTCTCAAATGAAAAACATCTGCAAGGCGAGTTGTTATTTTACATAAAAGAAAAATTTTGGCACTTTACGAACCTTTTGATTTTCCTTAAGGGTTAATATTCAAATCAACTTTGAAACATAGGCGATAGCTTAGAACAGTTTGTGAAAGCAATTTTGTTTTTCTATTTCAATTAGACTCAATGAATGCATAGTTAAAAAAAGAAGCCTGATCGTTCATTTAGCTGATAATCTTTTGTATAGACAAGTCAAGCTCGAAATATGGCTAATAATTCCTGTGAGAGGGGAAAATTAAAGCATTTTTCGTTGTAATTAGATTCAATGAATGCATATTTCACAATGCACAATATTACTATGTGGATAATTAATTTCACTGATAATCATTTATTTAGAATCTTGTTAAGCTAGAATTAAGGCTATTAGCTCATTTAAAATAGGCAAATTAAGCAATCTAGAATCTCAATTAGATTCAATGGATTCCTAAATCACACTGTGCACTGTATTGCGTCACCGATACAGTTCACATGACTGAAGCCGGAGGCCTGTTCGAAAGTCTTTTCTGTCTGCAGTTAACGAGATCGAACGTCTGTAATTCATACAGGATCACAAGGATCGTACACTAAAGGAATGGAAAAGGGTAAAGAGGTCCGATGAAACATGTTTTCAGTTACAGCATGTATTTGGCAGGATGCGAATATGGATAAAACAGCCCGAAATCATGGACACCACAGCACTTCAAGGTTTTGGAGGAAATATTGTGGTTTAGGATGTTTTCCTTGAATTGTTTGGGCTATTTAACTCGTGTGACAGATTCTCTGAACACCAAAAAGTATTTAAATATTGTCGCGGACCAAGTACATCAAGTTATGTTAGTGGTTTACCACTCTGCAGATGGAAACTTCCAGCAGAACAATGATCCATGCTATAAAGTTCATATATCAACAGACGGTTTGAATAGCTTGATGAAGACTTCACTACTTTGCTTCGTTGGCCTCCTTAATCACCAGATCTCAATCCGATTTAGCATTTGTGGGATGAGATTGAAAGAGTCATGAGACACGTGGATCCAGAACCCTCAAATTTTAGAGAACTGGAATGTACAGCTCATCGAATGTAGTTTCAGATTCCTCAGACCACACACCAGCATCTCATACAGTTCATGCCAAAGAGAGGCATAGCAGTATTGAGAACAAAAGGTGGCACACCGATGAACTAAGTAGGTAGTCGTAATAAATTGGTCACTTGCCCATAGTTCCAACGTCTGATAATCATTTATTTAAAATAATTCCAAGCTTTAAATGTGGCTTAAGATTCATATAAGAAAGAACAATTAAACACTTTTTAATAAGACTCGTTGAATGCTTAGATCATCCCTCCAAATTCTGCGATTGTTTGAAGGATTAGAACTTGAAACAGGCTCGAAGTATCAAGTATAACACTCTTTCAATGTATTAATAAATTTTTATAATCGTTATTTCTGTTAAAATATTTTGCTTTTGCTATTTTGAGATTTTTTCCTCTTTTGTCTAAATTCTTATCTTATTTTACTGAGGAGACATTTCACTATTGAGCGCACACTTAGAACGAATGAGCAGTATGCTAGGCATTTGTTATACAAATCAAATTTCATGATAATTTTTGTGTTGAATCGTTCAAATTGGCACTCCCTCACACCACCACAATATCTCGGTTGGTAGAATACTAAACTCGAAAATTAAAAACATCGGAAAGACCTAGGTTGAAGGCCCGGGAAATCCAGTTAGAATCAAGAGGCATCGTTTATATTATGGAATCAAAAATCATAAAAACATTTGATGGAAGGCATTAAAATTAACCCTGCTCCACATCGTACGGATAGTTCAGTAGGTAAAATGCCAATTATTGATAGTCCCCGTTTCCGAGAGCAGTTTTTATAGTAGCTCCGATAGTATAAAAGAACATTAATTGGTCGTCGGTTATCCTGACCAGTATTGATTATTATGGAAATAAAATCAAAAATTTCGAATGATTTAATAAAAAATTAAATAGGAATAGGCCAATTTTCCGAGTCTTTCGCGTCTAGAAGAAGGAGGCGTCTTTGAATATACCGCTTCTTTACATCGTCGCGATCGCTTGGCAGAATAACGGCCTGTAAGTTTGGAGATATGGGTGTGAAGAACAACCCTTGAAGTCAGTTGATGCTCTCAATCTGCTGCTGTCCTTTCGTTATAAATGCTATTTGAGGGCTTTGTGGTTGAAATAAATATAGAGATGGTTTCAAACTGAGTACCATCTCGTTATTTCTAAAGGTTAAGAAAATGAATAAGGTTTGGAGGAATTAAATAGATCTGTCAGCAGGGGTCTTAAGCATCCTTTTTGAAAATCGTGACATTTGATTGTGAATAGTGATTCTTACACGATTCGATTTCAAATATTCACCAGCTGTTTATATCAAACTCAATTTATATTTTGAGAAAATATTCTTTTCCATTTGAAAACGGAATTAAGGTGACAATGGACCTTCAGATTGACAAAAATATGTCCCCAAAACGATTTGTTTCTCTAAAAATGATTCTGCAACTCATCAGCTTTAAATTTTAAAAAAAAGTATGTTGATCCGATCATTATTAACCGAGTCATAAGTATTTTTTTCAAACGTAAACAATTGAAATTTTAGTCAAATTAAAACTTTAATTGCAATTTTCTGAAAACAAGTTTTCATGCCGTTTCGGAAATTTCAAAATGTTCCATGCATCATAATTTTTCTTGAATTTTCAAAAAATTTCATCAAATGATTATTTATATATGTTAGAATAGAACTTAGTAATCAATTCATTATACAATTTAAAACAACTTAAAATTTTTACAATCAAAAAAAATTTTTTTGATAAAATTTTGCATAAAATGACCTATTTTTATCGATTTTTTTTCTAGTTTTTATAAATATGACTGTAAATCAAATATTGCTACTAACTTTTATTATAACTATATAAAGCTAGCTTAAGAGAGAAAATTAGATATCTGAGACAAAAATTAATGCGCATGGACCATTTTTAAATAGAGTAATTAACAAACTGATTTTAATTAATATCTTAATTAATTACATTCTGATTTTTTTAAATTTAGAATTTCCATCTCTAAACAACACTGTATAAGTATACAAAATTTCATAGCAATTGGTTAATAAATAAAAAAAAAGTTTTTCATGGTCTTTTGTCGCCTTAATTCACCATAATCCCGATATATTTGTATTTTAGTCGAATTACACATTATTAATATTTTGTAATGATATGAATTATAATAAATTTATATAAAACAATTTTTGTCCATTTTTTTACGTGACAACTTTTCCAGAAAGTGCCTCTCGAGTTTAAATTTAAATGCATTACATATTTACAAATAATAATAATAATAATAATAATAATAACAATGGATGTCCCCGGTGATGGAATATAAAAAATTCCTTCATATTGGCTGATGTGATAGTGTTGTTGTGAATCCTAGCTCATGGATGTTGGTAGTAAAGGGAAGTGAATTTTCTTGCTGAAACAGTGAACCAGATTGCTCTAAAACCAGAAGATTCAATGTTTTATATGCTGCTAAACGATTGATAAAGAAAGCCGAGAAAAATGTTACCAAGTCCATTGATATGTCTGCTTATTTCCGACAACTATCCTCTGGACTCTCGTTGTTGCCATTGTATTTGACAGGGCATTAATGTCTTCGTTCTCCCTTTTCTCAGTGTACGAGTACTATGATTTATTCACTAAATGGCTCTTCATGTGATGCTGAACAACATGTAACGGCTCAATATTCTGGCATGTGCAATGAGATAAAGGTTTTCTAATTTCAGAACAGAAATGCACTGAGAAGCCAGGGGACCTCATAGACGAGATAAAGCGCCTGACATTTCACTATCAGTAGCATCATCGAAATTTACCCTTTAACGGGGCTTGTCGTGAAGTACACCCATGAATTAATTGCGTAGTTCTAAAAAGTACGTCTGCTAACAGCGTAAAATAAGCATGCAAAGGACATAGCAATTTCATTCTAAAACCAAAAAAGGTTGAAAGGGTTAACTTCATTACGAGATTTAACCATAAAAGGCAGTGAGTTTATTAAAAACTCGAATCACGTTTTAAATGAGTTGAAAATAGAAAATTAATGACTTTATAGACGTCTAGGATAACTCCCTTTTGTGTTTGCTAACAGGTTCATGCTACAAATAACTATGGGAAAAAAACATAATTTTATTGTTTTTATGAGTACCAACACAGACTTCTTTTACAAACAAGAGAACAAAACCAAAGCAATATCTGCATTTTGGAACATCCCTATCAGCTCTCTATCTTTTCTTTTGCAACAGCTTCATTTTGAATACAAAGAGAGCAAACAGTGATTCCCTTTATCTCCTTTTGCCAAACATATTCTAATGAGACTCGAAAATCGCAGCAACTGCAGCGTTGCGACTCATCCACTCCTGATTCCCCGTCTTGTTCTGAGAAATGCAGAGGCGAGTTTTCTCCCTGGTGGTCCAGTGGCTAACAAAGACAGATAGAAGAACGTTCAGCTCTACCCGAAGGCACAAGATTTCTTTAAGTCCAAGCTTTCAAAACCACGCATCTTGCTATCTTGATGGTCAGAGCTACTGGTTTTCTTGTCTTCGGCTGTCTTTTTGTTCCTTTATTTCTTTAGGATTTGTTTTCTTGTCTCATCAGACACAACATACTAGTTGCACATAATTGCTGCTCTGTCAAGCAGTCGTTAACTTGTTTGCTTATTCCTCTGCAAGAGCGGTTATTATTAGTGATTGTTGGGTGCTGATAGTTGCATAGAAACTTCGTACTTTTGTTTCGAAAGAATTCTACACGATTTCAATGTTCGTATCTCCTACAGATGTCCGTGAAACGAACTGCAGGGTAATTGCTACGAAAGAATCTGATTAATTCTCTTTCAAAGCGCAATGCCTTACTGGAAATTATTAATCATTTTTGAAAATATTTTTTAAATAAAAAGTTACTCTTCTCTTAAGCTTTTTTAACAATTAGTTTTGTCAGCATTTTTCATTTTAATGTCATTTAATTTGAGACTGATTGAACAATCAGTCTATATAGACTAATACACATAAACTTAATATGGAATTGACATAAACGTAATATAGAGGTAATGTACGCTTAACCCTTCAGCAGGCGCGCCCGTGTACAAAGTGCAACATTTTCGTAATTCTGAATGGTTTGTTTTACATGTAAGGTTTGAATGTTCTAAGCAGTTTCTATTTATAGCTACACCCTTTATTATGCAGGTCTGATTTTCTGACCCTTGTATTCCTTTCCATTCATTGTTAGTCGTGAATTAACCGTGGTAAACTAGCGATTATACTGGATTACAACACTACAAAAGCAGGCGTTGATGTAGTCGATCAAAAGTGTAGCTATTACACGGTATCCCGCATATCTCAAAGATGGACAATCTCCTTGTTTTTTAGGTTTTTTGACATAATAGGAATCCATTTGCAAGTTGTCCTTAGATCGAATAAACCGGACAGTTTTGAAATACGGCGATTGTATCTGCATTCTTTGGCCTTTAATTATAAATATATCTCAATATTATCAACATTTTATATCTTATCATATAACGACGAATTATTATTTTCAATTCGAAAAATAAAAGTTTATTACAAAAGGAATAATCAAGGTTGAAAGTGAAGTTGCACTTTGTGCCATGCGCGCCTGCTGCTGTTCCAAAAATTGGACCTCCCGCTGAAGGGTTAATGCTTGTCTTATATCTTGGTGTATTGGCAGGAAAAGTAAGTTTAATTTTGTTTGAATGAATGAAATGTATTTGCGAAATAATGCGTTTAACGTGATTTGATTTCCTCTCGGGAGAGAGGGGGAACTGTCTACAGCATCTCCATCAAGTTATTTTAAAGCTATTTTAAAGTTTGGAAATGAATGTTTAGGCATTTCCTGTTTGGAAATACCCATGGATTTAGACTCTTTCCCTACTTTCTTCCTTACGATAATGGTGATATTATCGGGTTTATTCTCTCTCTCTCTCTCTCTCTCTCTCTTTCTCACACACACACACGCACTTTTACAATTAACTTCGGGACAAGTTCTCAGCAGGAATCATTCTTTATGTTACATGCTCATCTTTAGACATCGATAGATCATTTTGTGGACCAAATGTTAGAGGAGTCTATGCTGTTTGGATCTGAGTAAGACAGAAATTCAAAGCGAACCTTGGGGGCCATTTTATTTCTTCTTTTGGGCTATATTTTCCTTTGCTTTTCACCTCTTTCACAAAAGATTAAAGAGCTAGAAAAGAGCAGAGGGAAAGGTCCACACAACTGGTGATCTTAAACCAGGATCACCCAGAGGGGGGAGGGGGAAACTGGGGCACTTCAGTTGCAGGGGCCTCAATTGCCGGGGACCTTAAAAATTAAAAAAAAAAGTTATTTGATTTCATCCGAAAGAATATTCTGAAACTTTTACTGTACTTCAAAATTCAAAATAACCTCCTGAAAAAAAGCTCCCCCCCCCCAAAAAAAAAAGAATAAATAAATAAATAAAAAGAATTATTCGATTAATTCGATTTCCCTTACTCCAAAATAGTCTTCTGAAAAGCACGAGATTTAATGAAAAATATAACTGTTTAGTCCTAACTGCTATAAAATTACAATCTCACTAATAAATTGAAGACACTACTAACTACTAAAATAGATAGCAAAAAAGATACCTCAGTTGATAAACTAAATATCTGTTGAATTATTAAGTGAGATGCAATTAAACGCGAGTTTTTTTTTTATAAACATATTGTTATATTTATTGAAGAATATAAAACGAGAGTAGTGCAATGAAATATAATAATTATCTTAATCATTCATGTAATAAAATTTTAAGTATGAGTAACTTAATTTGAATGCTTGTTTTCGTCTCTTTCTATTTTTTATTTTACTTGGGGCCCCCAACGCCCGTAAAGTCTCTGAACAGCCCAGTCGTAAACATGGCCAAAAGTAACATCGAACACACTATTCTCTAAAGTGAAAGCTATACCTTACTAAATTGTCCAGAATACTATTTCCAGGTATTCCCAGAAAAACATCGAAATTATTTAAAAACTGCTATTTCAGTGCTTTAAAGATGTACTTGAGAAAATTCAGGTATATTAGCTGACCTAAAGAAAGTCAGTCAAAAGATTTTGTGCATAACCTAAAAGTACTTTCGTAAGTTTGTTACCCTATTTATGTTCTTGTGCCTTACAGTGCAGCATACTTTAATTACTTTATAGAATTTTTTGTTCAACCTTGGAGGAGTAGGTTAATTTTTACGAAATTTCCACCATAAAGAAAACAACAATTAAAATTATGGAACATTATGTATATGAGTAGAGTCTAAAATGGACAATATAAGCCTACCAAAAGTAAAAATATGTCAAGTTTTCACTGCTATTCATTTATTCTCAATGTTTCTGATTTTTCAATACAGTGTGTTACACGTATTCCCCGCTCACCAAAAGTTTGCTTAACGCCCTTTTATACATTATTGTCCCTTAGCACGTTTATCCTTTTTAAATTGAAAGGTGATTTTCTCTTTTATGAAAAGAAAAAAAATTGAAGCGATAATTGTCTTTATGGTTTGCTTCACAGCAAAGAAGGGGCAGGTGTCAGAGACCTCCTTGTTGTCAAGGGTTCAGATGACAATGAGTAATAGATGACTCTCTTTCTCCCTCTTTTCTAACCCTATCTCTTCCCCCTCTCAAACCTTTGACAACTTTATCATTGCACTGTGACCGCCACCACTTTTGAGTCTTTTCAAAATTCACTGTCTAACCAGTTTTAGATAAAGATTTTGGGTCTGTACATTCATAATCTTTATTGTGAAAGAGCGGTATTCACAAACTTTCTGGTTTTTCAATACAGTGTATTGCAGGCATTTCCCGTTAATTAATATATATATATATATATATATATATATATATATATATATATATATATATATATATATATATATAATTGTTCTTCCTCTTTAAAATTATATATATATTAAATTTTAAAGAGGAAGCACAATTGTCATTGGTTTATTTGCGAAAAACACTTGTATGTGTACTGATAAAAAATATACCTCCACTATATCATACGAATTAACACATATAGTATCTAGTCCGTATCTTATGCAACCAGCTCTCTCTTTACTTTAAATTTATAAAAGGTTTTACGGCGTTGATTGGAATGATTTAAAGGAAATATTTTTTTAGAATGGAAACATGTAAAAGTTTTTTACAAAGAAACAAACGATACTTGTGTTTCCTCTTTATCCTTTAGGTTACGGGCCATTTTTACGGGAATATGTATTTTCAGATGGCATTGGCATACGCACATGGCATTTCTCTATTTGGCATACAGTTGAGTATTAAAATACACATTAATATGTCCTATAAAAATGAACACTTTTAATACAAAAAAAGAACAAAAACTACGATAAAAATCAGGGATGCACGTATGAATCGAGTACGAAAATCTTTATGTACTCCTTTCTTTCTCTCTTTAGCATACTCTGAGTATTAACACATTAATAGTATTTTGTATACAAATAAACAATTTTAACCCAGAAAAAATACTGTAATAACGTGAGATGCATGTTTAAATACATATTTGTGTATGTATAATACACACACACACATATATATGTGTGTGTGTGGGGGGGGGCATTATGACAGATGCTATGTCATTTTTTCATGTTTTCGGCAAATTAAACAGGTAACTTTCGTTGTGAAATATAAAGTCACTCAATTAAGTTTTTTAATCCAAATATTCTTTAGTTAATACTCATATTCAACCTCAAGCATATGGTAGGTCTTCAATGAAAATTTTCAATTAGGGACTAAAATATTCAATTAAGGACCAAGTAGTACCTCTTTTATACATAACAGCATTTGTCAATATTAATAACTTAGTATTATTTCATAACTCCACTATCAGCTTTTGCCACATCAGAGAGCCAATTTTAAGTGTGCCATATCAACTTAAAACATAAAATTGAATTTTTTAGACACATCAACATCTGCCATAACTCCACGGTAAATATATATATATATATATATATATATATGGATATATATATAAGATGCTATGTCATTTTTTCATGTTTTCGGCAAATTAAACAGGTAACTTTCGTTGTGAAATATAAAATCGCTCAATGAATTTTTTTATTCCAAATATTATTTAGTTAATACACATATTCAACCTCAAGCATCCATATATATATATATATATATATATATATATATATATATATATATATATATATATATATATATATATATATATATATATATATATATATATATATATATATATGTATTTATATATATATATATATATATAATATCAGCTAAAATCAATCCAGTTTTTATATAACATTTCAGCTACTCACTTAACTTTGGTTATTTTATCCTCATGCACAAAAATTATTTCATAAAATGGTGAATGATCCATAAACATCTGTTATATATATATATATATATATATATATATATATATATATATATATATTGCAATCATGTGTATTCATCTAATAATACCTAATAATTTAGGAACTCTTTAATGTATTTGAATTTTTATTTGAGCTTTGAAAGAAGGGTGAGGCCTTATATAAAGAGAAAATACTCTGATTATATTAATTACAATTTTCTTCTTTTAAGATAGCAAAATCTTTTTGTGTCTTTCTTCGACGCACGGAACACCAGGATCACACCTCAGTTCTTCTCTACCTAGGACAGGGTACGACTTATCAGTGGGTGAGGTAGGAGGTTTTTTCACGTATCTTGATAATACATCAGGCAAAAAATCATTGTGTTTGTTTTCTTAGCTTTCAAAATGAAGCTTTCGAGGAGAAATAACAAACACTTGACTGGGACAATCCTGATGTAAGAGATAAATTAACCCATTAATGACTATTGGTACGAAAACATACCAGCTTAAAAATAGTTATTTTTCTGTGCACTAAATATGTCTAGTTGTCCCATATTGTTCATGTGCTTCAAGAATAGTTCACTGATAGCGGGAAAAATATATTTCCGCCATTTGCTCTCAAGTTCTTGTTATTTGACGTTATGCTCAGGTGAACGCGTCGTGAAACAAGATGCCTCCGACATCACATAGAAAATTGTAAGTTTACAGTTTTGGATTTATCTCAAAATTATATATTGACTATTAATCACTGATATAAAAGTGTATTTTATAAATTCATGCAACTAGAAAGTCATGTTTTGCATTGTATTATAAAATATAAAAACTTATATATCGTTGGTACGAAACCGTACCAACCGGCTAATGTATAGTCAAGTTTGAATTAAAATCGGAAATCTTTCACGTTTGAATTAAAATCGAAAATCTTTCACGTTTGAATTAGAATTTTTTGAAATAATATTTTGATTTTAAATCACTGTTATAAAAGTGTATTTTATAAATTGTTGCCCCTTGAAAGTCATGCTTTCATGCTGTTGGTATAAAATTTTGAGTGTAGACGAGTCTATAATTCCATATTTCGAGCACCATGGACTAAAACAATTCATAAGAGGTAAGCCAATACGTTTTGGCTTCAAACTTTGGACTCTGTGTTCTTCTAATGGTCTTTTATTGCATGCTGAACCTTATTGTGGAGCATCTGCAAAATTATCAAAATCTGATTTAGGCCAAGGTGCCGATGTTGTTCTTGGGTTTCTAGACAAATGCGAGATCCCCCCTGGGACACATGTTGTCATGTACAACTTATTTACTAGCATTCCCTTGCTGAAATAACTATCGAAAAGAGGCATAGCAGGAACCGAGACATTGAGAGAAAACAGGCTGAAAAATGCTCCTTTATCATCCAAAGAAATCTTGAAAAAGTCGGCAAGGGGGACATGTGAACATATATGTCATGAAGATATCAGTATCGTCAAATGGAATGACAATAAAGTTGTTACTGTTACAAGTAACAAAGTTTCTACAAAACCTATTGCATCTGCTACTCGATGGTGTGCCACAGAAAAAAAAGAAAATTAATGTTTCCATGCCATAACAGCTAAAAATTTATAATAAGCATATGGGTGGTGTCGGCCTTGTTGATCAAGTTGTGGCAAATTATCGCCTAAGAATTCATTCTAAAAAGTGATGGTGGCCTTTGTTTTCGTTTGTACTTGGTTCCAGTGTTATAAATGGATGGAAATTGCATAAAATGAAAAATGATATTGATGAAATCCCACTTCTTGTGTCCGTACGATAATGCGCACTGGAACTGTTAGGCACTTATGGAACATTGCTTAGAGGGCCAGGTAAGCCGATTTCATTTAGGCATAAAGCGGCCTCACAAATAAGATTTGACAAGAATAGCCACTGGTGAATCAGATCAGATCAAGAACATGCCCGTTGCAAGAACTGTTCCGGTAGAAGCAGCTACAAATGCAAAAAGTGTAATGTTCCACTGCATTCTCAGTGCCATAAAACTATTATGTTTGCCCTTGATAGACATTTTATTGTTTTATTTTGTCAGAAAATCATCTAACGTGCTTTTCAATTAATTGTGGTATTCCCGATTTTGTTATTATTTTCATTAATAAATAAATTTAATATTAGCTTTATTCTCGATGTGTACTACACACGTACGCCGATTGGTACGAAAACGTACCAGTAAAAAAAACATAGTTAAAGTGCAACTAAAAATATAATTTTAGTATAATACACATTAATAGACTTAAAACATACAAATATGGGAGAAGTAACAAAAATGGTTAAAGAAAACGAAGTCGGCATTAATGGGTTAAGTTTGTTCCTTTCTGAATTGAACCCGTGAAGCTAGAGTGTTCGACAGACGATTTAGGAAAGGTGACATTAACTTTAGGCACAATCTTCTAAAGGCAATTGACTCTGAGTTTAGACTATTTCTCGTGACGGCATCAGGCAGGTATAATAATAAACTCATGCACAAGTGAACCTTTTTGAAAGTATAATTTAAAACTTCGTTTTCGAAGTTCGTTCAAGCAAAATCTTGTTTGCGTGGTATGTTTTGGGGGGATCTGTGGTCATTAGTTAGCTACACGATAGTTAACCCTTCAGCGGGCGCGCCCGTGTACAGAGTGCAACATTTTCGTAATTCTGAATGGTTTGTCCTTACATTTAAGTTTTGAATGTTCTAAGCAGTTTCTGTTTATAACTACACCCTTTCTAATGCAGGTCTGATTTTCTGACCCTTGTATTCCTTTCCATTCATTGGTAGTCGGGATTTAACCCTGGTAAACAAACAATTATACTGGATTACAATACGACAAAAGCAGGAGTTGATGTACTAGATCAAATGTTCAGCTATTACATGGTATCCCGCATATCACGAAGATGGACAATATCATTATTCTTTAGGTTTTTGGACAAAATAGGAATCCATTCGCAAGTTGTCCTTAGATCCAATAAACCGGACAGTTTTGAAATAAGGCAATTGTATCTGCATTCTTTGGCCTTAAATTATAAATATATCTCAGTATTGTAAATATTACAAAAATAATAATCAAGGTTAAAAGAGACGTTGCACTTTGTGCCACGCGCGCCCGTTGTTGTTCCAAAAATTGGCGCGCCCGCTGAAGGGTTAAACTTAAACTAAGCATCTCCTGAGTAGTACATACGTCCACAGTAACCACAGAATTTAGACATGCCAATGTTATCATCGTTGAAGAGAAACAGATGACGAACTGATGAAACTCACTTGAAGCTCATATGCTAAGGGTTAAAGTTTTTACTTGTTAAATTTCCCCTCATGGCATGGTTTTGATATTTGTCTTAGACAGAGGTATAGTTTTAAAAGACCTTGAATCAAATTGATCAGACCATCTAAATTAACTTATAATAGCCACATGCAATGGATTTCGAAATACCGCAGAGGCTACAAAGGAAATTTTATTGTTTATCACTGACATTTTTTAAATTTCGATTTTAGTATCGGTTTCTGTCTCTTATCGTTAGGAGGATAAAGCATGAGAATATTTCAACTACAAATAAATAACAACTAAAAGAACCCCTATTATGTAGTTAAATTAATTTATCGTTTTTTTAATATTCTCTTCGACAACCAACAAAAAAAAATACACATTTAATTCTGCAACTATTACAAATTTTATTTAATTTTTCATGAAGAGAATGTGTAAATGTAATAAAAACATATTACCAAGCCCGCTTTATACTTTTAATGGACTCTAAAAGTCTTAAATTAGCAAATTTCCTTACGACTGAATCTCGTCTACCATCAGCTTTGAAGATGCTAAAAGAACAATATGCATTCACAACCCCTTCATCGTAATTTCTGGGATCATTAAGCCCAGTGGGATAAAAAAGTAAAAAGTTCTCGACAAATTCCTCAGATATTCTATCCTTCTGAGCAACACACCCCTAATCAAAATCCCTCCCACCTACGTCCGCGGAGCCGATATATACTTACTTAACCAAACCAAACTAACAAAAAAAAAAGAAGAAAAAAAATGCGGAACCCTCCCCTTTAATTCAAACCATGGATCCAGGAAGAGCGAACCATTTCTGACTTCCCCCATCTCAAAGATGGCGAAGATTTCGTGATGCCCTCAAGGGGAGGTGTTGCCTCACTTCCCATTCCAAAGCGTGATCCGAGAATGCTGCCACTCCTTAAGAAAGGCTGAGCGGCTCACTCGGAGAAAGGGTATTTAATAATGAAACTTTCTGGGACGCGATTCCAAACCGTGATACAAGGTAGACATTATTGGTCTCATGCCTCATCTTGGGCCGACTTTTTTTAATGTAGAAATTCATGTATCGTAAATTTATTCGCACATATAGTAAATTAAATTTAATAAAATTTAAGGGGCATTTGATGATACATTTTGCTTTATTAGAAATTGCATTAACGGGCAAAAGATCCAAGTTAATATTAAATGGTTTAAGTAGATGGATTGACGATTTTCATTTGTCAATTACCGACCATATCTATACAGTTACTTGTAACACAATAGCCCGATCCGGAAAAGAAATATCACAGCATGTACATGGGTAAAGTCCATGATGTTGGAATGATCTGCAATTTGTCCGTTTTCCTAGAGTAGACACTTGTTTAATCGATTTTGTTCCTATTGTTATGTCTAGTAAGTCTTTGCTCGTTGTGGTTGTCAGCCATTTTACAATACCTTTATAAATTAAATGCTTTCCGTTTAGAAAAAGAATTTATCCGAGTTGATTGTGCGTACAGCATGTGTCATATTTCTCATAAGAAAGAATTAATTTTTTAGTTTTATGACGAGATATATATATAGTAAAACACCTATGCGGTATTTTGCCAAACCGAAACTTTACGACATCCTTAAATGTCGAGTCTGTATTGTTATAGATTACTGCTTTTCATTATCTCATTTGATTTAATCTACAATCGCACCCCAAAATTGTATAAATTATAATCGTATGTGATTATATAATTGAATTAGTATTAAAATTCTTGCTTAATGTCCAGACATTTCTTTCAAACTTACCAGTTATATTTCCTGCTTCCAAAGATATATTGCCAGTTCTCAGCATTTTCAAAGATGTCGGTTTTATAGTTAAATCTTGCTCACACATAGCTCATTTAGTCATATCAAAGTCTAGTTTATGGGATGCAGTGTATCACTGAAGACAATAATCATTTGTAATAATAAAAAGCGTCTCAACCAATAAAGATGGCGTAGAAGCTCCATTTTATCCCTATCACTATCAAGGCCATTTTCACGTCATTGTCACTTGTGATTTTTGCAGTAGAAATGAGCCCTATTTGTGTTAATGTGAATCGCTTGCGGTAATTGATTTCACAAACAATGGCTTATCCAATGAAGCTCAACTTAAGTAATATCACATACACGTCATTACTGGGAATAACTACTGTTCATTGCAGCAAACGAGATGCTAAGAACTAGGATAATGATAGTTACCTACGGTACCGTAGATGCTGGATACAATTTTTTGGCAGGAAAATCAAATTAAGGATCCACATCAAAGTCTTTTTAACATTAGCGTCTAAGTTTATGTAAATTCGATTACTCTGAGACCTATTCACACATAAACAAAATAAAAGTTTTCGAATTCAAGCCGTATACTAATTCTATATTACAATATTTTGCTGTAAAGTATAGGCTGTGACGTCACTTAGGGATAAGATTTACAAGTGGCTAGATTCTGCTTTCAACAAAAAAAATTGCATTCTAATTGGCCAATGGGTAGAGCCATTGAAGACAATTTTCCATGTAGTATTCCTAATTTTCTGGATATCTTATGGTGAATTTATATCAGGTAAAAACATTAAATTTGTAGTTAATTGCTTGATGATTTGAATAAAAGAAATGAAATTAAACAATCATTTACTAGTCAGTTTGGACGGGTTCATTTTGAAATTAATGAGTTATAATTAATGAATCAGTGCTTTGTGCTAAAGGCCGATTCTAACCGCAACTGTGTGAAGATAACTTGCGCATGTTGTTTGTTTACAGTTCTGTCCATGCTATTAAAAATAAGTTCTTTAAAATTGTCAACATACATAATTTCGCATGCATCAAATTACTATATACTTTTTAACATTGAACCAGTATATCGCAATGAATAACTGTCAAACATTAAAACAGGCATTTTTGATTACGTGTGGAGTGTGGATAAGTGGCGACATATTTGATACGTTATGATATGTAAGCTTTTAGTCGTCTACAGTTAATGACCAGTGAAGTAAAATCGACCCGTTGAGAGCGACTTTTTTACTATTAGCAAGACTCGAGAGAATCTTTAACTCAAGCTAGAATATGCACTTAAGTTTTTAGAGTCGTTAAAAAATGTCATCGAAAGTGCTGTTTGCAAGTGATAGGCGTACCATAGTCGCTGGACCGTAGCAAAAATGCTAAAATGATTGTTTAAGGAAACAACCTCAGCAATCTTGGAAACAAAGGGGAGGTTCAGAATAAGAAAGGTAAATAATATATATTTTGTTTGATTAAGAGGAATTTTATGCAAATGAGATAAGATCAGCATTATTGTGTTTCAGTACTTCGTATATGTTTATTGATTTATTGAACACGTTCACCTGAATACTTAATGCTCACATGTCTACACTATGTTGTGAAGCTGTAAATTAAAATTAAATGTTTGGTCAGTATAAAGTGTAAGAGGTAAGTAGATATTATAGAGTTTAAAGGGAAAAAAGTCATTAGGAGTAGAACGTGCTGCGTATGTTATAGCTGAGAGTTTGAAGTAAGATAATAGCTGAGTTTGAAGTGAGATAATTGCATGAAATATGTGTTTTAGTGTTTGCTGATATGCATAAAAACTAGTTGCATTCAAATTAAAAAAAGTATTTTGAAATAATGATTTACTTACTAAGAGAAAAATATTGCATTTTCATCCTGTGCATAATTATCCTTTTATCGTATGCTTTTATCATATGATCAATATCTAGAATTCTGTAGAATATAATATATAGATAGACAATATTAAAATTCTTTAGAACTCCCTGAAAAGTATTTGTTTAAATATTCGGATTATGTTTAGAGGAGGTAATTGGAAAATCAAACAAACAGGTAGCTATATAGCGACAGGTTGTCTATCCTTTTATCGTATGCTTTTATCATATGATAAATATCTTGAATTCTGTAGAATATAATATATAAATAGACAATATTAAAATTCTTTAGAACTCCCTGAAAAGTCTTTTGTTTAAATATTCGGATTCTATTTATAGGAGGTAATTGGAAAATCAAACAAACAAGTACCTCTAAACATGAAAATGGATTTCGTCAAAGAGAACAGTAATTTCAAATGTCTGTGTAATACTTCACTAACTAAGATAGTGACGTAAAATCGAATTCGAGGTTTTGGAAACGCCATGAAATATTTATGCAGCTTTAACGTTTGGAATGTTACTTTCGGGGAGAATATTTCAAATATCATTAAGGTACATATGTATACACACATAGTAATGTTATAAAAATATGTGTAATTTTAATACTTTTCGATTAAATATTTCATTGGATAGCATTATTTACTACTAAAGCATTTACAAATGAGGGGAAAATGGCTGAGACACGTAATTACATTATTTTAACGTCAAAGAAGGGTTGAATTTGTAACCAGTAACACATAATACAATTATCTCTGAAACTCTTGAGATAAGACTAATTAATTACTTGTTTTTTAAATTTGAAAATCTAAGGGTTGGTTGGACATATGAAGGGTCAGTTTTTAACTTCATTACACACACTATACGTCAATAACACTCGGTCTATTTTTCTCTGGTACGTTTAATACTCTAAACGTAAAGTCAATCAAACCCCAATAAGTAGGATTTTTAACTCGGTATGTTAGGTCTATAATAGCTCTGGATTTTGTAGCATGTTTTTGCGTTATTTCGTGTGGACATTATATTTGTACTGCTCAGATATTCCAAAGCGTGTTAATACTTAAAGCGGTATAATGGACTAAAACTTCAAATCCTTTTTGGAACTTTTAAAAACAATTTTATGTGCATAGACCCTTAACTTCTCAGTGATTTCAAGATACTTTATTCTCTTTTATAATATGTAAATTCCACTTCATCTTTATACTGAATAGCTCGCGGTCACACGAAGTTTACTTCCCAATATTTAATAAGCATTTTAAAATTGTCCCTAAGAATGGACCTTAAAAAATATTTACTAGACTTAATTTTTACGGTCTTATGAATGATGAAGCTTCTTCTTTAATATTCATTGTCATAAAATAGTTTAAGAGGAAATGTACCTGATTGTTGTATGATATTAAAAACTATGATAAAAAGGCTAATAAATCATAATTTTAACTCGAGTGATAGTCAAAAGCATGCTACTAAACATCGAAATAACGTGAATGACTTTAAAAACCTTGTATTAAGTCAGAGCTTCTAGAATGAATATTGTAAGAAATGGATATATTTTTATCAAATTAGGATGCATTCTTGCAACACTGGTTAATCGTTTTGCATTGTTTTCTTCGAGAGGGAGTATAGTAAAGCGGCAAAGTTTAGAGAAGAGAAAAGAAAAAAGGAAAGAAAAAAAACTATCGGGGACGCGATTCTATTTAGTTCTTGACAAGTTCAGACCTTGAGTTTAGATCTCTACGCCTGATAATTGAATTAAATTTTTTCATCGTGTAACAATGAAAAGATTTAAAAACCCTTTTAATCGATGACTGCAGTTAAACGTCTAAGAAAGTTATTGAATTGGAATACTTCCCGTTCAGCTTGGTGATAGTTTTCCTGTAGAGGTGAATGAATTTTGGTGTTCCAACCTCAAAATTTAGATATGCTCGTGATACTTTGGGATTATAAATTAATGCTGATATTATAAGAATTTTAATAGTATACAAAAGAAACTTTCTCAGAAATTTAAAGTATAACTCATAGTTCATGGTTTGTTTCAACGCTTATAATATATGTAGTTATAAAAGTTCAATATTCATCCAATATTCTGGCTGCAAAAATTTCCGCACTATTAATTTTCTTGCTACTCTGCTTCATACAATATGCCCATATTTAAGTAGCCTGTCAACGAGCTTTTTTTTAATGCATTTAATTAATAAATATATGTGTGTGTGTGTGTGTGCTTGTGCTTGTTTGCTTCCTTGCTTGTTTTTTTTTTGTTTTTTTTTTAAGTTTTCCTACATTATGAACGGATAATTTTTGTAATGCCTGAAAAATTGAAAAATTCGAAATCTGATGTTTCATTTTTTTATGAGAATATACGATATACAGATCTAGTCTCTTATATTTTGTTTAGTTCTAATTTTTTGCACTGTAACACTGCTTCTAGGGGAATTAAAGGAGGAAATCCCTTGAAATATGGGTAAGAAATTTATGACTTGGAACAATAAATGACAAAGATGCCCTGTTTATTTATTTATTTATTTATTTTTCAATACTAAGCAATCTCTTCGTAAGGGAAACTAGTTTTGCCACAACTGAAAGTCCTCACGTACTAGCAGTTAAAGAACAGTATTTTAAAATGTTATTAAAACGGTATACTGTAGAAATTTTGTAGTTTTAGTTCTATCACATTACTGAAAATTATTACATTACATTATATTGTATGAAGGGTAGAATACATGAATTGCCGTGTCCTGTCACTACCATTATAAAATAAAGATCCAGTCTTTTTTTTTCAATGTACATTTTCTACTGAATTTGTGGAATAAACCCATAAAAGTTAAACTTTTTATTACAGTGTATAGCGTTGGCTCTTAACATCTTAAGTGTCATGGACACCTTTGATAATCTGGTGAAAACTGTAGATCCTTCCTTCTCATAATCACAGAGAGTGCAGATTCAAAATTGAAATTAATCAGTTTTGGGAAATTTTTCAAAGTAAAAAAAAAAAAAAGCTGACTCACCTATAACAGCTACTGATGAACACATAAATGCAATATATAAAATGTACGGGAAAATACCATTAATCAATCCCTTAATCATTCATTTAGGGAAAAGTTAACACCAAAAGTGAAGCGTAGTAATGTCACATTTACCCTTTACATAACAGGCTGGACGATGACCGAATGGTTAGGGCACTAGAAACGGTACCAGAATCTGTGGGTTTGAGTCCCATCCTTGGCACGGATGTTTGTAGCCGTTCAGAATCGACTTTAAGCAGTAGGTCCCGTTCGAATTAGCCATCGAGTAGAAAAAAATAACCCCAGCGCTCTCAACCAACCAACCACTTTACAAAACGCCAAGTGACTCCCAAATGGGTACACACCATGGTCCATGCACCACAGGCTAAGAAACAATGGTGTACACATCAGAAGGTTAATGTATTCGATACTTATTATACTTTGTTAATATATGTGAAGTTTCTACTGTACACGATAAAAATAATGGAAAAAAGGACAGCTTTAAAAGAGTTTATAACTCATTAAAAAAAAGTGCAATTCGCTATCAAGAAAGATGTTATGAACCGAGCATTATCAGTCTACGCTCCTCTTTGTATACATAGCTAAAATTTCTATGGCTGCACGACTAAGATATGGAATATTGTTAAGAAATACGTTCTACCACAGGAAGATATGTTAAGTTAGATGTTATAACATATTTGTGATTTCAATCTGATATTTCATAATCATATGAATTATAGCAAATTTCCCCCGTTTACTAATTTAATATGAATCAAAAGAACCAAGAAATGATGAACGTAAGAGAATTCTTATTAATTTTACAGAACGTAAAATAACTCCAGCTCCAAGTATTATTCTCTATGCTTTTAGTCCACACACAGTCTTAAAAATAAGAAATCAGTCATCCAAATCAGTAGTCGGAACTGAAACTCAGTGCGCCATCTGTTTGACCTTCAGTAAACTATTATAAATTTTGAAATTTCTCATAGTAATATCAGACTAAGAGCTGCGAGGAAATATTAAATTGCGTCCGAATATTGGCTAATATACATAGAAAAAAATCAATAAATAAATCAAGCAAATTTTTCGGTCAAAATATATAGTTACAGTAACAGCAGGGCTTTCATTATTAAAATATGATATTTAAAGGATTATAGGTAGAAAAAGATTATAGGTTATTTGATCATAGGTAGATGATCAAATAACCCTCCTCCAAAAAAAGACAATTATAAAAATTATAAATATACTAAGTCTCTAGTATTTAGGGTTTTAGCATTTATAACACTAAGTGTGCCACTTTTAATGAGAAAAAACTTTTTAAATAATAAGTTTAAACTTTTAATAATAAATTTATAAACATACGTCAAGATTCCATAAAAAAATTTGTATTTATTCACCTAATGTATTATAGTAAGAGAAAATCGCATGTCATCATAAACTTTAGGGAGAAAGTGACGGTATATTTTACAGGTAATACGTTTTACAGGTTAAACGGTTGTATACGTTAAAAAAATTGAGGGATTCAAACTTTCAGGATGACATCTAATTAACTGTGGACAGCTAAAATTGTTTCCAACTTAAAATGATTTTTTAACGGTAGTTAAAAAATTCTATTATTTTATGCTGCAAACAACTAGCATAAAATAGAATATCTGCAAATTTTCATCGGAAGCAATTTATGCATGTGATTAAAATATGTTACAAAAATATGATAAATATTTATTTAGTATATTTATGAATATTGCATATCAATATTTCGATTATTTACATAGGTGTTTTGCTCATAAGAAAGTTTGCATTTAAAATATTGATTTGAATTTTGATATGAATCCATACGTTCTCGTTCTATAATTTAAAATATCTATGTTTAAGGCTTATAAATATGTTTATTAATTTTCTGATAAACAAATACTCAAACGCGTCTATCCATGCAACCAAGGGACACACTGTATTTGTTTTTTTAACAGTTTCCTTTGTATTAACTCTCAGTAGCTTAAAAATAGTTAATATTTCGTTAAATTCCTTTTCTTAAGAAACATAATTCTTACAACTCTGATAAAAAAATAGTCAAGGATATATAACGATCAGATTATATTGTCATTCTACTTTTCGTGGTACAAAATGGCCGCCGGTGTAAGCTTTGGAAGAACACATGGGGGCTTGAATCGGCTATTAACCCGTCGTTACGTCATGCTGTGACGTATGAATAAAAGGATCCCCAAATTCCTTTCGAAGATTTAAATCTCTCCGAGATCGGAAGGGGAATGATTATTTCAATGGATTCCCGATTGTTTGTTTACATCCGGTTTAAGGAAGAACTGCATGAAATAAGCAACGAAATAGAAACTCCAAAAGGAAAATCGCTGCTAATATAATATTTCTTGAAAGAAAAGTGTTGTCTTCATTCATAGGATGACTATTTCGTTACTGATAATAATGAAAATACAGTCGAACCCTGTTATAACGAACTTCAAGGGACCAAAGGTTTTGTTCACTATATGCGAACAATTAAGAAAAATGTTAGAGTTCACAAAATGTATAACTCATTTGTTGCTATGTATATTCAATAATGATGTATTGAAAGAATGATAAAATCTATTAAGAATTATATTTAATGAATTAAATTGACTAAAATCGGTTACATTAAGCAGAAACAATGATAATTAAATTAACTAAAAATGAAGACAAATAGAAATAAATTCATTTTACCTTCAATTGTTGCTCACTGTTTTGGTACAAAAATAATCGGTAATCTTCTGCTGACGTGATGCCGATTTCAAAAACATTTTATGAATTTCTTTGTCCAGTACATCAAATGACTCCAACACTCTTTCTTCCACTGTTTGTGTTGACAAAAACTTATTAATTACACGCATTGCTGCTGCAGCATCTGAGATGGTGGAGATTTTGTCATTTATGAGCTCATCTTCATCAGCATCAGAAGAAGAATCTTTGATTTCAGAATGATTCATTTTAATTTCTTCCACAATATCTTCATCAGTCGGATTTTCACACGTAATGACTTATCATCAAATGTTTCGAACAATTGCACGCCACAATCTGAGAATGATGAAATTTTGTGCTTTTCTATTCACATCGCGATAGGTAAATCTTCATCATCTTAATCTTCAACTTTCTTTGCTTCTTCAACAATCCTTGTATCTTCAACATTCTTAAAAAGTATAAAAATGTAAAAAAAAAAAAATAGTTGTCTACTGAAAAAAATGTTCGTTATAGCCGATTCTTAAGATTTCGAAGGTTTGCTATAAAAGGATAAATTAACATTAAATACAATAGGAAAACGGCGGGACCAAAATTTTCGTTCGTTATATACCAAGTTCGCTATAAAGAGGTTCGACTGTATTCTGCTTCTTGATGCAACTAATATTTTTAAGCATATATCAGGGGTGGCCAAGATAAACAGTGCTAACAGCTATTTGAGAATGACTACATACATAGAAGAGCCAAAGACAGAAAAAGGATATATTTGATATGCAAAATATTTTAAGCCTTTTTTTTACCCTAGGCTTTTATGAAATATACATCTCTCTCTAATTGTCAGAATAATTAATATTTATGAATTCTGAAAGATTTTTAATAGTTAAATTATTTTACCTTTAATTGTTTAGCCAAATTATTCAAATAGGGTGCATGTTGAATTGTTTCAGTTGGTAGCAATTCAGTTAAATGTTGATTTTTAAACATTTCTTATTTATCTACCTAAATGTAGACTACAAAGACACATCTATAAGTTGCACTGAAAATGGAGGTTAATCGACGTGCCGCTAATTTTAATTTTGAGATCCACAAAAAATGAAAAGGGCCACAAAGAAAATGATAAAAGAGCCGCAATTTGACCACATCTAATAAATAAATTATATATATATATATATATATATATATATATATATATATATATATATATATATATATATATATATGTGTGTGTGTGTGTGTAATATAATCATTACATCTCGTTCTTAAAAGGCAACCTGAAAAGGAAAACTAGCTCAAATTTACATGGCTGGAGCTAGACTCAGCCTGAAAGAATTTAAATTTTGAAGCAGTCGGGTCGAATCATTTTATTTGGAGCGATAGTAACATACGTCCTTTCATTTCAGATGCTCGGAGCGAAGTGTAACATCACCTTTCAACCTTACGCGCTAGAAGCGAGGTACATGTGGCTGTTGTTTTGACTTGTCAGCGGAATTTCGGGCTGGCAATGCGAACTCACGCCTTTCTCGGGACGTATACACGTGTAGAAATGCAACGTTTGCTGTTTTATGGGAAGTCCTGTTGCTATGGGTTTTTAAAGCGCTAAAGTAATGTTACTGGGGATTGGATTTAGGAAAGGGAATTTAACTGATAGAATGGAGGGCCTAGTATTTAATTTATTACAAATCCCCCCCGAAAAAGGGAAAATCGTCACGTTGAAAGGTGACATTTTCACAACATAATACAGATGAACTCTTATATAATAAAGTGAGTACAATTACAATCAAATATAATCAAAATTAACTACATTATACAATTACATGTCTCTGAATGCAACATTGGTGAAAAGAAGTCACGACAAACAGCAAGGTGGGTGAGAATTAAAACACATCAAGGTTACAGAGTCAAGAGCTTTGTCAATAACCCATCATAAATTAACTTCACCGAAACAAATCCAAAGTTAAATCTCCTGAATCTTTACTATAAAACTAAGCTCAGTCTTATGACTTCGTTGCACCATCACACAAAATATATGGAATTAAAGAAATATACAATGAAATTTATAATGAACATTCAAAATATATGGAATTAACATAGTATGCAATAAGTTTATAATTATTATACAATGTGCAATGAAATTCAAATAACTGAAATATTATTGGCTAATATAATCTAAATAACTTTTTAATTAAATCAAAGTTCTTCATTCAATAATGAGTCCTAAAATAACGTATAATTCTTTGAGTCCTTAAGCTCAGTTTAAATTCAAGTCGTTATACATTGTTTATCAAATAAGTCCTTATTGTATGTGGTTTATATTCAGTATTTACAATTTTACACATGATTTCAAACTTCATCGTTTACACCAATTATACATCGATCTCCATTTTTCATATTCCTAATCTCGAATACTTACATAAATTTTAAAATAATTCACAATATATAATTCAGAAGATATTTCAATAAGTTCAAGTTCAAAACAACATTACTTTAGACAATATTATTACAAAATTGATTTCTTATATTATTCTGAAAGTTTCACTTCAATTACAGCATAGATTTAGATACCTGTCAAGTTTTTTAACAATACATAAGATCATAAATTAAACAATTCAAAACAACTTGTTATAAATTCTTAATTAAGTAAATGGGCATCATTTTCACATTAGGTAATTTTCAAAAATATTATGTGCTTTAACATCGTCACTTGTTTCACTTCAAAATATTCAAATTCTAAAATCATTGGTACCAATCATGACATAAGTGACAAACCTGGAGGTGAAATGGGCTATCCTCTGTGATGTCCAACGTGAAAGATTGTTAGTGATCACGAGGGTGCTGTGATGCAAAGACAGCAAGAGGCTCATCCCTCTGCGGGAGGAACTACCCCTTGTGCTGGCAAAAGGTTTCTCCGGTGTCAACAAAAATAACAACTCAGATCATCAACTTACTTGGCAAAATTAAGGGTAACCTGTGACATGTCATGTTAGCCCTAGCATTGACAAAATTTTTCTTTAACTTAGCACATCAACATTTTCTTTTTAATAAATATTCTTTTAGAATAATTCAGATGGTAATTTGTGGAAGGCAAACTAGCATCAAAAATTCTCTAAATATGATTAACTACGAAATTTACGTAGGCATCTAAATCCATCAAAGTTAGGTTATCTTCATCATGCGTCAACAGCAATCTTCACTGGGTTATCAAAATATCGTAAGATTTTCGGAGTCATAGTCAGGTAGTTATTTGAGTCACAGTTGGGTAGTCTTAATCATCACAGATAGGTTTTGTTTTTTTTTAATACTATTAATTTCTACTTGGGATCTTGGGCTTTTTTGGGGTTTACTGTTATTAAAATAGGAATTTTGCTTTTTCACGTTGCTAATCAAAAATTATCTGCAGGGTTGAAAGGTCTTAATCTGGTACAGTGTACAATTTCCGAGGTTTTCTTAGTGAGGGAATTGGGTCTGTTAATTTCAAAATTTACTCTAGAAATTTGTTTCAAAATTTTATATGGACCAGAATAAGGGGGAGTAAGTTTAGGAGTATTTGGGTAACGAAACTCTTCGTACATTACTATATCACCTACCTTAAATTTAGATTCCTCCAAACGAGTGTCATATCTCTCTTTATTTACTTCATGATTTTTTATAGTTCTCTGTTTAGCAATCTTCCTCGCTTCTTCAATTGGTGGGTACATGTCTTGATCATCAAGTAAATTTTTGTAGGGTGGTTTTCCATGCATTAAATAAGAAGGGGGAAATTTTGTTACGGTATGGGGTGTGTCGTTATATTCATTCGTTATTTCACGTAATAATTTTGTCCAGGAGACTTTACCAGGGTGTGAATTTAATTTACATTTAAGCCTAGTAATCAGGGTCTGATTTACTCTTTCATTTTTCCGTTTGTTTGTGGTCTATGCGAAGTAGTTAGCAATTGTGTAATATTATTGTTTCTCAAAAAATGCTTAAATTTGGAGGAAGTAAAAGCACTATTTCTATCACTTAAAATTTTCTTAGGTACTTGGTGTTGAAAAATTTGTGTTAAACAATTAATATAAGTATCTGTATTTTCATTTTTAGAAGCAAAGGTCCATATATACCTCGTGGCATGATCTATAACTATGTGTAAATATTTCTTTGTAGACTCATAATAATTTAAGCCACCAACAGTGTCTATGGCAAGAATTTCAAAGGGTTCACTGGTAGGGGGTAACATTTGTAAGAGACCAAATCTTTTTTGTCTAGACTTCTTATTTAGTTGACATACTTCACAATGTTTCACATAGTTACTCACATCTTTAGTTATTCCAATCCAATAATATTGAGGGGATATCAGATTTAACATTGCCGAAACTCCTAAATGTCCATAATTAACATGGGCTTTTTCTAATAATTTTAAACGTAAAGAGAAGGGCACAACAATTTTCATTAAACCTTGTTTTTTAATTGTCCATACATTATTAACTTTTTTAAACTTCTTACCGTTTACATTATCTAAATTTTGATGATGCTCGATTTCTTGCAATGTCAACAATGGGTCACGTTCACGTAAAGTTACATGGTGAGAAATTGGGTTTCTAGTTAACATATCGGCTTCATAATTTGTAGAACCTTTTTTATATTTAATGTCAAAATCGTACATGGACAGTTTAAGTGACCATCGGAATAATCGTCCATTTGGGTGTTTAATACTTTTTAACCAGACAAGTGCAGCATGATCCGTATGAACGGTAAAATGAGTCCCATGTAAATAACAATAATATCTATCAACAGCATCAATAATTGACAAGCATTCCAGCTCGGTAATGGCATAATTTTGTTCATAGGTTCTAAGTTTTCGAGAATGATAGGCTATGGGATGCAAACTTCCATCAGGGTGTTGTTGTTTTAAAATTGCGCCTACCGCTTGTCCAGACGCATCCACGAAAATATGACATGGGTAATTTGGGTTATAAATAGATAAAACATGTTTAGATATTAGAGCGTCTTTTAAATCCTGAAAAGCTTTCTGGCAATCATCTGTCCATTCAAATTTAGTGTCTTTCTTCAATAATTTATTCAATGGTACTCTTAATTTAGCATAGCTGGGAATGAATTTATTATAAACATTTACGCTACCTAAAAATCTTTGTAAGTCTTTAACATTCCTGGGAGGTTGAAGTTTCTTAATAATTTCTATATTAGCGTTACTCGGGTGATAACATCCCTTTTCCACTTCATATCCCAAAAATTTTATTTTTGTTTGGGCAAATTGGCATTTTGAAAATTTCAATTTTATGTTTTCTTTTTCACAAATCGAGAAAATAGTTTTTAAATGTTCTAAGTGTTCTTCGAAAGAGTCTGAAAACATAATTATATCGTCAAAATAGTTGAGCGCAAATTTAATTTGGTATTTATTTAAAATTTGTCTGAGTGTTCTTTGGAATATGGCAGGAGCGTTTTTCCAGCCAAAAGGTAATCTTTTCCATTCATATAAGCCAAAGTTTGAGGTGAAAGCTAATTTTTCTGTATCTTTTTCATTTAGTTTAATATGCCAGTAGCCACTCGCGAGATCAAGGGTGGAGAAAATCTTAGCATTGGTTAGTTGATCTAAAACTGCGTCGATTCGGGGAATTGGTTCCGAGTCCGTTTATGCAATACGATTTAGTTTTCGGTAATCGATACACATTCTGGATTTTGAATTTTCATCTTTCTTGTAAGCCAAAGTAATTGGGGAAGCATAGGGTGAATGAGATGTTTTTATTAAACCTGCAGCTAAAAGCTCGTCTATTTGCTTCTTAATTTCGGCATTATCTTTTGGCGACGCCCTGTATGGACGAAGGGAAATTGGTAGTTCAGAATTCAAAATTACTCTTTGTGGTTCAAGACGTATACGTCCAACATCATATTTATTTTTCGCGAAAATATTATTATACTCATTCAATATTTTGTTCAATTGAACACTTTCATCATCAGTAACATTATTTTCATTTTCAATTTTATAAAAACGAGTATCACAATTTCTATTATATTTAGTATCAAGATTTATAGTATTATGAGAACAAGTATGTGGCACATTAGGATTATCATATGTTAAAAATATATAGCAATTATTAGTAACATTTTCCAAAGACAAAGTAGATGAAATATTTTTTCCTTGGTAAACACAAAAATTTTTAAAATCCAAATTAATTTTAAATAGATTAATAATTTCCGACGATAAAATTGCATACTTTAAATTTGTTTCAATAACATAAAAATTAACAAATCTGTTCAACTTACCGATTCGGCATTTTGTAGAAATTATTTTATCAGTTTTTATTCTACCTGAGAGGGTATTGACCTGTGAATTGTCCGATGGAAGAATTTTCACATAATATTTAATTTTATCATATACAGTTCGAGAAATAATGTTAATGGTGCTACCTGTATCTATCAGGCCGATAATCAGTTCAGAACCGATTTTTAGGTGTATGGTGAACATCCGTCATTGTCGCTGTTCTGTCATGTTGCTGTTATAGTTGTTTGTATGTTGTGGAGACTGGAACCGAGTCCTAGGACGTTCCTCTTCTCGAAAATTCTGGGGCCATCTATGCCATGGTCGCGGTTGTTGGTGCCGGAATCTAGGTGACTCGTGTTGTGGGAATCTGTCATAGTCATCTCGCCGATCGAACGGTCTGCGAAAACCGGACTGTTGATTATGCAAGTCTCTGTTATGGTGATCTTTCCTCCTATCTTCGTAGCTGTTGATCATTTTCCTCGCAAGGGAAATCCACTCAGTAGTTGTACCAACGTTACTTATTAAAAATAAATCCCTGTATCTTGTCGGCAATCCGTCTGTGAGACCTTGAATTATAATTTCTTCTTCAAGTTTTAATGCTTTACCGATATTAATTTTCTTTTTAAAATAATCATTTATATTTTGACTTCCAGAAAGGCTCAACCTGCTGAAATCTTCGAATGAAAACTGTTTTTCTTCTGAGAAATAATCACTGATTTTTATTTTAACTTCATCCCACTTTTGTGATTCTATTAGGTTTTCGATGTAAAATTCCAAAGCCTCGTCCGATAGAAAATCCGGAAATATTTGTAGTTTTTCTTCTTCCGTCAATTCAATAGTCTTTTTCTCGAAGAATTTCAACTAGTTATTAATTTTGACCAAACCACAAGGATTGAATTTCGGAAGATTACTTAATTGATTTGGTGAAGATATAGCACTGTTTTCCAATAATTGTTTGTCGTAAACTCCAGAATTATCCCCTTGTTTTTCTTCAGGTTGGTCAGAGTCACGATGATCAGCCAATATTTTATTTAAATCTTTCGATGTCATTTTCGAAAAGGGAAATCAAAACTAGGTCATTTCATTTTCAAGTGCTACGCTGGCGAACTCCTATTGCGCTTCCCGCAAGGTCGGTATTTCACGCGCACACACATAGTCCAAGGCAATGGATTCGAAGTCCGTTGAGGTTGATACGCACATGAAGAATCGCTTTCGGCTCTATGTAATATAATCATTACATCTCGTTCTTAAAAGGCAACCTGAAAAGGAAAACTAGCTCAAATTTACATGGCTGGAGCTAGACTCAGCCTGAAAGAATTTAAATTTTGAAGCAGTCGGGTCGAATCATTTTATTAGGAGCGATAGTAACATACGTCCTTTCAATTCAGATGCTCGGAGCGAAGTGTAACATCACCTTTCAACCTTACGCGCTAGAAGCGAGGTACATGTGGCTGTTGTTTTGACTTGTCAGCGGAATTTCGGGCTGGCAATGCGAACTCACGCCTTTCTCGGGACGTATACACGTGTAGAAATGCAACGTTTGCTGTTTTATGGGAAGTCCTGTTGCTATGGGTTTTTAAAGCGCTAAAGTAATGTTACTGGGGATTGGATTTAGGAAAGGGAATTTAACTGATAGAATGGAGGGCCTAGTATTTAATTTATTACATATATATATATATATATATATATATATATATATATATATATATATATATATATATATATATATATATATATATATATATATACACACACACATGATGGAATCTCGATCGATCGTTGCCCGAATCATATTTTGCCATCCATCGTCCCCCCCCCCCCACACACACACAGAGCTCTTAAAGTGGCCTTGCGGTGACGTGCTGGCTTTCGTTGTTGAGGGTTCTCGGATCGAATCCCGGCGCGCTCTGTTACATACCTCCGTGTCTAGACCGGATATGGGCACGTTAAATTCGTAGAGCGGAAAATCCCTCCATGGAGATCAGTGAGGGTGGGAGAGGGTACGATCCTCCCAGATGTCGCCCCTGTGGTTGCTCGGTCAAAATCGAGGTGACATATAGCTAAGACGGATTCCTACCCTTGTGGTGCTAATTAAACTGGAGCCGCACACATCAGCCCGAAGCCTACATGGACCTGATCTGAAACTTCCAACCAGGGGGCATAATAAACAACAACAACCAATTCTCTCTCTCACACATACACACACAGATATATATGTATGTGTGTGTGTTGCTTGTTGCTAATGCCACTTGACCGACAGCAACATAAGATGAAGTCCTTAAAGGTATGGGCGATGAAGGTGCGGCTCCTGTTTCGACTGGTACCACAAGTGTTGGAGCCCGACTTTGCCAAAGGACCAGTCAAGTAATTTTGAACAGGGTCAAGTGACGAGACCAGAACACTTGACCCCACACCTCCAGAGGAAATTTTTAGAACTTGGAGGACATTGCATCCATGATAGATTTTACATGCACCAGCCGCCATTAGTGTAAAGGGCAGTGGATTTGTCAACGACGAACATCGTTCCAGTGACTTCCAGATCACTAGCCCGTTGCTCTTGCCAACTGGGCCACTGCTCTCTCTTTCTCTCTCTCTCTCTCTATATATATATATATATATATATATATTATAGTTTAAGTGCAAAGCAAACGCAAACCGATGTATGTGAATCTCAAAATTCCCGTCGCATTTATCATCAATCTATAGAGGAAATATCATTTAATGCCCTATATCGTAAATAAATACATCTATTAATCCGGAACTAGAGATAGGCTTAATTACTTTCAGGAGTTTTAAATTCTATCAGTTACTAATTGCCTTCCACAGTTTTCGCGTAGAAAGATATATATCTAGTCATAACGTGATGTAACAACTAGTAATTTAACGCTGTCTGTTGTTGGTATTGTTTCTTTATATGTAAAAATATCTTATGGTTTTGAAGCTAAGTAGTAGCAATTAAAATACGTACTGGCTATATTGGCCGCAAATGATAACTCTTTTGCCCAAATCTGATCGTCTTAGCCAATTGGCTTATGACAATGCATTAGTCGACATTATAGATCTTCAGCCTAAAGTTAATATACAGAATTTTTTTTTTGACGTCGGTATTTTTCTAATCACAATAAGCGCAAAAGACAAAATACTACATGCATATTTTAGTATTCTTTCCGTTTGTTCGTTTAATTGTTTGCGCATATGAAGGGAGACGTTTAAATAAGGATAGAGTAGTTTTTAAAATTTCAAATGACTCCGGAAGTAAATTTAACAGAGTATTAAATTACTGATGTTTGTTTAGATTTGTATTCTATTTGGAAAACATTAAAAGAAGAGTTTTCACAAACATGTACTTTTCATTTAAAGATGTATTTTCAAGTGCCAAAAATAAAATCTAAAAATATGCATTTGCTATTATCAGGTTTATATATATATATATATATATATATATATATATATATATATATATATATATATATATATATATATATATATATATATATATATATATATATATAAATATATATATATATATATATATATATGTGATGACCCGAATGGTCATCTCTTGAAGAAACACAATCGAGGCCGAAATTAAATGCAATTCCAAATCATAAATAATATCTGGAGTTTATTTAACATAAAGATTAACACATCTTACTCAGTTCGGAGCCAGCCTGCGTCTCTCGCTAAAAAGCGCCAAAATAGCATTAGGTGAAAGAGGTTGCCAGAATTGGCGGAGGAAGTTAGTATGTGGAAGGTGGAACGTTTACGTCAAGACGGGTTACCATGGCAGAGATGGAGTAGAGAATGGGCGATTATAGATGGTTAGTAATATTATCACAGAATATCCCCCCCATCTAAAATGGATTGGAGCCGCGGCCGTCGACTCCAAGACACTCCAGATAGTGAGAACATGAAAATTAGTAGTTAGAATATTAAGTTGAAGCTGGCTCGAAACTCACAAATTTTTTACACTTTAAAATACAACTGAAAAGGCTTAAACATGCAAATATGGCATAACATTATAAACAAATATCTGTTGAAAAAAAATGGAATCGTACACTTAAATGAAGACACTAATAACGTTCCAAATACAGATCGTTCCAAATACAAGACGTTCCAAATACAGATACAAGAAAAATATTGTGCAGGTCTCAGTCCCTGACAGGTGTATCACAGTCTGAAATGTTTTCAGAGTAATGGACGGGTACAGTTCACATAGTAGTAAAAGTCACAAAAGTTATTTTTATTCACAGTCTTTATCGTGGAGTAGTGTTTTAGTACTTTTGGAGATCTCCTGGGTTGTAGTCACTTTCAGAAAAATAATGTTCTTGGTTGTTTATTGTCCGTTGCACATTAGTAATTGACTTTTCTTTGAGCAAAACACTATCTATATTTTATTTTTTTTTCTCTCTAGATCATGTACACAAAAATATTAAAATTATTTTTTCAGCAATTAGTAGAATAAATTTACCAAATGCTGTCAAAATTAACTTTCAACATAAATACCAGATGTCTGGTACCTGATGTTGCAAAAATTCGAACAAAAATACAAATTCCAACAATTGACGCTAACATTCAATTATTGTGAAGAAATAAAAAAAGCAAGACAATACAAACATAAATTTGAGGTAAGTGACCTGTTGTGAGTACATCCTCGTGAGCGTTTACCAAAGGGAAGGTGCTTCCAACCTGAAACTCAAGTTGAGCAAACTGCACAAAATGAAAAGGGGCAGGCAGTTTCTCAAACATGAGAGGGAAAAGCAACTGTTCAAAGGGAACATTTGAAAAGTGTGAAGAGACAGGGAGGAGAGTGAGTGGAAACCCCAGTATAAAAATCAATAATATTTATTTAGTACATAGTATTTTCATATAAAATGTAGTAAGCTTCAAAAAGTTAAAAAAAAAATATGTGAGTTTCACTTACACTCACGTGGTTTCTTCAAAATTAACTAGGATGGCGATAGGACAGGAATGCTAAAAAGAAAGATTAAGGATAGCTGAATGATTTACATATTGGTGACTTATATGATCATTTCATTACTTAAATTTAACTTCTTTTTTTTCCGATTTTTAATTTTTACCTGAAATATTTCGAAATTATTTTCATGTTCGACATTTACTTTGGAAGTGGTCATTTTGCTTTCACTTTTACAATACCAGAAAATTACAAAAATAATATAATTACTGACCTGCTTACACACCAATTTTTGTACTGTAATTTGCAATATTAACTGAGAAAATTTTGAGAGTAAAACACTTTGATGGTGATCTTGAAAAATAGATTATTAGAGCAGCGTTCGGCGTTCACTCTAAAATCAATTATTTTCTTGCTTTTACGATGGCGTAGTCCAAAACGGAAAGAAAAAATGGTGAGGTCAGGCGAAAAACGAAACTGGAACGAACCGGAACAATAGCATCTTTACTTGCTTCGAAGTAGTAGATTTCTGTACAAATTTTATGATTTTGGATGAGGAATGTTTTAGCTTTGGTCATTTCAAGCTGGTTAATTCAGGAACGCATGCGGGATTCGAATTGGCGGAGAGCAATGGCGTCTTCATTTCTCACAACGCAGTCGCAATCTCAGGCGTGGCAAAAGTTGATTTCTTGATCCAAACGCCAAACTTGGTTCTCCATCCTGTCGAGCTGGTGTGATGACCCGAATGGCCATCTCTTGAAGAAACACAATCGAGGCCGAAATTAAATGCAATTCCAAATCATAAATAATATCTGGAGTTTATTTAACGTAAAGATTAACACAGCTTACTCAGTTCGGAGCCAGCCTGCGTCTCTCGCTAAAAAGCGCCAAAATAGCATTAGGTGAAAGAGGTTGCCAGAATTGGCGGAGGAAGTTAGTATGTGGAAGGCGGAACGTTTACGTCAAGACGGGTTACCATGGCAGAGATGGAGTACAGAATAGGCGATTATAGATGGTTAGTAATATTATCACATATATATATATATATCAAAATAATGGAAACCCCTATCAATATTAGTGGTGTTTATCAATGTAGTTCTTATTCCATATAAAAACAAGTCTGGCCACCAATATTTTTTATATAATATAGTGTATGTATTATTCTACTGTCAGGTAACAGTAATTAAGTTAAGGGCATCGTACTTTAGGAGGGTACAGCGTAAAATGTCAAATCTTGCAGACCTTGCAAAAAGGTCAAATTGTTGAAGCGCGTTTAAATCGAAGTATTTGTTACTTCAATCCCCAGGTTAAAGGGTCTTTTTCGAAATATGGTATCGAAAGTCATGATAGCATACAGAGTACACGGAAAAACATCCTTTGCCAAACAGAATAGTCGATGAAAGGGAAAGCTGAGAGAAAGAGACGGACGAGGTATTGAAGCGGATTGTGACATGAAGAAAGTAAACAACTGCAACTAAACTGACCGAAGAGCTCAGTCTGCATCGGCAAGTTCCAGTATCAACCATTTGAGGTAGAAGGGAACTTCACAAACAAAGCCTTTACAGAAGAGTAGCTATTCCGAAACCACTTGAATAGATACCAATACAAAATATCGTCCACAATGGTGCCACGAGCGCAAATCCTGGTCGAGTAATATGTCGAAAAACAGCCTTTGGTCCAACGAATCATTGTTCACATTGTTCCTCGCAATAGGACGTGCATATGTCTGGAAGACACCTACACAAGCTTAAGATTCTGGCTGTCTCATTTCAACTGTCAATCATGGAGATAGATCTATCAGGGTTTGGGATGGTATCTCAAGTTTTTATTCAGGCCGTATTGTAACTCTAAAAGGGAGATTGAATGGGAAGGACTATGTCGAAATTGTAGCTCACTAGTCCCTCCTATGGTGCAAACATTGTTTCTTGCAGGAGATGGCGTTCTCCAGGATGTTAATCCCCCTATACATACAGCTAAATCTATCAAGTATTGGTTTGAAGAGCATGAAAAAAAGTCAAATATCTTATCTCGCCCTGTACAATCCCCCCCTACTATATATCATCCAACCACTGTGATCTGCATAAGCGGATAGAGCTAGGTATCGATATCCACCACAGCATCTCTACAGGAACTTTTATCCCTGAAGATTTGTATAATATATTCTTAGCCACTACTCATGACTTGTGTAATCCATTTCCAAGGAGAATCAGGTGGTATTGCATAACAAAGGTGATCCTGCGCCGTATTAATAAAGGTTTTCATGATGTTTCATAGTGTTTACATTATTTTGAAAACCACCTGTGTATATATATATATATAAACACACACACACACACACAAGGTCATTCACACTTTATGGAAACGATTTTGATAATTAATTTTATGTATAAATGGCGTATTTTTGCAGTGATTTGCTTCTATCTGATAGCTATTGTTCTTAAAAATAGCTCTAGCTTGAATTTTCCATGAAAGTAAACTTTTTCTTAGTACTATCATGTCAATTTTACCCCATTCCTCTTGGACCATTTTCCAAAGTCCGTTCGGTGTTCTTAGATGCCGTTTTCCTAGGGCTCGTTTTAATAAACCGAAAGCACAAAAGTCCATTGGAGAAGCGTCAGGTGATTTTACAGATATTTCATCAAATAGGATACACATTATTCCTGTTTCCGATTATTTCTTTGCTAAATAAAAGGCAGTTGATTTAGACGTGTGACTAGAGGCTTTGTCCTTATGAAGCTCATCTTTATCAATATCCTTTCCATATAAGGCTGAAATTTCTTCTTCAAAAATTGGTTCGAAAATATTCTGCAGATAGTAGAGTGAATTTATTTTGGCTTTACTTGAAACTTTTTTGATTTTTAATTTGCCGTTGTAACAAAATCCTGAAACTATCATGAATCCCTTTGGGAACTTTTCTGTACACTATTGACGAAGCCATTTCGCATGGTCATTCCCAATAGTTGAGCAATAGAAAATTGATCTTTTTTTATTACAGTCACTTAAATACACCCATGTGTCATCGAGTGTTATCACAAATTTCCATTTTTCAGCAGCTAGGTGTTTTCATATAATTTTCTACAATTTGTTTTTCTTTCAGCGATATGCTTTGGCAAAAGCAGATGAACCTTAGGTTTAAACATCTTTATAACTTCAAATCTTTAAGAAGGATTTTACTTACAGTGCCAGAAGATACTCTTAGTTTCGATGCAATGGATCTTTGAGTCGATGGATTTTCTTTTAGGATCAGAGACTTCACTTTCTTGATTTTTACCTGCATTCCAAAAGTCTTAGGATGAGGTTTCGCTGTCATGTTTTCATTTTTCTTTCAGTTAGACGCTTTTTTCCTTTCAAATTTAATATAATATAAATACCTTTTTTTGAAATGCCCTCACCGCGATTTTTACACCTCTTTCTAATTTTTTTATATGAATATTTCTCCTCAGAAAGCGCAGTTACGTAACCTTTGAGTCATCTACCAATTTTAGGAGCCATAAAATTGGTAGATGTCTCCTAAAATTGGAAAAATAAATCTTTTGCAAAATGAATCTTTTAATTTACACTCCATTAAAAAAAACAGTGGCAGACGATTATTCTGGAGTTGTCAAATTTTTATCTCAAAATGCAAACGACAAAAACAATTTACAAAATCGTTTCCATAAAGTGCGAACGACCTTCTGTATATATATATATATATATATATATATATATATATATATATATATATATATATATTAATATTATATGCGTGCGTGTGTTTCCTCTGGCGATTTGGCGATGAAATAACTTTTTTTATTGTGAGCATCAGCGTTTGTGTGGAAGCATTCAAATCAAACAACATCATCATATTAATTAATACAAGTACTTAATTTGTAAAAAAAAGCTATGCGTACACTTGTTATTAAAACATGGATAATTTGTCATTCTGATTCTTTGCTGTTGATAGTATATTTGGTTTTTCTTTCCGGACAAAGACGTCGGAGTGTTTCTACGTACCTACCTTAAAACGGGCGAAATGCCCATATATGATTAAAAAAATATGTGGGACTTTGACGTCTTAATATAACAAAGTTCAAAAGCTAAGTCTTTTAGTCGCCAGAGGCATAAATTCCTTCTTAGATAATTAAATAATATAAAGAAAATAGATAAAGATTAGAGATAAATGACGCCGAGAAAACAACATACAGACTAGATGGCGATGATTTAATATCTTAATTATAGAATATCAAGGGATTGGTTAGAAGAGGTCAAGTTAAAAGGAATCCGTGTCACTTAAATTAGATGTGTTCAAAGTCTGCGTCTGTTTTTTGGCAGTGTTTTTGATGTTACTTCCAGAGCTAAACGTTAATATTTTTGATAATGTAAAAATCAGTATAACGTATTTTCTAATTTTATACTAAGTCATTAAGTAAAAGTTGCTATTTTTAAGCAACGATAAATACAGTGACTTTCGAAAACTGAAAAGAAAAATTATGAAAAAATTCTCTGTTTTATTATGCTGGTAAAATTTACTTAGACTTAAATTAATGATTTTGACATTACGAAATGAGTACCTTCGGCAAAAATTTTGATTAAAAAACTGCTTTTCGAAAGTTAGATGATCATATAATATAGGTTGATTCAATCAGCAGAAGCCCCAAATATTCTGCAGAAACTTTCGCGAAGACGCAGCAATCTGAACGAAACAACGTATATATATATATATATATATATAAAATGTTTCTTATGTTCTTATGTGCAAAGCAAACTCACACTGTTGTATGTGAATATCAAGATATAGCTTTTAATTAAAAGAAAAAACAGAAAGAAAAAAAGGACAACTAGTTCCGGATAAATAGATTAGTCCTCATTTATGTATAGAGTATTGCCGCAAGTGGGACTGTTCAATTCCCTACGCATTTGCCATTAATCTATAGAGGAAATACCATTTGATGCTCTATATCATGAAGATATATATTTATTTATCTGGAACTAGAGATAGCTTTAATTTCCTTTAGGGGATTTAAGTTCTATCAGTTACCGACTAATTTCGATCTACAATTTTCATGTAAAAAGACAATCTAATCATAACGTGATATAACAACTAGTAATTAAAAACAATATCTCAAAGTAATGAGTTATTCCACCTCTCGGTATGACACAGAGTAGCACAGGTAGGTATTTATTTAGGACTAACGGAGCAACAGGAGCTAACGCCATATGGCGAAAGTCGGGGCCCCAACGACCATTGTCACTCTTAGCTTGGACCATCGCCCGGTTTCCAGCCGAGACTACTTGGAAGTGGTGACAACTGAAGACTTGAAGGTGATACAGTGACTCCCTCAGAGGATCCCACTCCCCCAGGAGACTCACAGTCGAACACAACGGACCATGATTGGGAGCAAGCCACACGAACTCAACTCCGGCCCCTCGTCCAATTAAACACTATAGACAATGTGCTCCTCTGATGGGACATCACATCACAGTGTTCTCGGATGAGGTGTGGTTCCATTTGTCGGTTTATGTTTACTCACAAAACCACCGTTAACCCACAGTATGGGCTGCTGAAAATCCCTTTACCACTCACCAAACACCGCTCCATGATCTTAAAGTTGGTGTATGGTGCACATTGCGTCTTGCGAATCATAGGTCCCCCATTTTCTTTGACATCGATGTGTACTTGGACATTTTTAAACAGTTCGTGAATTAACTGGATTGTCGTGAGTTAACGGAAGGTAAATTTCAGTTAGATGGTGGAACGTGTCATAACATCGGCAAAGAGCTTGTACCAAAAGCGAGTCTTTCCTCAGCAACAGGGTCATTTCAAAGGGGCTTTGGCCATCACGGTCGCTGGATCTGACACTACCAGACTGCTTCCTTTGAGAAAAGTCTATAGGAACGAGCCTCACTCTGTGGAAGATTTGACGGAAAACGTATAACGTAATATTGCTGCTATTCCTCTCGATATCCTTGCGTATACATCCAGGAACACAGAGCGCCACGACGAAGCTTGTCTGGCAGAAAACGAAGATATAGTCCGACCACGGAAGCAAGGTCCCTGGAAGCTGTTGCGCATGCGCGAGAAAAGCTAGTCTACTTAGAAAATAGGGGAAAACGTCATATTTTCGGATGTGTTTGTTTATGAAATACGGAATGCATTTCAGACTACTTTTTGTCAGCAATTTTAAAGTTATTTTTTAAAACTTTTTTTTTGATCGAATATGTGAATAATAATTTCAAAATAATAAAAAGAAAGAAGCAAATCTATTTAAAAAATAGGAGTTTTATAGGAGTGGATATTTTCGGATTACATCACAATCAAAATCATCTAAAGCTACGTTTTCGGTGGTTCTTTTTTTCTGACGTTTCCTCGGAGATTCAAATTTTGGAGTTTCTTCACCCTTTGCTTCTCTACGTATTCTTTTTACACTGGACATTGATATCCCGGTCATTTTACTAGCTCTCTTTGGGGATTGCGAAACTGGAACAATAGCATTTCCTTCTAGTGCTTCTTTATCACACAATTTAATTACATTGTGTATTATACGTTTACAATCACTACGGAACGGCTTATTCCGAGCAGTCGTATTGGGTAAAGGATGCATAAATTTTAATATAATAATCAAAATAACAGACGAGGAAAAAGCAAGCAAGCGCAGTTAGTAACTGATTTTAAAGAATGTCGAGAGAATACAAGACTTTTCCCCCTCCTTCCTAAGCAGCCTTACCTAAAGCGTGAATAGAATCGTCTTGGCACTATGCCAACCGTGGTTCTTCGTACTGTGGTCGGACTATAACTTCCAACATCGCATGCAATGCAATCGATTACACATACGTCAAGGTATCTAGAGTATTTATTTTATTTATTTATTTTTTGTTCAGATTTCTGCATCCTAGTGAGATGTATGCGAGATCAACATTTCCGTCACTGTATAAATTCGTCAGCATAAGGTAATTTAGGTAATGCGAAAGATTACGTCGACGCGGACTGTCAGTCCACTCGACAAGTGTCAAACTGAAGACCGGGGCTGCGTAGCAAGAGCCTTACAAACTCAGCTGAAGGTTGATTTCCCCTGTTCGGTGATGTTTCATATGGGCCTGGTCGGCGGACGAACAGTATAGATCTGCCGACCAATTGGGGCAACCCGGGGCCCTTGCCTTTTCCCGGGATAATTAAGGCAAATAATAACTAGAGATTTAATAGCGAGAACAGATTTAATTAACTAACATTTAAATTACGTCTTTAAAAACTAATAACAAAACAAAAGGAAAATGTGGCCGTCGGTACCACACGTCAGAACATATTCTCCTCTTCCGTCTCTATCGAATAAAAAAAAATTCTCTCCCAGAAAGCAGGGGTTGCTAGAATCCTATTTAACACCGTATTGGCGATTCTGGATCTGTTGATACCACATCTATTACAACACATTCGGAGCATCTTTCGAGTGAATCATTTGTTAGATGGCCAGGGTATGGCCGAATGGCTAGGGTGCTGGCATTTGGTTCAGATCCTGTGCGTTCGATTCCAGCTGTTGCATGGAAGATTGTAGCTGTTCAGAATCGGCTTTAAACTGAAGGCTACTGTTTAATTTGCCCTCGTGTAGCAAAATGTTGACCGCAGCGCAACAAACCAAACCAGACCGAACCAGACCATTCGTTAGATGACCAGAATAAACGACAGTTAACCTTTTTCTCATTTTATATTCTCGAACGTTACAAGAGATTACACAGGCCAGCAAAATTTGAGTCATAGAAAAGTGTTTGTAATGTAATGACTGAATTTTATATTATTTGGTGTGCTGATTTCAAATATGACATCCATTTTTCTCAATCACGTAAGGATTTTTCTCAAAATGGGCTTGAATATATGGACAAGAAAGCCTACTGCACATATTCTGGGGGAGAAGAAGGTCTTTTCAAAATATTTTTAAATGTTTTATTTACGAATGAATTAATATACCAAACAATTTGAAATGATTTGCTAAATATATATTAATTAGAAAGTATATAAATCAGAACATTTAATGGTTACAATTGCTTAATACATCCTGGATTCCTATATCGTTAATGCTTTCTTTTCCTTTTTCCCTGATAGCTCATTTTGGCACTTAGTCTGTTGTAGTTAGTACGCAGGACTTATCTGTGTAGCATCCAACAGTAGACCCCATCATACGGACTTTCCATCTACGTTAGTATATACGCTCCAGCTCTTTGATATCTTGGTGAAATCTTTAGCACTGTTCTTCACTAATATATATATATATATATATATATATATATATATATATATATATATATATATATATGTATATATATATATATGTATATATGTATGTATTAATATATATATATATATATATATACATATATATATACATATATATATATATATATATATATATATATATATATATATATATATATATATATATATATATATATATATATATATAAAAATATAATACATACATATACATACACACAAGGTGTCCGTGCTAAAAGTTACTAAAAGTTATATCTTATTTTTACGGAACAACCCATTAGAATATAAAAGAATATTGAATTAGAAAGAACATCTCACCAAGTTTTAATATTAATAGATGTCAATGTGTGCATCTTTTGCAGCACGACAAATATATAAACGGTAATCCAGTTCTCTCCAAGTTATTAGACTCCAAGTTACTAGACTCGCCGAGTAATTAGACGAATTACTTAAATGATACGCTTCCTCAACTCATCCACAGTTTAAATTTTTTTTTATTTATACACAAATTTTTTTGTTTATACACTAATACCTCCTGATACACTACGAAACACTTGGAGAGACCTGGATTACCATTTCGACATTTTTTGTGGTACAAAAGGTGTACACATCGAAATCTATTGATATTAAAACTTGGTGATATGTTGTTTCTATTTAAATACATTTTTTCATTCTATTGGGTAGTTCCGTAAAAATATGCATAACCTTTGGGTACTTTTAGCCCGGACACCCTGTGTATATATATATATATATATATATCGATTTTTTGTCTTTTGGCTGAGTTATCTGCGTAATTGTCTGTGACGTGTGGCATTATGTAGCTTCAACGGGTATTTTTATTTTCGTTCATTTTGCATGGCATGTTGCCATTTCCACTCCCATAAAAGACCTAGAAGGAATTTCAACTGGGTTCTCAAGGGAAATTTTAATCCATGTCCCCTACGAATCGCTCTCCAGAGAATTAAAGCAGTTTAATGAAGTTTCAAATGAAAAACACACATTGTGAAACACATTTTGATTTTTTTACCTTGCGGAGTTACGTTTGGAAACCGTGTTTAAAGCTCTTACCTGTTTAAGGACATTATTTAACAATGTAGAATTGCAGGTCAAGAGAAACATTTGATATCTCGGCTACGCAGGATAAAATTACTCGCTACAGAAATACATTTATCTTCTTATCTCAAAACACAGGTGCACTTGCTTATATTTTTAAAATAATGCGATTTCGGTTTTCCTCCCTAATTACCCATATGGGTGAAAAGTAATTCCAGAAACACAATAAAGAATTTTGTCTTTTTTTTGTGAAAAAACGTAATCAGATATTTCAAAGCTTTTGTCGTATCCTGTTGCAACGCTATACTGGCTTTACTGAAAACAGTCAAATTCCTATAAGGGTGGCCCAATTCTTTTGCGGTGAATATCTATTGTGATCTAGATTTTTGGCCTTAAGAGCTGTTATATTTTTGTTAATAATGTTTCATGAAAATAATGTTTTATATCAGTGGAATATGATGCGCAATGAAATCTACCCGCGTCGTGAAGAATGTTGCTTATAAGTAGTAAAAAAAAAAAAAAAATCCGAAAGAAACTTAGTGTATTTTATTGAAATTTCCTCTATACACATTTCTATATTGTGAAAAGATGTTAGAGGACGTGAAATATAATCATTATCACTGTTTCTGCCTTGCTAGATTGAGTAGGAAATTCACTGTCAAACTGGGTGAGAAGTATATTATTGTTTATCACTAGAAAGATGGCTGCCGTCATTTTGAAGGTTTCGGACATACTATTGAGCGCTATGTCTATTTATGGCCTCAGGCTTCTGAAATTGTGTGACTTTTTCTAATTTTACGCGAAATATGCACACACATTTACAAAATTATATTCTATTGTAAAGAGGGGGAGAAAATGTGTTGTATACCTACTAAAACTGAAAGCCGTTAATTTGACGGTAATATAGAAAACAGGCAGAAATCTTTCAAATAATACCGGAAAAATTTTAGTTACTGTTCATCTCTTCCCTCTTTTGCAAATAACAGAAATATTGGCTCTTCGGAAATTTTGGTGTTGAAAAATAAGGACTGTATAAACCATACATATATTAAACGGATAAACCACACCAGGTTGTCAGCATACCTGCATAAAAATATATCTAAATATATACTAATTTATTAGATATTGATATGAAATAGTTCAAAACTTAAAGTATTTAATCATTTAAAAAATTATATATCTTAAATTCTTGATTTCTTTTTTAACCGTCAAAATGATGGCGGTCAGTCTTTTTAGTAAGAAAAAAATTCCCGTCTTTCTAGTGTTAAACTAATCCCTAGTTTTTACCTTTTCCTTTTTATACCCCAAAAAATTGGATTAAAATTTATAAGGCACCTCTTCTTTTTAACCATGCATACGGAAAAACAAATTTTAATAAATCTCATCTATTTAAAAAAAAATAAAATGTAAGAACTAAAATAACTTACAGCATGAAAAGAATTGGGGCCCAAGCTTACACATGTAAAGCCCGATAAACATAACTCTAGGAGGCAACCGCTTTTGACTCGAAGAGGGGATTAAAATAAGCTTGAGCAGGTAGAGTTACAAATAATGGTTTATTAAACAAGAAGTATATGAACTAGAATCAGGCTTAGAAACTTAAGTAACAACAAAAGGAGAGTGTGTAATTCATCTCAATATGTCCATTGGATAAGTGAATCATTATTGTAAACAATATTTAATACATAAGAAAACGCTAATGATTTATCGATAAGAATGCAGTTAACAGCAACATATCTATAGCAATATTTATGGGGCACACCACCATTTAAAACTTTAAAAAATCAACTTTTTTTTTTGCTATATTGTGATTTTTGGGACATTTCTGAACAATATGCAAAACACCGCATAAAAAAATTCGCATTATTTCTCGAGTTATGAGAGTTTATGTAAAGCTCAGTCTGTTGCCATGGCCATGTATATTCCAACTTCAGTTTTCTCAAATATGTAAATTTTGGGATTACGCGCACTATTACTCCCAAACTAAGTGTGCTAGACACACACAATTTTTATCAGATTTGTATTTTAAGCTTCTTTACTTACTAAAACCAAAAAAATAAAAATAAATTTGTAAAACAACTTTTTATACTTGAAAATGTTTTTAAAATTGCTAAATTTTAATTATTTTTAAAATTTTATGTAAATTTTTCAATTTAAACAATATTTTTGTATATTTTTTAGTTTTACATTAAACTCGAGTATATTATTAATTTAATTTGAACAAAAAATATTTTCTGTGTGCATATTTCTTAATTTTATGATGCGCAAAACATCCAATGATTTTTTTTTCCCTTTTTAGTAATGTGTACATTTGAAAATAAAATCTAAAAATTATTTATGGTTTACAAGTTCTATTTTTGCATAAAATATAACTGAAGAATTGTAATTTTGATATAAATCAAAAAAAATTTATATATATTTATATATATATTAATATTATTGGAGTTTCGGTAGCTCGAATTTGTTCATGTTTACAGTCATTTCAGTCTAGTCAATGGTAGTGTGCCCCATTAAGGTGAATTAATTTAAAGTGTTTCTTTTTACATAGTGATGTATGTGGAGGTCACATAAAAGGGGGGGGGGATAATGAATTTTTAAAGGTACACATAGCCCTAAAATTGTTAACAAAATTTATTTCTACATTAAAGTGCTGCCATAGATACAAAGAATTTATCAGAATTCTCCTGTCAGAATAGAATTTAGTACCTTAACAATGGCGTTGTTTTATCAAACTTTGAAGCCCATTTAGCCAATTTTGAATGACAAAAATAAGACATTCTTACTACAGAATAAGTATTATAACTAAAAAGTAGAAAAGGCAAAAAGCTTGCCATATAAGATAGAGAAAATTAAGCTTAAAGTTTAAAAATTTTCTGCTATTTAATAAATGGTGATTTTACAAAGAAAAAGTTTTCATCATACTGTGAGATTCTCATTAGCAGTACTAATTGATAAACAGGTAGCATTTCGTTGGGTGTACGGAAAATCTAAAAATGGATGTGTAGAATAAAATAACGATTAGGCATAGATTATGAATAAACTGTTGTATATTCGGAGGAGAGTTCTTATAGAAATGTTCCATCCCCCCATTAGAACCGCGAATTTTCAAGTTCAAGTTATGAAATAAGACTTTCCCCAGTGCCGTCTAGAGAGGTTTGAAAAGTTATGGTTTTGCAGAAGCTGAAATTGGTATACCTTTAAAACTTTATATAAAAGAATTAACAATTATAAAGTGTTTTATAGAATATATGTATTTGTGTAAGGGATAAGTGTTTTCCATTGAAACAATAGGGTAAACTAGATTTTGAAAAGTAGGGCCATTTTTACATTAGCTAAATGCGATTCCCCTTTTTAACTGAAAAGCTTTGCGTGTGAAAATATTTTGAACGTTCCTTCATCTTGACTTCCCGAAACTACGTAAATTATTAGTCCTTAATCCAATGTAATCGGACCAGAACAAACTAGGATTAGGCAAATATCTAAAAACGCGAGCAAGATACTGAACAAAGAAGTTGAATAAGAACCTGAACCCATTTGAAATAAATTTTAATGGTCTGCGAAACTATATCACGAAATATTTAAACAAACCCCACGAGACTTGCTTCATGCTAACTAAGATAAAAAATAACGTGTCATCTACTTTTTTGAGCAACCATATTTTTTTCTGCAGCGCTATAATTCCAGTTTCGACTTTATTATTTATAGGCAGAGCTTTAGCTTCGCCGTACCATCCTCACGAGGAAATACTTTTTTCCTGAGCAGTTAGTTCCTACTTCATCCGAATCCGATACCTTTCCATATAAGTAACTATTATAATAATCATGTTTTGTTTCTTCCTGGTCACCGCAAGGAAAGCTAATCGGTCAAGGAATTTTATGGCGCATTCTCTCTCGCATTCGGGTATGCGAGAACTCCATGTTTGGGAGGTCATTTTCACCGAGTTTCCATCGTCATATTTATGTCATATCAGTTTTATTCATTTTCAAGCAGATTTCGCCAACTACTTCCGGATCTTTGATCACTCATCATGTATCCCCTCGATGCTTCCGCAGAGCTATTAATAAAAAAAAAAAAAGAAGGGAGGGAGGAATTCACGAAGCAGACAAAAAAAAACAACTGTAAGTTATTCTGAGAATGACTTAGAGGTTACGCAAAACGTGGATTATCGTGGAAGTACACTGGAAATATTTATTAATTTTTTTTTGTGCACGATAAAGGCTGACTAAAGATAAATTATAGGAACAGAGCTCTTGAACAAATGATCTATAGAACTATTTGTTGGATAAGATTTTTGATAGTATCTGTTATAAAGAATTTATCGGCAATCACACGTCGAATACGCAATCTCTCGGAAAAACGAAGGAAATATGCATGGTAAGATGCCATTCTTAAATCACTTTACTAAACCTTTCTTTTGGAACCTTTTAACTTGTAAATACATACATATATATATATATATATATATATATATATATATATATATATATATATATATATATATATATATATATATATAAACAAAAGAGCAAACATACACCTGGACGAACAGTGACATTAATTTGGCTCAACAATTCAGAGGGCATTTCAGTTACAGGCTGTTTAAAAGGAATTTAGCTATTGTATTTTTTATCTCTTGCGTTAAAAAGGCAAATAGCTATTCTCGGATGGTTTATATATTTGTGTACCTAAGAGCACCATTTGGTACACAAATATATCGTTTAAGTGTTCCGATATCATGATAACTATGCAGATGTGAACGGTGTCATCTTACTTACACACTTACTAAACTGATGTGGTATGATACGGCCATGATGAACTTTGTGCCGTTCTTTCGAGGGGACATCAAAGAAATGATAAAGGTACAGATATAGCAGTACTCTCTTCTAATTGCATGAAGGGACTCTTAATATGACAGAGAGAGGAAAGTGATATTGATAAGTTATCAAACATTTATATATGTTTATTCTAAGGACTCCGATCAATAATTTTTTTTATATAATGATATATAGTTAAATGTTACAAGTGCGAAAGCAATTTTACATATTTAGTTGGATAAGAACTCTTCTTCTGTGGAATTGCTCTTCTGTGGAAATCAAGATTAAGCTCTTCTCTCATCCAGTCAAAACAAAAATAATCAGAAATATTACGGCCCAAAGCATTTGCAGTCGGACGATACAACACGCATTATTTAAAAAATTGAAAATTTTTGATAAAAAATTTTTATACTAGTAATTAAGTTTACTATAATTAAACTTAATATACTCAATTTAACTTTGTCATTTCAGAGAAAATTGAACTAAATTATCAGGAGAAAGTCGATGGAATTATAAGGCACACATCAAGATGTTTTAGATTTTTTTGTAATTTAATTCTTACATTAGTTAGAAATATTGTAATATTTAGGCATAATTTAATAAATCAATTCAATTCAGGCATTAATACTTTTGTAAATTTTAAATAAGTTATTTTTGTAATTTTCTTTTTGTTCTACATTAGTAAGAAATATTGCAATATTTGATTATAATTCAATAAATTAATCCAGGTCGTATTGCTTTTGTAAAATATTAAATAAGGAAGTTAATACAAAGTTAAATGTGTAAGGCAAAATCTCATTTATTTCTATTTTTGTTATAATAGTTTAGCTGAATATTTTGACCGTAAATAACAATTTGATGAATTTTGTTAGAATTTGTAAAAGTTACTATTACATCAAAGATATTTATTTCATATAAAAATAGAAAATATAGACCTACAGTAGAAAATAAATAAATGACACTGCACTTCTAGATTCTTCTTGTGTAATTTTATAGTCGAGTAAGAGTACAACATAATTTTAACTACAGAAACATTTTGTGACTATCAAGGAAAGGCTATTTTTAGGTGTATTTTTTACAGCTGGGGTATATAAAAAAGCTCGACAAAGTTCAAAGTATATGAAAGTATTTTTTTTTAATATAGCGGATTATAACGATAATGAATAATTTAATATTTTTATTAAAAAAACATTTGTTTTCATATTTTGAGGCAATAGCCCTATTTAATTCCTTTTTAAGCTTTCACATACCACAGTACTTTTGAGTGGAAAATTTAAAGTCCTTAAATTTTGATTAAGTAGACAAATTTTAGAACGGAACATAAACGGTTTCTTTAATTATATATAATACAACAATTTTCTTTAAATATAAAATTTGCAAAATAATTATAGAAATTAAAATATTTAAATTTATCTGTGGTTGATAAATAATAATCTAGTTTTCTGTTTATGATTGGTTTGAAAGAAAACGAGCATTTAGGATTTGAAATGTGTAAACTGGCAGCCGTAATAATATACAGGAAATATTTTGAAAATAACGAATTAACTTGTAATGTTAGTTTGCGTCACTAGATGGCAGACTTTACTTAACACTTCGAGTGATGTAGGTTTGGACCACGTTGGAGAAATTTTTTTACCAGTTTAAAGATTAAATTTATAGAATCAGATAATGCTAACACAGGTTAATAGTTACGCACTTATTAAAACACGAGGAAGGTATGATGAGGAAATTATCAGAGATCTACGTGAACCGAATATGAACGAAATTAAATTTTTAAGAATTATTTAAATTTCAAACACTCTTAATCTGGTATTTTAAATTTTCGTATTAGCATATTTTAAGGATAGTTTAATACATTAGAAAAGTAGCCGTGTAACACAAAGCAATTAGACTGATGTTGACCTTGTAAATGTCGAAATGTGAGATTTTCACCGGACTTACAATGAGAAACATGGATCATCTGCCGCTTTGCATGAAACTCGAATTATAATGCGCCTTAATCAAACTATAATTTTCTTAATCAAACAAGAATAGATAATTTAATTTTAAAAATTGTTTCGTAAGAAATATTTAAATTGTGCTCTAAAAAGTGCTCTCAGTATTTGAGCTCAGGACTAAAATAAATTGAATGCATTTATACTCATATCTCTGAAAGGGTTTAATTACCAATTAGTTTTCGTTTTTTTCCCTCTATTTTTATCACAAAGGCCCTTAGGAAAAAATAAAGCTGTGTCTCTGAATCAAAATCTACCTCCTACGATCGAAATTTTGGTTCGTCCATGCGTAAGTCTTCAGTTTTTGAGAACTTGGGTTGTCATAATTTTAACCAAAATTGAATTTTTGGCCAAAATACGAACTTTCACCTCTACGGTATAACATGATTAATTATCAAGATAGCTAATATTTTCTGTAATTTTATTTCCCTCTAACCAAATGCAGGTATTTTAATGGTATATGGAAATGATTAAAGGAATGATTAAAAGTCGCTTTCATACTTTTTTTTACCTGAAATGATTTTTTACTTAAAAAAAACTATTTTTGTACCATTATCCAACAGAAATAAATAAATAAATAAATAAATGAATGAATATATATATATATATATATATATATATATATATATATATATATATATATATATATATATATATATATATACAAACAATAATGCAATCAATATTACAATAAAAAATTTCAGGTAGTCTCTTCTAACGAAACTATCGCGGGTTATTAATGTAGGATTACTTATCGATGCTTACCTCTTTTGTATTTATATATGTATGTATGTGTTATGTATATGTGTATATATATATATATACATATCAATATCAATATATATATATATATATATATATATATATATATATATAAAACAGTTCCGTAACTGACTCATTCATTCATTCACTGACTGACTGACTGACATACAACGCACAGACCAAACCGCTGGACCTAAAGGGCTGAAATTTTGCATGACGATTCTTCTAATAGTGTAGAGGTGCACTAAGAAAGATTTTTCAAAAATTCTTCTTAGCTTAAAAATTTTTTAAAAGTATTTTAGCTTTTTTGAAAGTTTTTTAGCTTAAAAGTTTTTTAAACTTTTTTTACGTTTGCATTTAAAATAATGCATTGAGGGTTATAAAATTTATATCACAAGAAAGATCATAAAAATTCCTTCAAAATGAAATTTTTTTCGAATTTTTACTTCCATTTCCTGATTTTTGGTGAATTTTTAAAGATTAATTTTTAGAATTTAATTTATTAAATGCTGATCACGTGATTTCTTTTTCTGGTACTTTCAATAAATTTATCGTCACGTGCGTATCAACTAAATAGACAAAAAAACTATTTTTTTCTCTTTCTAATGCAGCAGACAATTGGATATTATCCAAAAAAAATGCATATCCCTTACGATTTTTTTATAAATATATATATATAGATAGATAGATATTTTACATCAATTGTATACATTGATCGTCGCATTTATTATAAATACATATATTTATTTTTTGGCATAAATTGCATACGTTGACCGTTGTATTTAATTTGAATGTACTCCATAGCGAATCGCGGGTTTTCAGCTAGTATACATATAAAATTTTTCACGCATTTTGGTACTTTTCTGCTTATATGCTACTGCTTGTCCAAGCGATACAGACTGGGTTTGGAGCTTTGCCAAAATTATAACTCGGGACGCAGGACCTCTGATATTTCGCTTTCCGGGGGACCGTTATGGAGGAACGTAATCCTATGTTATAAGTTTTGCTCAAATAAAGGTCCATGGTCCTCTTAAGCTCTTGAATACATAGGTTTGTTACCACATTTTACAAAAGAGTCGCTCACTTGCCAAATCGGTTAAGTGCATAAAAAAAGTGGAGAAAAGCTATAAAATAATATACATTGCTTTTTTAAAATTCCTTTGAAAATATAAATTCAAGTAAACATTGTAGAATATACTATCGCAGATGTAGCTTTTATCTTACGACCTAGAAAATCTATAAGATAGAAATATCCTTGGAGTCATTGCTATTATTATTACTTTGTTATTATTATTGTTATTAGATTGTTATTATTATTAGATTCCGTCGGGGAAGATTGAGTACTATATTATTATCCAAAATAAATAATTGTGACTGAAAAATAATAAAGACTGAGGAACTTGGCTTACATAGACCATGTGGCCTTGTAGGGGAATCCACCTGCAAGATTCAAAGGTATTTTTGTTTCTCTTTTTCTTTCTTTACATTTCCGCATCCTTATTTTATCACAATCAAATACGATTCAGATTTGAAAAAAATTCTCGCAATCAAGGAAATGTTAAAAGGGGATGTTTAAATTTGATTGTCCTTTCTAAGATGAGTTTGCCTTGAGTGAATGAATCGTTATGGAAAAAGCTTCCGGTTCGACAAGCATAGACTAAATTTATCGGAAAAAAAATGGAAAATTTTCAAGAACTTTTCGAACAATTGGATATGCATCGTAAAAATTCCCCTAGATATTAATGCTAAGTATTTTGGCTAGACCTGACATTAAAGCCAACTACATCTAGTCAGTAATACAAGACTACTAAAGTCTAATTTTATTACAGAATTATTTTATTCCTTGAGTTCCTCAATTTGTTCCTTGGTGTAGGTACATCCAAATGAAGAGTTTGCTTAAACTTAAACTCATATATACAAAAAAAACCAGAATGAAAACCAAGATTTTTTTTTATTATACAACATGAAGCAGTCTGATGAATCGTACCTGTTTTATTAGCGGATCGTTATGTTACGACTGGTATACCACTTACCTTTCTTCCGCTTCTTCTGGGCGTCTGTATCTATAAAAGGTAATATTTCTGAGATTGATAAAGAGTTCTTCATCTCTAAAACACACAGTTTTATTTTACTAACACTCACATCACAAAACAAAATTATTTACAAAGGATATATAAGCACTGTTTCACAGTTCGGGTTTTTATGACCGCGATTGTCCGCGACATTCGAAAATCTAAATCTGAGTTCTGTTTATTGTCTGTTTCTCTCTTCACTTCAGTTCGGAGAGAAGCTCGGAAACTCATGGAGGATGGAGGGAAAGGTTGCTCGGCAGCAACAGTACCTACCCCATTTACATCACACAACAAAATAATTAATGCAGTTTTAACAGCAGATTGATAAGTAAATAATACGAGTATTAGAAATTATATACATAGCTAACACATTGCTGCCTACAATATTAAATATAGTATTGTTCATTCTTTCACTTTTCCATGGTTTGGCTTTTTCAAACAAAGACAACAAAACCTATGTGTGGTCATTTACATTTACCGTAAAATCTTGAGTATAATACGCACTTTTGTTTTCACATTTTAGTCCGCAAAAATGAGGATGCGTATTATACCCGTGTACAAAAAATAACGTAGTTTTAAACATTGAATAAACGACGAACAATCGGTGAGCTGTATTCTAGTGAAAGTGATTAAGAATGATAATTTCAGAGTACTGTTAGTTTTGAATAAAAAATTTAAGCTTTTTTTAAATTTCTACCAAATTTTGATGTTTTTGTTTATTTTTATTATAAATTTTATTAATTTTAATAAATATTTGTGCAATTTTTAAATAAAATATTGAAAAGTTATGGGTGCTTATTATAGTCGAATTTTGCTCAAAATCAAGCATGCGTATTATACACGTGTGCGTATTATAGTCAAGATTTTATGGTACACTACACTCGTTGGTATATTTTAACTTCCCCATTGACAAATACCTGTAAAATAAAACAATTGCTTTGTTCATAGCGTAATATTCTCAGGTCAGATTCAATATGGTATTTTCGCTGCTGCTTGAATATTTTAAGACTTATGTGTTAAACCTTGGTTTTGAGGTACTTCTGATGCCAAACAAATTACTTTTACAACGATTAAAGCGTTTAAAATACCGCTGCTTCATGTAACAAACGTACATAAAGTTGCATAAATATTGAACCTCCGCGCTTTCGAGACATACAAATCAAAGATTTGGGTTCCTAACCAAAAGATTTTTCTGCTACCTTCTGCATAAATATGTATAATTATCAGAAAGCATTATTTCTGGGCTAACAGCCTGTTGCATCTCCAGGTATTTTCAGTTTTAACTCATGTTGATATAAATTTCGGAAAACAAAGAACGGAATTTTCACTGCGGTACCACTTTTAAAATGCACTACTTTACTGTCCTGCAAAATTTCTCTTTGTATGACTCGTAAATAACTTACTCGGTAGTAAAAAGGATATTCTTCCATTGTTGACCAGCAGGGTTTTCCTTTATGTCTTGTCAAAGTACATTACTTCAGTAACCAGGAGGAATTTTATGATAAAATTTTGAATGTTTTAAGATCTGCATAACAATTTCTGTTTTTTTTCAGGTCAGTTATATATATGCTTATTGATTAAACCTCAAACCGTACGGTGGTTTGAGACGAAATAGACGGTACAGTTGAGACAGATCCGACCCGATCTCACTTTTGATGAGGTTTTTGGTAGAAATAAGTATGCATTAAGCTTTTTTGTTGTATAATAACATTTACGGATAATATTTTACATGAAATAAAACTATTTTGTAGAAAAAATTATCAACGAATTGTAAATTTGTTAATCAAAGAAAATCTCTTTGGCATTTCCATAGAATGTGGTATATGTTAGGTCTAATACGTAATTTAGTCTACCTACTTTTAGAAGTTAGTAAAATCAACTTTCCGAGCACAAAAATGTAAAAGATAATATATAATGACACTTTTGGCTTTCAAAATCGAAATAAAAAAATTTTAAAATCTAAAATAAAAATTTTTTTTATAAGACTAGTGATCATGAATAATGTTTTTTAACATAGACACTCGTATTTTCTTATTTCTATATCTAGAAGTGTGGTCTGTTAGGTCTGTCTGGTATGGTTCCTTGTCAACTCGATCTCTTGCAATGAGAGGGGAGAGTACGGAAGGGGGAATACACACCCTTGGGTCGGAACCGACCTGCACCGCACCGCACCGTTAGAGGGTTAATGACCGCTGAAATTCATCCGTATGAACCACGTTTCCCGATGCCACATTGAAAAATATTTAAAATTGAATATTTAATTCTTTGTCTCCCGCAATACCCATCAACATGTTCAAACTGAACATGACGATGGACAATGTAAAACAGAAAATAGTGAATATGAATTAGTTGTGTTCAACATTAATTACTCATGGGAGTAACTGAACCCGAGTTAAACTGTTCATCATAAATATAAACTGAAAATGTCTGCAGATGCATCAATCTATATGTCAAACTAGCTGAATACCTGTGCTTCGCTACGAAGTACATTCAAATTAAATACAACGGTCAATGTATGCAATTAATGCCATATATATATATATATATATAAATACAACGGTAAATGTATGCAACTAATTTGTATGTTTAATATCTATAAAATATACTAATTTGAATTAAATTCTTAAACTTTCATCTCAATTAATCTTGTGGTTAAATTTTATCTTTTACCGTATTTTAATATTTTTTGTCAATTTATTTCGTTATTATGCACTTGACGGTAAATTAATTTAAAGTATAACAAAATGGAAAAGAAACCACGCGATTAGCATTTAATAAATTAAATTCCTAAAATTAATCTTTAAAAATTCACCAAAATTCAGAAAATCGAGGTAAGGATTCGAAAAAGATTTCATTTTAAAGGAATTTTTATGATCTTTCACGTGATATAAATTCTATAATTCTAAGATTATTACATTCAATGCAAACTTTAAAGAATGTTACAAAAACAGATTAAAAATTTAATTTTAAAAAAATCTAAAAAGAATTTTTCAAAAATCCCTCTTAGTGCACCCCTACATTATAAGAAGAATCGCCATGCAAAATTTCAGCCCTTTAGGTCCAGCGGTTTGGTCTGTGCGTTGTATGTCAGTCAGTCAGTTACGGAACTGTTTTATATATTTTGATAATAATGTTTTTGATAATGGTAAATACTTATGAACAAGGTAGTAGAAAAACCTTTTGGTTAAGAAACTAAATCTTCAATCTGTACGTCTCGAAAGAGGGGTAAAGTTATTTATACACCTCTTAGACTTAAAGTAGCATGGCTAATCGTTGCAAAAGTAATTTGTTTTACCTCAGAGATCCACCCGAATCAGGCTACATCGTAGAAGTTTTAAAATATTTAAACAGCAGTGAAAAATCATGTTGAATCTGACGAGAATATAACGGTCTGCATAACGCAAGTGTTTCATTTAAAAACTAATTGAAAAGCCTAGTTAAAGGCCTTTCAAATACTGCTCCTAATAGTATCTAAATCATCTCACCCTGAAAAAAGACCAGTTTCAAGCAATTAATAATCGGTAACTATTACACAAAATGCGTTGATTTCATCTCCAACTCGTCATACAGGTAGTTCGGATAGGCAAATAATAAAACAATATTTTCTTCCCTCTCACGACTTAATATACCCCTTTATTATCCTCTAACCTTATCCTCGTACAACTGGGAATTATTTTTCCATCGCCAGTAGCAAAATTAAAACAATACCATTTCTCGCATTATTTGACCAGAAACTTCTCACTTCATGTCTGGTACTGAAATTGCTCCTCTGCTTGAACCCCCTGTTTTTTTTTTACATTGCTCGCACTCGAATATCTTATATTTTTGGTGGATTGTGAACTGGTCGTGTGAAACCGTAAATGAAGACGAGAAGACTTTTTCCTCTGATCGCCAGTTAGTGATCGTCCCCGATACGAATTTTTTATTATTTTTTTTCTTCTCTTCGTTCTCTTCTTGGGGTACTCAAGTCGTGGACTTTTAGGTCACTGCACTGAAAGCGGCCGACATCGAGAGTAGACTCCGTTATTAAGAAGTTTTAAGGAGTTTTTCGAATCGCTGGTGAAAGGATTACGTTTCTGCGTTTTTGTGCCACTTGAAACTTCGTGCCAATTGTCATCAAAATTACACGAGAGGTTTGAAAAGTAAGTGTTATTAATTATCACGTATTTTTGTGTTGAAAATTTCGCAATTATTGCGATTTTTTATTGTTTTCAACACGTATTTTCTGGAGTCTAAATATTAAAAAAGCATTATAGGCGCACCTGAAGTAATTTATAATCACAAACGTGTACACAAAAATGTTATAGTATACCTCAATAACATCTATATAATTTGCAATGCATATTTATTAACAAATACATAGTGATTTCAGTTTGGTTAAAGGGATTTCGTTTCTGCGTTTTTGTGAAACATGAAACTTCGTGCCAATTGTCGAAAAAATTACATGAGAGGTGGAAAGTAAGTGTCATTAATTATCACGTATTCTTGTGTTTAAAATTTCCGCCTTATTGCGATTTTTTAGTGTGTTTTCAACACGTATTTTCTTGCGCTTAAATATTAAAAAAGCATGTGTGCACTTGCAGTAATTTATTACCATAAACGTGTACATAAACATGTTATAGTACTTCAATAACATCTATATAATTTGCAATACATATTTAATAATATATACATAGTGATTTCAGTTTGGTCATACTAATTTTACACGTTTATAACAATTAACATGCCAAATAAATATTTTACAATCAGGTGAATAAAATTTTCTATTATTCCCATCATTATATATACTCATTAATAATGGAAAATTTACATACATCCCTTAAAGGCGTACATGGAAGAATATGTATCTTCCTAACGATTCAAAATAAATTTAATGAAAGAGCTTTTAATGTTTGCTTACACTATTTTCTTAATTCAAATGATTGTTAGAAGAATTTGATTTTCTAACAGAATATATTATTTGCATAGTGTCCCTCAAATACTTACCATTTTATAACTATTATTTAATAACCATAAATATTTTGATGAACAAATATTTTAAAATTTGTAGTTTTCAGAATATTTTTCATTTCTAATATTTAAAAACTTTACTCTCGCTTTTTAAATCTCCTTATTATTGATATAAGTTCAGGCTAAAGGCTACAAAGCAAAAACGAGAAACTTAAGTTTCGATAAATCCCAAGATTATGAAATATAGATAGTCATATTCCCAAGGGCCTTGTAGCTGATTATGTCAATATCAATGAATTTTTAATAAACGTAAAGTAAAATTACACATTTTATGTTAAACTATAAAAATCAGTCCAAATGTGTATTTTTGCAATGTAATCATAAATTAAAATACTGCAAGTGTTTTAAAAACTAATTTGAGTTACATAACTTTTCTTTAAGTAAATATGTATTTTGTGGCGTATGTAGATACTGCTATAAGAAGTGCGCATGCGTAATTTTAATGGCGTTCAGGGTATCTGACGTCATTTTGACTTAATATCATCTCTTGTAGTCAAAGGCTTATATTCGATATTAGCAATACTAGCTGTGATGTTCGAAATACTCAGCAAACAATAAAGACAATTATCAACGTTAACGCTGTATGGGGGGGACGATGCATTCTTCCAAAATTCCTTTGTTATAACATTTGTCAAGAAGACGCTTAGAAAAAAATTTCTCTGCCATATTATCTCGTCCGTAAAAGCAAGCGTTCAGCATTAATCACTATTTCATTAGTTTGCTCAATAAAGTGTCAGTGGAAAAATCTTTATCCTGTTTTGTGTGAAATGGTTATTCCATATTGAAAGGACAGATATTATTAATAAACTTTAGAAAAAGACGCTACTTTTTAACCTTACATAATAAGATAAGCTCTGCATTGGGCTGAGCGGGAGGCCTAAGCCTGCCGCTTACTTACACGGGGTAAAAATTTATTTTATGCTACAAATTTTAATGTAAGTGAATACCGATAATACTTATAGTTATTCCTAATGCCCCCGGAAGTTCCGGACCATGTCCATTATAGGCATTGGGCTGAGTAGTGCGGCTCCGGTTTTTAATAGAACCACAAGGGTCGAAGTCCGACTTGGCTAGCTGCCACCACAATTTTGACCGGGCACCCCCAGGGACGACATCTGGGGGAGGTCGTACCTTCCCCACCCAATGACCTCAAAGCACTTTTCGGTCTACGTATTTAATGTGCCCATATCCGGCCTGGAAACGAAGGTATTTATTGGCGCTTGTCGAGATTCCATCCGAGCACCCTTGGTGGCGAAAGCCGACGCGCTATCACTAGACTACCTCTGGTTCAGTAATATTTATGGTTTCCCTGATCGAATGACTCAATAAGTTGGAGGGTTGGCCGTGTTTGTCGGCCATTCCTACAACTTAACCAGACCTTCAAGCAGCAGCAAAATAGGGCTTTGAATAAAGACCACTATCGTCGCGTCGGTTTAATTTCTTTAATCACGGCTCTTTGATAAACTTTTATAAAAACATTTACTGATTTACACACATATGGATCTCAAACATCAACTGACGAACAAGTACATTTGCCAACTTAGCTGTTCTCTTATGTCCATGAAGAAAGACATTCCTTTACCTATAAAGATGCATGGGGTAAAAAGTTATTATGAAAGCAAAAAACGCTGAAGTTCACCCAAAAGGGGTTCATACTCTTATAAAATATGCAAAAGCAAATTGTTGAAATTCTTGATTTCATTGTTTTAATGGTATGTTAGTAAGAACCTGAAGAGAATATATATATATATATATATATATATATCGTGTTTAGGACCCAATATATTAACAATTTTTCTCAGTACTTATTAGTATTTAATTGTTTCATTTTTACATGTTTTATTATTTTCATACTAAAAAAACGTATAACAAGTACCTGTATTTGAACTTACGAATATACATATATTAATGTATGTAAAATCATAAGAATCTATCCATATAGCTAACGTTGCAATGTAATCATAGATAAAAAACTATAAGTGTATTTAAATTTAACGTGTGACTTAGCTATTTATTTAATTTTATTTGTAACATATATAACTACTATGATTAGTTTTACATATTGTTTTTAAAGAGAAATCATGTTTAAATATTGTTAATTTGAAGGCATTTATTTCGACGTAACTAGGACCTTAATGATCGCAGATATATCACAGCGAAAAAGTATGATCACCTTTTTTCTTATCAAAACGTGCAACAGAGTTTTTGATAATTTGTTGCTGAAAAATACTAGTTTAAAGCGATTAAAAGATGTCACAACATCCTGAAGTTGAAGTTTTGCACACGATTAAAAAAAATTCTCTTGTTTGTATTTCTAGATGTAGAGTACATATTTTTTTCGTAATGTAGCGAGCAGTAATTTAATGGGGAACAAACATATTTTCTAAAATCTGTATTAAAAGTTTAAAAATGTATAACTTTCTAATTTATAATTCATAGTCATCTATCCTGTTGGTTTCAGTAATTGATATTTTACTAATGCGAAATTTCTAAAATTAGCATAATAAATATGCTACATTACTTTTAGGGTCAAAAATAAATCTTCAATCAAATAACTGTTTTTCTAGTTATTCAAGAGTGCATAAAACTGCATCCTGTAGGGGAGTTTAATGCTGCAGGAAGAATCTGTCAGCATTAAACTCCCCTACACTCACAGGGTTATAAATCAGGACTCAAATATTGCATAAAATAAAATTCTTTATTAATGTTTGAGTTCTGATTAAAACCTTTTCACATTAATATGGTGGCTGTAACCTAAAAGGCAATTTTAATAGTGTGTAGTAATTGTAAGTCATTGTTCTTCTGCTGCATCCCTGTCATAAAATATGTATAAATCATTTTTCTTCAATAAAATATTAACATAAAACCACACAGAAATCGTATTTTCTGGAATGCATATTTCAGATTAATTTCTTATTGGGTGGCATTTGTTGGTCTTGTTATAATCAATCAGAATTTCAAACTCGTTTGATATAATCTTCTGACTTAAAACATGATTGTTACAAATGAGTCTGTCCTCTAATTATATGTGAACTAGTAAACATTTAAAGACAGTAGATTCATCGTAACGATGGGAATCTTACTTGATTTACGTATTAAGAATGAATCGATTTATTATGATAATACTTCCTATGCGATATATTCTACGATACTATATCATGGGACCAAGTTATAAATGAATTACTACGTAATTTTTTGTTTGTAAAATATTATGAGAATAAATGGTTTGATAAGAAAAAAATTTAGGGGTTATTCACAAATTATTACCTTTTGAAAATTACATCTGGCTTAAATCAAAATTGTTCACAGTACTTTAGTGTGATATCCAAATTAGATATAAATTGGTTAAAAATATTTACTCATGTTTGATTTATTTGCTTGTGCAAATTAAGATTTCCTGATTAAAATACAGAATCACAAGTAATATTTCTTTTTTTCATACTTTTTTAGAATATTCTGTACTAGAATAATGTGTGCTGTCTTAATTTTTAGAGGATAAAGTATTTTAAATGCACTTTTGCAGCCTGAAACATCGTGGATTACTGTTAAACATGCATTACGGAAGTATCTACATTTTTAACTTAAATAAACATAAAATAAATGTTTTCTAGCTGAGAGATGGGTGGATGGTAAAGATTATTAGCTGCGGTGGTCAACAGATGTTTTTGTGCCTGCGAATGTTTGTATAATTTCCTTGCGGGTGATAAGCTCAAAAACTGTTGTTCACATATAGAGAAGAATCGGTTTGAATCTGCGACTCAATGGCTTTTGACCTCTTTGTATTTTGGATAATCTGAAAATAAATATTAAACTTTTATAAAAATATCACCCGATTTTAAAATATTAAATTCAAGAAATTTGCCTAGATATACACCTAAATCTTTATACTTCATTTAAGACAAAAATTTGTATCTTATCATGGAGCCATGGACATAGATTTTACTCTTTTATGTACCCATGTTGTGTGTACCCGTGTGAGTGTGTGTGTATATGTATATATATATATATGTATGTGTGTGTTTATATGTATATATATGTGTGTGTTTGTTTATATATATATATATATATATATATATATATATATATATATATATATATATATATATATATATATATATATATATATATATATATATATATATAATATTGGAATCTCGATGTATCGATTTTCAAGGGACCGACTGAACAAAACGATAATTGCTGGAACATAACAAAGCAATATGATCGTCGGAACTGGGTTAAATAAACGACGTATATAGGAAAACGATGATTCGGAGTACGATCGCTAGAGATTCCACTTTATATATAAAGAGAGAGAGAGAGAGAGAGAGGAGAGGCCGAAATCACTTTGTAACCAAGGAAAATTTCTCCTAGTGTGAATTTTTTTTTCGTTCTAATTTTAAGTTAAACTACAAAAAAAAAGAGATTTATTTTATACAGTTAATAATTTTATAGCTTGAAACAGTTTTTAAAAATTTTGGTACATTTTTAATATACACTCAAAACCATTGTCATTCATTGTATTTTTTAGTATTCTGCTTGAATTTTGTATGGTTCGACTTTTAATTTCTGTACGTTATTATATTGAAAGAATTTCAACCTGTAATTTAATTTATTTAGCTGGAGCTGTATATAAAATAAGAATATACGGAATGCTTATTAGACTAATACAGGCATTAATACCCTAGGCCCATATCACTCATAAACACATACGCTGTGACTTGAATTCCAACGGCTGACCCAACATAGTGAAACTATTTGTTACGGCGATTCATATGTCAATACATGAGATTTTTAATTTCCACTAGTTAGTACTCGTCAAAACATGACGGCTGGAGGGTAAATAAATGTTGTTGTTTTTTTTTCCAATGCGGAGGTACTTGTCGCGAAGACATTCATCTATAATTCACCGCAGTTTTGCTGGACATTTTATTATGGGGGCGCCATATAGGCAGACCAGCATTGCCCCCTATGAAGGGACGACACAACTGGAGGCGTTTTAATGGCGCTTCGCCAGGATTCGATCTGAGCACCTTCAGCACCGAAAACCAGCGCGCTGTACCACAAGGCCGCCATGGCCCGGGTAAATAAATGTACCAATAAACAAATTATACACAACACATCATTGCCAAATGTTGAAAATCGTAATATTAAGAATAAAGAAATAAACTTTAAAAATTACTATTGAACCCCCAAAAAGAAAGATGGTTACTCAACAGCAGGAAATAAACAATTTTCGTCAGGTTTTATTCTATATCTCACAAACATAATTAAAAATAAAAATGGCAGAGAGATTCCTCGGAATAAACAAATTCACGTGTTTGTGCGGTCTCGTGCTTAGTAATTGAAACCAGATTTAAACATGTCACTGAGCATGCGCAGAAAGCAGTTTTTAATTGCAAATTATCGCTTGTTAGAAGAAATTGAGGTTACAGAGACCAAGTTTGACACATCTATAGATTAAAATATTTCGTTTAAGACCAAAATGAAGTAAAGTGATGCAGTAGTTTTCTCTAGTGGACTGTCCAAACAATCGGCTTAGCAACTTAAATATCGTCGTTGTTCTGTAAAAAGGGCGAAACCCCTTAGAGATTTCTTTACTTTAATGGGATCATATTCGACCTTTTTACAGAACACCGATGATTTATAGATGTTAAAGCAAGTATAATTCTATTCTTCTTCCTCAGTACATTTCTAATGACTGATTAGCAAATGCATAGCTCTTGGTTCAGCTTTCAGCAGTTGGAAAAATACCTGCAGTGGCAAAGCCCGTGATTTTTAAAAATATTTCTATCAAAATATTAAATTTGCAACACTCCTCAGTCTAAGTAATCACCCACAAATTAGCATGAGTCAATCAGAAAGAAGCTCTGTAATTTACTTTGTTATCTGGGTTTGAATCCCGACGAGCGCCATTGAATGCCTTGGTATCTTGGCTGGGCACGTTAAATCCTCAGACTGGAAAGTCGGAGGGGGAAAGTACGAGCCCTCTTAATGTCGCCTCTGGGGGTGCTCTGTCGAGATTAAGGCGACACCTGTCTAAAGGGCCTGTTCACATAGAATCCATCGTTGTCAGCGTTACTCGTTCGGACATTTTAAACCAACCACAGACCTTAACGATTTCGTGGAAAATCGTTTAGAGGTTTGTAATTGGTTAAATATATTTCAATACGAGTAGCGCTGACGGATTCTATGTGAACAGTCCGTAAGTCGAACTCCGACCTATGTGGTGCCATTGTAAACCGGAGCAGCATTCCTCCCTGCCCGCAGCCGCTATGGAACATGCTATGGTACATTCCGGCCATCGAGGGGGGGGGGGACACAAGTCACAACAACAACACATCTATTTCCTCTTACGAATTCTAAAGAAGATTAAGAGGATCCAAACCGGTGCAAGGCAGCTCGCAATGCGGACAACCCTCTGCATTCGTGCACTCGAAAAAAACATTTTTATTGGGCCATTGATAATATCACTTAAAATAACTCCAAATCCCCGTCAGAACCGATAATAAAAAATAAAAAAACTGTCTTGTTTATGCCAGACAGATGGACGCTCCATAAAGAGAATGCGTAAGAGACATGATTAATTAAGGAAAGCCATCAAAGATGGTGAGGTAACGCAAACAAGAACCGTGTCGAAACCAGGAATGTGATAATTGTCACCCTGATTCGAAGCCCAGACTTACGTGTTATATGGATATTGAAGATCTGCGAGGTCAATAAGATACACCGCCGTAAGTCCCTGAAGTATTGTTTCGAAGGGCTCAAAGCTATGAACGTGAAGATAAATATAGAGACATAATTATAAGATTACACGTGTAGAGGAATGTTAAAAGTTGCTTATAATGATTTATACCCGGCAACCGAACCCATACTTTTCCTGGAATGAAATAAATGTATGTTGAGACAAAAAAGACAAATTATACATGCTTGATATTTTGGAGCAATTAGGAGGATGTGGACGAAAACCGTAATCCATGGGATCATAGCACAACAGTGGAAATTTTCACGGATTATTAGATTTGGAGAACAAATGTGTTTTTCAAATTAAGAGTTTTCGTACAGGTAATGTATTTAAACGTTTTTAGCGATGGGTAGGGTCTGAGGTAGCCCAGTGGTAAAGCTCCGGCTTTTGATGCTTAGGGTGCTGGGTTCGAATCCCGCCAAGCGCTATTAAATACCTCCATGTCTAGACCGGATATAGTCACGTTAAATCCGTAGACTGGAAATTCACTTTTGAGATCAGAGAGGGTGGGAGAGGGTACGATCCTCCCAGATCTCGCCCCTAGGGCTGCTCGGTCGAAACTGAGGTGGCACCCGGCTTAATCGGATCCTGACCCTTACGGTGCTATTATAAACTGGAGCCACATTCCTCAGCCCTCTAGCCTATATGAACTGATCTGTAATACTTCCTGCCATTGGTATTAGAAACAGCAGCAACAAAACGATGAGTTGTTGAAAATGAGTGTTGAAAATGAATCAATCGTAAATACAAGGGAAGGAATATTGTAATTACAATTCATGTTGTTTGATAAAATAATATCCGATGATATATTTTAATATAGAATAAAAGTTCTGTGTTGCCTAAGCCATAAACAGCTGAGCATTCAATTAAAAGAATGCGTTAGAGACACTATTAAGAACATCAATTCAAAGCTGGGGAGGTAACTCAAACAAGAACTGAGTCGAAACCAGGAATTCAAGTACCGTCATCCGGATACGAAGCCCAGATATACGAATGACATGGACAGTACAGAATTGCTTTCATCCATTAAGAAAGTTCCATCTGAAAGCTCTCTAAATTCGCAACAAAGTCGAGAACAAAAATCACGTCTTGTCTATCTCAGACAGCTGAACGTTAAACAAAGAGAATGCGTTAGAGACACGATTAATTAAGAGAAGTCATCCAAGCTGGTGCGGTAACTCGAACAGGAGCTGGGTCGAAACCAGGAATGTAATACCGTCATCCGGAATCGAAGCCGGACGTGTGCTGACACATGGAGGTTGAAGATCTGCAAGATCAAAAAGATGAGCTGCCTTAAGTCACGGCGCAGACAACCTAAGTATTGTCTCAAAAAGGATGAAAGCAAGGAACGTGAAGATAAATAAGCGTAATACACATTTATGAGATAATATAAATGTAAACATACATTTATGAGATTACCAGTTTAGAGGAATGTTAAAAAATCATTTATCATTATAGAGGGCAACAGAGTCCTAACTTACAGAATTCTGGAGTGAAATAATTTTATATTGAGCGCAAAAAAATATTTATTTTTATAAATACATGCTGGATGTTTTGAAGCAATACAATTATCAGTACAATAACGTTCATCTGTAGAGATTTTCAGATATTAAGATGGAATTTAATTTTGTAGTTAAGTCTTTTCAAAGAACACTAGGCTCATATACTTTTAAAATTTTTGGTAAATTTTTAACAAAGTCTTAAAAATTACTGATGTCTGACGCAAATAATATAATTATTTTTTTAAGCACTCGTATAGCATTTAAAGATCTATTTTCAAATATCAACACCCGGATTAAAAAATATGCTTCTTCTATCCGTGATTAGAAAAAAACACAGAGAGAAAAAAAATCCTCAAAACTTTACAAGGAGATTTTAGATGTCCGAGATCTACTGAGGCGCCTGCTAAAAGACTGAATCCAACGTAATTTTGGCGTTTTCTCTAACACTTTAAAATATTTTGTAAGAAATAACATAGACCAATTTCAGTGTGTTACTTATTACATAGGGTACAATATTTAGTTAACGCGTTCGTAGCTTTGTAGAATATTTGAAGCAAAATGTTTGTCAAGACTTTGTTTATATTGTTTACATGATACTTGTGGAAAATCCAAAACAGCTACACACTACATCTAAAACTACTTAGGAACTGCTATCAGTTTCAAACGTTCAATAGGTGTAAAGCAGCACTCCCTCGTTTGAGGGTCTACTTTTACAAGTATATACAAACTCCATCCTTTTCCGACCTTGGTACTAGGTCTTGGATCTAATACGATAAGATAGGTAGTACTTATCAGCCACGCCTTTTTGAGGAGCCTATAGCAAAAGAGTTGGGGACAATGGAGGTGAATATACTAAGGCCGTCCGCACACGGAGCGACTCAAAGGAAACTCAACTGGTTAGCGACTGAAATTGCTTATCGGTTGCAAACTCGTTAGTGATGCGGCTCCGCACACGGGCCGACTCAAAAGTGATTCAAATCAATAGTTTGCGACCTGTCATGGAAGGAAGAACATCATTATTCCGGGCATTATTTTTAGTTAAATTATTTAGTTAAATTATTATTAAATTGATTTATTTAAAAAAATCGTCACAATAGATTGTCTTTGATCAATCGTTTAAAAATGGACTGTATATATGAGCACACATATTCCATACAGCAAAAAACGTTAGAATTTCATTTCATCACTAGGCAGAAGTCACGTGACTCATGTACTTCATTTGGCAGCTTGCCAAAAGAGCAGCTGTAACATAGATTGTGTAATAACACGCACAACGCAAGAGAAACTGGCGACTGAAGTTGCTAGTGACTCGACACGTTGAGTTGCCTGCGACTGATTACAAACGCATTGCTGACGGGTTTGTAACCAGTTGCGCCGTGTGCGTGGCTCCATTAAATTACATAGGTTACGACTCATCACGGACTGGTTTGTGATTGGAGTCGGTTATCAGTTTCTTTTGAGTTGCTCCGTGTGCGGACTGCCTTACATTCAACATGTATGATTGTCTCTATGGCACTCCACGACATTTATGAAAGGGTCATAGAGACAATTACACCTGATGCCTCCCTTCCTGAAACTGGAAGCAAGTCTTAATTTTTATACTGTATTTTTAGAAAATGTGATCTCATCAGTATTCACATGTTAGTAAGACTGCTTTTCTTAACTAAATTTGTGTTTATATTGCCGATTTTCCCTCGTGACGCTTTTCTTAACTTATTTTTCTTATCAATAGATTTCATTTATTATATGTCTAACAAAGCACCGAGCTACCTAATTACTGCCCTCAATATAAAATTCTAAACACTAATATATAATTTATTTACGGAACAAAATTCTTTCACAATATAACTATTTTAACAATTGTGTTTCTTTCTTCGAACAAATACCTAAAATTGTAGCCTTTTATTTGGTCTAGCGAGTTTTGGGGTTTAATAACTATAATAATAAAAATGTCGTATGTGTTGAAAAATAGTCACATACATCGAAAAACTAATCACGTTTCGCGCTTTAAAAGATGAGTGCCCCCCGAAACAAAGATTGACAGAATATAATGTGACAAGTGTTTTCATTTTTTTTTGCATTTTTCACAGAAATTTCTCTCTTTAACGCAGCGGTTCTCAACCTTTTTAATAGTCAACACCTCCTTGAATCTGAAAATATGCTCTCGCACCCCCTTAAAAAAATGTTTCTATTTTTTATTTAGGAAAAGACATTTATTGCAAGATTATTTATTGCATAAAAAATAATACATTTACAGTACATACTATATAATTACATATAAAAAAATCTACATTTTTAATGGCCACGTTGTTGTTCTTCGCTTATCCTTTTAAAAGGAGGCTCTTTTTTGAGAGAGCCACGCGTAAGCCATCAGATGACTTTAAGCGATTTCTAGCTTTTGTTTTAATGTGCAAAAATGAGGAAAAACTCATTTCACAAAGGTAAATTTTGGCAAATGGTAAAAGTGTCTCTAATGATGCTTTTACCAATTATGGATAAAGTTATAACTGTGTACACCAGAACCGTTATAAGTCCAGATTTCCAAATTACATTTCATTACGTGTAATAGCTCGTATTGCGATAAGGTCGTCTTTTAATAAAACATTGTCGTCCATTGAATTTAGGTCAAACAAAAATGGATTGAGTATCCATCTATTAATTTTGCTTATATGTCCCGTGGAAAAGCATCCATAAAATGATTCACTCAGTTGGTAATTTTCCTAAAAATTTAGAACCATCCCTCACATCCCCAGAGGTGCCCCACACCCCCGGTTAACAACCACGGCTTTAACGGGTCTTGACGCTTAGGTAAAGAACAAATGACGGGGTAAACTAATGCTGTTTTCATTAGGGACCGATAAAAATAAAGATTTGATGTGTCCTCAGTGTATGGAGGATATGATGTGTCGTCAAGGTTAAAGGAAGTTTTGTGGAATGGGAGTAGAGCAATATATTAAGGTAGCGTATCAGTTGACCTTGCAGATGATCTTCCGTCCTTACGTTGGAGTAGGAGAATTAGTCTCGGTATTTTTCTAAACACAAGATTAGAAAATACATATTTTTAATTCTGTTCACTGCATTTTAAAACATATCTTAAAATGAAATGTGCGTGTTTAAAAAAAAACATATTTTTCTTTTAATTAAAAAAATCTAGCGATAGACATCAGTAATTTAAACACTTTAATGATTCACTACTTAATATTTTAAAAGTTGCGAGCAATTCATTTGTACGTTTATATTCATAAACAAAAAAACAGATTCCAAAAATATGCATTTGCTAATTTGTTATTGGAAAAATATTGGAAGGAAAGTTCCCCATTGCTTTACATGAAGACTGTAAAGAGAAACCGTCTTATTGGGAATCTCTGTTCTTCGAAATCTAAAGTACAGAAGTTTTATTCTAAGGATCTTCAACCCCCCCCCCCCCCCCCCCCCTAACGAAATAATTCACAGCAACGGAATAATCTTAGCTTGCACAAAACTGAAAAAATGTATTAAAAAAAGAGGATTTACTTAGCCCCTTCATTCTAGCTCCCGTTAAAATTTCGCGGTGAGGTTTCCGCCTTCTATTTCTCGTGCGCGTAATATTTCTGGGATGGAGTGTTTATTTAAAAGTAACTCACCAAAAAGATTAAAACAATCCATTTTATTTACCTTGAAAAAAAATTATTTCATATTTCACATACCAGATGGCAGCACCAGACTATTTATAATGTAATTGGGGATGGTTTTTATTTATTTATTTTTTAAAACTAGATGTTGTAGATCAAGAAATAAATCGAATCCTCCGGAAAAATAGGCACTTTCATTACAGTTTTCTTGAATTATGCGATCATCAATGGGTAAAATCCATTTCAGCTGTTCCCAGTATCCCCCGGGAAGTCGCATGCTATAAGAATTAGGGACCTAAGAGTTTCTTAGTTCATTTAGCTGAGTGTTGTAAACGAGGTTCTTGATAACCCTCAACAGAATAATCCATAAACATAAGTTTAGAAGACTGAACTGAGCACTAAATCGAGCCTTTTGTTCCAGTTCAATGCTCGAAATACTAATAATTGGGAAAATTTCAGCCCATCAAAGGGGTTAACTTCGCTGGAATTACGCAGTTGGTTGCATAATAGAACTATCGTCACCAAGAGTTCCTGGATCGTTCTATGGGAGTTTTGTACTCTAGGCTTTTGCTGTGACTGCTAAAAAAGTAATCAACAAGATTCAGGTAATGGGTTGGCCATTCAATCTGACATCCTATTCCGATTCAACACTCGGAATACAACTGATTAAAAAAAGTTGCATCTCATTGAGTGGTAAAAGTATTGTGGTATTACTTTGTACTACATCAACATTTGCTGAAGCACGACTGGAGACATCCGCTAATGAGACGTCTTAGACAAATAAGACAGCTCAGAAAGAGAAGTATTTCTCAATGGGGAGTTTTATTTATAATACGTCAAATGATATCCACGATTGAACTCTCAATGGATTACCAGGATGTTGTTGTTGTTGTTGTTGTTACTAATCCCAGATTGTCTAGCAAGGCTAGACAATCTCCATGAAACTAAAAATTTCTAAAAAGTCTAAAAACAGTAGAGGGTCCCGAAGGACCTCATCCTTTGTAAAACCCAAACAAGACAAGAGATGGGCAGGCGACGCCATGTCGGCAGAGCGCCAGTGACACTTCGGAATGATTTTCTGACCCTGCCAAAAAGTGAGTGCTCTAATATGGCCATTCTCGAAGCGCGAGAAGGCTGTTTGATATTTTCTAGGCTTGAGCTGGATCTTCCATGATGGTTTAGTTCTGTTTTCTTAAGGGAGTAAATCTTGCTAAAAGTAAGTGCCCCACAAGGGTTCACGCACTCCTCAGCAGCAGTCCTGGCTAAAAAGGTCAGCCCTTTCATTACCGTCAATTCCAACATGGAAAGGGATCCACTGAAAATGGATATTGTGTCCAGAAGAAAGCCGGTCAAGAAGATCTAAGATGTCTACTCTAGTCTGGTCCCCAATAATAGTCCAATTAGATAGGTGCTGAATTGAGCAACGACTATCAGTTAAAATCCAAACATCGTGAAATTGATCCTCAACTTGATACGCATATTGCAAGCCCCTCTTGATGGCAATAAGCTCTGACCTAAAAACCGAACAGAAATCCGGATTTTTAATCTTAAATTCCACAGCACCGGTAGGAGTTGGTATGTGCACTCCACTACTAGAAATTCCCCCATCACACGTGCTGCCATATACATATTATATGCTGCCTTGGTATACATATTCAAAGAAGACTGAGGAACTAGGGTACTGTTGGTTTTCATTGCAAGATTCTGTAAAAAGTCCACTTTGAAATGATTAATGGTGAGCATGCTGGAAGCTGTTTTGTTCTTCCTCAGACAAGCAAGTCATCCATAGAAGATTCAAATTGTCACTACGTAATATGCATTCGTATGTGGAAAAGGAACTCTGGGTTTTACTACGCATAAATTAGAAAATCTTTCAATTATTTCGTTTTGATGTTTCCAAGATTCTACTTCGGATTTTGGGATATTTTTGATGAAAAGGTTAAAGAACCGCGTTTTTGTTCCTGTGTAAGCTGGACTATGAACATGAAGTGTTCGGATCGTTGGAAAGGCTGAACCGACCGGATCTATAGCTTAAAGTGGCGGAGAACAGTTATTTAGGCCTAAACCCTCGGTGATATAGCAGATATTAAGTCGTCATGCTTCATCGTTACAATGTTTCGATTTTCTTTCAGAATTTTCCTAATCCCAGATTAGCAAATAATCTGAGTTCTGTTTTTTTTATATAGATATATAAGACGGTGAATGTCTATATAAGTGTACGAGGTTTTCAACAGGAATTTTTTTTTACAGCGTGTTAAAATTATTGATGGGTATCTTGAAAAAATGAAAAAAAAAATTTAAATTCTTTTTTTTTTCAATTAAAAAATTAAGTAAAATGAAAGTCCTTAAACTATTCATTTTATTTAAAGATCTGATTTCAAATACTTAAAACAGAATTAAATTTTTGATTTGAAATACTCAGTAAATACTGAGAGAAAAATTCCCCATAGTTTGAGGTGCGAGGTCAACTGCTGCGCCGCTCCAAAACAGATTCTAAACGCCTACAGTGACCATGCCACCAGGACAGTCAAACCTGCAGATTGCGGTTTCAAAGATGAGCACTCTTGCCTTTCGGGTTAAATATGTCTGTTGCTTTGACGGAAATAGTGTGGAAGCTAAAAAAAATCATTAGGAAAATGAATCTCAGATTGTGGTTTATGACGTGACTGTTTGTCCAATTGAAGCGTTGTTCTGGGAAGTACTTTTGTTTCGTTTATAACCTAGACATGTTTTTCCTCTAAATTTCATAACTTGTGTGTAGTTAAAAGGAAAAAGATTTACACTGAAACTGAATGTGTTGGGCACATTTCCCGTAAACTCTCAAATCATGTTTTAGTATTTAAACATCAAAGGGTGTTCGACAAGTGAAACTGATAAATTCCTAAATCGACAGTCTCTGTCAAATCATGCACAAACCGTGGATAGCGATAAAAAATTGAAGGGGTTGCGGATAGTTTGAAGTAAATTTATATAATTTAATTATTTAATTAACAAGTATCTCTCTATTCTAAAAAAAAGTAACTCCCGCTGCCGTTGTCAAAAGCTTGTCACGCTATCTCCTCCGAAACCGCTGGGGGTATGGGCTCGAGAGCGATACCAATTGATGCAGAAAAATGGGGGGGGGGATCAAAGTAAGACATTTCTCATCTTCGTCGGCCGTTAAGTTTTTTTTATTTTATGTTTTGTGGGAAAATATTGACTTTTTCATCTTCAGATTACCATAACTCGCCAAAAAATGATCGTAGAATTTTGACCTGTTTACAATTTAAGACTACAGACATTTCTCTTTCAAACTAGACCTCATTTGTTTAAAAATATTTTAAAACAGACTAATATTTTCTTCAAAATATGAAACACAGTTTTTCAAGAAATATCGTCCCCTATGTATATGTAATATCTATGCTCCTCGAGTTTCTATCTTTCAAAGAAAATATTTACATCATCTGGAAGCTGAAATCTTTCTTATTCATATAAATCCCATTTTAAGTCTATATCTTAAATTTTCGATATTTAATTGAATTTTAAAGCTGATAATTCAACAGTGATGAAACGCCCTTCGCATTAAGGGTGACAACAGTAAATGGATGGAATCTGTTACATTGCCCGAGAATCACCTATGTAATCTCACTATTAGCCATAACAGAGAAGCGAGCGTAGCGAGCCTAGGGGAGAAGTCCCTAGTGCTTTAAATTTTCAATAGAACATTTATAATTTTCTTTATATTTTCTTAAGGGTGCTGGCTTACGGTGCGCTTGGCCAACACCTTCTCTCAGCGGAGAAAAGGTGTTGCTGAGAGAAGGTGTTGGCTTGGCTCGGGTTCGGGTCCAGCTGGTGCTTATGGTGTATTGAAACCTAATTGAAAAAACAAAATAAATAAATAAATAAATAAATAAGGGGTGTTTAAATTAAAGTAAGTAATAAATAGTTTTAAAGCCTTATTATAATGAATTATATATAAATTATTAGGGGGTGATTAAAAAGTGATGTTTATTAGGGTTAATCAAACTAAATGTATTTAGTAAAAGAAATAATTAAGTTTAAGATTTAATTAAATTTAAAATAATGAACTTGTTACTAAGCATCAGTGTTAACGGTTATCTTATTTATGTTAATAAACTAAATTCTGATACTATGTAAACATATTATTGTCACAATTGAAGTAAAACTCTTATAAATATCTAAGGAGTTTGGTGACTTAGACTGTATTATTTCATAAAATGCATTGTATGTAATTGAAATTGTATTTTATGGAATTGAAATTATAGTGTATTATATATAATGTGTACTGTTTGTAATTGAAATTGCGCTGGAAAACTTGTATAACATAATTGCAGTATAGTATATATTTGATACTGTATATTAATGGTTACTTGTACACAGTTACAGTTAATGTAATTGTTATTACATTTTAGAAGGCTTTTTAAATAAACCATGCAACCAGGAACTGGTTAGTGGAGGTACAGTGTTATCGACCCATAAACTTTCTCGCGTTTAAATTTGTTAAATTCTTAAAATTTGTTATTAGGGTGTGTCTGCCCCTGAAGTGGACTGGCATTGTGGCTATCGTGAGGCTATTCATTAGGAAAGTTTGTCCGATACGCGAAAGCGATGGGGTTGGGGTGTTTCATGAAATTATATTTTCTTACACTGGTGTAAGAGAATTTGCTGACTTGGTCGAATATCTCTAAAACTGCTGTACTGATACTTTACTACTGTACTAAACTTTTTGTCATCAAATGGAAAAAACTGAATTTTTCTCTCAAACAGAAAAGGTCAGAATTGATCAATAGAAAAGGTATAGTGTTCCACCAACATAATGCGAGACCTCATACAAGTTTGGTAACTCGCCAAAAGCTTTTACATCTTGGATGGGATGTAATACTACGCCCAGCATATTCTCCATATCTGGCACCTTCAGATTATTACTTGTTCCGGTCTCTACAAAAATTTACAAAATTAACTGAAAACAAAATTAACTGAAAATGAATTCAAATCTGCTTAAAGAAGGCTAAAAGTATCAAAAGAATACATTGTCATCGTGTTCTGAGCTATTCTAAACGTTTCAATTGTCTAGCTAGTCGGGAAGTTAGTTAAAAATCGATTGCAAGATTTGCTCTGGACAAACACACAAACAAACAAAAAAGCGAGTTAATAAAAACATGGTAAAAATTAGTAATTTCATTAACTAGGTAGAGATAAAAGGAGATTGACTTTTGAATAAAATCCCACACTTTGTGTAATATTTCAACAAAAAGGAAACGAAAATAAATCTAAAATATAAAATGCTTTGATATCTTAGCAGGTACTTAATTATTTTTAAAATTCTTAAGCGTCTATGAGTTTCTCTTTAATACAGTTTCGGTATATCCGTTAGTCCCACTTTAAGTCATTATCGTTGGAAATATAATTTCGTCAACAAATAAAATTTGAAGAACTTGAAAGAGATGACGACGCAAAATATTACAATAGATATTAATCCTTATATCACAGATAAATTATTTGCAATTAATTATTCCAACTAACTCCTGTCGATGTTTAAAGTATCATAAGAAATTGCTAAAAATTAATCAAAAACTTTTCCTCCCTGAAATCGATTTTCTCTAAAACGATCTAATACCTTTTTAAGTACATATTTATCTCTATATATAAAACAGTTCCGTACCTGACTGACGGACAGATAAAACATAGACCAAACCGCTGGACCTAAAGAGCTGAAATTTTGCATGGCGATTATTCTTATGGTGTAGGGGTGCACTAAGAAAGATTTTTGGAAAATTCTTAGATTTTTAAAGTTGAATTTTTAAGCTGTTTTTTGTAACTTTGTTTAAGTTTACATTTAAAATAATAAGCTGAGGATTATAAAATTTATATCACGAGAAATCATAAAAATTTCCTTTAAAATGAAATCTTTTTTGAATCTTTACTTCCATTTTCTGATTTTTGGTGAATTTTTAAAGATTAACTTTTAGAATTTAATTTATTAAATGCTGATCACGTGGTTTCTTTTATTTTTGTGATCCTTTAAATTTCGACTGCAATGTTCTATGTACACCTATTTTCTGAAGATATTTCAGTTTAGTTTTTCAGTTTTATGCCATATTCTGTGACCATTTACCCGGATTCTAGGCCCATGAAGCAGCAGATGGCATAAAACCGAAAAAAAAGGAAATCCATTAAGAAAATAGGTGGACACAGGATACTGTAGGCGAACGATAACTAACTTATTTACAACAAAGCATGTTTAAAATTTGTTAGTTTTTATTCGTCTGTGCAGTCATTTGCTGTTTCACGGACCTAGAGGTGAGGTAAAGGGTCACAGAATATCTCAAGTTCCTGATGTTTGTTTCCCAGGGAAGAGTAAAAATTTTTATTGTCTATGGCGCCAGTCGTGTAATCAGATTTCTTTTCTACCGGGAGGGGCTCATTCCATGAATTTATCCCGAGAGCGGTTATTTTAAGGTTCCCTGAAAAGAAATATTAAGATGTTTATTTAAAGGATTAGCTACTTCAACCGTAATGTTCGACCATAGAAAGTGATTGTTAGGTAATGAGACAGAGAGATAGATATACTGGGTGATTTTTACTAAACTGACACTACTCAGAGCCATCTGTAGCGCTATTTATCAACTGGAATTCCATCAAAATTGATAGAGGGACTAAGGATGACATGGGAAAGTGTTTCCGTGGAAAAAAAAAGTGTTCCAAAAGTCACCGATAGGGAAAGGTATGGCGCTGTTGTTGTCGGCGCTCCAGAGAATTTGCACAAAACACAAGTAAATCAACAAAATGCAGTTTCATGACTAGAAAGTTTCATGACTAGCAGTTTCATGACTGGTCGACAGCAGCGCCAGTATTTTTGGATAAGAGGTGACTACCGAAAAAGTTGTAATAATCAGACAAATAGCAAAACAATATTAGGGAATACTTAACTTTAAAAACACTAAAAATCGACTAAAATAAACAATTTCATAATTTTTATAATTAGTTATACAAGATATTAAAAGCTATGATATACAGTGATTTCCGCTTATAAGAATCACGTTTGTTATTATTTTTTTATTCTTATAAGAGGTTGATTCTTATAGCCGAAATTTAGGTTTTTGGACAGGCACGCACACACACACACACCTTTATATACATATATTAGATAATTTACCTTAAAATACTCTTTAATTTACGTTAATTATCTTTTGTTAAAAATTTTTTTTTTTAATTTTAAAAATGCAGCTTAATTTCTAGACCTATAAGTAGATACACATGATTATAGTAAGAGAAGAACAAAAATCCAATATTTGTTACAACATACTTGCTTAACAGTTTTAACAATGCAACTACAAGAAGGGAGCAAGAAAAAATTTTCTATGGTAGTTTGACGTAATGCAGTTTTCAGGAGGCTGTTTATACCTCTTTCAATACTAAGTCACAGACGAAGATTCACCTTCTATCTTAAGTTTCGCGATTTGATAACGTGCTGAATCTACTAATGTCACGTTTGCCTAAGTTATAGTGGACACTTCGCCGAAGATTTATGTGTTTCAGGGTCCAGGAAGCCGCAACCAGGATGTGGGAGGTGGGGAAAAAGAGTCCCTCTTTTTGTTTGTCGGGGAAATCGGACCCGGACGGGTAAAGATTCCCGCGGGTCAAGCTAATACGACAGTGTTGTGCTAAAGAGTTTAAGGGGAAACTATTATGTTGTGTCTAACAAAGAAAGGGATGAATTTTAAGACTATATTCCATCCCATCTTATCAATCTTTCTTTAAAAAAAAAAGAAAGAAAAAACTTCGTGCCTTTTGAGGGTTTAAGTGGCTTTTTTGGAAAAATGAAAGGGAAGCGAAAAGTGTAAACTGATTCTTAAAACCGGTGGATTGATTCTTTAAAGCGAAAATTTTTACATGGAAATAATACATTTGTTTTTGTTTTCGTGATATTGATTCTTATAAACGGTTGATTCTTATAACCACTGATCACTATAAGCGGTGGTTACTGTATATGTAAAAAGATTTTTTTTTTCTTTTGACGCATGTATACGAAGATATAAGAATTTTTTTCGTGAAAGAATCCCCCGACTCCTTTGTTTTTAATGCATTTTTTAAAGTATGAAAATTAATTTACTTTCTTTGAAACTTTCCATGTATATATCAGCTTTACGATATGCATTTCAAACTTATACTTTATGATGTGAATATAGTATTAAATTAATGCCACACAGAATTTTATTACCATGAAGTTTGTTCTGAATCACAAGCGCTGGACGGCTGTTCGTAGTTTGATAGAAGAAAGCGGTATTTGAATGAAATTATGACTCAAACTATTATCTATAATGAATGCTAAATTTAATTCTGTGGAATAGGGAGTATTATAAATAAAAATTCCTGCATTTTAAGTAAAAAAGATGAGCATGGGATGTTTGAAATTAAGCTAATTACATACTTTCCTTCAAATTCAAAAATTTGATTTACGGAAAATATTTTTAATATATGAACATCAAATTTTGTTCAATGTTACTTGATTTGATTACAATACAGATACCCAAGTTCTTAAAGAATATACTGAAAATTAGAAACACTAGTTTTGAGAGTCCAATGTCGCTTGAGACTTATCCTGGCTAACTCATCACATTACTGCTAAAGTACTATGATTTGGGCATTTTGAATTTAAAATTTCATTATTTTTTACGTTATTATTTGCGTTATTATTATTTACGTTATTATTTTTACTGTATATTTACTGTATTTCTAGGAGGAATGCTGAATGTTAAAAACATGCTTGGTATTTTCTAAAACTGGTGGATGTGATAAATTTTAGTATGAAAAATAATTACAAAATAAAATAAACTTCTTTTATAAAATGTTTTTAAATTTTATGCTGAGTCATATAAACTTGACAATTCTATGTATTAATAAATACTTTTAAAAATTTTTTTTGATGAATTATCCCATCAACTTGAAAGAAAATAAATTAGAAGTTAACTTGTGTTTAACTTTTCATTCCCGTCCCGGCCGACAGATGGCTGCACCAGTCTGCAAAACAAAATTAACTGAAAATAATAAAAATATGGTAAAAATCTGCTTAAAGATGGCTAAAAGTATTTAAAACATGCATTGTCATCGTGTTCTGAGCTATTCTAAAAGTTTCAAATGTCTAGCTAGTCGGGAAGTTAGTTAAAAATCGATTGTAAGATTTGAACTGTACAAACACACAAACACACACACAAACAAGAAAGCAAGTTAATAAAAACATGGTAATAATACAGCATATACAACGGTAATTAATCTTACTGGTAACCAATAATGAAAGAAGTTACTAAATGTTAACATTTCATTCTCCCCAAGAATTTTTTAAATTTGTTTATTTTCTGACTAACTTACATTTCCCATACTTTATTATTCTACTCTAAAAGGTTTCCCACAAAGTTTTGAATTCTAGGTTATGGAATTATTTATTTTACGATTAGACTTTTAAAAGAAAATTTTTATCCCTTTTATTATCCTTGCAAAATCTAAAGGCAACTGATGCCTCTGTTATGTACGTTTGATTTTGAAAACCTTTTTACTACTATTCCCCATGATAACTTAATGAGTATTTGCTCATAAATTTATGATGCCTATCTGGATAGTGCTCTAATCTTAAAATGTAATTGGATTGATCTATGTAAATTTAATATTTTTGAAAACTACCTCTTTAACGGCATAGGTTTTTTTTAAACAGGGTATACCAATGGGCTTTTCTAGCGCCTTTGCAAATATTTTTTTACATTCTTACGAAACTAAATTTCTTAACTTAAATAATGTTTCCGGATTTAGGTATATTGATGACCTTATAATTTTCAACTGTAACTATTTGGAATTTCTAAATCAAATCTACCCAAAGGATTTATCTTTAAACAGAACTAATGAAGGTAATCTTTATGCAGCTTATCTGTATATTAAAATTAAATTAGCGAATTAAAAATAGGGATATATGATAAAAGATTAGATTTTAACTTTTAGGTTATTACGTTTACCAATTTCCATAGCAATTTAAACTATAAAATTTATTATAATATATTTCACTCACAACTAAACAGAATAAAAAGACATTTGCAATAACAGTGACGACTTTTTGGAGGCGTGTAATAATTTCGAGAAAAACTTACGAAAGAATGATTTCCTTAGTAATTTTTGTAATTTAAAAGTATTAAAAAAATGGCATTTAGACTCAGGTATATTTTAAGGACATTTAAGATAGGGTTTTTTTGGTTTCACACTTTCTTTAAACTGTTGTGGCTTAAGAACTTCAATAAGGTGTTGCGCTGTAGTGACGTAACTCTTAGGGTTATAAAATGGCTGCTGTTTGGCTATAATCGTTACTCATTGGAATAGGGTGAGTGCGCCTTTTGCATTTCTGTCTTTTCATTTGTGTTCTTTTAGGATTGTATGTGTATTTACATTTATGGTGCGTTGAGGCCTAAGTGCAGGAAGTCTGTCTATTTACGTTTGATTTGACTATCTGTTTCAATGGGGATCTCGGGGACTTGGGATGTCTTTTGGTTATACCTGCATCCTATTAGAGATATTCCCTATAAGAAAGTTCCCCCTTGAGGCAACTGATTTGGTTAGGCCTCCTGATGAAGAGACCAGTCGGTTACCCCGTTATATGGTTCAGTTCCTTTACCGCTACAGAATCTTGCACTATGATGTGTTGAGCCCTAATTGCGTGATTACGTTTTATTTTTGTCTGCATTCTTCCTGCTATTAATTATCTTGCTTTGTTGAATTATCTACTGTTAGTTATATTTGTCTGTTTTCAGTATAAAGATTTGTTGCAACTGCACATTCTTTTATTGAAAAGTTAAAATGTTTCAACGCTAGGGTAGCTTTTCTGTTAATTTGTTCGGCTGTCTATGCCCTCTTTATATGTATTATTTCGTGTTGAATTATTTACATTATTTGTGCTATAATTATTATATTACTTAATTATGCGAGAATTCCAAAATACTTTATTAACAAATTTCAGAAATAGGTTTTCTCTGTAAACGATTAGCAGAATAATTCTATATCTCATCAGAAATTTTCTCACATCTCAAAAACTAAAAACAAGAATTTATACGTACTGACACCTCACAGATCATATAAACCTCCGATTTTGTTTATCTGTAATTCACCACAACAAAAAAAACGGCGCACAATTCCAGTATATCTGTTTGGATATACGGCGCACCTAAAACGGGTTAAAATAAACAAATATTTTTCTAAAAATCGGGCTAGGGTAAACTTAGGTAATTTTAAGGCAGCTCTGATAAATCCAGATTTGGAAATGTTTACAGTTTTCCCCTAATTTTATTCAGTGTGGGATTTATTTCCAAGGAGGAATGCCCTGGGGAAAAAGTGACACCTATAAATCATCTTTTAAACAAAAATAAAATTTTAGTTTTCCAGATTTGGCTTGCTCTAAAATAATATATAATAAACTTAAACTGGATTTTATCGGAACATCAGACCATTTTTTAATAAAATGTGGATGATTTTCTTGTGTAATTGAACTTGTTGACATAAGGGAACGTAGCGTGATATAACTGAGGTTAATTTTAATTATCATTACAATCAGACTGAAGATGAATTGATTTTACATATGCTACCTGTCGGCTCAGAAGAGCAACATCAAAATATATCCTCTAATGAGTAATTTCTTTGCTTAATGTTTCTTGTTTTACTTTGAGTTTAATTTTTCTCTACGTGACCTTTCAACGCCGCGTCAGGCACTCATTGAATTCTCCGACCTGATTACCCGCTCTCTCCTCAGATATCAAATGCATTCTGATACACCATTTCCACATCCACTCAATTCTTTTAAAATTCCTTTTCACCCTGTTGCGATACCATCAAGCATCACGGCTTCAGGACTCTCCAAGCCCACAAATAAAACCACACCTATGCTGCTCACGTCTGGTGTCGAGACAAAACTTAATATTCACGGCAGGCAACCCAATTAAATTAATGCCGGTGTTGACTGATTAAGACACTCACTGTCCCGACAGGCATTGAGAGCGGTTTTAAATAAGAAATTACATGCATTATACAAACCCCATGCTGGTGTCTCAGGTGAAGACTTCAGAAAACTTTGGTTCTTTATAGGGATGGAAAGCTGAGCAGTTTATTACAGAGTTAATGATTTTCGGAAAAAAGATTAGTGGATATGATTAGAAGTATCGTCATATCTATTAGGTAGTTCTCGGATATAAAATGATAGTGTCACATATTGGAGTTTTCTGCACCTCTTTTTGGGTGATGTATATCGCAAATTTGTCTTTTTATGCTGATATTGACCGGACAGTGGCAGTAACAAACAATCAAATTCTCATTTCCTAAAACTTTTATGTTAAACAATGTATAAAAATATTGCAAAGATATTTTTTTGACCTAAAATCATCAATTAATCCCATTGAAGCAATAACTAGGGTTACATGAAATACAAGGTCTGAGTGTTTCTTTAAAAATCGATAGATTTTACCTTATCACTTTCAAAATTGCAGTCGTTTGGAGGATTTCAGGACTGACTTAGCACTTCGACTAAAAGAAAAAATTTTATACACCTCATTGTCAAAGTAGTTTCCTGAAATGTTACATCTTGAACGTTAACATTCAAGATTTATTTCTCCAACCCTTAAACAAAAACCAAGAATTAACTTTGCACAACCTCCATGCTTCGGTGCAGGGTCAAGCATCTACAATAGTGATAAGAACCAACACCGTCATCAAATTCTTACCAAAACGATCAACACATAAAATGGTGCCTACAAATTAAATAATTTCATTTATAAAAATATATTTCTGAAAATAAAACTAATAATATTCTAATATTATTCTTCAAATTTTGTTTTCAGTAGCATTAATATTAATATATATATATATATATATATATATATATATATAATGCATAATAAGGTGATAACTTAAAATTTCTCAAATCGGTGTTTTCCTCGTGGCAACAGTTTGTAAGCTCTGGCAGTAAGAGCAAGCTGATGGGTCAATCACAGCTTGCCACCTTTAGCATCCTTAGTACTGGGCTTTGTCATTGGATAAAGCTTTGTGCAGGCTCTGAGCTAGGTAAGAGAGTCTGAAAGTCTTTGTACGATATAAGTGTTGGATGAACTTGTTTCCCGCTTGGGATTTTGTAAATATGTGCATAGTTATGCTTAATCAAGAAATAATAAATGCGATTAATTAACGACAATGCTTGTGGTGTGAATGCCTCATTCTGAATTAAGAGCAAGTTAACCGAATGGCCCCACACACACACTCACACACACACACACACACACACACACACACACACACATATATATATATATATATATATATATATATATATATATATATATATATATATATATATATATATATATGTATATATATATATATATTTATGTATTAAAAATTTTCAGAATTTCTAATTTGTTTCATAAACTGCTACATTTTTTGCAGTCTGCATTATCTACGAATTTTCTCTTACTTCTTGTATTTGAACGTTTTTAACAAAAACTTTTTGCAGTTCTTTGACCCATCACAACTTTTGAAATTGATGAGGGCTAATTTCATTTAATTCTCAAATTGAACCTACTCTTCTGATCAATTATTATAAAACATATAATGCAACTAGTTCCGCTCCCAAGTTTTCTACTCAATTTTTAACTGTCTAGACCACTGTGTTTATCTATAGGAAATTACTTGCAGCAATTCTTCAGAAACTTTGATTTTGATTTATTGGCTCTTATAGTGGCTCTTTAGATTACATATGAGAGAACGACACATTTTTCTTCTATTTTCTTCCACAGTGTTTGGCCAAGGCTTAATGATTCTATTGTATTCAGTCTACTAGACTTGAAATATCGATGCATGTGCTCAGATTGAGAAATTTAGCTTTCTGTCCCCCATTTTCCTATGCTATCTCATTTCCCTGTCTCACATAGGCATGTAAGAAAAATCATATATATATATATATATATATATATATATATATATATTGTTGTTGCTCATGCCACTTGACCGACAGCAACATCAGATCAAGTCCCGAGGGCTATGGGCGATGAAGGTGATACTGTTTTGACTAGCACCACAAGGGTCGGAGTCCGACTTGGCCAAAGGACCAGTTCCGTAAATTTGAACCGCGTCAAGTGACGAGACCAGAACTCTTGACCCCGCACCTCCAGAGGTAATTTTGAGAACTTGGAAGACATTGCAGCCATGACAGAGTTTACGTGCACCAGCCGCCATTAGTGTACATGGCAGTGGATTTGTCAGAGACGAGCATCAAATCAGTGACTTTCAGATCCCTAGCCCGCTGCTCTTGCTATATATATATATATATATATATATATATATATATATATGTGTGTGTGTGTGTGTGTGTGTGTGTGTGTGTGTGTGTGTGTGTATTTATTTATTTATTTATTTATTTTACAACATATTAAATATAATGTATGTTAGAAAGTTTGTAAGCCTGTGGTATATAACAATTCTAAATATTCACAAGTTCAGTATCTTATCACTGACTTTATATTTGCCTTAAAGTCCCTTTTTTATAGATAATATCAGTATTGAAAGGAATCATTCAGTTTTGACTTTCGTACTTGAGCAGCCATTCTATAATAAAAAAAATAAGCCCTGCTTTCTCAAAGATTTATGGCCTCTTTTCTTTCTCTTATAGTATATTGTTCAAGAATGTTAGCAATCTTCCTGAAATATCTCCTGACATATATGTTAAATGCGAAACACTTAGCTTCGACTAAATAATTTCTAAATTCCAAATAGCTTCCTATTTGAGAAAAAAACCCACACAATTACCTTCTAGACATCCAGTTTGATTGCTTGGCAAAAATTCGCAGCGGTTATTCGCTCTGAAAACGTAAACCCATTCTTTTTTTTACCTTTCCATTAATAGCTTGCCTTTACGGTTTGCAAATTCGTAAAATTCGAAAAAAAATTACCGATTATGAAATCCACTTCCCTCAAAACGAGAGAATCACGTTTCAATACCCGCACACAATAACTTATTGTACGATGCGCTTGGGCAAAAAGCACCGAAGAAAAAAGGGAAATGCAAAGAAATCGCTGCATTATACGCCAAATTTCTCTCGCGTCATTATGTACGGTGACGAAATGCAGTTTGCCATGAATTGCAGGTTACCTCGATTTCTGCAATGCAGGATGTTGAATAAATTACCATCGAGCGTAAAAACACAGTTAATCACGCAGGGTTCTATATCCACATGATGGGATCTCAAATATTCCCCACATGTTTAGAGCTGTAATCTGATGGTAAGTATGTCGTAAATATTTGATTTGATAGTATAGCAGGGGATCATGAAGACGAACACGTATATAAAACCACCATCCAATTGAGGACTTTTGTTAATAATTATATATATATATATATATATATATATATATATATATATATATATATATATATATATATATATATATATATATATATATATATAATAAATAAGGGCTCCGTTTGAGGCTGAACGTTCAAAACCGCGTTCCGGTACTTCTCTTTAAGGAAAGAAAATTCCGATAGTTAACAATATTTGTTTAATCACATAATTACTCTGTTGTTAGTGAATAGGCTTGGTCTATTTATATATATATATATATATAATTTGGAATACCCCCCAAACACACCCCGGAAGGTTACAGTTCCGGCACCTCTATTTCTAGAAACAGAGCACTGTGTGTGTGTATGTATATATATATATATATATATATATATATATATATATAAACATAAACAGTACAAATCGTTTATAAGAACATCCAGGGGACTTTAAAAACTGGTTCTTATAATAGATAGTTTTTATATCCGATAGATAACTTACAACTGCTGGAAATACCAAATTCATTGTCACATAATTTCTATTTGCACCTGAAACATGACGTTCAAAAAATGGTTAAAAGATTCAAGTTCAATCAAGGAAAAGCACACTGCTCATTTTCATATAAGTATGTCTTTTTAAACTTTTTTAAATACATAGTTCTAAAAACGTTAAAAAGAAAAGTGAATAAAATTATGTAGCTATTATGAATGTACATATATAATGCAATATTTTGTTTTTACATGTTTATTCATTTTCTGAAAAATAGTCAGTATTTTTTTTTTTTAACAAAAATAATTTTCGGTTATCGCGACAAGTTCTTTGACAGCTTTTTTTTACCGCATCCTTCACAAAATCGTTATTGCAAGCTAAAAATTTATTTAAAGTATTCATTGCTGAAAACATTTCTTTTAAACTCGGACAAGGAAACTCGTTTAAAATATCTTCTGAACTGGCACTGTCGTCAATATCATCATCTCTGCCAGAAATCTCTGCATTTACACCTGCAGCAATATATTCATCAGTTGCATTCCCATGAGTTGCAAGAGCCAAATCTATGTCTTCATATTCATGAAGTGAATCTTGTTCAATTGGCAAATCTCGAATCCAGTCTTAAAGCCTTTATCTCTAGTGTCTTGAGTTTAAAATATGGGAGGATTTTGAACCCTAAGAAAACCAGCATGCAGGAAACAATTCGATTTTCTTTTGATTGAAGATTGAAGATTTCATGGTCTTCATAACCTTCTCTTAACGTAGTCCAAACGGCTTTAAGCCAGCTATCAGAAACTCCTGGTGGCACTGGGCTTAGGCGATGGCCGAATGGCTAGGGCACTGGCATTCGGTTCAGATCCTGTGGGTTCAAGTCCCACTATTGGCATGGCTGTTTGTAGCCATTCGGAATCTGCTTTTAACTGTAAGTCCGGGTCTAATTAGTCCTCGTGTAGCAAAGAGTTGACCGTAGCGCTCCAAACCAAACCTAGTGGCACAGCATTCTATTCTCCACTGATTCTCCCGAACACAATGGAATGCGTCCCCCAAAATCTCTGGATCCACGAAGTTGAACAAACGAAATAATGTTTTTAAAGAGATTCGCAAATTCATTTGCTTTCTCTTGCAAAATCGGTCCGATTAGGGAAATGTTGGCACTCCTTTGAATCTTAAACCAATGCAAAAGGACTTCTTCTATGTCAGCATGTGGACTTTTTCGAAGTTTCTTAATTTTAGTCCGTTTTTTTTTAGATAAAAAATGGATAAAATGGTTGAAAAACAACGTGCTGCTACTTCCCAATTAACATGTTCTTATAAGCGATTTATTTTTCCAGAAACAAATTAATTTTAAGTCACTAAAAGTGATATGTTCTTTTTAACGATGTTATTATAACCGGATTTTATATCCATCATTGCACATGAGAATTGGCCGGGAACTAATAATTCCGTTCTTTTAAGCGATATGTTTTTATAACCGGTGTTCTTATAAACAGTTTTTACTGTATTATATATATATATATATATATATATATATATATATATATATATATATATATGTGTGTGTGTGTGCGTGTGTGCGTGTGCGTGTGTGCGTGTGCGTATGTGTGTATAATTACCTGATTATACAGTATAGTTACATAATTATATATGGACTGTTTTAATTCAATCTACTATTGTTTTAAGGAACATGAAAAAAAATTTGATATTTTTTTAAATGTTAAACCCTAAATATCATAAAAAAGTTCCTTCAAAGTTCCTTCAATATTCCTTCAAAGTTTGCTTTATTTGACCTGAGATGTCATATTCCTTAATGTGAGGATTTAAAATGAAGTAGCGGTTTTTAATGCGCATAAAGTCACAGTTAACCCCTTAAAGCTGCCATGTACTTACCCCATTGGATTCGCTCACCTCAATGTTAACCTATGGAGAAAATTTGTCCACGGATTGCCGACTTGGATTCAAAGATTTTTTTTAAAAATTGTACTCCGTCATAGAGAAAGAAATTTTACATTTGTGTACATTTTTAGTTTTTTTAAAAAAATGCAATTAATATTTTAAAATTTAAATTATTCGGGGAAAAATCTGGTATAGTGTGTTTTAAACGCTCATAAATTCCTTCGGAGGATGAAATTTATAAAATGAATCCTGTAGCGCTTTGCAGAATAGTTTAGGCTATCTGACAATACCAATTTTATTTGATTATCAGCATTTATGTAGCTGTAAATAGTTGACAAAAATATATTTTAAATAAAAAATTTCGGGGCAGCTTAACCCCCCCTATAGAGAGAGAGCCATTACAATCCCTCAAAATGTCAGTCCTAAGGGGGTGGAATTCTCGAACTGTCAATTGGACTCCTCCCACCACAAGAGTCTGCAAGAAGAGGAATAGGGAAATACGATTTTTTTCTTAGTACATAGCAGCCTTAAGCAAAATGAATATGGATTTATTAAAATCTACAAACGGATAATAAGTGTCAGAAAAACTACCCCAAAAAGTTTATTATCGAGCAGTTTTTCGTAGTTTTCCGAGGTAGGCTAAAGTGAATGCTTGCAGGTCTTACATATTTCTTTCATAGCAGATTTTGTCTGCTTACACATAAAAACACCCCTGACTTACATTTGCAGTTTCTTTATGAGCTTCCATTAAAAATACTCATACATTTGAATGGACTAAATTAAACACACGTGCTCAAGTATTTATATAGCTAGTTCCTTTTGTTACTGAAAATTTGTAGATAATTAGTTATGCTTTCATCAGTTTTCAATACGTTCTCAGATGTTTTAGGGTGTTCTAAAAGGTTTAAAGAGTTCTAGAAAATTCAAAGAAAATTTTAGGGGGTTCTTAAAATTCCTTGAAAGTCGTATGAAATTTTTAAAAATTAAAAATCTATGTTTTTTTAGATCCTACAGAAATGATTACAGGTCAAAAGCTTATAAGGATAAGTACACATTCGAATTTTTCCTTTCATACACATACTGAAGGCCTTATTTGAATAGTGGTCCAACTGGATGGGACCATCTCATCCATTGGATGGGACCATCTCGTCCAATATACCTGTTTGGAAATTCCTCATTTAAAAAGTCTCATACCAGAATGAGCTGGTGCACCCTCTTGTTGCCAAATGATCTTGGGATGTAAATAAAAAAATTTGTGGGACAGCAAAATAGCAATTTACAACTTTAGACATTTTACAACTTTCGCTTTCATGGAACAACTAGTGCCCTCTGTTGAACTTTTTTGACACAGAAAAAAAAAAACTAATGTACATGTAGTAACACATTTGTGAATTTCCAGTTCCTACTTTGTATACTTTTTTTTATAAATTTTTAAAATGTGTCAAGGTTTTTTTGAGAAACCGTGTATATTTTATTTTCCTTCATACTATATACAACTGTGACACTTACCTGTGTTCTAAAGTAAAAGTTTTAAAATATTTCCAAAAAAAATCACTGAAATATACCAAAAAGTGACTAAACACTATTTTTTGCAAAAAAATATCTTTTTATAAGAACAGGTACCCATAGAATGATTTAATTAACACATATAGCTCAGCTTTTAGGTCAAAACATAGTAATATATAAAACACTATACTGCAAATTTTTATTGAAATATATTGAAACCTTTTTAACTTATTAGCTCTCTCGTTTACAAAAGTAACTGAAAAATTAGTTTTCCAAAAATGCATTAAAAGGTCCTACACCCGGTGTTTTAACATGGCTTTCGGTTTATTTAATTGGCCATAAATTCTCATTCAATGATCGTACGGATAAAAATAAAGCAGATTTTGAATCCTAAAAGATTGGCCTTTGAAATAGAGCAATAAAAAACTTCTAAAATTTGCCCCAAAACAGTCATTTCAACGTAGACAGGGATAACTTAAAAAATTCAAATCAAATACCTGTGATCATGAAACTATTAATATCCGAATGCAAATTAATCAGCGACGAAGGATTCTTTCATGAGTAAGGAAAATTTGGGAGGCGCGAAATAATTTTTTTCTTTAGATCTCTAAAAAATATCAATATCTCAATGTTCTCTATTTCACTCTTCATTTAATAAAAATTTTCATTCTTCAAATCTCAAATTTATAATGATAAAAATTCAAAACTAAATACTCCAAAAGAAAATCTCACAATAAGAGCGTTTTTATACCTTACTACAGAATTCTTAGTGGAGTTCATGATATAGTCTTTAAATCTTATTATCATTATGTTTACCGCACATATTAAATTTACAATATTATGAAATAAAGGCCTTATTTGGTTAGTGGACCAATTCCACTTAAAAAAAAATAGAGTTTACCTCACTTTCATGTTCATACAAGACATTTTTATCTTAATTAAAAACTGGTGCATCTCCAGCTTATTTCTGCTGCCAACAGAGGGCATTACAAATCAGACTTCAGGTGTTATTTCTCAGCACTCATTAGACTTTAAAGCTACCCACTATTCAAATAAGACCTTCAAATGTAACATATGCTGTAAATAAATTCCTTCTGAAAATTGCATATGTATCCTGTCAAATACTAAACGAAAGGAAACATTTTGAAGTAAACATTTACGTATATGCAATACTAAAAAACACTATATATAATTCCTACGAATTTTGTAAAAGTGTCTCAGATGTTTACAGTTTTAACTGATTACCATTAAAATGGGCAATCTGTTTCTATTGAGATGGGCAATGCATGTTTAACCTTCATTGAAAAAGAAATACAATCTCGTTATGTATGCATGCATATGTAACGTCTCCAGAACCAGAAGGCGACATTACGACTGGTGATGTCTTGGGAGGTAGTAATGGAGCTTGAGCGGTTACAAAATTTAGTGAGTTTATACTCCAGTAGGGAGGAATAATAATGTTATTTACTTGAACACCTTGTGGAAGAATACCCTGGTATTTAGTTGCTTAACATATTTATAAGAAATATAAAGACTGGAAATTTACATATTTACAAAGAATACAGGTGAGGTTGTACGACACGTCTAGTTCATCTCATTTCCAAGACACTATGTGGTGAGCTGTTGGATTCTCCTACCAAGACAATAGCGCCCTTTACACGTACGCTCTTTCCCGCGTGAAACCACGATCCCGCGCGATTGAGTGCACGTGTGAAGGTGTCGGAGAGGAAGGGAAAGCTGCTTTTGAGCATACTGCAAGTTTTCCCGCTCCCAATCCCGTACGTTCCAAGCACTCGAGAAAGAACTTACATGTAAAGGGGGTTAATAGAAATTTAGTTTCACTCGTACACGTGACCAGTATATGAGGTGACATTGTAAACCGACAGACAGGAGCCATCAAAAACAGAAACGGGAGCAGTTGAAGGGGGAAGACAACAGTAAAGGTATAGCATTAATGGATGGTGGGACATTGTTTTATATATATATATATATATATATATATATATATATATATATATATATATATATATATATATATATACTAGCTGTACCCGTCCCGGCGTTGCTCGGATAATGTAATTACCAAATTTTAGTAGCCTTAACCCTTTGTTAATGGGCGTCGCTGTCATCCTTTTCCTCACCACGATACATTATTTTACCCATATAAATTTAATCCTTTCTGGCACATTTTGGCAAAATTTTTGACATAGGATTACTTAAAACGTACAAATTCCTGTTCAATAAAATAAAATTATTAAACAAATCAAAACTACTAAACAAATGAAGTCATTGTTTAAATTCTTCACACATTTTTTCAAACAACAAAGCGCAAGTTATATGAGAATAAGTAACTGTTGCCAAAAAAAATAAGGCATTAGGAAATTGGATTTTTTAATCGAATATCACTGCAATAGTAATCGATTTCCTTTGAAAGCGAATATCTCACATCCTCCACATGCTGAAATTCTTTGAAATCTTCATAGATTTTTTCCACAAACACACCACAAATTATATGATATTAACTAAGTGTTGGCCAAAAAATTACGGCATTACTAAATGCGATTTTTTAATCGATTATCACTGCAATAGTAATGGATTTCCTTTAACCACCCAATCCCTCATAGAAAACAAACGCCCCAACACATCACGTGCTTGACGTCGAAAAAGACACGCCCATTTTCCCCCTCTTTACCTTCGTCCGGAAATGAAGAACGAAATCTCGAAAATGAGATTTCTCGCAAGAGTTTCCGAATCATAAAATAAATTATTAAAAAATAACTACAATTTGTAAATTAAATTTGGTTCTGGCTTTCGAAACTGTGATGTCTAGGGTCTCTGAGATAAAAATTTCGTAAAAATGTAACGACATTTACGTATCGATTCGACAATTTAGAAAAAAGGGTCGCGGCCAAAATCGCGTTTTTTTCCGAAAAACGGGTGCGTACAGGCGATCGAAAAAAAAATCACAATTAATCGATAAATTAAGACAGACAATTTTAATTGTGATTTCCGTATAGTGTCATCTTTCCCGTATAGGCTCGTCCGAAAAAAAAATTTGGGACGGATACGTTAGGATTTACGGAGCTTTTACTCGTCCGGGAGCTCCAAATCGCGACTAAATATTTAATTACGGAAAATCTAATTAAAAAATCGAAAAAAGGGCTTCGAGGTGCATAATGAGACCTCGGGGGGCATCTTCGTGTCGAATCTCAAGACTGTCCGACCTGCCGTCTTTGCGCCGTGCAGCGAGTAGACAAAAACTTGGTCACACACACACAGACTTTGCCTTTTATATATAAAGATATATAACGTTATATCACGCATTAAATTTTATGACCTGTGTAAGTTTCTCAGTCTGTTCTCGCTGTGACGCAAAAGAATAGCAATTCTCGATGATTATTTTAAAATATGGTTAAAAGTTAAAATAACACATACATCACAGTGGTTAAATTACATGTTGGATCATATTCCAACACTATTTATGAGGAACGTCCCAAAATAAGATCCAAAGTCTCTCATTAGATATTAAAGGATATTGAAGTATTCACAATAATGCACTTTTCTTAATAAACAAAATAAATTTTCTTATATGATGATCACAAAAGTCCTTGTTAAGACCTAATATTTCCTCATAAAATAGAGGAAATATTTATAAAAATATAAAAACGTACTTCTCTTCTATTTTCTAATTTTTTTTCCACGTTGCTGTCGATCGTTGTGGGATTTTCTTTTTTACCCCTCTTAGAAACGTATTTTTCCGTTACCGCCTTTCAACTTCTCATGTGATTTTACGGTAATTCCATCTTTTGATTTTGGCATTCAAAAGCATTAAAATTTTACCACCTCAGACGCTTTTGAACATCAAATTACATGCTGCAATATCGCAAACAACTTTCAAGGTGAAAAAATGAGAAGGAAAAATTCGTCTCAAACACTTAAAGGTTGAAAAGAATTCCATATTTTAACCACATCATGGGACCGAGGTAACCTAGTGGTAGTTAGTTGGGCTGTGGATTAGGGGTGCTCGGTTCAATCCCAACAGACGACGTTAAATATCTTCGTGTCTACGCCGGATATGAGCACGTTAAATCCGTAGACCGGAAAGTTCTATAAGATCAGTGAGTGGGAAAAGAGAGCTTCCCATATGTCGCCCCGGTGGTTGAGCTGTCAAAACTGAGGTGGCAACTGGCTAAAGTCAGATTCCGGCCCTTGTGTTGCCATTGTAAACCGGAGCTGTGTTCCTTCGCCCACAGTCGAAACCTGGTCTGACATGTTCCAGCCTGGAGGAGCATTGGGCACAACAAAAACGTATATCGATTTTAACCATCCAATCTATGCACGCCACTTACTTTCACATAATTTCACTTCAAAATGAACTACGCCTGGGGTTGGAATCGAACCTACCGCGTTTCCAGCATCCCGGTCTCACATTCTAGCTACTGGATCATCGAGTGTTATCTGTGATAAGAGAGCCTTACACGTTCTTCTCATAGAGAATGTTAAGGATCTGCTTAGCCCCCCCCTCCCCAGCAGTGGGCGATTTTAATATCTTTCTTTATAAAATCGAGGGGAAATTTATAGCTCGTATAGCTTTAGAGCGAAGGAGACTGTTAATGTAATGTAATGAAAAAAAAATCAAAATGAGCGGAGAAAAAGGAAATACTTTCATTTATTATCTTACAACTTTTCAGATAAATCGAATATCACGTTTGAAAAAAATAGAAAACAATTAAGATTAGAAAACATTTGAAAGAAACATAATTTTTTAAAAAATGATAGATATTTTCTAGAAGAAATATACTTCTAGGGTCGGTTAAAGACCATCTCCATAGATTCAAGTACATAATCAAACATTGTTGTTGCTAAGTCAACTGGTCTAGAAAATGCTAGACCAGGTCCATGATAATCTGTTTTATGAGCAAACGAGAGGCAGCAGTATCCTGATCCTCAGCAAGCATTCTGACAGGGATTACCAAACAGTCCACAACATGCGAAGGATTCGCAGGAGCAGCAGAACAGGGACAAAGGGGAAATTGAACCTTGATAGAAGTTTCAAAGCGCATACAATTTGTATGGAAGCAGGATTGAAGGTTGAAGAAAAACTTTTAATCACCTTAAAGAAATGGGCAAAGAAGTGGAATTGCAGTGGATCCCAGCCCACTGTGGAGTCCACGGGAATAAAATGGCTGACCAACTGGCCAAAAAAGGGTCTCAGATAACACAAACATCGGTTACTGAAATCCCCTTCATTTCAGCATCAAGAATTATACAGATAAAAATGAATTCTCAGTATGAAAAGAGAAAATTAAAAGGTATAGAAAATAATGAATGGAAAGATGCAATATTAGATACCCCCTCAGCACCAAGAAAAACAAGTATTGTATTGAAGTTTTTAGACTTGCCACGGTACACGACTGTTAACCTAAATACCTTTTCAGGTTAGGTATTCTCGAAACCCCAAACTGTACTCTTTGTGGTATGGAAGTGCCTATGGATGCACAGCATTTTCCGCTGTGCTCTACATTATCAAGTAACTGTCTTTATGGCAGATACTGGGAGGCCAGGGAACTGATGAGGACGAATGGATATCAGCCCAATTAGGCAGGTGTTTCTCCTCCAAGATTTCTATATGCGATTTTGTTTTGTGTTTTGTTTCTTCTGTTTTCTTGCTGTATTATAGTGACTTATAACAGTGTATAGATGTCAGTCTAAGCGCTATTGCTTTAATAATAATAATAATAATAAAACAATTTGTATGGCCATTCCAAGTTAGAGTAGTCTGAATTAATCTCAGACCACTAAGGAGCAAATCCTGACCAAGGGGCTTGGTCAGATACCAGAGCTCTTTCCAAAAACTGTAAAACTTAGTATTAAAAACGTATTAAATTTCCGATGCAGTCAGACACATCAAACAGAGGCAAACTCTCTAAAAAACCCTCATTTGCTAGAATGTCCGCATGGTTATTACCAAACAAACCCACATGTGACAGGAATCCACTGAAAATAAATCGATATAGAGTTCACCATTCGAGAAAAGTGAGGGAGTTTTAGACATAATAAAATTAATTTAACGGGGAAATATCGTTTTTTGCTGATCATGTATTTTAAAATTTCAGTGCGACGCGATGATATACCTAAGCCCATCGAAATTAGCAGAATAAGTGGAATGCGGTTTCTGCTTCTGCCGCGGCCATACACCTCCTTTAAAAATCAGATTTCTGAACTTAAACATTGTCTTGTCAGTTGCACTTAATTGTGCATGTAAAATACTTAAAATATTTATGTAGGTAAAATAAAATTAGTTATTTGTTTCAAAATAACCTATACTCTACGAAGCGAATATTGTCAGGCGGCTATTAACAGAATGGTATCCACCCATTTGCACTATCGCACGTGAAAAAAATGTATAATACATTTATTTAATGTAAGTAATTTGAATCAACACTTGAGATAACTTAAAGGTTAGTGGCCTCATGCACGGTGCGTAACATCGCCAGTTGTCAAAAAGACATGACACCGTGCCAATTAGCATGTCCATACTAAGCAGGGTAATTTGCATATTTTGAATAACACGCATCGATACTTTCTACTCTACTTATAAAAAGCAATTCCTTGTTTTTCTCTGCAAAAACCTCATTTTTGTTTTACCGCAGAAAGTTTGCGATAGGCATTGGATCTTGACAGCTTTACCGATTGTACACTTTGATAGCGTGTTAATGATTATATACAAGTTATCACTCAGTCGTTTTCAAAAAGATATTGAGAAAAAAACTTTAATGAGGAGGAATACTTGGTTTGGTATTACATCTTTAATAATTATTTTAAGCATGCTTTTCTTAATGAAATTTCCGCTTTCGTTTAATATTTTTTGTTTCCCCATGCATCATTAGTTTAGTTTGTTAATTTATTAAATCAGTTTGAGAATAATGCCTTTGATATACAGGGTTAGCACAAATGAACGACCGGATTTCAAATATTTATATTTTCGAAACTATAACAGATATTACAATAAGGGATACATGAAATGAAAGAAAAATGCACCAAGTCTTATTTTCAGCTACAAATGTTCGATGTGAGACCCTTTTGTTAAACGACAAACATCTATTCTGTAATCAAGTTCGTTCCACACATTTTGTAGTATCACACTATCAATGGTTCCAAATTCTGAACGAATGCGTTCTTTAAGTTATTGCAGTGTTTACGGCATCGGTGGTGCATAAACAGTGTCTTTAACGTAACCCCGTAAAAAGAAACCACATGGCGTAAGGTCCGGAAATCATGGCCATGTGATTAAGGGTAAATCACTGTCACCCTCACGCCCCATCCATCGGTGTGGAAGCTTCTCGTTTAAGTAAGCACGTACATGCAAAAGAGACCAAAGAGATGGGGCTTCATCCTGTTGAAACACAAAATTTGTGCTGTCCTCACGCAGTTGTGAAAACAACCAAATTTGTAACTCCAGATAATTGATACCTGTTACCTCTATTTCAGAAAAACTGTGTATATTTTTTCTTTAATTTAGTGTATCACTTATTAGAATATGTGTGATAGTATCGAAAATATAAATTTTTAAAATCTGGTCATTCATTTGTGCTAACCCTGTATATTCTAATTTTACCGATTAAGAGCCGCGGCGGTGCAGAAAGTGACACTTATAAACTCTCTATCTAAACATATTAATGTAGAAATCATGAACAGGACTTACTATCACTTTGGACAACCAGGCAAGACTTGATGGATGGAAATTTAATGCAGTACCGTACCTTTAGCTGTGAAACCTAGATGTACCAAAGAGCAATTTAAAAGCAAGTGTGCAATAATATGTTTCGTATCAATTTTTTTCGATACTTCGACTTGAAGCATAGTGCAAAAATATTTAACAAATGTCACATCAACAAAACTCTACACAACTGTTAATAGCAACTACTAACGTCCCAGAAATCTTGGGACGAGGTTCAAAATTTTAGGTCCTAATTGAGGTAAGTTGTCACGCAAACCACGATAATAGGTACACATAAAAACAGTTTCGATATTTTTACCTAATGATATCGTAAATAAACGTATTTAGATTCTTGTAATCTCCGTGCTTCACTCTTTGGAAGCTGTTCACATGCAAAAGCATGTGTAATAATGAATTGTATTTTATTTTGTTTCCTTAAGAGCTGTTCTCACTGAATCCGTCAGCGTCAAAGATTCCGTTGGCACTGATTGGTTAAATGGCATATGATTGGTATATGATTGGTTAAAATTTTTTACGCTCAATTTTTTACGATTCAACGTGAACAACTCTTCAGAGGTATCGACAATGCGCTTCTGTGTTTGATTGTTCTATCTTATAGTCTAAAAGCTGAAGGATACCATTTAATTTTACTCTAGAAATATTAACAATTAATCAATTGTTTTTATGGCTTTTGGGGAATTTTGGTATTCATCTACTGCTTCAAAAAAATTATTTCCTTTGGGGACCTCATTTTGGTACTACAGCATTGAAATAGGTTTTTATCCAAGTTATCTATTTCTTTTCTCTAGATAGTAACAGGTTAATGCGAGAAAATACAAGTTTCTAAGAAGAGTAACAGCACAGATTTACTTAAAAACTAAATTAGTGAACAAAACGCGTTTTTCATCAAGGATTTAATCATTTCTCAGAATGAAAACATCGTGTATTTTCGTGGATATTAGATTAAAATATCTAAAATCAATTCTATCATACTAGTGTATTTTAAACATTTTGTTGCATATAAGAATAGCCTTTCCTGCAATACATTTCTTTCTGTGCATTGGCCAGACGATAGCCCAATGGTTAGGGGGCAGGATTTCGGTACCATAGTCTGTGGATTCGAGTCCCACTCTTGCCATGGTTTGGTTTGGAGAACTACGGTCAACTTTTTGCTACACGAGGGCTAATTAGACCGGGACCTACAGTTTAATGCTGATTCCGAACGGCTACAAACATCCATGCCAACAGTGGGAATAGCCATTCAGCCATCACATGGCTGTCTTGGTATGGACGTTTGTAGCTGTTCGGAATCTGCTTTAAGCAGTAGGTCCCGGTCTAATTAGCTCTCGTGTAGCAAACAAATTACCATAGTGTTCTAAACCAAACCAAATCAAATCTCTGTACAGTGTATCTTTCATGTATAAGTTATATTTAAATTCGAATCTATGTGCATTTTTAGAACCTCTAAACTCACAGCAAGGGTGGGGTTTATTCAGTTTTGTTTGCTTCACCAGTCACTCCTCATAGCCCTACACCCCTCATAGCTGAACTTTTCTATCCTTTTTTTTTCTGTCTTCCAGGGAGAAAAAAAAGGCTGAAACACTTACAGATAGATTTGTTTTTCAATATATTTATGTAAAGTAATTTAACGCATTGATGAGATAGTGCAACATAAATTGATAAAATAAAAACTCTATCACGTCAATTTGAAGAGTCCCGACCGATAAAATCGTTTCATGACTAATGAATCTCCAGAAGGTTACTTAAAACGATTCCTTACGACTAATTAGTTCATGATAATTTGACAGTGCGCTGATCGGATATTGATTAATGGACGTTTTGATGGATTTATCAATTTCTTTATAAACTTATTCTTTAATCAATTAATCACTCTCGTGCTGCGGGAATTTTCTAACACAAGATACCAGCATCTGAATGAGGTGAAAAGTAAACAGTCTGGGAACGACAAAGCAAACCAATCCAATTAATAACTTAAGTCAATGAAATTAGAACGAGATTGAATGATTAAAACTTTATTGATCTCGTTTTGGGGAAACTGAACGATGCATTAATATTGAAATAATAAAACGCAGTTCTAAATGTCTCTTTTCATAACTCTGGAGTAAAATTTAATAAGATTATATAAAACCAGCTAATAATATGAATAAATGCATCGAACGTATCCTAATAAGAAGGGTCTCTTAAGACTGTGTACTAAACCTATTGGATTCGTTCCCCTCAATTTTAACATATAGAGAAAATTCGTCTATTATTTACAGCTACATAAATGCTAATAATCCAATAAAAATGGTATTTTCAGATAGCCTGAACTTTTCTGCACCTTTCAACAGGATTCATTTTATAAATTGCATCTCCTAAAGGAATTTATGAGCGTTTAAAAAGCACTATATCAGATTTTTTTTTCCACCGAATAATTTTAAATGAAAAATATTATTTGCATTTAAAAAAACTAAAAACGCCCCAAGGAGTAAAATTTCTTTCTCTATTACGCAATACAAATTTTAAAAAAAAAATCTTTAAATCCAAGCCGGAAATCCTTGGAAAAATTTTCTCCATAGATTAACATTGAGGTGAACGAATCCAGTAAGTTTAGTACACACCAGCCTTAAGAAACGAACACTTCACGAAATTTAAAAACTGCGTAATATATTGTATTGAGGAATAATTCATGAGCGGTTTCTTTTCAAATTTAAAAATGCATGCAGAAATGAAAAGCATTGGCAAAATGTTTTACGTTGTTTGAAAAATAATGTTTTGCTCTACAAGATAGTCTGTTTTGATTTGTTACTTTTTTGTGTGTATATTTTCAGATCATTGAAATGGAATGTCAAGTGGACAAAACTAAGCGTTTTCGGCACCATTTGCTTTTTACATTTAATCGAGGTGTTAAGGCCGCCGAGGCTGTTGGAAGCAGCATTCTTTTCGCTGCTTCATATTGACGTAAAGGCTCTATTTTTCATCACCAGTGACAATGCGGAAATTAAAACGCTGTTTGTGACCATGTGTTGAGCGGTGTCGAGCGAGCAAACCGGCGGCGATTGTGGAACGTTGGTTTTTGTTGTTTTCCTTCTCAGTGTGTGGCACCCAAGCGCCGAGTTTCTGAATCTTGCCCATTGAGTGAAGGTGGTTCACCACAGTTTTTTACTTTTTATCACAATTCATCTGCTCCGCCAATTCTCAGTTCGGTTGACGTGGATTTTAGTGAAGAAGTTGATTCAATCCGCTCTTCAACAAATTCAATTGGACGACCGGTGTGTGGGTTTGCCCTTGAGCGCAAAATTGCCGCTTTTGAAGCGCGAAACCCAACTGCTGGCGGTACTTTCAGGTATTGCTCCTTCTCCATGCACAGCATAAATCTCACGAGCAGCTTCGGAGACCTTAACACCTCGATTGAGGGGGCACAGGAAGTTGAAGTTCGGCGAAATGATTATAAATATGGTCTAATCACAAAAACTCAAATAATATTAGAAAAAGAAATTTTCTTTCTTTATAACATACTTAAAGTACATATCTTTGAATATGTAATATATAAAAATGGAAATTATAAATCTATAAATAATTTTCAAATTAGCAGTTTAGAATTTTATATGATTAACTGCTAATTTGGTTGCCTGCAGCATTACTTTTAAACTATCAATAGGCAACTGATATAACTACACTCATATGTATATTTCATGGTACTCTATATTTTAAAACCAGAAAAATGTGCAATTCTGGATTTTTTTTTATGTGGGAAAATTATACAAATAATTTTGATATTTTTGAAGTTTTCCAAATTTATGCTCAAATTTTATTTTAAGTAATATTTATTACAATTTATCTGGTTTTGCAATACAAATAACTATATTACAAGTGTATTCTGACTATTAATTCTTTTCTCTAAGCATAGATCTCAATTTTATGATGCGCGCAGAACTTTGATTTTTAATCACCAGTTAATCATAAAAAATTCTAAACTGCTCATTTGAAAATTATTTATAGATTTATAATTTCCATTTTTATATATGTCATATTTAAAGATATGTACTTTATATGTATAAAGAAAGAAAATTTCTTTTTCTAATATTATTCAAGTTTTTGTGGCTAGAATTAGACCATATTTATAGTCATTTCGTCCCAGATTCAAGGTACTGTGCTCCCCCCCCCCAAAAAAAAAAAGCGAATGGTTTCGAAAATGCTCAGTGATGTCCACTTGACATTCCCTTTTAATGATCTGATAATACACCAAAATTTTAAAAAAACTAAAAAATCAAAACACTATATTGTAGAGCAAAACATTTACTTTCAAACAACATAAAATAATTTGCCATTGCGTTTTATTTCTACGTGCATTTTTGAATTTTAAAAAATCGTGAATGAATTATTCCTCAACCCAATTTATGCTCACAACTTCAAATTGTGGATTATAAAAATATATAAATTCGGACTATATATTTTGTCTGTATGTATTTTTTTTCTTTTTTTAAGTTTTTCCTTTCCCTCTTTTCTGAGAACGTGTCGTGTCTCACCACGACATTAGGGAGACCAGAAAATGCAAATATCTTATACCTGGTGAATACTCCAAATGCTGTGACACAAGGGTTGATCATGTTGCCAACTTTGTTCAACAAAGTCATTGATCGAAAATGAATTATTAATTTTTTGAAAACAATGTAATTTAATTTTAATGATTCGATAATAAATTATTTTATGGGGGACGTTGATAGAGCATTATCTGCATAATGCTAAAACTAAGAGTTTATTTACGCTTCAATGCAGCAAAAATAGGTACTCAATAGCGCAATATATATAAAAATACTGTACGTCTATTATAAGTTAAAACAACAACTTTCTATGAAATTTATTCTTAGTTAACTAAGCTACAAGCAACTTTCATTATATTTTATAGTGCTTGCCGATAGGAAAAAATATAATCTGATATTATAAAAAAGCTCATGTCTTTACAGGGTGTCCGGGCTGAAGGTATCCAAAAGTTATGGCTTATTTTTACGGAACAACCCATTAGAATGTTTTAAAAAATTATTTAAATGGAAAGAACATCTCACCAAGTTTTAATATCAATCATAGATTTCAATCATAGCATCATAGATTCCAATGTGTGCATCTTTTGCAGCACGACAAACGTCTAAATGGTAATCTTGTTCTCTCCAAGTGTTTCGTAGCATATCAGGAGTCATTACACGAATTGCTTGAATGATACGCTTCTTCAGCTCATCCACAGTTTTAGTTTTTTGTTTAAACACAACGGATTTCATGAATCCCCAAGCAAAAAAAGTCTAAACTCCTTATATGCTACGAAACACTTGGAGAACTGGATTACCATTTAGACGTTAGTCGAGTTACAAAAGGTGTGCACATCGAAATCTATGATAGTATGATTGAAATCTATGGTTGATATTAAAACTTGGTGAAATGTTCTTTCTATTTAAAAAAATATTTTAAATTCTATGGGTAGTTTCGTAAGAATAAGTCATAACTTTTGGATACCTTTAGCTTGGACACCCTGTATTATTAATGTAAACTTTAACAATGCCATCTTTTCCGGATTGGTCTGGCTGATTCGCCTGACTGCTCTTGTGCTATTCGGGCCAATCTAGGACTGCATTACATATTGACGTGTGCCCTGGACTTTTGAATTTTAAGTCTCTTTTCTTGAAGTATTAGAGAGTCCGTTATCTAATGGCATAGTGGCCAAACGCCCTGCATTTGTAAAATAAATGAAATAAATTTAATATTGTCAAAAATAGGGATGAAACGTCCTGTTAAACACCGTCGAGTCATCATGATTAATTTATTCCTTGACGTGTATTTGATTTGTTTTCAGCCTTTAACAGTGGTTCCTCGAATTCTGCTGTATTTCCTCCCTAACCTGCTTACTTGACGCTCTATTGAAGTTCTTACGCTTTATTGAACAAGTGAGTGATACTTGCATAGCCATCGGGAATATATTGAAGAGGTGTGGAGATCTATTTTAGACAATAAAACCCAACCCATTAATTACGATGCCTGAGATATATCACCCATGGTAAATAAGTCATATCTAGATGTCAAGGAGATACAGGATGTGGGAGATAAATGGGCTCTGGGAGAACAAAAGGTCACTCTCCACTTAACTGATCAAATAAGAAAAAAAAAGTATAATCACCTAAAAAAATTTAGAATAACGTACAATAACATAGAAGTAGCATACAAATAAGTTACAATCATCGGCTGTTTATGCAGCAAATCCATCATAATTATCACTAATTAAATGGTTTGATATAAAATTATTTGCTATGTAATTCTCCTAAAATTGCTACCATAGAGGTTAAATGAATTATTACACGTAGAATCCCTTCAATTAAGAAAATGATATATATATATATATATATATATATATATATATATATATATATATATATATATATATATATATATATATATATATATATATATATATATATATATATATATATATATATATATATATATATATTGTCTCTTTCTTTCACTTAATATGGATTCTTAGCTATTTAGGCTCATTTTCTGTCACTCTTTCAAATACTAATTGATAGACAAATTTTATGTTTTATATGAGTACAAAAATAATCATCGATAAATCTTGAAAGCAAGGAGTAATATATAGAAAAAAGAATATATAATTAAGTTGCTAAGCCGATTCTTTGGGCAGTCCGTGAGAGAAAACTACTGCAACGATTTACTTCATTTTGGTCTTAAACGAAAGATTTTAATCTATAGATGTGACAAATTTGGTTTTTGTAACAGCAATTTCTATTAATTAGCGATAATTTACAATTAAAAAATTGCTTTCTGCGCATACGCAGTAACATGTTTAAATCTGGCTTTAGATATTCACTTGATCGAGGCTTCATAAACACATTAAATTGTTTTTACGCATGCTCAGTTTTACGCATGCTCAGTCATGTTTTAATCTGGCTTTAGATACTTACTAAGCACGAGTACGCACAAACATGTTAATTTGTTTATTCTGAGGAATCTCTCTAGCTTTCTCCCTACCATTTATAATTTTAATTATGTTTGTGAGATGTAACATTAAACCCGACGGAAATTGTTTATATCACGCTGTTTCACACTGTATTTATAATACGGAAGACAGAGTACATTTATTTACTATCCAGCCGTCATGTTTTGGCTGGTACCAACTAGCTATTCCTAATTTGGAAAGTAATGTTTCTACTATCAACAACTGATAACTAACGTTTAAAATTAACCACGCCTCCAAAATTGTATATATACTAGCTGTTTAAAATGTTTAAATTCAAATTATTGATCTATGACTGAAAAAATATTGTCAAACATTATGTTGAAGGGATCATACTTTTCATCATTTTTAGAATAATATTTTGTAAGTGGATTACCCAGTTCTTTATGTAATTTCTGTTTGAGAAGAACAGATAATTTTCGCATCTGCTTCCCTTTAATGCAAATGTGAAATTCTGTAGTAACCGAAAAAAAAAATAGTCCATATTTTTTTATTTTGCATTCGCACGTCGAAGCCAGCAGTATCGAGATATCCATTGATGACCTTTTCTATGACTACAGCGGTGTCTTTAAAAGGAATCCAGCCCTTTTATGCAGTCACTAGCTGAAAACCCGCACTTCGCTACGGAATAAATTCAAATTAAATACAACGGTCGATGAATGCAATTAATGCCAAAAATATGTTTAAATATATTTATAATACATACAACGATCAATGTATGAAACTGATGTAAAAAAAAAAACGAAAAAATATATTTATAAAAAAATCGGAAGGGATATTTTTATAGACAAATTAATGTAGAAGAAAATATTCAAATTGCATCTAATAGAACATACTAAAGAATATAGTACAGTTTGAGGAACATATCTTTTACTGTATTTTAATATTTTTTTGGATAATTTCCAATCGTCTGCCGCATTAGCAAGGAAAAATTTTTTTTTGTCTATTTCGTTGCTATGAACGTAACAATAAATTAATTTAAAGTACCAGAAAAAGAAATCACGTGATCGGCATTTAATAAATTAAATTCTAAAAATTAATTTTTAAAAATTCACCAAAAATCAGAAAATGGAGGTAAAGGTTCGAAAAAGATTTCATTTTAAAGGAATTTTTATGATCTTTCTCGTTACATAAATTTTATAACCCTCAAATTATTATTTTAAATGCAAACTTAAAAAAAATTACAAAAACAGATTAAAAATTTAATTTTAAAAAATCTAAGAAGAATTTTTCAAAAATATTTCTTAGTGCACCCCTACACCATAAGAAGAATCGCCATGCAAAATTTCAGCCCTTTGGGTCCAGCGGTTTAGTCTGTGCGTTGTATGTCAGTCAGTCAGTCAGTTACGGAACTGTTTTATATATATAGATTATGCGGGATGTACTCTGTACTAGGTCCAGGCAAACTGTTGCTGGATTTTGTTTCTATTCCTCCAACTGCATGGTGAATATTTGACAAAATGTTGTCGGTCAAGCACATTCGAAAATGCGGCTGAATTTTGAAATGATCAGTGCATTTTGAGGCTCTACTTAATTTGACAGTTACATCATCAATCATAACGTTAAACGGTGAGAATTTTCTTCTCTGAATTGCTTGAATCACAGTTAAGGAAATGTATTAGGTCATCCCATAACTAGTGCAGGTCGCTTACAGGTCTTCTCAGAGATCAAAATAAATGATACTATGTTTTGCTGTTACTGCGTAATCTTAGAATGCGTATGCTTTAATACAATTTGCAAAGTGTTTTAATAATTGTGTTTCGGTTTCACTTTTCACACGTAAATTAGAGTGAAGAAAAAACGTTAATAAGGATAAGTCGTAACGGCATTTAAAGCATATTTTGCTTTCGGAGCTCCGCCAAAGCAACAGTGCTACAGTGGTAAAAAAATAAAATTTGCAAAATTTATGGTCCAGGTATAATGAGTGTAAGCCGAGGTCAAAGATCGTTCGAACGCTTTCGTTCCAGGAACTATAGCCTAGAGGACGAACAAAGTTCGGGACGCCCACAAGAGTTTGATGATGGGAAGCTACGTGCAGTGATAGAGCAAAATCCCAGTTTAACGATAGGAGATTCACTGTTTTGATTAAAACGCAAGAGCTTCTATCACAAGGATATTGAAAATTTAAAATTTAGATGGGGGACAAGTAGTATATAATAGTGTTATGTTTATCTTACATTAAAGTTTATTTTTTGCGTTATTTTAAAACTTACTCTAATAAACCACTTTACTTTTTGAATGACCTATTGCATTTTTAAATCCCGTTTCTGCATTTGGAAATATAACTTTAAATGCACTTCGCATTTTTAAGAAAATCTAATTTTTTTTTCAAATTTCCACAAAAGATAGATATAATAATTTTGTATCGATAAATATCAGTAATTTTGAGCCCCGTAAAAAATTAAATACTAAGAAATTAAAATTTTTGAAACTTTATTATTTAAATATCTTCATTTATAGGCTAAAAATATTCAAAAATATATCTTTCCTAATCTATCATTAGAAAAATAGTGCGAAAAAATTTCCTCAGAGCTTAACATTGGTGTTGAAGATCTTCGTTGTCCATTGCGAAGCACCGCCATAAATCAGAGCTTTGGGTCCATTAGTTGTCTTCGAACCATTGATTTATTAACATGTTTCCTGTCTAATTGTTCTTGTTCTCAATAAAACATGAAAAATTTCATTTAATTTGCTTGAAACAACGTGGAAAACTTATTCTACTTGTAAATATCAAAGACACCATATCGAAAAAAATGTGTTAAGAAAAGAGAAAATCGTATTCCTCCTCTTTAAATTTAACCTATTTAAACACGTGCTTTATCAGGCTGAAATTAAACAAAAACCTTCTCCAAACTTTTGTCTCAAAGTGGAAAGGGATATATTTTCCAAAAGGTCTTGGTAGACATAGGTGTTTGACGATCTAGGCACTGAAATCCAGAGATGGCAAAACAATAAAAACAGCCCAATGCCAACACACAACCCCTTTCAGATTTTACTGATTGCATAAGGCGCATCGTCTAGTACCTTTTGTCTGGCATCCAGCACGTCTAGACTCAACTGTAAGATTTCGAGATGATGTGTCATGACTCATCGCATTTAGAACATTCTTCAGTTGGTCCATAATCCAATATCAGTGTTATTTGTATCATTCTAAGTAACATAGGGTATTGTAAGCAGTAACCATAACATTTATTAGGAGGAGCAAAACCTTAAAAATTATTGTAAAAATATGCCTGCAATATTTCCTTAACAATCCATTTTGCTTGAACTCATCTGAGATTCCATTGCACCGTATTGGGCCCGACATAGCAACTTAGGCCTTCCGAGGAGGACCACCAACCGCGAGAGTTGACCGCAACAAACAGCAACCCCGCACGCACTAACCCAAGCGAGTACTCGGGAGCCCCCACCCCAGGCCCGCAGATAGGCCAAAAGGGGGACGGTAACTGTTCGGGTCAGCGGACAAGGGGTTATATGTAATAGGTTGCAATATGTAATGGCAACAAAGAATTTGGAATACGTGAATTTAGAGTAATGGGCCGAAAAATTTGGGTGGTCCAGAGGCTGAGAAATTAAAGACGGCAAACAGCGTGCAAATCGCAACGGTGGCACAAAAACACGAAGCCAGAGGAGAGACACAAACAAAGAAAATGAAGTTTGGGGTATCGTTACAACGACTATCTAGGATCCAACGAAAGCCTAAATTGTTATGTAATCAATTTTGAGAAGGAAGAACCGCAACCCTGGGCACGTATCCCGTTACTCAAATCAGAGCAGCGTAACGAGGAATAGTCCACCCTGCAGAACCTCCTTGAAGTGGCGTTCTAAAAACGATCCCTTCGGACTGCCGCTCTCGGAAGAAAATTTTTGAAAAAGCTCTAAGAAAACGGGGGGCTTGCTATAATCAGCTTGAGGGGGGGGGGGGTAGGCCAAAAAGAGAATTAAAGTTCAGCCGCGGGTGGCCTCCCTGCGAATATGAATAGTATAAGCTAAGAAGTAGCAGAGCTGCAGTCGACAGGTCAGAATGCCGAGGGATAAGATCAAATCTCCTGATTTACACAGGTTACGTGCCACCTCACTCATCATGGCAAATTCTAACCTTAAGCCCTACCAAGCCTGCTTCGTTCAAGTTTTTTTCTATAAAATAATAATTCCCTTTTACTCATACAAGGAAATCCTATTAGCCAAAATAACGTTCTAGACCAGGCAGAACTAGAGAGGGGGATATCTACAGCTTATGCTGTAAGGGATAGCTGGAGGACGAAAAAAAGTAACTATTACTCGTGCTTAAGCTTATACGAAAGTAATATGTGAAATATGCTAAGACTTATATACGACATCTTTTGAAAATGTTCTTAGAATTTCCTTTGTCCCATTGTGCTTGTTATACGTTCGATACTTCCCCCATGTTTCTACCGCACGACGATATCGTTAACGATCGACTGAGGTAATTAATTTGCGTATAAATTTCTCAGTGGGAATTCTCGTGCTTGTCAGCTACAATTTTCTTCCCACGTTCGAACTTTATTCTTTGATTCTGTATGGCATAAACAGTCAGTCACGTAGTTAAAATGTACGTGTCATTGTTTATATAGTTTTGATCTCGTGTATTTGCATCTTATGGATACGCACTAACCCAAGCGAGTACTCGGGAGCCCCGGTAGCTTGGCATGTTGCTAAGAGACTTTATAGACTACACAAGTTGATCAACAACAAGTTGTAATGCAGTAGCGAACAAAATCCTTTTGGTTGTACGAAGTGGCCAGTTTGTGCCAAAAGATATGAAACTATCTGAACAATAGTCCAAAACTCCTTGATAATCCACAAAAAAAAGTTAAGGACAAATAAAAATTAATAACAAAATAAAATTTTTCCAACGCAGTTAATAATGTGATATAATTCATTGTCTCTTATATTCTCCGGTTAGATGAGAAAACGTGCCTTGAATCATAGGCAAGCATGGTGAAATCTCTTGTTCACATCGGAAGGTGGGTGTGGCAATTGACTGTGTTTCTGCCCGAAGTATCGAATTCGATGAAAACGGTCTAGAAGGAAGTGCTGTCAGAGTCCCTCTCTCTTCCTCTTTCCTTTCTAAAGCAAAGACATTTCATTTGGCGAGAACGATAAAAATTTGATCTCTTTTTCTTTGTTGTCATTCACCAGGAGAAAACTTGTTTGTTTCTAGGATTTATTCGCTTTCTGATAAGGGAAGTAGAGAAATTTTTTCTAGCCGTTGTTGTGAGATTGCCTGTGCCCTATATGCGCAACTCGGATAAGTGGTATTTTTATTTAGTTATTCGATATCTTGTTGATAATAACTAAAACTCATAGTGTCTATTTTTATGCATCATTTTACAATAGACGAATAAATAAGTTTTCTTATCAGCTGATTCTACTCATCAATGAAATCTATTTACAGGAAATTTTACAGAATTAGAATGCTGGTAACAGTACTGTTTAAAAATATAACTTCATCATCTTAGTGTCGATATCCATTTTTCAGAAAGATTTTTACTGATTGAATATTAAAAATTTGTGCAGTAAAATTTCTCTATAGTGGCCAGTAATGATTCTGAAAAGAGTGGCCGTTTGAGGGGTGGCCGTCAAAAAGAGGTGTTTCCGTAATAGTTGACCTTAAGGAGTCTTTAGTCAGTTCTGAACAAAATATGCCAGTTTAGAGGGGTAACTGGCTAGAAAAGTTTCAGTGTATTTCAATAGAAATACTTATAAAAAGTACCTAAAAACTGACTATAATACGCACACGTGCATAATACGCATGCTTGATTTTGCTCGAAAATTTAGGAAAAAATTAAAATTCGACTATAATACGCACCCATAATTTTTCATTATTTTATTTAAAAATCGCACAAATACTTATTAACATAAATAAAATTTGTAATAAAAATAAACAAAAATGTCAAATTCGGTAGCAAAAAAACTTAAATTTTCAATTGAAAACAAACAATACTGTCATATTATCAACCTTAATCACTTTCACTAGAATACAGCTCATTATTGTTTGTCATTTATTCAATGTTTAAAATTACTTTTTTTGTACACGAGTATAATGCGTACCCTCATTTTTTGCCGACTATAATGTGAAAAAAGGTGTTTATTATACCCAAGATTTTACGGTACATATCTTAAAATCTTACAGGAGAATTAATTTCATTCAACTAAAAATTAGAAATTTCCTTAAAATTCTCTAGTTCTTATTACTTTGATTTGTTTTCTGTTATTATGTGATTTATGTACAAGGGATGCAAGGAATAAATATTACTTAATATCCCATTGGATGAGTTTTCTGTTAAACAGTTATTTAAAAGACACGACTTACCATAAATTGTCTCTTATAACATGGAACAATAAGATATATGTATAAAAAACTTTAAAAAAAATTACTGTCGGATGTCATACCTTAGAAGCGATATTTTTTATTTGATGCGATATTTTTGGGCAGTAATTAAATTGATAACGGCCTAGTAACATGTGTCGTATAGAAGATATGAGGATGTAATAATGGTAAATTTGGGATGGAAGAAGTATAATGGATTCTTGATTACGTGATAAATTTCTTCATTATGCTATTTTAAAGAAAGAGAAAGAAATCCAGTATTCTTGATATTTAAAAAAAATGAAACCACAATTTTTTTAAATCATGCTATTACTGTAGTACGCACGCACGCACGCACGCTCTCTCTCTCTCTATCTGTGTGTGTGTGTGTGCATGCGTATATATATATATATATAATCATATCTGTTTTTGGGGATGCATCTGTAAAATAACTTTGGGATAAAAACTCAAAAACATATAAATACAGAGAAACTTTTAAACCCGACCACCTCTATTCGACGGCTACCCCTCTAAACGTTTATTTTTTTGTTGTTGTTGTTTGTTTGTTCAGAACTGGTTAAAGATTCCATAGAGCTAATGTTAAGGGAGAAACCTCTTTTCTACGGCCACCTCTCGAAACGGCCACTTTTTTCGGAACCATTACTGGCAGCCATATGAAATTTTACTGAATAAATAAAGATTTACTTAAAGAAATTGAAATTTTGAATTGTCTTATAGTAGAAGCAGAAAATGAAAAATACAAATTTTCTTATAATAGTTTCTTATGTAATACTTTTCATTTATTTACCCGTTACCAAACAGAAATTTAAAGCTAAAACTATCTTGAAAAAACAAACATTACTCATTAAGTTCCTTTCTGGGCTTTGTGACCATGAAAAAAAATTTACTCTCAAAAAAATATTTATTCTTATTTATTCTTATTAAAAATATTTATTCTTATAGTTTATAATAATAAAGAAAATCTGAAATCCTTAGATAAATATGATAAGGACTTATTTTATTTTCTTTTAATTAAAGAGTTTATGTTGTAAGAAAAGTAAACAGACCAATTTTAGCTACCTGCTTGTGTGTTTGTTTTGCGTATGCACATCTCAAAAAACGTAATTAGAAGGCCGGAATTTTTTAAGACATTCGAATCGTTTGTCAGCTTATTTAAACAGTTTGATGACATTTCAAAAAACTTGTTGAGATTTTTTTTTAAAATTCGTATGCAAATGTTTTTTATTTCAATTAATAAACGTCATATCATTCATGTCTATGTCTCGGAAATAAAGTTTTTTCTTCTGCGATTCAAAGAACAAAATAAAAAGATTTGGTTTTTTTAAGAAAGACTTCTTTTGTAACTTTTAAAGAAGAATATCTATGTGCTTTGGATGATCCACACTTACAACTTTATGCTTCATCTCCCACATGGAAAGATGTGAAGAGAAGTTAACTTAATTGTTATGCTTATTAAATATGAAGGTAAACCTGGTGAGGATTTTTTAGAGAACTTAGCGGTTCCTTGATTCCTGTTAAAATGCAGGTTTCAGTTTTGGAAATTTTGTAGAAGTTCATATGGTTAATTATGAGAAGCTTTTAGTCGAAGAATTGCATTGAGCATACAGTAAAAAAATGGTTTTGAACCTTCAGCTAGAAAAAAAGTTGAGCTTTTTGTCAAATAAAAACAACGTTGCAAATTTTAATATTATCGGTCATTTCTTTTGACCGATTTCGCGGTGTCTGGAGTACGTGTGTTTTTTACACCTGTACAAAGTCATTAAAAAAACAAACCGCCAAGTATACCATTTATTTCCCTTCTACTTTATTTTACCTTACAAAGGTTCAAAATTTGATCTGATATTGTTGTAGATTATTGTACATTTGCTTCCAGTACTTTTAAGCACATTTGATGGAAAAGTATTACAGAACATTGTTTCATCTCAGATTTTTATTTAATTGATTTTTCCCGAAACTCGTCAAAGAAAAGTAAAAATTCATGCGATTTTCATTTTATATAAAAATATTTCGCAAACTGTCACATCGCTTAGGAAGCATTGAGGTAGAATTTACATCAAAATACGCAAATCATCGGAAAAAATCTATATTTTTCTCTTTATTTAATTCGTAGAATCATTTGAATGCTCAAAAATAGTTGATTTACTTTAAAAATCATTTTTTATGCATAACAGATTCAACATATATTTCAATATATATATGCTATTTAACTCTGAAACTTAAATTATATTTTTATGTGATTGCGAATCGATACAACCATAAAAGTTAATGCCCTTTAACAACTACAGGGATTAATATTCCGAGAATTTCTATTGAAGATCTACAAAATACATTCCACCTTTTTCTGACAAATTGCCTTTTTGTTGCATTATCACTCTGAAATGCACTGTTATAAATTAATTTTGTTTAAATAAAAAAGGATTATTTTTTTGTATTTTCAAATGATATAGCCTTCCTAGAATTCTTCCAAAATAGTGGAATATGTCAAGGAACTTTTGAGTAAATTCTCACCAAAACTTGTTCCGAATAACGATCCTTCAAGATGCAGATGTGCGGGGAAATTGATTAAGGTTTCATTCCACCCCTAATAAATCTTGGGCATTTACTTTCTCCGAGAACTTGCTTTTCTAAGGAATCACCACTACATCATTGTACTTGATTTTAGACTATTTCTGCTGCTTATCTTTTTAACCTTATCGTTCTTTAGCCTGTTTATACCCTGCGTTCACGCTTTGGTTAATTTGACTGTTTATAGTTATACAGGGTGTTGCCGAATTCGACCAACAAATTCATAGGGGTGATGGTAGGAATGTATGTCCGAAAACGCAAACTTGACGCTGGAGGGCACTGTTTATTTAATCGGACCATATCTCTTACCAACCCCACTGGATGGCCAGATATATCGCTTTTTTCTGGAGGAGGTAGAAAATTCAAAAAACAAAACAGATTGACATGGGGATGTATGACCGGAAACGCAAATCTGGTCAGCTAGAGGATAAACGAAGATGCAGAAATGACTTCGCCCTGCAGCGTCAGGTTTGCGTTTCCGGTCATACATTCCTATGTGACTGTTGCTTGTCCTGACGCCTACTATCACCCCTCTGAATTTGTCGGTTGAATTCGGCAACACCCTGTATTTGAACATACTTTCTTTATTATCCTATACAAGCTTAACCCTTTCCGGCACACTACCTTTTAAAGTTGGAATTTCAACAAAAAAATTTGTATGCTGTCTATTTAGGCCTAGAGGAGTATACACGTGTTATTTCATAAAGATTTCACTTACCGTTTTAATTTTGTGGGTGTTACCAGAGCGGCAACACTGAATCACATGAGCTTAGAAAATGCGAGCATTGCTGTGAAGCACGCAATAGAGTAAAAGTTTTGGTTTTAGTTAAAAAACGCTAGATTCGGTCTCTGCAGCAGATTTAGAGTTACCCAGGGTGCACCACGTGGAGGCCTGCTACTTTACAACCCACCCAACCTTTGCTATATGAGCTATTTTTTCTTTTCGTGATACTTCTCGAAGCATGTAACACCCCCTTTGAAGAAACACAAAGCAACTATAAGTCGTGTCAACTATAAGTCGTGTCTAGGTCAATATGAGTAAAATGCATTTAATACTTGTATGTGTGTGACAACATAACTTTTTTTTTAATTGGGAAACTTTTTTTTTTCATGTACTTAAATGAGGGGGGCTGCACGAGACAGGTGGGAAGAGAAGGATTCAACTGGATTTCAGATAGTAATTATTTTACAATCCATCAAGATGACATCCGTCAATTTGTCAGTCATCAATACAAATTTACAGAAATCTCGCATTGACAATTTCTTTCCCGCCAGCGTGCATATCGAATATACGTTGCCGAGTAGCTCATGGCAAGGCAAAACTTAGGTCCAAGGCTACTTGCCTGTTGGAGATGTATATTTTTGCTTAATCCATCAAGATTTGACCAAGTTGTCATGAAGATTCTTTGAATGGCAACCACACCTCCTAGGACCTTGGTATTGTTTTACCTAATTGTTTAGCAATATATGAAGGTAGTTGGTAGTATATTCATAAATTGAATTTGCGAATGCATTCTGTCTTAATAACTTTGTTCAGATTGCATTTTTATAAACATATAGAATTGTGTTTCTTAACCAGTATCAAATATAACTCTAATCGAAAATTTTCCTTGCTTTTGGGATTTGGAAAAATGGGAAATGTATTGCAGGTGTTGTGTACCAGGTTTGTTTACATCTGATTTTATCATAACCCTCTTAACATGTTTATTTACGAAACTGCATTCCCTCTAAATGAACAGAGACTTTTTATGAATATCCATCATATTTCCAATATGCATTTTAAAAAATAAATTAAACATACTTTTTAAATGCATTCCATGTCAAATTCAAAGCTACCTTTATAAATAAATGAATGTTTACTACCTTAAATGAGGTAACCCGAGATATTTTTTTCTGTTGTTAAAATTTTGTAAGCCCCTATGCAAAATTTGAAGCTATATTTGAATACCAAGGTTATATACAACCTGACGTAGCTTAAACCTAGTTTTGAGTAACAGACGGAACATTTAACTAATGAATCAATAAAATATCTTCGCAAAGAAATCAGAAATCATATCTGAAGCATTCTTTGATCACCAAATCATAAAAAATATGTTAAAAGTTAGAGCTGTTTAACGTGCGAATGTCTTCATTAACAAGCCTCCCGCATTGGCAGACAAAAAACATGTACGATCTTTAAAAGTTCAGTTAAACGTTTGAAGGTGGGATCAGCTACATGTATCACACGTGAAAACCTTTAGTTAAAACACTTCTTGAGCAAAATCGTAAATAAAGAGAATTAATGCTTGAAAATTAATATCAAGTGACCTATGGGATAATCAACAATTGAATATATAAAATATTTTAACACTGCATTCACAGGTCAATATCGCATAATCTCTAAGTTACACCACCCCCACCAATTTTTGATACGGCCTTCTCTACCTGCAGACCGTTCGCCCGATGTCAACCCCACTCATCACATTAGCGCCCTTTACACGTACGCTTTTGGAGAGTTTGGAACGTACGGGATTGCACGCGGGAAAACTTGAAGTACGCTCCAAAGCAGCTTTCCCTTCCTCTCCGACACCTTCACACGTGCACTCAATCGCGCGGGATTGTGGTTTCACGCGGGAAAGAACGTACGTGTAAAGGGCGCTATTGCGGGTCCCGCAGGGTACCGCGCCCCAAACAAAAATTTTCCTAACGAAAACCATATTTTACTGTCCTCATACCTTGATCCATTGACACTCCATCTTACTTTATTATTAGTAGTATGTATTACAATTTGCACTCCTAAATTCTTTGGAGGCTAATTATTTCAAACAATCTTCTATCATTAGTATTCTTGACATTTCTGATAAAATCAACTTATATAACATTTCATTATTAGTAAGTATCTTACAGATATACTTGCATATATTTTCCATAACAATGAATATCACTGATTTACAATTTTTAATTTATGTACAGCATAATCACCACATCATTTCATATAAATCTTACCATCATCAATTATACAAACTCTTAACTTTAAATCATACTTATTAATTCTATATATATAACCATCTTACAAATATACTTGCATTTATACCTCCAATCGATATACAGTACTATTTACAATTTCTAAGTTATTTACAATATAATCACAACAATTCTTCATATAAATCTTATTATCGTCAATTATACATATTCCTCAAATTTCTAATAACATTAAATGATACTTATCAACTTATTAATAATTATCTTACAATTATATATGCTTGCGTTTCTAACAATCATCTGTTATACTTCCTACAATTTCTATTTTATATACAGTACATCTCATTTAACATTTCATATAATTCTTACGACAATTCAGTAGTAACACATACAGTTAAATTAAGCGTCATTCCCTTATGTTGCAAATAATAAGTTGAGTAACACTGCTCTCAACAGCATAAATGAACATGTTAGCTACACTCTTAATATTAATGTAGTTAAACATCGCATAAATTGACACTTTTTGTAAATCGTGATGCTGCGTTACAATACCTGGTAGAGTATTAAATCTATAAAATTTTTGGCACATTAGTTAGTGTAATGTAACAAGAGATCACGTATGAGAGAGGGAAAAAGAGAAGAAAAATATAATATAACATAGTATCACTATATTGAAATGTCATAGGTATTTTCTGAAAAATGATTATTCAATATCTGAAGTACTATTTGGGCTCTAAATCAATCGAAAATCAATTAAAAGTGCTTGCAAACTAGCTTAACTGTGCCACAACATAAACTGACGCAGGTCCCATTGATATCGGGAAAATCAATGGAATTTCCCATTGATTTATCCATTTTATGTTATCCAGTTGATTTAAAGTTTAAAAGAAAGTATGTTTTACTCCAAAGTACAAAGAATAAAAAATGAACAAACAAACAAAAAACAGGGGGGCCGGGGAACTATCGCACTTCAGCAAATTAGTTTTTAGTGATACCATATCCAGTTCTGTGAAACAATGTTAAAAGAGGGAACTTCATATTTCAAATGGTACGTAGATCTTTCTCTTCAAAAATGCAAAATTCTACTGCAAGAAAACAATTTGCTTCATTATAACTTAGAGTTTTTCCTTACATATGAAAAAAAACAGTAATTACTCCACAATGGGCACCATTAAACTCAAAAATGCTTCTTCCTTAATTTCTTGTTCAAAAAATAAATATATATTCCTACTTCGTGATCTAATTCTGTCAGTTTATCACCTCTTCAATCTTGAGATCTTCGTTTTTCTGTCGGTTTTTTTCTTCTTACTAACGACTGTCATTTCAAAGAAAAATTAGAGATTTTATCGCTCTCGTACCTGCTTACTGTCATAAGGATAAAAGATTTTAGCCGAATAATATATGAGTCAGTTCCAAATTTACAAGATATTTCGTGTGAATTATCTTGTATGTAAGGTTTTAAAATGTGTAATAATATATAACAAGACTGTTCAGGTTACAGATGTTCATTTCAGGAATCTGAAGGCTGTTGTTATGACTTATAATTACGAATTCCCGACGTATATTTGATTCAACAAAGAGCGTTAAAGTAAAATAAAAAAAATGCTGAAAAATGAGTTAATGATTTTCCACATCAGTTTATCCGTAGAGCCTAATTTAACCGAGAAAAAATGACTTTACGACTCGGATATCGAAATTTTCGATCAGAAAGTGTTTCCATCTAACACTTGTACATTCCGTTTTTTTTTTTTAATGGTTGGATAATTTGTACGACTGCAGAACTGATTAGGACGGATTTTCTCAACCTAGAGACCGCGACCCCCTTAGGGATAGCGATGACATGTAAGAGAAATCGCAAAATAATAACTCAACTCGTCAAAAGAGAAACTAGTCGCTCGTTATATATTATTACTATTATATATTATTACTGTTATTAAGGTTTTGTCTGGGAGGCGCGGGGGAATCACGAAATGTTCATTTGATATTTTTTGACATTTTTTTTTGTATGTGTGGGGAGGGGTAAGGGGCTTGTGGCAGAAAAAAAAGGCCGTGAACCGCTGTATTAGATAGGTCTCAGAAGAAGTTGTACACGACTTTCAGGAAAAGGATTTCTGTAGGTCAAAAATAACTCGCACTATCAAAATTATCCTATTTCGTGGAGTGAAGTAGTATTACGAAGACATAGATACGAAATTTCAAAGCAATGTTATTAACGAATATAAAACCATTAGGTGACACTCAGATATCGAAGTAACACCGCATAAAGCCTTATTTAGCACTAGAACATTTTGTAACAGACCTGCGCAACGAAGGGCCCGCCATCACTCCCTCTGTGGCGCGCGGAGCCTTTTGTGAAGACGCATAATATTTTATATCTAAATAACACGGAATATTATATTTATAATATTACGGAAGGAATACATAAGTAATAAATATTAATATATATATATATATATATATATATATATATATATGCTTTCCACAAGTCCTTCTATGACGGTTAGTGGTATTTTCTTCCACTCGGCTTGGAGAAGACATGTAAGTTTCTTCATCGATTTTGGACGGTTGTTGCACCCTTTAATTAGGCAATCCAACGCGTCCCAGAGGTTCTCGATAGGGTTCAGGTCTGGGCTCTGGGCAGGCCAGGCCATTCGGTTAACCACATTGGCACCGTATCAATCCATGGTGGACCTCGCAACCTGACAGCTAGCATTGTCGTCCTGGAAGTAACATGGGTCCACCCTGTAAAACTGCCACAACTTAGGAAGCATACTGTCATCCAAAATAGTGCAGTAGGCGTCAGCGTTGAGCTTAACATGAATTCGGAACAAGGGTCCCAGTCCATACCGGGAGAAATAGCCCCAGACCATAATTCCACCTCCTCCGAACTTTAATGTAGGCAGAATGCATTCTGGCCGGAGGCGATCTCCAGGCAGACGCCAGACCCACACCCTACCATCTGAACGGTAGGGGGGAACCTTGAATCTTAGCTCTAGAGAATCCGTTTACACTGATCTACGGTCCACTTTAGATGTGCTTTGCACCACATTAACCGAGCAGCGTGGTTGGATATTGTGATCAAAACCTTATGGGCGGCAGCACGACCATGAAAACCAAGCAGATGTGCTTCCTTATGGATGGTATTTATCGAAACAACACTCCCGGATGCTTGTTTAAACTCCTGGAGTATGTGGGTCATCGGTTGAGGGCAGTTCTTCCGAATTTATCTGGACAGAATCGTCGGTCTCTATCTCCCAGTTTCGTGGGTCTGCCGACTCGGGGCACATTCCAAAAATCACCGCTCACCTTCCACTTCTGAATCACCATTTCTGTAATACCCGACGATTACACCTTTCTCGAAATCAGATAACTCTGCACTCGTGGCATCTGGCACGCGATTAATGCCAGTGTGGTTTTCTGCACAATATTTAAAGGCGGAGGGCGTGACGTATATCTGGACCACAGATATCGTCATTTGCACGGGTGTCCAAATACTTATTGGTAGATAGTGTATATATATATATATATATATATAATTTTTAAAATCTTTAATTTATTTTTTCTTAGATAACATATTTTCCCCTTTCCCATCTATCCTCTAGGCTTGCAGCCTGCATTAGCTTAGCATAAACTAATAGGGCCCTCTTCACATTTAGAGCTGTGCAGGGCTGTTATATATATATAATATAGTTCGTAGGTGTCGCAAACTTTGCATGCAGCAATATAAACTTTATGTACTTGCAAATTCGGGTTACTGTACGATTCATTAGCTTAAGCCACGTATAAAAACAGTCCTTACAATAAAAGCCTACAAGTAAATGGAACACGGAATAGCGTGGTTGAAAATGACTAAAGGTTATCAATTTACAACCCAATATTATTACTCTGAGTCAACCATATCTCTCCGCCCCACTACGTCAAGGGAGCAGTAAAGGAGTTTGTCCATTCAAATTTATGCTGTTATTTTGCATGTTTTTGCAAAAGGGATATAAAAACTGTTTAATTATCAATAAATTAGAAGAATGGAAACGTTTCCTTGATGGCAGTAAAAAATGTTTGATGACTATGGTTTATTATATGGCAACAATATTTCTCATACCCAAAGTTTGAAAATTGTATGTTAACTATCATAATGCATAAAATAAAAATAAAATATTTTAACGCAAAAGAATCCGTCCTATACGAATGCAGATTGAATACTTAAAAAAAAAGGCTAGATAAGAGCTGAACGGGGTTATCTTTTCAAGTAGCATATTAAAAGCAGAATACTATAACAGATTATAGTATTATACTTTTAATCAATAAAGATAGTTATATGTTATAACTGTCTTTATTCATTTGTTCAGTAGATTAATAAAAAAAAATCACTTCTACAACTCCCGTAAAATTTTGAATGTGGAACGGAAGTATTCGGCTGTCAAATAAGTTTTGCAATTACTGACCAAATTAGACAATGAGACTTATTTTTTTGCAGCTAATATCTATAATTTATGGTTTTTCAAGCTTACAGGGTCTTCAAGTTGATTGTTTTTGTAGGGAGAGGGTGGTCAAATACTTAGGAAGAGGTGAAAACGTAAGGTAAATACGAGGGGGAACACATATGCTTACTTCTAAACGTTATTTTTTCATATATTATTAGCTGAAAACCCGCACTTCGCAACGGAGTACATTCAAATTACATTCAACGGTCAATGTATGCAATTAATGCCAAAAATGTGTTTAAATATATTTATAATAAATACAACGATCAATGTATATAATTGATGTAAAAAACGAAAAAATATATTTATAAAAAATCGGAAGGGATATTTTTATAGACAAAATAATGTAGAAGAAAATATTCAAATTAAATCTAATAGAACATACTGAAGAATATAGTACAGTTTGAGGAACATATTTTTTTCTGTATTTTAATATTTTTTTGGCTAATGTCCAATCATCTGCCGCATTAGCAAGAAAAAATATTTTTTTGTCTATTTCGTTGCTATGAAAGGGACGATAAATTAATTTAAAGTACCAGAAAAAGAAATCACGTGATCAGCATTTAATAAATTAAATTCTAAAAACGAATCTTTAAAAATTCCCCAAAAATTAGAAAATGGAGGTAAAGATTCGAAAAAGATTTCATTTTATAGGAATTTTCGTGATCTTTCTTGTGATATAAATTTCATAACCCTCAAATTATTATTTTAAATGCAAACTTAAAAAAAGTTACTAAAACAGCTTAAAAATTTAATTTTAAAAAATCTAAGAAGAATTTTTCAAAAATCTTTCTTAGTGCATCCCTACACTATAAGATGAATCGCCATGCAAAATTTCAGTCCTTTAGGTCCAGCGGTTTGGTATGTGCGTTGTATCTCAGTCAGTCAGTCAGTGAGTTAGTCAGTTACGGAATTGTTTTATATATATAGATTACGAAACATACCCAAAATACTAATTAATTGTTTTTGTAGCATAAAGTGCCCTAGCACGAAAGTGTTTTTCTGGCTATGTAACTGAAGAGTCTTAGATGCTGTGTTCAGCTCACGTGTCCGGTAGAGTCTAAGGTTGATTCCCGAGAGGCTTTCTGTTTTAATATTAAATAACAAATGAATTGGATGTTAACTCTTTCAGGAGCAACAAACTCCACTGTTTGCACGGTACAGATTTTCCCACGGTTTTTTTTTAATCTAAAGAATTTTGAATAATTTTTCCATTAAAGGTTACAAAATGTTTTTACTTCTTTAAACTGGTAACAGATGGCAGTATTAACCATTTTCTGCTCATTTAGCTGGAATATATTGAATGCAAATAAAAAATAGGACTAGATTTAGGCGTTTGCACTGTGCAAACGGCACCCTCAAAAGGTTAAAAGGAATATGTACAGAGTTTCAGAAGTTAGTGACCCCAGTTAGAAAAATACGTAACTTTGATCTTTGTAGGGTTCTGATTTTTTTTTATTTTTTTCTAAGAAAAAAGTTAAAATATGAGACAGAATACAAAAAATATGTAGTGATTAAGGTGTACAGCAGAGTGCGAGCCACTATTTTAAAATGATTCCTTTAAAGAAATTTTTTTTCCAAACTCTTTGATGGATCTCTAAACACTTAGACGGATCAAGATTGCGAGCAAAACTTGCACAGTTACTCATGAATACCCTACAAAACCTATAGGCTGCCATTAAAGCTGTTAGCAACCCCTTTGCGCCCTTTAGGATTTGCTCACATCGACTCCGTTAGCGTTGCGTAGCGTTAACGTTACTCTTATATAAATAATTTTCACCAATCATAGATCTCCAAACAATTACCCTGAAATTGTTTAGGTCTGTGAATGGTTTAAATTATTTCGAGATGACTAACGCTAACGGATTCAACGAGAACAAGCATTCTGTTGTGGTCATCTCATTACATTCTCATCTTACCTTCAATATTTTCTCTTGGCTTTACTTTCTGTCCGCCTGCGGACGAATTTTTGCAACCGGCCCCAAGATGGCTTAGTTTCGGAGAATGAGCGATAAGTAGCTTGCGGCAGAGTTGGGGTTTCATGTCGTTTATTCATTTTTCCACCGAAATACAAAATGTATTGCGCATAGTGAAGATTCGAAAAAAATGTTTTTATAATCCCTAGTATTCTTAGTAGAGCTGAAAAAGGTGGTAATTAATAAAAGTTTATACGTCGGATATAGCATCTATATATTTAAGTTGCAAAGCCGACTTTTTGGGCAGCCCGTGAGAGAAAACTATCGCGTCAATTTACTTCATTTTGGTCTTAAACGAAAGATTGTAATCTGTAGAATTGTCAAATTTTGTTTTTGTAACCACAGTTTCTATTAATTAGCGATAATTTACAATTGAAAATTGATTTCTGCGCATGCTCAGTGGCAAGTTAAAATCTGGCTATACAAACTCACTGTTTCTGCGCATTCTCAGTGACATGTTTTAATGATAAATACGTTAATCTGAGGAGTCTTCCTAGATCTTTCTCTGCCATTTTTATCTTTATGATCATTATATTTGTGAAATATACGATTAAACCTGATGGAAATCGCGATGTTTAATTAGCTATAATTTAGAATTAAAATATTGCTTTCTGCGCATGTCCAGTGACATTTTTAAATCTGGCTTTAGATACTCACTAAGCACGAGGCCGCTTAAACACATTAATTTGTTTCTACGTATTATTATGATTTTAAACATTCGGCAATGATGTGTTGAGTATAATTAATTTGTGTATTTTTACATTTATTTACTAACTAGCCGTCATGTTTTGACGGGTACAAACTAGTAATAAATTAATTTCAATAAGAGACTTTTGATTTTAGAATTTTCATGAATGTTGATGATATAGATATTTACAAATTTTGGACATACTCGCTGCCTAGTCAAAGCTAGAAACTCAGGATTTAAAGGGATGAGAAGATCTCGAACTATACAGAAGTATTAAAAGCAAAATTAAAATAAAAAATTTAAAAGCATTCAGATAGTGATATTTTATTTACAATTTCATATAGTTTATCGCTTTATTTGGTTATACTAGGTACCTCTAAACGAGAAGCAACATGAAATGGCAAAATAATATAATGTCTAATTTCAAACTGTTATTTTTTACCGGTACTTTAATACTTCTTGTCTACATGTAATACGGTGGAGGTTTAGTTATAATAGGTGTATTATACACTTTTATGCATCCTAATGATACATCGAGGCACATAAGAATGCAAAATAATCAAGCTCAAATATTCATTAATTAAATCATTTAACCTTTTTAATTGAAAATTATAAATTATAAAACAAAAAAAAATTCTCCGGAAAATTTCAATGTTTTATTATTAAGTTATAAAGCTGTGTTTATAACCATCCTGAAAAAGCTTTCGCATTTTGAAACTTTTTGTGTTACGTCAATGTCCTTTGTCAACCATAGTCAAGTAACCATAGCAACACATCAAACTATATTTTCATTTATTATCAGTAAAACATTAACATTTGAATTTTATTTGTCAACCGTAGTCAAGTTACCATAGCAACACATCAAACTACATTTTCATTTATTATCAGTAAAACATTTAATATTTTAAAGAATCAAGTGGAGGGGTATTGATAAATACAAGAAGGATTTTTGAAATTGGCAACGTTTAAGGGTTTATTAAAGAAAATTACATTTGGAACTACGCTTTTTATTTGACATTTAAGGTAAAAAAAATTTGCAATTTATTGGCTATCAACTGGAAATTTATTGGTATAATATTACAGAACTTTATTTAACTTATATTTTTGATTTTATGTACAATTTTATGCACAATTTGCGTAAATCGAACTTGAATTATTGAACTGTAGATAATTGTTCAACCCGAACAAATACGTCAATGCTTTACAAACTTTGTTATACTTCATAACTACACACTGGAAGGAAGAGAGTAAAAAAAATTGTAAGATAATTATTGATAAGTGATTTTAAATTCTCATTAAAAATATCCCAAATCCCTTCTATTTCTTAACAGAATCCATCTCAGTGTCATCCTTAAACAAAAAGTTTCAGCAAAAATGAATGACAATGTGGTCACTTACAGCATATTAAAACGTTCTGTGTTTAAAAATTATTTTAATACCTACTAAATATTTATTTCAAGTTGTCTAGAGAAAAATGAATGTCATTTATTTTGTTTTCCCTACTGAAACTTGAAGCATCAAAGAGTGACCCTAGGCTACAAAGCACACCTGCAAGTAGTAGGTCATGTAAGGTATCGAGCTGAATCAACGATGAAGTGTTTTTTTTTCTAACAAAGCAACATGCCTGAAATCTTTTTGCATATAAAGTGTCTAGAATATAACAGGTGTGCTAGGTGTATACAGGTACCTGTTGACCAAGGAAAATCAGATAATAATTAAGTTCGTAATTTAACACAGAATGTTTAGAAATCATACGCTAGGGGCTAACATAATGCTAATTAGTATAATATTCTTAAATGAACTGGAATACCTGAAATTTTAAAGATGCGAAACTGATATATTTTTACACAAAACTGAAAGTTTATCCTTTATTCCCACTCACCTTTACAGATGAATTTTCCCAGTGAGATTGCATTTTATATCAGTGTATAGAGGTCACACATATATAACATGTATTAAGTGTGTATGATTTGCAAGTATCTTTAATTTCTCACATATCGACATCTAACATAAGAATCATATTAAACTTCCCTTTCTGGCTTAGATTTCCTAGATACAGGTGATTGAGTTTCCTAGATATGGGTCTTTTTAAAACCACCATGAATTACACCACTGTCTATAAAAGACACAAATGAAGAAGTATTTCAATTACTTTCTGAATTCATTTAGATTCTTTAAACTAATATGATGCAAACTATTGGGTTGTTCGGAAAGTCATTTCGTTTTTTTTTATGAAAATGAAAGACAATTTTCTTATACTGTATAAATATTTTAAACAATTATATATTCTCCATTTTGGTCCAATACCTTTTGCCATCTTTCTGGCAGTAGCATGATTCCACGCTCATAAAACTTTTGATCTTTGCTGGCAAAAAACTGGTCCAAGTCATTTTTGACGTCCTCATTTGAAACAAAGGTTTCGCGGTGTAAAAAATTTTGTAGAGACCGGAACAAGTAATAATCCGAAGGTGCCAGATCTGAAAAATATGGTGGATGTAGTAGTATATCCCACCCAAGCTGTAAAAGATTTTGGCGAGTTACTAAACTTGTATGTAGTCTAGCATTGTCCTGATGGAACACTATACCTTTTCTATTGATCAATTCTGGCCTTTTCTGTTTGTGTGAATCACTCAATTTGTCCAGTTGATGACAGTACACTTCAGAATTGATCGTGAAATTGTCCGGTAGAAGCTAAAAAATGATTCCCTTGAAATCCCACCAAACAGACAGTATCACCTTTTTTTTAGTGAATATCAGTTTTCGAAGTACTTTGAGCCGGTTAATCTAGTTTTCTCTATGATTTCTCATTGTTGTAGAGAACCCATTTCTCGTCACCACTGATGATTCAAAAATGAATCATTATCTTGACGTTTGAGATGCAAATCGCAGACGTCAATGCGACGGAGCAAATTTCTTTCTGTAAGAACATGTGGAACCCATATGTCGAGTTTTGAAATTAAACCAAGACTTTTAGCATGATTATGAACGGTCGAATTCGATAAATTTAATCTCTCGGTGATCTCACGAGCTGTTTTTAGGCGGTTTTCATCAATCAATGCCTTTTTTTGCCTTCATTAGGTTCAACAGGCCTTCCAAAACATGGTGCATCTTGAACATCAAAATTGCCGGAACGAAATTTTGCAAACCAGTTTTGGCACTGGATTTCTGTCAATACATCTTGTCCATACAAATCGAGTAGTTTTTTTTCTTGCTTGCACGGCATTTTTACCTTTTCGATAGTAAAAAAGTAAAATATGCCGAAAATGCTGCTTTCGACTTTCCATATTTGTACTGGAATTCGATATATTGAAGATACCTATAATTATAAAACTATAAATCTACAATTCAAATGTGGTTTTCAAACACACCATGAATTACATCACTGTCTCTAAGAGACAAATGAAGAACGATTTCAAGGATGATTCTGCAGCATAGATGGCGAATTTATGACACGCTTGCTAGAAGTGGCACGCAGAAGAATTTTGCTGGCATTCGGATGGCCAACAAAGTTGAATTCGAAGACTCTGGATTACATTTAGACGTTTTCATCTATTTCTATGTAGGAGGAAAAGCTTGTCAATTTTAAAAATGATCTAGAAACTAATGAAATAAAACGGTTATCGGACATAAATAATAAAAATGCCGAAAATGATATTGTGAATAATTTAAATTCCAAAGCCAAAAAGTTCATATTTCTAAAAACTATTTAGAATTACTTTGAAAGCCTATTCTAAATACACATGCGGTTTTTATGATCAGAAATGAGCTTCATAAAAAAAAAAAGAATTTCAGAAATTAACGGACCGATGAACTGAGTTCGACAAATGGTTTAATATGTAAGTATTTAATATCTAAGTTATACAGTCTAATATACTAAATATCATTATTTATCAACTCCAATCGTATGATTCATTCAAAAATGTTGTCTTAATAGCGCTATAAAAATTTGTTAAAATTAGCATTAGTCTACATTTAAAAATTTGTTCATTCTTGTTAATAAAACAGCCAGCACACGAGCACCTTGAGAAATATTACTTTTAAATTTTTCAGGCACATGAACTAGAGAAGCTTCGTCACCCCTCTTCTATAAATTTCAAATCAAAATTGTGTTATTATTTTGCGTCAGTATTCAAAAAGATGATTCATTCGTCAGTTTTGATACCTGGGAACCTTAAAACATTAAGAGCTAAACATAGGGTCCATTCTGCACACTGTCGACATTCGGGGATTTAGATTTAATTATTCAGGAATTTCCAAAACTCTTTATTCTTTATTTATGACACCCTACTTCTAGAGGAAATTATTAATGTTTAAGACACACAGTACTGTATACCTTTCCACTTAACTCCACTTTACCAGGCTTCATAACTTTTCGAATGCAAAAATGCGTGGTCTGCATTGTAAAGTAATGGACTAACATCCCTCGTCAAAAACCATAGGATTGTCTAGTTCTACTGTTGTTTATCTTTAAAATAACGACTCTATGAAGCAATACTTTGTGGCATTTGAATACTTATTGTTGTTCCACTTTTGAATAATTATATTTTTTAACTGCAAAAATCTTACTAAGTACACTTTTACCTAAAAATCCAATTCTGTTGTCTCCTTTTATTTGTCTATTTTGATGGTGGATGTATTTATTCTGGTTTCTTTTTCCATGCAAGTATTATTGCTCAGATATAAAAAAAATATTCAAACTGGGAATTTATAATCCATTTTCAGATGAAATAAAGAGTTAAGGAGTTGAGGTTCTAAGTATTTATAAAACACTTCATTTTAAATCCTTTATTAACCCTTCAGCGGGCGCGTAAGTGTACAAAGTGCAACGTTTTCGTAATTTTGAATGGTTTGTTTTTACATGTAAGGTTTGAATGTTCTAAGAAGTTTCTATTTATAGCTACACCTTTTCTAATGAAGTCGGATTTTCTGACCCTTGTATTCATTTTCATTCATTGTTAGTCGTGAACCAGAGATTATACTGGATTACAATACGACAAATACGTTGATGTAGTCCCGCATATAACGACACTGTATCCCGCATATAACGAAGATGGTCAATCTCATTGTTTTTCAGGTTTTTGGACACAATTGGAATCCATTCGCAAATTGTCCTTATATCCAATAAACCGGATAGTTTTGAAATTAGGCGGTTGTATCTGCATTATTTGGCCTCTAAATTATAAATATATCTCAATATTATTCACATTTTATATCTTGTAATAAAACGCAGAATTATTATTTTTAAATATCAAAAATAAAGTTTATTTCAAAAGGAATAATCAATGTTGAAAGAGATGTTGCACTTTGTGCCACGCATGCCTTCTGGTGTTCCAAAAATTGGCGCTCCCGCTGAAGGGTTAAACTTAAACTAAGCATATTCTGTAAAAAGATCATAGTACATATGTCACAGTAATCACAGAATTTAGACATGTCAATGTTATCATCATTGAAGGGAAACTGGTGACGAAAGTCTTGTGGAGCCCCCAGATGGCGAGTTCATTTATATAGCGTATGATTAAGAGGAGGATTTTATTTTTAGATTTTCCATATTGTGATGACCATTACTCAAGAACTGCATTTTTAGCAATCTTCAGTTTGTAAATTACATCGAAAAGAGCAGAAACTAATTAGGATACCAGAAAAATACTTTTTGTTAGTCAAAGGAAAAGTTACTCGTTGATAACATTGATGTACATAAGAGAAGAGGACACGTATTTGATGTTATACCTTTAGCTATATTCACTTGGAAGCTCGGATAAATTTTCCTAAACTGTGAACGAGAAGTGATTTTACAAGGAATTTTAGTTAGTGTACTGTTAAAATTTAATCACAGTTTTCACACTTTGAAATGATATCTAATGATCTTAGTATTATGAATTTTCTGACATTAGGTACGTAGGGCCGGTGGTTTACATAGCTTTGTTTATAACGTAGGATTACGTTCTTTCATAACGGTCCTCCGGAAAGCAAAATTTCAGATGTCCTGCGTCGCGAATTATAATTTTGGCAGCGAGCCAAACCCAGTCTGTATCCTTGGGCAAGCAGTAAACAATTAAACAGAAAAGTACCAAAATGCGTCAAAATTTTGACGTACACACACACACACACACACACACACATATATATATATATATAATATATATATATATATATATATATATATAATATATATATATATATATATATATATATAACAAAAACCCTAAATAGTTTTCAAGATTCTAAATTCTTCTACATTTCCTAAAGCGTAGATTAATTTCGTTTCAGATTTAAAGAACAAAGACAGTTGCGTAGCATCCCCTTGAAAATCTCAACTTCTCGCGCATAATTACATAAGGAATCACGGTGACCTCAGACACCAGAGTCAGGATAGCAATCATTATTCTTTTTCATGATCACATACGATTCACCTCAAAAGTTACATCAGACCCTGCCGGTTAGAATTCGAAGAGCTTTTTTCATATTCATTAGCCCGAGATGTGTGTTCATTTGTCCAATAAAATATTTAGTTCAACGTTATGATGTGTTAATGCTCCGGCCTCGACTACGTAACCTCCGTCTATCTCTCCGCGGTGACCATGGTGGGTCCTTTATTGTACTCTTGGTGAGAGATTTAATTGTACTCTCGGGTGGACCTACCATGTTACTTACACACACACACACCACACACATATTATATATATTATATATATATATATATACTAGCTGTACCCGTCCCGGCGTTGCTCGGGTATGTAATTACCAATTTTTTAGTAGCCTTAACCCTTTGTTAATGGGCGTCGCTGTCATCCTTTTCCTCACCACGATACATTATTTTACCCATATAAATTTAATCCTTTCTGGCACATTTTGGCAAATTTTTGACATAGGATTACTTAAAACGTACAAATTCCTGTTCAATAAAATAAAATTATTAAACAAATCAAAACTACTAAACAAATGAAGTCATTGTTTAAATTCTTCACACATTTTTTTCAAACAACAAAGCGCAAGTTATATGAGAATAAGTAACTGTTGCCAAAAAAAATAAGGCATTAGGAAATTGGATTTTTTAATCGAATATCACTGCAATAGTAATCGATTTCCTTGAAAGCGAATATGTCACATCCTCCACATGCTGAAATTCTTTGAAATCTTCATAGATTTTTTCTACAAACACACCACAAATTATATGATATTAACTAAGTGTTGGCCAAAAAATTACGGCATTACTAAATGCGATTTTTTTAATCGATTATCACTGCAATAGTAATCGATTTCCTTTAACCACCCAATCCCTCATAGAAAACAAACGCCCCCAACACATCACGTGCTTGACGTCGAAAAGACCGCCATTTTCCCCCTCTTTACCTTCGTCCGGAAATGAAGAACGAAATCTCCAAAATGAGATTTCTCGCAAGAGTTTCCGAATCATAAAATAAATTATTAAAAATAACTACAATTGTAAATTAATTTTGGTTCTGGCTTTCGAAACTGTGATGTCTAGGGTCTCTGAGATAAAAATTTCGTAAAAATGTAATGACATTTACGTATCGATTCGACAATTTAGAAAAAGGGTCGCGGCCAAATCGCGTTTTTTTTCCGAAAACGGGTGTGTACAGGCGATCGAAAAAAATCACAATTAATCGATAAATTAAGACAGACAATTTTAATTGTGATTTCCGTATAGTGTCATCTTTCCCGTATAGGCTCGTCCGAAAAAAAAATTTTTGGACGGATACGTTAGGATTTATGGAGCTTTTACTCGTCCGGGAGCTTCAAATCGCGACTAAATATTTAATTACGGAAAATCTAATTAAAAATCGAAAAAAAAGGGCTTCGAGGTGCATAATGAGACCTCGGGGGGCATCTTCGTGTCGAATCTCAAGACTGTCCGACCTGCCGTCTTTGCGCCGTGCCGCGAGCAGACAAAAACTTGGTCACACATACACAGAATTTGCCTTTTATAAATAAATATATATATAAATATACATATATATATAATCTATGTGTGTGTGTGTGTGTATGTGTTATGTATGTATATATACACATACCTCTTATGCATATATATATATATATATATATATATATATATACACACATACATAAGAGGTAATCATCGATAAGTAATCCTACGTTAATAACCCGCGATAGATTCGTTAGAAGAGACTACCTGAATTTTTTTTTGTTTTGTTTGTTTTATGTAACTTTGAAATACAAGATTTACTTTGACAGACTTGAAGGACCCGTAATACAAAATTTCAATAGCATAATTAATAAATATTGATAATTATATGTATTGCAAATTTTCATTTCATTAAACTGTTAAATTAGCCGCTTTACATATTTATCCTTTAAAAAAATGGTAGATTCAACAGACACAACATAAAGCCATTGTAAAAAATAACCTCAGTGATACTAAATGCCCCTTAAAAAAGGCGATTTTATAAACTTGACAAAAGTTTTGTATAACCTCCACAGATAGAAGATAAAACTTAAAATTCTCAACTACGCAGTCATTTTCGGATGTTTACAATTGCATGTTAAAACTCTAAAGAAGATAAGTGTAACTTCATGTTAATGAAAGGCAGAGTTGGAAGTTTGGTATATAATAAGTTAATTATCTCTAATTGAATAAAAATTTTAGTCGATTAACTTAATTATTTATCAGAATAATTAATTTATTTTAATTATCTAACCGTTTCTATACACACAGTAATCCTTTCCCCGATGGCAGGAATATAAACAATTATTACGACTGAAGCATAATGAGGAATACAAACTGATGATTGGATGGATGTAATTAAAGTATTTAATGGGACAGGCAGGTTATTTCTAAAATCCTGATCCCCTTCCCCCGGCATTTAATTTTGTGTTGGCAAAAAAAAGGAAGTGTTGTGCCTTTATCAGTGGACTATATTAATCAATTTAATGTGTTCAAATTTGACCCAAAAGTATTGTATAGGTAGATATGAATCATGCGTTTTAAATACTTGATTCTTTTACGCAATATTATGTAATATTCTTATCCTAACGGAGTATTGTCTGTTTCTCAGATATTACAAATGTTGATAAAAGTAAAACGACGAAACTCTCACTCACATAAAGTTATAAAGTGCAAAATTTTCCGTATTTTTCTACAAGGATTAAAGAAAAACTGTCAAAAATTCAACTAAAAACTGACTTTAGTATTTTAAGTATTTACTTTGTACTATATAATACAGGGTTCCGAACTATATTCGTTACACCTCCCTTAACTTCTAAACGGTGACAGCTTAGGCCATAAAGTTGGTGTCTAGGTATAGTAAAAAGGCTATGCGCTACTCGATGAGACAACTTACAATGCTATCTATCCGCAAATTTTAGAGTTAGCGTTTTTATTTCAAAAACGGTACGAGATACGGGGAAAATGTCCAAGACAAAGTTGTTCAGCATCATTGATTTAGTAAGAAAATACATCTTGCGCACATTAATACTTAAAACCGAATGTAGAAAATGAACTTTTATTTGGGCACGATATCGAAAATTTGCAAGTCATAAAGAATGGAAGAAGAAACTGAGACACTTCCTTATCTCCAGGATCATTTATTAATGTTGCTGGAAATGCGTTTCCCCTGCGCCACAACACAGGATGGTATTTAGTCCGTGAGGTGGTCTTTTCGAGCTTCGCTCGCGTTTCACGACGCCATAGTGTTGAAAATCACGACTAAAGAAATGTTCGTTTTTTACATTCTGTTTTGAGTATTAATGTGCGTGTAGCGTGGAATTTGTCGCTACAGTTAAGTTGTGCCTATTTTGCCCCAATTTAATTGTAAAATTTATTTAATGCCATGAAATATTTTAATTCAGATACTTTTCGAGCAATAGTTAACGTTAACAAATGTGCTTCTTATCCTAGCCTTAAATTCTGGGTGGTCTTCCCGTAACGTCGTTTTTGCTTAATCAGTCGTTTTTGCTTAAGTTCGTGAATTGAAACAGCTCGATATTGTTAAAGAAACCATTACGGTTCTCTTTCTCAGGCTCCTTTTAAATTACGGTTTCCTGTTTACTGGCTAACAAGCAACGTGCCATCTATCAAAATCCCATTCTAGAGCAGTATTTCTTTACGCGGTGCTTCAGGGAACATTTGTCAATTATTTTTACAAAAGGCGTCGGCACATAAGCTCGGAAAGGTACTCACGTTGATTGGTTCAAGGCAGTTTCTGAGAAAACTGCTTTGGCGCAAAATCGCCAAATTTTGGTGAATTTTGAAGGTCGCCATGTCTCACCTGCTCAGCCAATTACCGCTTTTAAAATCTACCGCACCTTTACGTCATAAGCATATGGCTGCAACTTTCTACTGTTATCGCCCTTTCCGCTAAATGCGCTCCCTTCCTTCACCGAAGGTAGGCTATGGTGCTTGGCAGGCAACTTTATTGCAACCTTCGCTCCCTCGCGTTCTAACTTGGAAGACATTGGATAAACAGATTACGATATTCTTCTGAATATATAGGTCGGTTCCTCGAAGCCCCTCCAGAAGACGGCTTTTTGCCTAATTCTGGAGGAGGCTATACCATTTTCTTTATATGTATTTTTATGGACCATGTCGGTCATTTTTCTTGTAACTGACTTTACAGTTTTTATGTTAGAACTTCTATGCAGAAGTAAAATTATGTATTCCAGTAATTTTGTACTACGTAAGGCCTAGTAATAAGTATAATAAATTTGTGTAGACCAAGAAAACTTAGTTAGTGTAATTTTATTTTTAGATTTTATATCCTGCCGGGATAGTAGTCGACGTTGGAACTTCCCGTGGTTATCTAATCCTTCGCAATCACTGCTTAACGATCACTTATCGGCAAACACGAACTGAAGAAACCCGACTTTGAAAGAATATACGTTTTCTTGACTTAGTATCAGAGTTTTTTGTGAGAAATGATGAAATGTCCCAGTTAGCGATGCTATACAGGTAATTCTCTTCATGACGTTCCTGAGTTGGTCGTCTACATATTTTGTGGCATTCCTGACTATACCTGGGGTACTTCACCTGTTCCCTTTGTGTTCCGGCTGGCAAACGTCCGAGATGCGGTGAAACTTCCTCGAAGAATTTATGATTCCTTTTTTTTAGCGAATGATTCACGCTTATTGAGTTGAGTTCATCCTAGATATATTCATCATTGATTTTTGGCCAGATTTCCTTTTACGAACATTGTGTCGTCGAATTCCACGAACTATACTGCCGTTCCTTCACCAATATAAACTACGATGCCGTTCACCTCCACTGATATGATGCCGTAATATTTTTCGTGCACAGACAATGACACGTAACCATTCCATTACAAATAAAGAACACTATCTACGTCACAGATTATAGTGCCATTACCAATTACTAAGTTACAGTGCGCAAGGTGTCTTTTCTTATTAAATTGATGATGCTGAACAACTTGTAACTGACCATTTTTCCGTATCTCGTACCGTTTTAGAGGTAAAAACGCTAATTCCAAAATTTTTTCGATAGATGGCGTTGTAAGTTGTCTCGTCGAGTAGAGCATAGCCTTTTTACTATACCTAGACATCAACTTTATGACCTAAGCTGTCACCGTTTTGAAGTTAAGGGGGGGTGTAACGGATATAGGTGGGAACCCTGTATATATTGGCTCTTCAAATATGCATACCCATATTTCAAGAAAATTTTTTGTTCGTTCTTAAATTAGTAGTTGTTTCTAACTTTCCCGTCATCAAGGGCATATTGACTGACTTTTAATATTTTATCATAGAGTATTAGTATTAGAAATGAAGTTATATATATAAAGTTTAAAATATGTTTTGCCTTTCTATTGCTCAGAGAACGAAATACGTACTATTACGTTTGCGAAAAGTCAATTTCTAAATCAATTGATGAACGTTTGAATATATATTTAAAAAATTTTATCCAAAAATAAGGGCTGTAAATCTAACTGCCCATACAAAAATTCTTTTCTATTACATTTATTAGGTACTATTTATTATTTTATAATGATACTTCATGATTTTTTCATTTTTAAAATGTAAATGCTTTAAATTTATATATATATATATATATATAATATATATATATATATATATATATATATATATTATATATTATATATATATATATATATATATATATATATATATATATATATATATATATATATATATATATTCTAGATAAAATAGTAATTCATTTAATTCCTTATTTATACATAAAAATTATTTAAAAAAAAATTATTCGGATAGGTCATACTTTCAAAATTATTATTATTTAATACTAGTTAGTCTGACTTTGTATTTTACAAAAAAACTGAGCTAAAACGAACAAACGAATACGTTTATCTTATCTTAATTTAGAAATTCTTATCAGTGTTGTTTTCTTTTATTAGTATGTTTTATTCACAGTTTTTTTTAAAGATTGTCGCATAAAAAATATACTGTCACATGTTATTTAAATGTTTTGTTTTTGTAATTGAAAATAATATAATAGCAGTCTATGTATTTTCCACCGAAATTTAGAAAGCAGAGTACGCTTTATACTCTTTGGTACTTTATCGTAACTGTTACATCGTTTGTTCGTCCATTTCGAAACAAAGTTTCTAAATTAAAATTATAAGAGTTAATTATCACACTTTTTAGGAAAAATACATTTCATGTGTTTACATTAGATTTGATTACGTCTTTAATACGTATTAAATTATCTGCTCGCAGCAGAAACAGAAAGGAAAGGAAGGTAGGCAAAAACAGGTGTTTCAACCATACGTTATCGAAACACCTGTAAAAAAGAAATCTCACTGAAGTGCCTTGAAATTTCGGGGATGACGCAAATTGAGGAACAACGTTTGTCCTTTGTGTTTTCTGGTAAATTGAAAAACATCTATTTTTTAAAGAAGTTGACATTTTTGTCATGTTTTAATAAACTCGCTTTCTTGTTTGTTTGTGTGTGTTTGTCCAGTACAAATCTTGCAATCGATTTTTAACTAACTTCCCGACTAGCTAGACACTTGAAACTTTTAGAATAGCTCAGAACACGATGACACTGCATTTTATTTTGTACTTTCAGCCATCTTTAAGCATAATTGAATTAACTTTCAGTTAATTTTGTTTTGTAGACTGGTGCAGCCATCTATCGGCCGGGACAGGAACGAAAAGTTCGAAGCAATTTAACTTCCAATTAACTTCATATTCTTTCAAGTTGATGAGATAATTCATCCAAAAAAATTTTTTTAAGTATTTATTAATACATAGAATTGTCAAGTTTATATGATTCAACAGAAAATTTAAAAACATGGTATATAAAAAGTTCTTTTTATCTTGTAATTATTTTTCTTTAACATTCCTACTAGAGATTGAAGAACCGGACTAAAGATTGAGATTTGGGTTTCGACTCTCAAATTCTTCCAGAACTGGGTGCTCGGATATTACCCGGATTTGAACAATACATGAACCACAAAACATTAGCCCTAAATATCTAGGGAGAAAAAGTATTTACTTATAATATTTATAAGTAATTATGGCTTATTGCGTAAGTAAAAAATATATTTCTCTTCAACTTAAGTTAAATGGGTTCTAAAACCCGAAGTTTATCATATCATTTTCCTAATTAACAAACCACGTAACTTACATTTCCCACTTTATTACAGGATGAACCAAAAAAATTGATTTCTTCCACAGTGAATTGATAAATTATCATCGTTTATTCTTAAAAATAAATGTTAAAGTGTTCTGAGATATATACAGGCGACATTGTTAAGTAATTAAACATCTTTATAATTAAAGTGGAGTTACAAGGTTAGCAACAGTAAAGTTAAGGAAATGCCTAGTATGTGTCGTTTATCACTTATTTTTGGATGAACTGAATTTTTCAGGGTAACAAAGTTTGACAAAGTTGTACAAGGACCATAAACCAATGTAGTAGTCCCAATATCGTATTTTTTGGAGCTTCGTCGATATTTAATTAGGCCAACGGTATTCTCTGAGAAGATTTTGTTTTTATTTTCAATTAGCCACCAGATTAGAAATTCATCGAAGACTAACAGATTGCACAAATTAAATATAAAATTCAATCTATTTTTGCCGTTTATAACTTCAATAAGTAAAATTTCTGTAGAAAATTTTATATGAAATGAATCAATAAAAGCGAATGGCACTCGGTGGAATATCTTATGATATCAGGGGGGGGGGGGGGATTAGTTTCTGAGATGGTCGAGGATAATCTATAAGTTCACACTGTGGATGCGCTTAAGACAAAAGTTTTCAAAGACCTATATCAGTGTTTCCCAACCCTTAGAAGTCTGAGGACCACTAAGCCAGAAACTGAACCATGTGCGGACTCCCCCCCCCCCCGACTTGAGGGGGGAACCTTCCGTGGGGTTATGGGGGTATAGAACATCCCTCAGGCAAAAGGGATATAGGATTAACGTACTCATATTCTAATATTAAAATAACTAAGTTGAACTCTCAAGAAATTTTAATTAAACTCCGGATAGTCATCGGATATATTCCGCCCATCTAGTTCAGTGAACATTGCTTTCAAATTCCCCATTTATTTGCTCACTTTTTTATATGTGGTGCCGGACCACTCCCGAGGCTCTCGCGGACCACCGATTGCGAACCACTGATCTAGATAGTATTAAATAGTGAGGCATTGTAAAGTTTTTTATACCTATTAAAATATTATTTAAATTCAAGATTTACTACTTTCGATTACCCGGTTTTACTGCCATTGCAACCGGATTTTCGGTTCCAGTAATTACCCCCGGGTACCCTGAATCCCGGTTCTCGGGTACCCGGTTTTGCAATCCCTAGTTCGTACTAAATACAGTTTTCTGGAAACACATTGCAAGTTTTAGACTGTTAAACCTTTAGTTGATTAATTGGGATAATAAATTGACTCTTTAAATGTCCATTTGTATGATATGTTGTTGCGTTAAAAATTTCCGCACTTAGAAATGCGAAAAGAAAGAAAAGTAAAGTTAAAACGCAAAATAATGAGATTTAATACGATCTGATTTTTAAATTTTTGTTCTTTGTTTTAAGCTTGGGAAATCAGGCACCATAACACATCTAAATTTAAAATATTAAAAGCGCCATTTTTGACAAACAAATGACGAATGTAATGGGATTTTGCAAAAAAGAGATAGCGGATACCTTGCGAAATTAGTACTTGCGACATGGCTCATATAATTTGATATTTTGTCATGATTACGTACAAGTAAAAACCTATTCTTAGTTTAGAACTTAGCTGTATAATAAACTGCATAATATATGAAATCACAATGATGAGATAGTTACAATAATTTTGTATAAAATTGTGAGTATGGACCTAGATAAAGTTAGATGAGATGCTCTTCTATAAAAACAGACCAGAGGAACATATACTGAGACATCCTTATAAAGCACTGAAGGTAATTTTTACATACAAAACAAATGCAGTGAAACTTCTCTAGCTTCCCACCCCTATTCGACTGTCTCCCCGCTAAACGGCTATATTTTGTACAGAACATATTCAAGACTTCATAGGGTCAATGTTAAGGAAGAAACCCCTTTTTCCACGGCCAACAGTGGCAAAAACACTGGAATACGCAGATCAATAATAAATTGCATAACTTTAAACCCAGCCTTTACATTTTCTGTACGTACTGTCTCTGCTCACATTTTAACCTCCTGAGCCAAGTTTCGTTCCCATTTCCATTCCTTTCTTCACACGTTTACACCCAGTTTACCTAATTTATTGGGGAATACTTCCCCAGTCAATCATATTGCCTTGTTTTCTTTTCTGAAGAAAACCGATCTGTTTTACTCAATTTGATCCGGACCTCGGATTGCTCCAATTGGCCAGCAGATCTGTACTATACGTCCGGAGGCCAAGCCCATAACGAGCTGCTCCGAACTTGGGAAATTGACCCTCGAGTCAATTCGAAGATGTTGTAGCATCACGATAGGTGGTTAAGGCTAATCTCTGAGGATTTATTTGAAAGTAAAAAATATAAACAATTAAAATAAACAAAAGTTAAAAATCAAGCATAGACTGCTAAATCACTATAACATAAAACATATCCTGCAAAGAAAACATAAAATATTTTCAATAGAGGATAGCGCAGGAGCTTCATATCCCCATAATGAAAAAAATACAAATAAATAATCCAACATAGATAAAAATGATACGAATATAGACAAAAAACAGACAGAAATCAAGCACTCTGGGCATCCACGCACCAACGGCAAGATTCTGTATAAGTGCCGGAACTGAACCATAAAACAACATAGAGGTAACCGACAGGTCTCGTCATCAGGGAGCCTAACCATGTCAGTTACCTCAAGGGGAACTTTCTGAATAGGATGCAGGTAAGCCCAAAAGACATCCCAAGGCCCCGAGTCCCCCAAGGAAGCAATAAGTCAAAAAGAAAATGAAAAGACAAACACAACTTACAGTATGGGCTCAACGCCCCTTACATGCAAGCACACAAAATCCTAATGCAAAATAAAAGATGCGTACACACTCCAATTCCGTAAGTGACGGTTATGGCGAAACAGCAGTCAATTCTATCCTAAAAATTACGTCATTGTAACATTACTATAGAGCCACTCCACATTACAGCCTAACCAAATGAAAACACAAATACTATTCTAAACATCTTTAAAAATTCCTGAGTCTAAATGCCATTTTTTAAAACTTTTAAATTGCCGAAATTTTTAGGGAAATCGTTTTTTCTTAAGTTTTCCTCGAAAATGCTACATGCCTCCAAAAAATCCCCAGCGTTGTTACATATGTTTTTTATTCTGTAAAGTTGTGAGTAAAAAATATTATAATAAATTTTATAGTTTAAGTTGCTATGGAAATTGGTAAACGTGATAATCTCAAAGTTAAAATCTAACCTTTTATCATATATCCCTATTTTTATTTCTCTATTTTGAATTTTGATTTTTAAATCCAGATAAGTCGCACAAAGATTATTATCGTTAGTCCGGTTTAAAGTTAGTTCCTTTGTGTAGATTTGCTTAAAAAATTCCAAATCGTTCTAGTTAAAAATTATGAGGTCATCAATATATCTGAATCCGGTAACATTATTTGAGTTAAGAAATTTAGTTTCGTAAAAATGTAACAATAGGTTTGCAAATGCACTAGAATAGCTATTTCCCATAGGTATACCATTTATCTGTTTAAAGAAACATAAGCCATTAAAGAGGTAGTTTTCAAAAATATTAAATTTACATAAATCAATCCAGTCACATTTTAAGATTAAAGTACTATCTAGATAAGCATCATAAATTTCTGAACTTAAATTTTTTGCTAAAGGCTAAAATCCTATTATCTATTTCTTTTTTGGTAAGGTTAATTTTTTGATAGGTATTATTTGAGTTGTATTCCCTAGAAATTAACTGCTTAAAATAGTCTTTACACATAAAACCGAAGTTATTGGCAGCCTTATCAACAACCGTAATAATAAACTTATTTTTTATTTCTTTAATTTTACTGTATAGATCTTTGTTTAGAAAAAAAAACCTCTTGTCCTTCATACCATACTCTTCATAATTCCTTTTTATATCCTGTAAAATATGCACCTTCCACTCCATAAAACCTTCGATAGGCCAATTGTACTTCCTTGCTAATTTTACTATACAATAATCCAAATCTTTAGTGATAGAACTTATAATTTGCTTTAAATTTACCTTATTTGAAATAACTACTATTGAATTCATGACCAAGAAAGACAGAGTCCTAATCTATATATATAAAACAGTTCCGTAACTGACTCATTCATTCATTCATTCACTGACTGACTGACATACAACGCACAGACCAAACCGCTGGACCTAAAGGGCTGAAATTTTGCATGGCGATTCTTCTTATAGTGTAGGGGTGCACTAAGAGAGATTTTTGAAAAATTCTTCTTAGATTTTTTTAAATTAAATTTTTAAGCTGTTTTTTTTACTTTTTTTAAGTTTGCATTTAAAATAATAATTTGAGGGTTATAAAATTTATATCACGAGAAAGATCATAAAAATTCCTTTAAAATGAAATCTTTTTCGAATCTTTACCTTCATTTCCTGATTTTTGGTGAATTTTTAAAGATTAATTTTTAGAATTTAATTTATTAAATGCTGATCACGTGACTTCTTTTTCTGGTACTTTAAATAAGTTTATCGTCACGTGCATAAAAACTAAATAGACAAAAAATAATTTTTTTTCTTGCTAATGCGGCAGACGATTGGACATTATCCAAAAAAATATTAAAATACAGTAAAAGAAATGTTCTAGAAACTGTACTATATTAACTGTACTATATTCTTTAGTATTCTTTATATTAGATTTAATTTGAATATCTTCTTCTACATTATTTTGTCTATAAAAATATCCCTTACGATTTTTTTATAAATATATATATATTTTACATCAAATATATACATTGATCGTCGTATTTATTATATATATATATTGGCATTAATTGCATACATTCACCGATGTTTTTACTTTGAATGTACTCCGTAGCGAAGTGCGGGTTTTCAGCTAGTCTATATATATAAAACAATTCCGTAACTGATTCATTCATTCTCTGACTGACTGACATACAACGCACAGACCAAACCGCTGGACCTAAAGGGCTGAAATTTTGTATGGCGATTCTTCTAATAGTGTAGGGGTGCACTAAGAAAGATTTTTCAAAAATTCTTCTTAGATTTTTTTAAATTAAATTTTTAAGCTGTTTTTTAAACTTTTTTTACGTTTGCATTTAAAATAATACATTGAGGGTTATAAAATTTATATCGCGAGAAAAATCATAAAGATTCCTTCAAAATGAAATTTTTTTCGAATTTTTACCTCCATTTTCTGATTTTTGGTGAATTTTTAAAGATTAATTTTTAGAATTTAATTTATTAAATGCTGATCACGTGATTTCTTTTTCTGGTACTTTCAATAAATTTATCGTCACGTGCGTAAGAACTAAATAGACAAAAAAAATATTTTTTTCTCTTTCTAATGCAGCAGACGATTGGATATTATCCAAAAAATATGCATATCCCTTACGATTTTTTTTATAAATATATATATATATATAGATAGATGTAAAATATATATCAATTGTATACTTTGATCATCGCATTTATTATAAATATATATATTTATTTTTTGGCATAAATTGCATACGTTGACCGTTTTATTTAATTTGAATGTACTCCGTAGCGAAGCACGGGTTTTCAGCTAGGTATAATAATAAGACCAATTTTAAAACAAAAACTTAACAAGGCAATTTATTTACAAAAAAAATTAAACATTAGACAATTACAACATATTCAATTAATTTAAGTGCAGATCCACAACGTACGCTCCCAGACCCATGGTCTCAACAAGAGCTCCTAAAAAACACGTCTGCTCGGGCTGGATGTTACATGACAATCTCTCTCGGCTTGAAAACTCCGGTGGCGGCCGTCTTCTTAGAAATTGCTTTCCCAAAACCCGGGGGGGGGGGGGGTCGGCTGATTATTTGCTGACAGTTCTTGTTAACGCCGAAACTTTATTACATTCCAGTGACAAAGTCGCATAGAGCTATCGCTAAGAAAGACAGCTTTACGACTATGGTGAGAGACGCTTGCTTGAGAACCCGATATGCATGGGTTTAACTTCCAGGTTAAAAATTCTGGCGGCATTCGCTGGTATCGTTTTTCAATCCCCCACGTGTTCAAAAACAGTGGGAACTGGAAAATGGTATTCCCCAAAAATATGCAGCTGGTCCGTGGGGTGTGAGAACGCAACCCTGTAAAGGCGTTTAATTTTACCAGTCTTTAACTTTATAAATATGTCTTCTCATAGTCTGATTGTAATCTGGGTATGTCTGCAGATAAAATATGTTCTGTCTCTAAATTTTGAAAGGCACATTTGGTACTACACTAGACATGTAACCAAGTCTGGTATTTAAGAGAAAAATTGTTGGGAGACATACGTCTCTGACGTAGGAAAACTTTTAGATCAGGAACTGTGTAAATACCAAAAATGCAGAAGTAATATTTCATGAACCTCGCGTAATATGCTAAAGGCTAGTCTGTAACTGAAAATAATTATAAGATAAAAATAACTTTTTATCTCGTAATTATTTCACAATGTGTTCTTAGTCTAGTCTTCTAATTTCTATCTACTCCAATTTTACTGTTTTTATTACAGGTATACCTGACTGGTTTTTATCACACTTATATACCTTGTTTTTTCACCTTTTATTATTCATTGTTTCTTTTTAACACATCGACATATATGTATATTTCTTTGTTTCTTGTTACCTTTTTTTCCAATCATTGTTTTTATCGACTCTGGTGCAATCTCTGGTTTTATCGACTTTAAATCTCATCGTTTGTTACAAATTACATGTTCCATTTGCATTTTTCCTGTCTCTACGTTTTTAATGTTACTTTAAATTAACTTTGCATTTTCACACTTTTATCCTGTGTTTGGCGCAACTTGTCCTATCTGAACCTTATGTCAAAAAACCCCAAAACAACCAACCAACCAACGAATCTTTTTCACGGCCAATTTTTTCCGGACCTGTTGCTTGCCACCACAGAGAAGTTTCGCTGCATATATTTCTTCGCATTGTCACAGCATAAAAAGTTGAAATGAGGAAAGAAAGAAGTAAAATGGATAGCTTATTACTCAGTTTTTTCCTTCCGTAAAAATGAAAACGCAATTCTAAATATTTAAAAAAATAAAACTCATTCTTTTGCACGCAGTAGTAACCAATATGTGATTGGAAATACGCAACTTGCTTGAAATTGATCTATTTTGATTTTCCAATATCACCGTATCTACGTCGTTGCTCTCCAAGACGCTGCTGCTATCAGACAGATAGTATGTGAAATAGGGCACAAGAAACACATGTCGAACTGTAGAATGAATTTTTTTCCACATACAATTTCAACCATTCAATTTTTATACGATCGAAATATTTGATCTTACAAATTCTAATTTATAAACAAACACTTTGTTTCACTCGGGTAATGAAAAAATGTTATTTGAAAACAATTTGCATTAAATAAGATGTTCCATCAAAAGATAAACGTCTTGAATATAACGCTTTATTGATAATTCTCAAACATTTAAAAAAACTGTTAAGTAATGAGCGTAATTTCACTGCAAAATATTTATTTCTTATTTTAATCAAAGGGAAGTTTGATAAACATATTAGCTATAAAAGCTTTGAAACTTAACTTTTCGCAAAAGGGCTTAAACATTTAACAATTTTTCTTTTCATGATTGGATTGCCATGGTGTTCAGTTTGTTAATATAATATTAGAAACCATGTATTTTCCCTAAAGTTATATATGTAAGGTATATTAGATATAACACTTGGAATCAAATATTTAAATAAAAATTGTTTAATTTTACCAGTCTTTAACTTTATAAATATGTCTTCTCATAGTCTGATTGTAATCTGGGTATGTCTGCAGATAAAATATGTTCTGTCTCTAAATTTTCAAAGACACATTTGGTACTACACTAGACATGTAACCAAGTCTGGTATTTAAGAGAAAAATTGTTGGGAGACATATGTCTCTGACGTAGGAAAACTTTTAGATCAGGAACTGTGTAAATACCAAAAAATGCAGAAGTAATGTTTCAGGAACCTCGCGTAATATGCTAAAGGCTAGTCTGTAACTGGAAATAATTACAAGATAAAAAGAACTTTTTATATACCATGTTTTTAAATTTTCTGTTGAATCATATAAACTTGACAATTCTATGTATTAATAAATTTTTTTAAAAATTTTTTTCATGAATTATCCCATCAACTTGAAATAAAATGAAGCTAATTGGAAGTTAACTTGCGTTTAACTTTTCATTCCCGTCCCGGTTGATAGGTGGCTGCACCAGTCTACAAAACAAGATTAACTGAAAATGAATTCAAATCTGATTAAAGATAGCTAAAAGTATTAAAAGAATGCATTGTCGTCGTGTTCTAAGCTATTCTAAAAGTTTCAAATGCCTAGCTAGTCGGAAAGTTATTTAAAAATCGATTGCAAAATTTGGACTGGACAAACACACAAACAAACAAGAAAGCGAGTTAATAAAAACATGTAAAAAATTATCTGTAACTAGAAAACTCCCCTTAAAAAAAGCATATTTACATTTTGGTTGCATGGTTTCGGTCATTACTAAACTGTATGGGGTTTACAACTTAAGGCTGCTGTAAACTAACCTTATTAGATTCTCTCACCTCAATGTTGCCCTATGGAGAAAATGTGTCCAAGGATTACCGACTTAGATTTAAAGATTTTTTTTTTAAAATTGTATTCCGTGTAATAGAGAGAGAAGTTTTATACCTTGGGACATTTTCCGTTTTAAAAGAAAAGTCCAATTTTTTTTTTCTCCAGGTTTATGGCCGAATGGCTAGGGCACTGCCATTCGGTTCCAATCCTGTGGATTCGAGTCCCACTGTTGGCATGGAAGTCTGTAGCCTTTCGGAATCGGCTTTAAACTGTAGATCCCGGGCTAATTTTCCCTCGTGTAGCAAAAAGTTGACCGTAGCACTCCAAACTACACCAAGCCAAGCCAAGCCAAAAATATCTTTAAATTTAAATTATTCAGGGGAAAAAAATCTGGTATATTTTGTTTTAAACGGCCATCAATTCCTTTGGGAGACGAAATTTATAAAATGAATCCTCTTGCAAAGTGCAGAAACGTTCAGGCTATCTGAAAATTCCATTTTTTATTGGATTATCAGCATTTATGCTGCTGTAAATAGTAGACAAATTTTCTCCATAGATTAACATTGACGTGAGCGAATCAAATAGGGTTAGTACACAGCAACCTTAAAGCCCAATTTTGAACGGATACTGACAACTTCTTATGACTACAGCGGGATGGAAGAGTAGCCCCCAAGCCATCCTTTCATTTCCTCGTTTGGGTAAATTTGTTTAAGATTATTTTAGTGAGCTCTTGCCTGCTAATTTTCTAATTTTTTGTGTAACATTAAACCCAAATTCTCCTGTATTTTCCATATTCATAATCAGTTTACAAACTTTTGCGGTTGGAAAAGAAAAATTTATCTTTTAAACTAACCTAAGAAGTATCGATGCCTGAGCTAATTTAAATTGCCGCACGTTTAGCAAAAATATTGAAACTACGGAGAAAATGTGTCCAAGGATTGCCGACTTGGATTTAGAGACTTTTTTTTTCAAATTGTACTCCGTAATAGAGGAAGAAATTTTACACCTTGGGGCATTTTTATTATGCTTTTAAAAATGCAAATAGTTTTCTAAAATTAAAATTATTTGGGGATACAAATCTGATGTAGTGTGTTTCAAACGGTCATCAATTCCTTTGGTGGACGAAATTTATAAAATGAATTCTATTGCAAGATGCGGAAAAAGTTCGGACTATTTGAAAATGCCATTTGTATTTGATTATCAGCACTTATTAGACTAAAAATAGTTTACAAATTTTCTCCATAGGTTAACATTGAGGCGAGCAAACTCAATAGGGTTAGTACACGGCAGCCTTAAAGCCCTTTTTGAACGGATACTGACTACTGCTTACGCTTACTGCGGGATTCGAAGACTATAAGCCCTCTAGGCATTCCATCATTGTCCTTTTTTTTCCTCGTTTGAGTAAATTTGTTTAAGAATATTTTGGTGAGCTTATGCCTGCTTATTTTCTAATTTTTATGTAACATTAATTCCAAATTCTGGGTATAATTTGCATATTCATAATTGGTTTATAAACCTTTGCTGTTCGAAAATATAAACTTACTTAAGAAAAAAAATCTAAGCAGTGTCTGTGCCTGAACTGTTTTGACTCGTCATAAGTTTAGTAAAAATATTGAAAGTGTTAATGCTGCAGTGTACTAACCCTATTGGATTTGCTCACCTAAATGTTAACCTATAGAAAAAATGTGTGCAAGGATTGCCGACTTGGATTTAAATATATATATTTTTTTAATTGTACTCCGTAATAGAGAAAGAAATGTTACACCTTCGGGAATTTTTCGTTTTTAAAAAATTCAAATAATATTTTAATATTTAAATTATTTGGGGATACAAATCTGGTGTAGTGTGTTTTAAACGCTCATAAATTCCTTTGGTGGATGAAATGCATAAAATGAATCCTATTGCAAGCTGCAGAATGTTCAGGCTACCTGAAAATATCATTTTTACTTGATGTTAAGCATTTATGTAGCTGTAAATAGTACACAGCAGACTTAAATATTTCTGAAATGATTTGACGCATGGAAACTATACGATGCATGTGAATCAAAGTGATACATTTTCCCGTAAAATAAATAGGCATAAGTGATTTGAAATAAGTGTCTCTGAATTGCCTCTTCAATGACACATTATCAAATTGACACAAAGCGCTTACATTATGCGCGTCCGTCATGCATAATGCAGCCACTGGGGCACTGGAAGAAGAGAGAGAGAGAGTAAGGAAGGGTTGACATTGCTCCAGTTAACTTCCCCACAATCCTTGTGTCTGGAGAGGTGTGTTTCTCTGACCTGGATTCGATCTCGTTTGGGAACTCGCGATACGTGAGAAAAAAGGATTTTCTCCTCGATGGAATCCGGATCCGGGTTGAGGAAAAGAATATTTTTAGTCGCCGGCGAGAGAAACAGTTACTCACTTCGATATCTGTTCATTTTTTAACTGATTTTACTTCATGTGCATATTGTGAGGATTTTTGCTTAAACGTGCTAATGTTATGTGTGAATAAGCCCTTTTCGGCAATGAAGTTGCATTTAAAGTTTAAATATAAATGTTTCTACTAAGCATTTAAACTTATATTAATACTAGCTGAAAACCCGTACTTCGCTACGGAGTACATTCAAATTAAATACAACGGTCAATGTATGCAATTCATGCCAAATATATTTATATATATATATATATATATATATATATATATATATATATATATATATATATATATATATTTATAAGAAAATCGTAAAGGATAATTTTATAGATAAAATAATGTAGAAGAAAATATTCAAATTAAATCTAATATAAAGAATACTAAAGAATATAGTACAGTTAATATAGTACAGTTTGTAGAACATTTCTTTTACTGTATTTTAATATTTTTTTGGATAATGTCCAATCGTCTGCCGCATTAGCAAGGAAAAAAAATATTTTTTGTTTATTTAGTTGTTATGCATGTGACGATAAATTTATTTAAAGTACCAGAAAAAGAAATCACGTGATCGGCATTTAATAAATTAAATTCTAAAATTTAATCTTTAAAAATTCACCAAAAATCAGGAAATGAAGGTAAAAATTCGAAAAAAATTTCATTTTTAAGGAATTTTTATGATCTTTCTCGTGATATAAATTTTATAACCCTCAATGTATTATTTTAAATGCAAACGTAAAAAAAGTTTAAAAAACAGCTTAAAAATTTAATTTTAAAAAATCTAAGAAGAATTTTTGAAAAATCTTTCTTAGTGCACCCCTACACTATTAGAAGAATCGCCATGCAAAATTTCAGCCCTTTAGGTCCAGCGGTTTGGTCTGTGCGTTGTATGTCAGTCAGTCAGTCAGTGAATGAATGAGTCAGTTACGGAACTGTTTTATATATATAGATTATATCAATTTATTAATTCCTTAGAACTGTTTTTAAGAATGATTTAAACATTTATAAACTGTGCATTTCCCGTAATAGCACTTTATATAAACGTGGATAGATTTCTAAATATTGACTTCATTACTTAAACAAAATCAATTTTGTTTTTTCTCTATAATTAATTTACTTATTATTAGTAAATATCACAGCAAACTGATGATTTTTTAAAGGAATCAATATTTGATGAGACTGTATATATTTTTTTAAAATGTCTTTGAAATTAGATTCAGCTGCTTCTCAAAATGTCGTGCAGTATCTAAAATTAATTCTGAATGTTTCAGGCAAATAAAATAGTGTTTATTTATTACAAATTACGAATGGTAGATGTCATGCATGTTACAAAGTAAATTTTACAAATATTTTGTATCTTCAGTGAGTGCTTTTTTAAAAGAGCCTTGAACAATATTCAAATTATGCAGTTTTTAACCTAAAATGTCAACTCATAATACACCTGGTCATTGCTGTCTAAGGATTTTTCTTTTGAGGATTTTTAAGAATATTCGCTTTTATGTATTAGCGTTTTGCTAAGATTTTTATTAATTAAATGAACACTAAAATATCTGATATTTAATTTCCTGCGATTAACGGGGTTCAATACAAATGATACAGATTTATTACCATGTTTTTATTAACTCGCTTTCTTGTTTGTTTGTTTGTGTGTTTGTCCAGTATAAATCTTGCAATCGATTTTTAACTAACTTCCCGACTATATAGACATTTGAAACTTTTAGAATATCTCAGAACACGATGACAATGCATTATTTTAATACTTTTAACCATCTTTAAGCAGGATTGAATACATTTTCAATTAATTTTATTTTGTAGACTGGTGCAGCCATCTATCCGCCGGGACGGGAATGAAAAGTTAAACGCAAGTTAACTTACAATTAACTTCATTTTCTTTCAAGTTGATGTGATAATTCATCAAAATAATTTTTAAAAAGTATTTATTAATACATAGATTTGTCAAGTTTATATTATTCAACTGAAAATTTAAAAATATGGTATATAAAAAGTTCTTTTTATCATGTAATTATATCCCATTAGGTCATTGAAAGGGAGAAGTTTTGGATCATACTTAAGTTAGCAATTAAGGAAATCTGAATACTATTTTCGTGGAGGAATACTTTTAGAAATATTTTTTAGATTAAAGATTAAATTTAATTTTTTTCCTGGTAAGTTAATATTGTCGGTCCACTATTTTCTCTCTTTTTTTTCATTTTTATAAAATTTTATAATAAACTACCATACTATGTAAATATTTACTTTGAAATTTGTACATATATAAAAATTATGGATTCATTTTAACAGAAATATTGTCTGAAAATTTTGTTTATTTGTTGCAGTAGTCTTTAAATATTTGTTGTTTCTAATGTCTCCTGGCCGGAAGTTCCAGACTAGGTGCATATAGGCTTTGCGGACTGAGGAGTGCAGCTCCGTCTTATAATAGAGCCACAAGAGTTGGAGTCCGTCTTAGCTAGGTGCCACCTCATTTTAGCACCCTTAGGGTAACATCTGAAGGGATCGTACCTTCTCCCATCCTCTCTGACCTCATAGAGGGACTACAGGTATACAGATTTACCGGTCTAAGGATTTAACATGTCTATATCCGCCCTAGGCACGGAGGTATTTTATGGCGCTTGTAGGGATTCGAACCGAGCACTCTCAACTCCGAAGCCGGTGCGCTATCACTAGGCAAACCCGGGTGGCTTTAAACATTTAAAAATGTTAATTTTAAAAAAATTGCATGACCGTAGTTTCGCAAACTATTGAGCTCAGTTGGATGTTATTGCAGTGACTTATATTGTTAAGCACGATCAATTTTGGGGAGAGCCTTGTGGAATTTTAAGGGAATTTTATGAAATAAATATTTGGCATATTCATTTGTTTAGATACATTTCCGGATAATTTATCATAATAAAATTTCACAATATTTCACAATCCTTCATAGCCGTCCACTTAGTATATTCAGTGCTTATAACGAGCTTCGTGTTTTAGTTTTCATCACTCGTGCTAAAATAGCAAAATGTATAGTTCAATGAAATGTACAGCTCAAAATGTACATCTGTAACTAAACGTTTATACCTATTTTTAAAGTATATGAAAAAACAAAGCAGAAAAACTGGACACAGTTAATTATGTAAGAACGTCCGATTTTCAAAAAAATTTTTAAAGAATAAAATCAGAATGCTATCTATATTTAACGAAGATTACACAACGAATGCGAAGGAATATTCTTGTTTTACTTTGCATGCTTGTCAGTATTATGAGCCGACAACCTTTTAGTCGGTTAGTAAACGTAAATTTTCAGTTACTACTGATCCTCGAGTTTTTCAGTAAATTCTTTCCACAAAATTTTAGCCGCGAGCTGGCAACACTGAGTAAGAAATCTTGTTCGCGCCTGTTTACGCTGAAACCGGAGCGTTACGTAGCTTCAACGTTGAAAAATTTTAACCAGTCACAGAGTTGAATTCATTGACCACGTGATATAACAAACCAATCACAAGCCAAGTTAACAATCTCGGGGCCAACGGAGTAACGGAATGCAACGCTATTTGTGCAATGTGAAGAAGGCCTTATTTTATTGTATTTCAAAGAAGGTGATTTGGGCCTGTTCACATAAAATCCGTCAGCGTTACTCGTATTGAAATATATTTAACCAATTACAAGCCTCCAAACGATCAGGCACGAAATTGTTGAGGTCTGTGATTGATGTAAAATATGTCAATAGGAGTAACGCTAACAGATTCTGTGTGAACAGGCCCCTTCTCAAATCATCCAAATTGTTCAGCTTGTAATACTGCTCGCGAGATTCATAGCAACCGGGTTCAATACATGGCCTTGTTATAAGAATGCTACCGACTTTAAAGAATGAAATATTTTAATCAGAAAATGGATAATACAGTTTTTAGCTTTAAGTGTGAAATATTTGTATTTTATACTAGGGAAATAATGTTTATGCTTATGCTTTCAAGGAAAGCATGTTCATTGTTTTTACAAAAATACAAAAAAAACGATTCATGCCTTTCAAACCTGCATTTACGGCTTAGAAAAATAAAATAAATGTATCTTTTTTTTCTCCTACATAGTTGATTTATCATATATTTTCCCTGCTCAGATGGTTGCAATGAGTGCTAAATTGTTCTACGCTGTTGGCCTGGAACTGATTACCTCTCAAAATGTATATTTCTATGTACGTTAAAATAAAAAGATAATGAAGCCAATTACGTTTGTTCTAATAAACGCCGCTGTATTTTTTAACTCATATCGTACACTCGTTTAAGACGAATAAGCCATACCAGTGAACTACACACATTATTAGACACTTCATTATAATCTAACCGTAGTTTTTGTACATAACTGAATATCATGTAACCACTTCAGGATAAAGTAACTCATATTTTACGATTTCGTAAAATGTTTTTCTAGATAAGGTATAAAAGTAATTCATTTAAAACTGTATGAGGGCAGAACATTTCTTTGTATTCTCTGCTCAGCTAACTTGTTATTTTCACGCTTAACAGAAGTAAATTTATAGTTTTCGTAACGAGTTTATATCAACATGTTTTATTTTTCCTTATGCAGGCTATTTTAGAAGAATGAGATCTTCACATTCTACATTAAGCTTTTCGGCTGTCTATTCATGTTTCTCGTTGTTTGACCAAACTGCTCATGACATACATAAATCTCTCTGAAGGATCCTGCTGTCATGTAAGGTAAGTGTTACTAACTTCGTAAGTCATGTGTATGAAACCTATGTGTCATAGCACTCCTACGTTGTATCAGAATTTTAAATGTATCTATTTAAATATCGCAGCTTATGGAAAATTCCGTTCGGAGACAGACAATAGTACACATATAAGTAAATACACTTGAGTATAGCAAGGTACACATACACTTTGAAGCATGAAGATATTTTATCTAAATATCTAATTTTCGTAAAAAACCGTAAAAACGAGCATTATTGCATGTTTTAAGCTAGAATAGTGAAAATGTTATTTTTGAGAATTTTTTTCGGATTATCTTAACCTTTAGCTTACGGGGCCCATTTTTCCGATTCCCTCTTTAGAACGAGGCATTTCATATCCCCTTTGTAAGACCGCCTTTAAGGGGGTACACACATATATATATATATATATATATATATATATATATATATATATATATATATATATATATATATATATATATATATATATATGTGTGTGTGTGTGTGTGTATTTATGTGTCTGTATGTATGCATGTATATATATGTATCTCTCTCTCTCTGTCTCTCCCTCTCTCTCTCTCTATATATATATATATACTAGCTTTATATACCCGGCGTTGCACGGGTGAACCCTTAATAAAGCTTACTTGTATGATATGTATATTTGTATTTTATGGCAATCTATACCCCTCTCCACTGGTCATCATCCCATCAGCATATTATAATAACCCCCTCCCCCCTCCTCATGCTAATGTCAGCATTAAAATGTTTCTTTCAATTTTGATAACCCACTGGATCCCGGCCCTTCGAGGAGTTTGAGGGCTTCCCCATAAACCCTTGTGAAAATCGCCGGTTTCATAAACAAAGAATTACCTGACGTTGCCCAGGATAATAAAAATGAATGGAGTTAACCTGAGCTCTAGATGTATACGTACTAACAACCGAAATATATACAATTCACACACACCTTTCCACACTTCATTTAATTAAGATTGATCTCTCTCTTTTCTCCTACCACCAATTTGGTGTTCAAAATGGTGATATATAGGAAATATAAATTATTCGATTGTTTCTAGCAATTTTTTCAAAATCTAAAGCGAATGTCGAAAAATCGTGACATTGATCGTGTTTGTTACATTTAATCGTGTTTCTTACATTTTAAATCAAGAATCTTATGGATATCTGTTTCCTTCTTTGAGATATGACGGAATATGTAAAAAATATGTTTTGCCCCCCTCCCCCCCATGGGGGGACCGAATTTTGAAAATCCTGAAATTTTTTTTAATGTATTCGTGTTCCTTACATTTTAAAGCAAGAATCTTATGGATATCTGTTTCTTTCTTTGAGATATGAATGAATACGTGAAAAACACGTTAAGCCCCCCCCCCCTCCCCGTCCCCTGGGGCCAAATTTTAAAAAATCCTGAAATTGGATTTAAGGTATTCGTGTTCCTTACATTTTAAAGTAAGAATCTTATGGACATCAATTTCCTTCTTTGAGATACGAAAGAATATGTAAAAAACACGTTTTGCCCCCTCCCCCCCGTTGGGGGGGCGATATTTGAAAAATCGCTTCTTAAATGACGCCTTTAGCCCAAAAGTAATAAACTCTTAAAATTTGATATCTGTATCTCCAATAGTTTTTGCTGGGTGTTGATTCCTTTATATATATAGATAAAACACGTAAGAACACGTTTAGCCCCCCTCTCCCCCTTGGGAGACGAATTTTGAAAAATCCTAAAACTGGTTTTTAGGTATTCATGTTTCTTACATTTTAAAGCAAGAATCTTATGGATATCAATTTTCTTCTTTGAGATATAAAGGCATATGTAAAAAACACGTTTTGCCCCCTCCCCCCCTTGGGGGGCGAATTTTGAAAAATCCTGAAATTGGTTTTTAGGTATTTATGTTACTTACATTTTAAAGCAAGAATCTTATGGATATCTGTTTTCTTCTTCGAGATATGAAGGAAAATGTGATAAAACACGTAAAAACACGTTTTCCCCCCTCCCCCCCTTGGGGACCTAATTTTGAAAAATCCTGAAATTGGTTTTTAGGTATTCATGTTACTTACATTTTAAAGCAAGAATGTTATGGATATCAATATCCTTCTTTGAGATATGAAGGAATATGTAAAAAACACGTTTTACCCCCCTCCCCCCCCTTGGGGGGCGAATTTTGAAAAATCGCTTCTTAAATGACGCCTTCAGCACAAAAGTAATAAGCTCCTAAAATTTGATATCTGTATCTTCAATAGTTTTTGCTGGGCGTTGATACGTGTATATATGTATATATATATAAGTCAGGACTTCTTCCTTTATAGATATAGATATATTATATATTCGTATATATATATATTCATTCTTGGGCCCGTATTCTTGGGATACATGCTATCCCAACCCTTAAGGAAAAGGTTAATGTAATACAAGAGAAATTGGTTTGAATTACAACAGTTTATCTTACGTTCAATATATTAGACAACTGCAAACATACCCTACATATAGCATAAGGAAAAAACGTTTGGGAGGTTTTTTTGCATGCGGCAAACGGTCATCACAGTTTTGTCATATTGTGACTCAAGTGCGAAATTTTTTGTAACACATTTTCCGTGGTAAATCAAAGCGCTTTATTTTCTTGTACAGGAATTATCATAAGGGCCTTATTATACAGCGCTGTAACAAAACTGTGGCACAGTATTGACATAAAGTAACGTCACAGGAAGAGACCTAAAAAATACATATCTGCTTTGTTACAAAGTGCAGATATGTAGCAATAGCATCATGCGACAAACTTTTAAAAGCAACAAAGTCCCACATCTCAGATGCAGTTGCGTTCTCTTCATGTATCTACGTATGTATGTGTTGAGTCATTTACAATGATGACCTACACGCATTAGTTTATTTACCTACATAGGCATTCGGATACGAGAAAAAAAACCTTATTAAATCAATATAAGTTACCCATAAAGGTAATGTAAAACGTAGATACGGCGCAGATATGGTTATTTTTTTAATTTAAAAATTGCAGGCACAAAATTTGTAAAATAAAAGTTTTGGAGCATGTAAGCCTTTATTAAATTAATACAAATTATCCTGTGAAATGAGGTAAAATGTAAATATCACTGTTTATGTTCCTTAAAAAAAATTCTGGTATTTTCTTCTAACGAAACTACCGCGGGTTATTAATGTAGGATTACTTATCGTTGCTTACCTATTTTGTATGTATATATGTGCTATGTATGTATGTGTATATATATATATATATATATATATATATATATATATATATATATATATATATATATATATATATATATATATATGTAGGTATGTAGATATATACATATATGTGTGTCAAAATTTTGACGCATTTTGGTAGTTTTCTGTTTAACTGTTTACTGTTTGTCCAAGCGATACAGACTGGGTTGGGCGCTCTGTCAAAATTATAACTCACGAGGTACGGACGAACGGTTTTAGCGTCTAAAATATTCCTTTCCGGAGGACCGTTATGGAGAAACGTAACCCTACGTTAAAAATAAAAATAAATAGTTAATTTCTAAAATAAAAGTCTTTGGGTAAGTAAACTAAAAATAAACATTAATTTTAACAGAATTTTTGTTAGTTCAGTTTAAACAGTTTTGTTATTTAATGTAACCATATATCCATGTTTGGTTCGATAACAAAGAAATATCTATGGCTATTTTCCAGGATTAATGTACTTTGAAAATCATTACTTTTTTTTAATACAGTCTGGCGTAAAACAGCATTGTGAAAGAAAAGATTCTTTCTCCCCATTCTGTTTCAATGTCTGCGATTTCTCGCATGCTTTTATGCATTCCTTACAATATCTACCGAGAGATAAAGGTCATTGTTTCGAAGACAGAAATTCGTCTCGAATTAACACTGGTTCAGCTGGAAATGGTTTTATTTATAAGCAGAAAACCGTTGACCTCTATTTTAGTGAAAATCGACCAAGTTGTATTATTTTTCGTTACTTTTTTTCCACTTTTTAAATTTGTTTCGGTATTATCAGAACAATAGATCATATCGAGAGTGAGTTAAGGAAGCGTAGAGAAGGAAAAAACTTATTTTTCTGAAAATTCTTGGGGGTTGAGTAATGTTTGGAATATTAATCCGATTTTCATTAAAAAGTATTATTTACCTTACACTTTGAAGTAGAAAATAATATTTTTTGGTTCATCGGAACAAAATGAATAATTATTTGAAAAAATATTCCTTTTTTAGAAAAAGTAATAATTTTCTGTAAATTAATGATAAAAATTTTTGACATTTTCTTAAACGAATAATTGTTTACTAAGTAATGCGGTAATTGTGTAGAATCTCGTTCGCGCTTTTTCTTCGTGTTAGACAGTTAGTGTAGCTGTTATAAAAATTTCTAAAAGAGACAAGCAAAGCACAGTTTGTAAAACTTCTATAACCACTCATCTATTTTAGTCGTTTTATGTTTCTCCCAACTCATCATAATCAACATACGCTTAAGAATGATCCGTTAAGAATACGGTTAAGCAAACGTGACGATATCGTTTTGATATCGTCCTTTGAGGGGATGGAGTCTGTCTCTATTTTCTTCAGCCCCTCATAAAATATATCCATGCGCGTGTATGTTTGGGTTTGTTGTAGGGTTGGGGGTGGGGGGTTACTTACCTGCAAGTTGACATATCCCCACAAATATATCCACGAGGGCATGGTTATATTTTTCGATTAGGGTTTGTCTATAAAACCAACACCACAAAAACGTATCAGAATTTTATGCTTAGCATTACTCTTTCAATATCAAAGTTAAACAATGAAATTTGCATTTCTGACACCTTTTGATATCTGTTTAAACATTCTTTTGGAGATAGCATATTTTTACTCCGTAGAGACGCACTTATGTTTTACCTATTACAACATGGTTTTACCCGATAAATCTATTCCTTTTCAGTAAAGTTAAACGTCTACACTACTCGACCATGTCATTGGAATTGTGTGCACATAGATAACTTAACAATCCACCGAAGAGAATTTATTTTACTGAAAATGTGACTCTCATAGCAGCAAAGTGTTTGTCACTAAAAATCTTAAATATCATTTGAATAGTTTAATCAAATGATATTTAAGATTTAGAATCTAAATATCATTTGAGTTCTTAAATATCTTTTTGAATATCCAGTTTTAAAAAATATTTCGAAGGAGAAACTTTTGTCACTCACAAAAGTAAGCCATTAAATACAATTTGCTTGTGGCTGGAGACAGTCAAAATAAGCACCATTTTATCTATAATAGTAAAATCCAAAGTTTGTCTAGACAGTCGAAACAGATTCTCCGTCACATCATATTTGAGTGAAAAAAGGGACACCTGATGAAAGAGAAAAACAGGTATGGAAAGTGGTACAGTACAAGTATGCTAAATTCGGCCGGAATCACTCATTTATGAATACTTCTAAAGGTTTAGTTCCACTAAGCCCTAAATCAGTGATTTTTTTTTTTATTTAGGTATTAGCTGCTTCCTTATGAAATGTTGTCCTTTAGATATTCTTTAATCAAAACTGAAACTCAAACATTTCCACTTTTGACGAGAAATCGCCCTAATATATGGTAAAAATATGAATGCTGGCTTATCGAGACTGCATCCATTTTTTTTATAATTTGAATAATTTTATTTATCATTAACACTTAGAATGACTGGTTTTATTATCAGTAAAAATAGGTACATCTTAAATGTCAGTATATTTGAATTAATGTTAGAATCAAAGGTGAATTAATTTCAAACTTCTTTACTGCCACATCTTGGCTGAAAGAGAAATATTTAGTGGACTTCAAATTTTCCGCTAGTTTCAGAAAACTGCCCTTAGTTGTGTTTCAAACACGAAGAAAGTGCTGGGAAACTTGAGACTTTAAATACCTCCGTGTCTAGGCCGGATAAAGGCACGTTAAATCCGTAGACTGTAAAGTTCTTCCATGAGGTAAGAGAAGGTGGGAGAGTGTATGATCTCCCCCAGATTAACCCCTGAGGGTGCTTGGTCGAAATTGAGGTGACACCTGGGTAACTCGGACTCCGACCCTTGTGGTACCAATATAAAACCGGAGCCTCACCCCTAAGCCTGCTAGCCTATATGTGCCTGGTCTAGAATACTTCCGGCCGGTGGGCATTAGAAACAACTTCTTCCCAAAATGATGAAGAATGATGAATTCTGATTCCTCAATTATTTATAACACAAGCAGATAAAACTATTAAATTAAATTTTCTGAAAGGAAACTTTCATTCCTGTGCTATGTCGGAGTTAGCAGGAATTCTTCGCAACCTACGAGTATTAAGTGAGTTGATTATAGTTGATCTAAATGATTTTAATTTTATACCTCGTGTGCATTGTTTTATAACTGAAGATTATATTCGTGAAGCAATATCAAGATTCAAGTCATATGAGGAAAATATTGAGTAAATTTACATTTTTATTCCCTATTTAAACTTTACTTTAGGGAGGCAATTTTGTGCGTCCAGGATTTTAAGATTTAACATTCTTTGTATAGAATTAAACAAAACTCAGAAAAAAACTGATATGACCACTAACTATGGTCTGATATTTTTTTGCACTATGAATGTACCTAAAGGATAAACTTATGTGGTTCTTTTCCAAATAGTACAATTTGTCTTTTTGGATCCGTTAGAAACACAAGTTTTTTGGGAGAGTGAAGCATAAATTCTCTTTAAATAAAGTGAAATTTTATTCACGAATGAACAGAACCAATATGGATTTTTTATCAGGATCGAGCGAAAGTAAACCTTTAAATTTCAAGGAATGGCAAAAGGTACACATTGTGTGTTGCCCTTTAACAGCACGGCCAGGTCGAGAAATTTGCCAGGTCGAAAAACAAGAACGAGTCGAAGACTTGGAGTAATGATAAACACAAAAAAAGGTAAGGGCCCATTCATATAGCAAAATATATAAAAAAAAAATGTGTCGTGTCTGCCGCGTCACCCCTTTTTTTCTTGTCCCTGCTATTCTCTTCTTAAGGAGGGGTAGGGCAATGACCCCGGCTCGATAAGGGATCCGAGATTGTTGACGGTGCCCCGTGTAGAAGGCAGAGAGTCGTCAGATACTGTGGTGACCCACGCGAGAGAAGGCGTGTGGCGTTTGGTCTGCTGTTTGCTCGAGGGAGCGGTGCAGATCAGAATAAAGTGCGTGGATGTATTCAAACTCCGAAGACACAATAGGTCTTGTTAGATAGCAGTCAGAATCTAGATGACTGACCTGGTTAGCTATTTGTATATAGTACTGTAAAATAAGTTTGTAGATAAATTAGTGTTGTGTTTGTGCTTGCGAAGGAAAATAAAACTTTGAATATTCACTGGTATGGTACTGAAGTTTATGCTGTGAAAATTTACTTGTGTACCATTGCAAACGTCGAATCACGAAACTAACCAGAGCGAACCCGTAGAAGTGAAGAGGGTTCGACAAAATGAAAACCAGCCGTCGAAGTTCGAGGAATATGAAGGATAAAAATTCTAACCTTAATCAAATTTGAAGCATTACGAAGATATAAAAATTCTTTCAAAAGCTTAATTTGACCTTTTCTTGCTCAGCTGCTGATAAAGGAAGCCGTATTGGCTTTAGAAATTCAAGAAAAGATTTGGTTATTTATAGTACATACATTTTGTCTTCGCTTACTTGTTTCGAAGAAGTATATTTTATTGCTCTTGCTGGGTTTTCAATAGCAACATCTGGAAAGGCTATCGTTAAAATATCTATAGTGTTATCCATTTACTCATGTCAACTACCTGTAACCAATTCTACAGCGTTCCTGCGTTTTATTTTTTATTCATTCTATACATCCGCATCTATTCTGAGCTTAATTTAGAAGAGCAGATGAGGCGATATCATTCTATCTTAGAGAAAGATAATCCTTGTTCTGAGAGATTATCACCCACCGCGTGCTGTGTTGCAACTGTTTATGTAACAATTATTTATCGGCGTAATCCGATTATCGTCACTGACTGGCTGTGGTAGGAGGAAATAGGAGAAAATACCCATCATTCTAGAGAAGGTAAGAATGTAGAAGAAAGAGGAATTTGTTGCATTCTTAATATTTTTTTTTTTAATTTTTCATTTCTAATTGGCTTTTTTTAACTGTTTAAATGAGACAAATATGTGAGGATCGCATTACTTATGAAGTTACCATATTAGGAAATCGGAGTTAAATTGTATAATTAACCTCATTATAATGAAAGAAAATAACAAAAGGAGTAGATCCAACGTACCAAAGCTAAGCCTCATGTACTGCGTATGTAACTGATACTTTATGATACTGTCATTGGGAGCTGATACTTTTTTATTTCCAATGGCACAGATTAAAAAAAAAAACTACAGCTTGAAAAAATCACAACGCAAGAAGTCCCCTGGCCTCTCAGTAACAGTCCACAAGAGAACGTTTAATTAATGCAGGGTAATGAATGAAATGTTCACAGTTCATGACCCGTCCCAAGTCGCAGAGTCTGCAGAAAGGACTAGAAACAATTTTGAAGTGGTTTAATTATTCCAGGAGACAGTCATGGCCAGTGGTTAGTCTTAACTAGGCCACCATTTTTTGTCTGGGCTATTTAAAGACATAAAGTATTTTTTTTCTCCAAGGCTCTTGAGAAGTTCTAACGGCGAGATTCTTTTTGAACTCCTCTCTAACCGTATTTTTTATTATACGCTTTACTATACTGTAAGGGGCACTGGAAGGAGATGTCTGCAAAATCAAAGAACCTTTTTTTTGCCAGAGAATCAGCGATTTCATTGCCACGAACAGCACAGTGCCCAGGAATCCACTGCAAAACAATGACCCTCTTACTGACAAATAAGCTTTGCAACAGCTCTGACAATCAAGGGCAGCAGAGGACAGAGAACTCGAAGTTGACCCCACAGATTGTAAAGGAACTGATACTTTCATCGATAGAGAGCAAGGAATAGTTGTTGGCGTCACTATTAATACAATGGGTGGGTCTGCAGCACTTTTAAACGTGACAAAGGCTGTATCTTCTATTCAATATTTTTAAATAAAATTTAGTAGCCAGTATCCTTTTACAAACAAATTGGTTTTACATATTTTAATTGTTGAATCCTTGCGTATATATTTTTCTAAACCGTTCGAACTCTCAGTATCAAAGTTTTGAATTTAAGAATTCAACAGTACAGCAAACTGCAAGTTGAACTTTCAATGATTTCCTTTAAATCTAGGCTGATTATGACTCAATTCATCGAAAGTAAATTTTACTTCGTACTACAAACTCTAGGTGGCGGTTGTCTACTGTGGATGACCAAACCTAATCCTATTTCTCGCATCTACTAACGACGAAACCAAATAGTGATTATATGGTAATCGACAATAGACACCGAAGAGAAAGAATTTCCTTGTTTGTTGTCATAGCCCATTGTAGGTGGTAGGTTTTCCTTTTTTTTTCATGTTGCGTGGATATAATGGGCCTTCTCTAGAAAGTGAACATCGGAAAATACTTCTCCATTGGTGCAGATCTACCTAGTGAAGCTGATTCCTACAATAAAGTCTTCCCCCATGGCGAAAAATTAGAAGATTATGCATTCCTCAATTGCCTTTAGAGGTTAACCCATTTTTCTGAAATTTAAGTTCCTGCCGTCATTCTGTGGCAAGCCGTTTTCTCTATGCCTCATGCAGTTTTCCCCCGGTATGATTCTCAAAAAGTGAATCAGGTTAACGTAATTAGCAAATGTGATGCAAACAGTGAATGCCGATATGAACAGAAGAATAGTGTGAGATGGCAGATTTGCGACTGCAACAGAGGTGACATTTGAATAGAAAAGTTATCCTCCGGCCAGATTTTGGAGCAGTGTGTATGACTAGATTATTTAGAGGTTGTGCTTCAAAAATATTGAATTAGGTTTTGAGGGGAGGTCTTTTGCATATTCAATGACGAGTAGTTCTACGGATTGTTATAGGTAATCAAAGTTGAGATTCACAAAGTTCTAGTATGGAAAGTGTTTAAGATGCAAGCTTCTTTAAAGCCAATATAATTTACACGGTGGAAACTAAATTTGGAACAACACAATTTATTCTTCGTTAGTCTTTTGGAGCAGTACAGGTAGTTTTCTCACTGGATAAACCAGAATTGAGATATGGCCGATAAGACTAGTCGCTAGTCTTATGGATTATAGTGCATTTAAGATGCTCTCATCTGCAGCGTTGTTATAATTTGCAATAGCATCTTTATTCGAAATACTGGAACATAAAAGGCAGAAAAAACTTCGAAATGTTCTGTCCCTTCGCTTATTAAAACTAAGAAAAGGACAAATGGGAGTGAGTTTTTAAGTATAAATATTTGCATGGTAAAAAGCAAATCTCAAAACTTTCCTATTTAAAAAGAAAAATAAGCAAAAATTGAAGCTGACAATTGAAACTGAAAATTAACACATAAAGCAAATCTAAAAAAACCAGAAAAAAATAGATTAGTCTCTATTTTGTTATCAATAGTCGGATCATTTCGGAAAGTTGTGATCTTCAAGATATTCAAGACGAATTTTTTAACTGTAACCTCGTCTCTAGTTTCGCGTGATTGGGCGCGATAAGTAGAAATGGCTTGATTCTAATGTACTGTATGAGGTCGATTTCTTCCCTTACCTTCTGAAGGAAGTGCAAAGTTGTGTATACCAAAAAGACCACAATTCTTAGAAATTATCCTTCGATTCAACATAACTTTGGCACAGCTGACAATAAATTATTCTTCAAGAAACTGTTATCAATAAACTCTCTTTTTTTCAGGCTTACTTCGAATTTTTGTTTTCAGTTTCAATTTTACTTACTGACTGACTCACTCACTCACTCACTCATTATCACTCACACGCACGTGTGTGTGTGTGTGTGAATGATAATAATCACAATCGATTGAATTGCTGCGTACAACTTGGAGTTGCAGTCGGCCGAAGTTTTGATCCAGCAGAGCACTTAGGAAATTTAGGAAGAAAATATAAACGTATTCCATAGACGTATTTATTTTTAATCAAGCAAGGTGACACATAACTTTACCGAATCAGACACGATATCTACCGAAACAGACACGAGTCTGCAGTAGCTACATGCAAAAGAGTGAAGAGAACAGCCGTGGCCTTACATAATTTCAGTAGAGATGGGACGTCCGCAACAAGACGGGACGTGAAAACAACAGTGCTTAAATGGCAGAGTAGGTTAGAAGAAGAGATAGAAGTCTTCTATTCAGGCAAATATTAAATGACTGTTTGGTGATCTTGCCACCAGGGGGCCGAAATTACTTATTACATAATTGGACGAATTTAGTCTCGTGGAGCTCACGTGTCCACATCATGGTTCTCCGGGGATTAACTAATTGCTAGATCACGCGCTGGCTAGATCTGCGTTTTATTACGAAGAAAGAATTTGAAAACAGGACTTATTTATTATATACAAATTTAACGAGGCCTTCGGTTCGGACCAGATATTATGCGGATGTTATTGAGTTAAGATATTTCATATGCCTGCTTAATGATCTGCAGGGCTAATATAAATTATAACTTACATTATTTTTAGGTTGCAAAAGGGGTTGTGCTCTTTGAAAAAGAGAATATGCTTTAAAAGTAATTTAGGAAGATGCGTTTTCTTGTTGCATATATATATATATATATATATATATATATATATATATATATAGTGGAAACTCGATCAATCGTTTTTCAAGGGACCTATTGCACTGAGCGATAAAGGCGGGAAAACGATAGATAAGAGAACATGACAAAGGAATATTACAATTGGGACAGGATAAAGTAAACTAGACTAAACATACTGGAAAACGATTGTTCGGGGAACTGTCGATCGAGATTCCACGGTATAAATGATGATTGATCGATTGATTGATTGATATATAATCATAAATTTGCCTTTGAACTTTTGAATTCCATTATAAATTCAACTTTACATATAAAGTGATTCATTAAAGAGAAAAAAAATATATTTTACTTTTATATTGTTGTCGAAACACAATTTGAAATTTTGCCAGTGCATTAAGTAAGTATACCAAATTTCACAAACGACTTTCCTTTTCATAATTATCTTTTAGGGAGATTTTTTCTCTGTGGCAAAAAAGTCATTATTGAAAATTTTATGCTCCTCGCAAATAAACTTACAAATGTATGTATGTAACAATAAACTCGCCGAAAAGTGTTTTTTGTTTCTATGTGTATTTTTTTTTCAAATGAATATCATTCATGACTTTTTCAAGGTATTGCTTAATAAAACGGAATAAAAATATTGTTGACTGCAAAAAACTTGGAGTGGCATAAATTCCCTTTTCAAATAAAAAATCTGGAAAATGAAAAAAAATTTCCTGAGTTAAAGCATTGTTTATTTGTATTTTTCTATTTTATAAGAGTATAAAAAATTTAAGCTAGTATCCATTATTTTTCTCTACATCCTTCCTTTACAGTTGATCTTCGAATATATATTTTTTTTTCTGTCTGCGTACTTTTCTACAACAATATGTATTTAATGTTTTTTCCCCGAAAAGCCAGTGACAAGCTTTTATAATGATTAATGGTCACCCCCGCATTTAATGTTTTTTTTCTGACAAGAATGCATTACTGTTGCATAACTTTTTAGCTGAATAAATGAGAAATCAATCGTATGTTGCTTTCAATTTGAAGTCAGTTTTGAGAATGGGTTCTCATGCTCTTTCTTTTCTGAAATTTAAGGATCAGTCGAAAAAGAAATCGCAATGTATAAAGTTATGAGAATGCCATTTTTATTGACTAAGATATTAACCTCCTGAGCGCAAAACATTTGAGATGTAATATTTTAATGAAACATATGTGATAAAATTTACCTTAAAAGAACCTCATTCATAAACTTAACTTAAAAATTGGGTTAACAATTCCTTATAATATTAACACTAAGAAATACGGAAATTTTTTTCCTTACTACAACGACTGAACGTCGTCATTTTGATGGTTAAAAATAAAATCAAGAATTTAAAATATTTAATTGTTGCTAAGTAAACAAAAGCATGAGATTTACAAAAAAATTTAAATACGTCTACAAAATACTCACAACGGATATTAATGGGTGTTGTAGTTTAGAAATTTATATTTACATTATAAATATATTCTTAGACATAAGCGCCAAATATAGTTTATTGTGTTAGTTTTTTTTACAAAAGGTGTGTAACCCACAAATTCATTATTTTAATAAAGGAATAGAAAAAGCTATACACCCGTAAAATGTAATCTTGTAGAGATATAAATGAAGAATATTTCCATCCGTATTATCCCTTGTAATTCAAGTTTAAAATGCCGTCTAAGCACATATTTTTTACGCGCTTTATACAAGGTCATTAGCAGTATAAAAACACGGGGAAGTATTAACACTAGAAAGACGGGAATTTTTTTCTTACTAAAAAGACTGAACGCCGTCATTTTGACGATTAAAAATAAAATCAAGAATTTAAACTATTTAATTGTTTTAATTGGTTAAACACTTTAAATTTTGAACTATTTCATACCAATATATAATAAATTAGTATATATTTAGATATATTTTTCTGCGGGTTGCTGAGCTGACAACCTGGTATGGTTTATCCATAAAAATATATGTATAGTTTGTGCAGTTCTTATTTTTCAACACCAATACTTCCGAAGAGGCAATATTTCTGATATTTACAAAAGGGGGAAGAGACGAAAAGTAACTAACATTTTTCCAGTATTATTTTAAAGATGTCTGCCTGTTTTCTATATTGCCGGCTTTCGGTCTTAGTACAACACATTTTCTCCCCCTCTTTACTATCGAATATAATTTTGTAAATGTGTATGCATATTTCGCGTAAATTTAGAAAAAGTCATAAAATTTCAGAAGCCTGGGGACATAAATACAGACATAGCGCTCAATAGTATGTCCTAAACCATCAAAATGACGGCAGCTGTCTTTCTAGTGTTAACTTGCGGAGCTCTTCAGAAGAATTTCCATGTACATGTATGAGCAACTAAGAAACTGATTTGAGTGCAATTATTGAACCGCAAAAATAGTTTCCCTCTTTTTAAACTTTAGATAATGAAGCCCCTTTTTGTAGAGTGACGACTGAGGCCAGAATTATGTTAAGTTTTGTGATTATCAATCGACCGTTTCTTTGAACGTTGTAAAAATTTTAAATCTAAAGAAGTTGATATTCTTTTAATGAGACTTCTCTGGATGCCGAAGAGCCAATATTTCTGTTATTTACAAAAGGGGGAAGAGACGAAAAGTAACTAACATTTTTCCAGTATTATTTTAAAGATTTCTGCCTGTTTTCTATATTGCCGGCTTTCGGTCTTAGTACAACACATTTTCTCTCCCTCTTTACTATCGAATATAATTTTGTAAATGTGTGTGCATATTTCGAGTAAATTTAGAAAAAGTCATAAAATTTCAGAAGCCTGGAGACATAAATACAGACATAGTGCTATCAATAGTATGTCCTAAACCATCAAAATGACGGCAGTCGTCTTTCTAGTGTTAACTTGCAGAGCTCTTCAGAAGAATTTCTATGTACATGTATGACCAACTAAGAAACTGATTTGAGTGCAATTATTGAACCCCCAAAATAGTTTCCCTCTTTTTAAACTTTAGATAATGAAGCCCCTTTTTGTAGAGTGACGACTGAGGCCAGAATTATGTTAAGTTTTGTGATTATCAATCGACCGTTTCTTTGAACGTTGTAAAAATTTTAAATCTAAAGAAGTTGATGTTTTTTTAATGTGACTTCCCTGGATGCTTAAAATAACAAACCTGTATTTCTGTAAACACGCAAAGCTGCCCAATTGGCTATTTATGTAACCACTTTTCTATTTATTTATTTTCGACACTAAGACTAAATACATGATCATTGAAAAAGGTGGCCGTGATTGCAACGTGAAATAAAGAATGTCGTGTCTGCCGTGTCAACCCCTTTCCTCTCAAGGAGGCAGGGGGAGTAGGGCGATGACCCGGGCCCGATAAAAGAGTTCGAGAGGGGGTGTTCGGAGACGATGCCCCGTGCAGAAGTCAGGAGGACGTCAGATGCTGTTTGTGGCCCACGCGAGAGAAGGCGTGTGGTGTTTGGTCTGCTGTTGTTTGCTCGAGGGAGCGGTGCAGACCAGAGTAAAGTGCGTGGGTGTATTGAGACCCCGAAGACGCACTAGGCCTTTGTTAGATAGCAGTCAGAATGCGATGACTGACGTAGTTAATTGATTGAAAATTATCCTGTAAAATACGTTTGTAGATAGATGAGTGTTGTTTCGTGCTTGTGAAAGAAAATAAAACTTTGAATATTCACTGGTGTGGTACTGAACTTTGTGATATGAAAATTTACTTGTGTACCACCGCAAATGTCCTGACAACGAAATGAACCAATTCGAACCAGTAGAAGTGACGAGGTTCGACAAAGAACCCTATAATGGAAATTATGGTGTTTATTTTTTCACCAAAAGATACAGACACGAATCAAGTTTTGGACAGTATCTAGTATCTTTTGATATAAGCACCCCTCGTCGCTGGGCAAACGTCTAGACCAGGGATGGGCAATTCTTTTGGCTCTGGGGGGCCGCTTTGTGGAAACGGAGGTTAGCGGAGGGCCGCACATTTTAAAATTATTGCATTTATTAGTTGACTTTGCATTTCAGAGAAGATTTAAATTGTATCATAAAAATCAATAAATATAAATTAAATTAATTATTGGCAGTTTTTCTGGCTGTTTTGGAGTTTTTGGCTGCCTTTGACAGTTTTTCTGGCTGTCCGGATTTTTCTAGCTGTCTTGGTGGGCCACCAAAAAACTATGGCGGGCCACCAAAAACTATAGCGGTCAGCAATTTGGCTACGCCTTATCTACACAATAGTCGATCTCCGTCCAGGTACAGTCAATCATAGCACGAGCAGTCGCTATTGCAGCAGTGTTTTTGTCCGGTAACCGGCGTAGTCCTGGATATTCCCAGCGTACAAAACGTTTTTCAGGTAACCCTATTGAAAAAGGTATAGAGGGGTCAAATCGGGTCTTCTTGGTGGCCAAAAAATTGGACCGTCCCTTCCTATCCAACGTGGAAACTCGTGTAGGAGGACTCGCTACGTCACAGCGTCGGCGCATGCTCCCAGCGCAGCAGTCACGGTCACGATGACATGAAATAACAAAGCAAAGAACTCCCTGAATTAACATACCATCTGCTGTTACGCAAAATCCGATCTGTCAATTGTTGTTCCCGGTGTGCACAACTGAAATCACGGATACATTTTTCGATGACCCTGTATTTGAAAAGATGTAGTTTAATTAGTATTTTCTTCCTCCTAAATCCCATTTAATCAAAGCACGGTGATTTATAAAGCGTCTGTCTGCGTTACAGCCAGATAGCTGCCAGACACGTTGCGTGTATTCTATGAACACGCTAAACTTACAGATTACTTGTATGACTTTCCATTCAGCTATTCCTCTGTTCGATATTAAATATTTGAAAAAAGGTCGTAATTTCTTCCTTCTAAATTTCCCCTAAAAGCATAGTGTTTTTTAAAGCATCTGTCTGCGTTATGGCTAGATACCTGCCTGGTACTCTTTTAAGTTTTGAATTCCAAATAATTATTAATTAAGGAATGTGGTAATTAGAGCAAAAGGTTTGTTAGTTCTAGTAGGAAGCCTGTTGAGTCGCGGCGCATCTACAGACTTGATTGACCAGGCGATGCCAATCCTCAAGATGCTGATTTTGCCAAACAAACTTATCAGTATATATATATTCTGCTTATATAAATCATTAATTGGTAGAAAATGAGGACTTGCAACTTGTAGAAAAAGAATGACACTAAGCTTTTTTACACACATTTGTCTAAAAATTTAAAATACTTTGTGATGTTAAGCACTCGGTGATGGGATGTTTGATCAACTGTGCCTCAGTGAAAGAGCTACCACCAAAATTGTCTCAATTTTTTTCGTTTAGAAATGATTACTGATTTTCTATATATTAAATAACGAATACAAATCTAAGTACAGAAAAATTTGAAATTAAAAGATAAACACGATCTTTATCTTAATGTCTACCTTCATGTGCAGGAAACAGCATTTTAAAAATATTCATTTGCTAATCTGCGTTTAAAAACATTTCTGAGAGGAAAGTTAACTGTAAGTTACTTTGAGAAGTGTTGCAATTAAAGTTCCCTAAAAGGGAAAAAAATCTCCTTGATTTTCCCCTACCAGCGGAAAACGTTTTATTTTAAAGTTAATAGTGATTCATTAGGTTGTGCTAAAATCGTATCGATATTGTCATGCACTGCGGCCAAGATTCGATATTTAAGTGTATATGGTCATAACTATCAATATATTATTGAATCAACATACTATTGAATTTTACCGAAGAAAATTCAAAGAATTCGATTTTCATACAGGGACTGAAGATTTGCAAGGTCAACTGGACTGCATAAGGAAATTATCGGCCAACTGTGTCTTAAGGCTGCTATGTACTAAGAAAATAATCGTATTTCCCTTTTCCTCTTCTAGCAGATTTTTGTGGTGGGAGGAGTCCAGTTGACAGTTCGAGAATTCCACCCCCCCCCCCTTAGGATTGACATTTTGAGGGATTGTAATGATCCTCTCTCTATAGGGGGTTAAGCGCTGCCCCCAAATTGTTTATTTAAAATATATTTTTGTCACCTATTTTCAGGTACATAAATGCTGATAATCCAATAAAATTGGTAGTGTCAGATAGCCTGAACATTTCTTCAAAGCGCTACCTGATTCATTTTATAAATTTCGTCCACCAAAGGCATTTATGAGAGTTTAAAACACACTATACCAGATTTTTCCCGAATAATTTAAATTTTAAAATATTAATTGCATTTAAAACAAACGAAAAATGTACACATGTAAAATTTCTTTCTCTATGACGGAGTACAATTAAAAAAAAAAATCTTTGATTCCAAGTCGGCAATCCGTGGACAAATTTTCTCCATAGGTTAACATTGAGGTGAGCGAATCCAATGGGTTAGTACATAGCAGTCTTAAACAATGCAACTTGTATGAGTCTCATCACACTATAATGCTGCTTTCTCTTTAAAATGAGACGGGGTTGAAATGACTGAAAAAAAATGAATTTCCTGGCATAAAGTATCTTTGACAAAAGGAAATTTTTATTTCCATTAACCTCATTGGAGGGGTAGGGCTACAAAAACATTATTTGGCCTATATCAGACCCTCAATGTTTTGCTGTTGACAACATGAAATCCAAAACCGTTCGGTTGTTCATAACGTGTTACTACACATAGGAGAAACAAATTAGTATCTAAAGCCAGATTTAAGCATGTCACTTTGCTGGGTGGTTTTATTGGGTTTTGTGCCGTTTAAAGTTTTAAAAGATTAAAGTTAAAGTATTAGCAGGGTTTCATTACTGATTAGTTATTACCCATTACTTAATTACCCAGGTTCGTTTTTAACCCCAGCATGTATACACTGTAGAGAAGATTGACACAACTTAAATGTTTATATATAAATGATGAGGACCAATATTTAAAAGTTAACAACAAATATTTATTACACACATAAACAATTAAATTACAGTATTAAAATGATTATTTAAATAACTACATGAATAAATAATGTTCTAAAATGATTAATAATCTTTCAAATAACAAATTGGGTCCTCACCGGATAAAACAAGGTATGTATCATTTACGGGATTTTAATTTAAATTTAAATCTTAAAATAGTACTGTCAACAGGCAACAGAAATGTAGAGACTGACTTACCCCAAATTCGGATAGCTAAGATGACATCATTGGGATAGTGGCAGGGTGGACTCGAGAGTCCACCACAGGGCAAGCCCGTAGGCTATTCGCCCTCTGCACACCTTAATCCTCTGCACACTCTCTCTCTAATTCCTGAAAACTTTCAATCTCTCTGTATCCTTTCTACCCCTTAATATTTATCTCAACTTTTTGCATACATGTTTTCACCTTCCAATCACAGTATTTTCTTCTCCATATAAACTCCACCTACGTCTTAAAACCCTTTTCTAGTGGCCCTAATATTTCTCTTTTATTAAAATCACACTTCTCATTGGACCTATACTATTTCACATTTTCATATTCTTTCACATTTTCCCCTTTTCCTTTCTACATTTTCTTATATTTTATTTTCTAACACCTGGTCAGTTTTATAACATCTTTTCCTGACCATGATCCGACAATACTGCTACTGTTGCGTAAATTTCAATATAATCCTTTCAATTCCTAAACCTTATTCTAAGGGGCTTTTTCGACTGACCCTCGTCCAACGCAACTCTTTTATCATGGGGGCCTTTTAACTAACCGCGATCTAATTTTACTACTGTGCCTTTTCTTATGGGGGCCTTTTATATGGGAGCGGCGGCTATTTCCAAACCTTCCCCTCTCTACCATAAATATATTTTTATTGCGTACGTTTCCCTTTTCTAACAATCTTTTAAACTTATGTAAAAGGCCTTTTCTTATGCTGACTTTTTTTCCCTTTCACTACGTTTTACAATGCATAAAAGAATCTTGAAATGCCTTGTAGCTTTTAACAAATCTGCGAAAACCTTTTGCTGGCTTAAAGAGTCAGCAACTGATGTGGCATCACGATAGGTTGTTAAGGCAATTTGTCTGAGGCTTTTTTAAAATTACTACTATTGAATTCATGACCAAGAAAGACAGAGTCCGAATTATAATGATAAGGCCAATTTTAAAACAAAAACTTAACAATAAAATTTATTTTAAAAAATTTAAACATTAGGCAATTACGACATATTCAATTAATTTAAGTGCAGATTCACAATGCACGCTCCGAGACCCAGCTAGTCCCAAACAGGAGCTTAAAAAATTACGTCCGCTCGGGGCGCGTCATATGAGGCATCTCTCTAAAAACACACTCTAGGCTAGAAAACTTCGGTGGCGGCCGTCTTCTTAGAAAATGCTTTCCCAAAACCGGGGGGTCAGCAGATTATCGGCTGACAGCTCTTCTTAACGCCGAAACTTTATTACATTCCAGTGACAAAGTCGCATAGAGCTATCACTAAGAAAGACTTGTTTGAGAACCCGATATGCATGGGCTTAACTTTCAGGCCAAAACTCTGGCGGCATTTGTTGGTATCATTTTTTGATCCCCCACGTGTTCAAAAACTGTGGGAACTGGAAAATGGTATTCCCAAAAAATATGCATCTGGTCTGTGGGGTGTGAGAACGCACCCCTGTAAGGGCATGACGTCACACTGAGCATGCGCAGAAAGCATTTTTTATTATTAAAAAAAGTTTGTTGCCACGGAAAAGCACATTTATATGTGTTGAGAACTACAAATACCATATCAGTTCCAGATTTTATGAACTTAATTTATATAATTGAGCAATACTCACATAAATAGATTTCATTATGCGTATCGTGTTACTTTATACGAGTAAATCTGATTTCCATTATCAACACACAAAAATATCAGCTAAAAAATGACTTTATTCCTCAAGTTTCCTTACTCTAAATATTTGAGAGATATACTTTAGCTTTGCTGAATTCTATCACCCCTTTTAATGTATTTCCAGTAAGCATGAAAGTTATAGTACTTCAGACAAACCTTTAAATGCTAAATTTAATAGTTCACATTTGAGTTCTAAAATTAGAATTAAACGCGTTTTTACAGTAAAAAAAAAATTGTTTTCAATGGATTTTGTTACAAACGTTTGTAAAGATAAAAGTTCTTTAGAATAGATTTTTAAATGTCTAAAATTATGAGTCCCTCTTTATTAAAAATATAATTTTATAAATGGTAAAAATACTTTACCAAGTTAAGTATACATTTTTAAAGAAATATTTTGTGTCTCTATTAACAGCTAATTTAGGACTACTAATACTTACAGAAATAATAAAATTTAAGATTATCGAAAACTTCTATTTTGGCAATGACTGCAATGCATTTCATTTTTTTTTAATTAAGAGATTTAGGTTTTTAGTTTTCATTTATTTCTCGGAGCTATAAAATACTGATGAGGAAATCATGTCTGAGTCTCAGATATTACTTTTATATTTATTCATTTCCACAAGGAATTTAAGCGCCGCCATGGTGACGATTTCACAATACCTTTGAGCCAATTTTTAAAAGAAGAAAGAGCTCCAAAAGCGAAATCCCTCAATTCTTCGCCCAAACTCCCGCTAGGAGCAGCGAGCGATCAGAAAATAAATATGCCAGCCTTACGAATCTAACGGTGTATCAGCGATTTGCTCGACTGAGGCGCATGCGCCGCTCGACCGAAACCTGCATCTATTGCGTCACGGAAACAGTTATTTCATTTTTTTTTCTCTCTCTCTCCCTCTCGCTTCTATCTCGTTGCTTGTTTTCTGAAGTCGTGCGCGTACACGTGGAAAAACGGCGTAAATTGAACACCGTTTTTAAAGAGCGCTCTGCTACTGTTTTTAAGTGGGAAAAAGTGATTTTTCATTTGTGTGTGAATTCTCACAGGAGTTGCATGTATTAATTTTTTGGTCCTGTGCGTGTGTGTGTGTGGTGAAGCCGTTTGGATTATTTCTTATTTTTTTGCAATGCTCCAGTTTCTTTCCGAGTAAGGTCAAGTCACTAGGTAAGTCTGTCTTGGATATTTTGTTTTTATTAAGTAACAATGTGGAGGAACTGCGTAAATGAAGGGTTATTTCTTTTAGCGGCGAGGAATGAGAAGTATGCGGATATGATAAAAACTTAAGTTCGTTTGCCTGGCCATGTTATATAGATCAGTGGAGTAGAGAAATTTTGGAGTTAAAAAAATGTTTGTAGGACTGAATTATTTACCTCATAAAATTTACTGTCTACTTGATTTTACGTAAAACTTGGTATTAATGAGTGTTTGATATTTCCAGAAGTACATGTAAAGTATTTTTTAAGAAACGTTTGGAGCAAATTTTTATAAGCGTCTACGCTCTGTGTATTTAGCGTCAATTCGATACAATTTTAATTTACAAAAACTGTATCTAGGCTCCTTTCCGTTATTTTTTCTCTTTCTTTGACGAATAGCGTAGGCTATAAAAATTCTGATGCCAAACTTCAATTGACTTCATGCAAAAATATTGACGTTTTGTTTAGTAGTACGTAATATAAAAACGTATTGCATGTGAATATGAATAATGTTATATTCCTTTTCTTTTTAAAACTGTTTACTAATATTCATATGGATGCCCCTTGCATTCGGTGTAAAATAATGTCTCAATTGCGTCTGCAGCGAGTGCGAAAATTAGCTTTTATAATTGTAAGAACACTATGTTTTATCTGATATTAGATACAGGATGCATTTTCATTGGCTTTGTTTATTACCAGGAAACTAATAATTTTGTCTGGCTCCAGTCTTGCGTTAATCTGTTAATATAGATAATATAGACCCATTCCCCGAGCTCTGAGGATATAGTATTAACTCTGGTTACGAAGAAAAATACCGGAAGATGCACCTTTTCTCAGTCTGTTTAGTTAACGTGGTGACTGCTCGAATTTTTATAATTTATTAAATAAACGTCAAATTTCTAATGAAATCAAAATTGACTTTATGTTAACATGTTTACATTTTAAAGAATGATTGTAAATTTGTGTGAAAACTACCAATAACATCTGTGATAGTAATTTTAATTGTTTATTTGGCCTGTTACCATCATGCATTCATTCTTTCAGACGTATGATAGAATTAACTCATGATAGATGAATCGATGATAGTATGAATTAACGTATGATTAGGCGTATGATAGATTCGCTCAGACGTATATGTGCGTATGACAGAAAATTCCTCGGAATAAACTAATATTTATTTTATTTGGGGAATAAATAAATATTCAAGTTTATATGCAAATTAATAGACATACTATCATTAACATAACTCTTTTAAATGTACTTATGTTTCTTTATCGATAAAATTTCTGTACTTCTCACGTTCTTGGGGATATCTTTCGAAAATTTAAACGGAAAATATTGTTAGTATTAACTTATTGCCTTGATTTGGAAGTTTCTAAAATCGGTTTAAGATTATATATGAGCACTGTTCAAAAGTTTCAAAGACGACGCTCCGGGACTGGTGCCTGCGCTCATTGTGGTTCTCTAGTGTCTACTTACCTTTTTCAATATGTCACATCACATTCATACAAAGATCTTTGCCCGATAAATATGCATTTATAGCTCCAAACACCTTGTTTTGTTGCACTCAATCATAAAATCAGTCGCAGTGTTGAAAAAAAAATAATTGTTCTGTCAGCGTGAAGGTCTAACAAACGTACATTTTTAATATGAAAAAGTGCGAATAACTTCATTGGCTATCACAATACATTGTATGGACGCGTTAGTGGAAAACAGAGTAATAGGAAGGTTATTGCCCTAAAAGCCCGAGTGACTACTTTTATGGTTTAATAACTAAGGTACTAAAACTGGACTGCTTGAATTGGACGGATGTTTTGCGCCATCAGTGATAATAATCACCCAATTAGCTCATTTCTCATCGATGTGTTTAAAGACCTCCGAAGAGCGTCTGATACGATGAAAGTATTTTCACAAACAGTTTGCTCCTAATAAAATAATTTGTAATAGCTGTTACTATTCAATTGAAAGGTTTTTAAATAAAGCCATGATGAACTAGGCAGCAAGGCTTTGATATTTTTTTTTCAACTAACGGAGTTATATTTGAAGCCCCTTAAAAAATAACATTTATTTAGAGAAAATATTTCCTATTTTAATGAGTGCAAAATGTTACGATAATTTAAAAACAAAAATAAGAGAAAAATATGTACTCTTTATATGCACTATAAATGACTGTACTTTCCCAATAACTAACCCAAACTCTCTCCTTTAGAAAAGTTTTAACTATTTCTTTCAAATGTAAATGAGCCCCAAAATCACTTTCAATAGCGAAAAATTTCAAACCCGTTTCTTCATTTCTAGCAATCTTCTTTTGTCAGCCAACTATGTTTATTTCCTAATTAAACTCAGTAAACTTTAAATCCAGTCTAAGTTTTATAATCAAATTAACTTTATAAAACTACATTTGACTGAAGGACATCGACTTGGGGAATTAGTTAATTTGCAGACTCTTTTCTATGGGTTAATGTCGAGAATAAAGAATAGTAGTTAGTGGGAAAGTAGTTTTCAATTGGCCTCGACAGAATATCTTCAAATAAAATTTTTTCGGCATTATACAATATTTTTAAACAAATCTTGGGAAGTTCAAATTGTAATTATCTCTAGTGTTCGAGGATCTTAACTTAGCGTTGGTGTTAACACGCCCGAGTATCAATTCTAATTCCTAAAACGCCTACTTATTATTCGATGGCCCCAAAATTTTTTGGCATTAAGTGTTGTTAATCCTTATTATTTTGGGTAATTTATTATGAATGTAAAAAGTTAGGGATCAGTCAAGTGTTTTGACACTAAAATTTCAAAAATTTCAAAAAATGGACTTAACCGATTTGGCTTCTGGGAATTGATAAATTATCTCTTGTGTTCGGGGAATCCTAGCGCCGATGTTTACATGCCCGAGTTCAGTCGAACCCCGCTATAACAAACTTCAAGGGACCAAAGTTTTGTTCGCTTTATCCGGTGGTTCGCTATATCCGAACCGTTAAAAAAAATTCGAGTTCACAAAATGTATAACTTCTTAGATGCAATGTGTATTCAATAATGATGTATTAAAAAGATAATAAAATCTATTACAAATGATCATAAATGAATTAAATTGATTAAAATCGACTACATTAAACTGACACAATACTAATTAAATTACGTACAATAGGAAAACGGTGGGACCAAAATTTTCGTTCGTTATATCCGTGAGTTCGTTATATACCGGGTTCACTATAACGGGTTTCGACTGTATTTTTTCTAATTATGGAAGCGTCTACTTCCTGAGCGGCTCAGACAAAAGATCTAAATTTCATTTTAAAACTTTTTAAGTTTTACGATATAACAGTTTTCTTGATTAAAGAATCTAATGTCATACCCAAATTTAAAAGCAAAATAACAAATTATTTCTGGAGGACTGTATACCTGTTGTGTATTCATCGGCTAGATAGATGTGAATTCATAAGAAAAGTGAAACCAGTACAACAGACATTTCAGTTACTTTTCTTACATCTCGTGTAATTAAAGACAAGACACGATATATTTCCTAAAACATTAACTGATTTTAAATGACAGATACGCTGGTCTACACTTTGGTTATCATGAGGGATAATATTTAGCAAAAGCTCCCACCATTTACGTTCATAAATACAACTCGATTGGGTAGATGCAAACCAAAATTTTCCCAGTGTTCAAAAACTGTGAAAGGTTTGATAACTATAACTAAACCTGGATACAGAAAACAATAAACCATGGAAAATAAGACTTTAATTAAAACGCGCGTTAAAAAGTGTTATATAATATAAACTTCTAAATTATTTTCTATCTAATTTTGGAGGCCACACCTCCCACTGACTGACATGGCAGGTTTGTTTCACGTAACACCTGTTGGACATGCAGACTGTAGCCTAACATTCACTTATGACTGTCAACACATTTGGTCCGATTTATAAATTTTGTTCAAACTCCGCGGCGTAATAATTGATGAATGCCCAACCGTCAATAAACTTTGTTTTCAACTTGCTTTCATATGTGAACAATTGAAAGATAAAAATTCGTATTTGAAATTTGTTGCAATTTGCTACGGTTTTACAATATTGAACGTGTTTATTGGCAATAAATACATAATGCAATAAGATTTAATTTTCAATAAGATGCATGTATGCATCTTATTTAAATTTTTTTTCAGATTTTTAGATTTTAAAAAATTAATATCAACATAAAATTTTTAGAGATTTTTGAAAATTTAAATTTAAAGATTGGAGAAAATTAAAGTAAAAAAATCCCAACAATTTTGATTGGACTGCAGTTTTTCATTTGAAGTTATGTGTTCTTAATTATGTAATATAGTTATTTTTCAGATAATTTAATTTAAACGCTATCCACGAGTTCTTTATTTTGACTGTGAAACCCTGAATTTTTTTCTGACTGTAAAACTTACCCTTAACAATTTTAAGATCACATAATTAATGATAATATTAGCCGTAAAATAAATTCGAATTTAAAAAAAAATTGTAGTGGAAATACCTATTTAATTCCTCCTTTATCTTCATTCTGCAATTTTTAAACCTTCATTCGAGCTTGACGTTTAAAGCCAAATTTTCTGCTAAAATAAAGTCTTTTAAAATTTTCTAATTCATTCAGTACCATTTCAAAAAATAATCTGCGACCGTTATAACACAAAGCAATGCAAGATTAAGTATATATTTTTAGACTGTCCACGAGTTTAACTGTTCTTGCTTTCAGATTGTTTTTATGATTTGAAACTTAATTCGTATGTAAAAGCAGACATGAATTATTCCTTGGAGAACAGTAAAAATAGATTTCGGCTGCGAAATCCGTTTCAACGCATTCTCTTTATTTTCATTTTTTTCCACGTCCTCCAAATTTGTCATCTTTAGAAGAAATTATAAATGGGGACCTTGAAGATTTTCTGACTCTCTAAAAGATTTTGTCGAGCCTAGACAGCCATTTAGATGCTGCAGTGGAAGTCTAATAGTATTGTTATTTAGTTCTATCAAGCAGGAAATCATTTATTCAGCCGGATACATATCAATTTATTAATTATTATGCATTCACTCAAAACTTTTTTTTTATTACTAGGGCGATTCTATAAGACATTTGGCTATTATCAAAAGAAATTGCCTAAAACGTACCACATTTTTCAAAATTTGCTGCTCCCCAGAGTACTTTTTGCATTAATATAACATTATGTTTAATTTAACTGGGTTTTTCTTTTAATATAAGTACACTAAATCCTCGTTTATCCGGACTAACTGGGACCATAGGCAAACCGGATAATTGAAAATCCGGATAAACCGGGTAATATGAGAAATAGGCAAATCCGGGTAACAAAATCCTTAACTAAGCAGACATACCGTTTATTACGATAAAAAAACTATGTTTTGTAACAAAATTACATAGTATTGTTTACAAGACATTAAAATATATATATATATATATATATATAACTTTTAACATCATTTCTTAACAAATAATTGGTAAGTCTAGTAAAGCTTTCTTAAACTCGACAAAAAGTATTTTATTACCATAATTTATTGTACAATCTATGCGGGAACTATACATTGAATCAAACTAAAATGCGAATATTTGGCATACTTGTAATTACGTTCTTGCTATCATAGTTAAAAATTATTATCTAATGTGAACATTAAATAAAATAATGTCTACAAATCTGATCCGGAGATCCGGAGAAACGAGATTTTACTGTAATATATGAAAAGAATATATGATGTTAAATTCGTTTTACGCAGCTAATTAATTCCAGGGCAATTTGTATATTGACATAACATTTAAATAGTCATTAAATTGTATAGGGGAGGTGTCCCAAATATCACCCACTCTAACTTTTTTTCGACATTTCATCCACTTTTTAGTTTCTGATTAGGCTGGAAACTCAAAGAACATCCCTAAGAACTGATTCCTTTGGTGTCCTGAGATCAACCAGCTCCAAAACCAGTGCCACTTTAAGTTATGTAGCTAAATTGGAAAAATTGAAATTTCCAGTGAACTCCAGAGCGGTTCCTAATATCGCCTACCTCTGTTCCTCTTACCGCCTACCAGGCAGAATTAGGAGCACCTGTTAAAAGGCGTTGCTAGCAAAGTCTCTGTTTAATGCACTTTCAAACGGTATAAGTAAAATTAGAATTTGGATGCACCTACCTGGTCATTCACTGGATTCTGATTCTTTGGAGCCATGTAGTTTCTGTTGTCAGTGATAAGAGCGTTGTCGCTATCGCTGCTGTTAGTACAAACCCAGAACTAAGAAGTTACTGTATTTTCTCATACATAGCGCGAATCATACTTTAGAAACACGAGTAGGCGATATTAGGCACAGAGGCGATATTTGAGACACCCACCTTATAGACATAGAATATCATTGTTATCTATATTAAAGTACATATATTTTTAAAAAAACTTTTTTTACCCCAGAGAGTCCAGAATATCAAAACCTGTAAATCTTTTTTTTTTATTTATTTGCTGCCATCATGATGAATTTAATTCCTCTTACTGAAGGCTTAATTATCTTCAGTATTGTTTTTTAATTTATCCATTTCTTTATAAGAAAGGATTAAGAGAAATTATTCGAGTATATTGGTTGTCAGAATACAGGTTCAGTATACGTGGCTTGCTATAAATAAAAAACCTTGTAGTTAAAGCAAATTGTTTGACATATTTACACTTAAAATTACTACATTACGGGCTGGGTATCTAGCCTATGATTATCTGTTTTTAAGATAAATATCTTGAGTGAGAAATATTAGACCTTCAAATATAGGTATTAGATGGAATCTTTTAGGTATCTAGTCACTATGTATATAAATATAGCTGTAGCGAGGAAGTTATGCATTTTAGACATTAAAATTACATAACCATATTATTTCTTAGCTTATCCCATGATTGCTTTAAATGCAGGAGGTCCTCAATACAAGTATTCGACGTAGGAAATATAATCACGATGCAAAAAATGATAGTATTTACTCTTGCTGTTTAGCATTCATAAGTATATACCACGTGTATTCGAAACATAAAACATCCAACTAAATGAAGGTAAAATGAAAGGCGAAAATCTTCTTTCGATACTTAACAGGTAGTTTAAAAGATGACACAATAAACAAAATAGATATAAATATGCCTTTAACTATAATAGCTGCTTTACTCCTAACTACTACTTGACTCCTAATTAACTTTCTGCAGACAGTTTTCTTATTGAATATATTAGTTCATTATATGTTATGGCTATTTTTCAAAATTAAACGTTTTTAACTACACCACGATAGTTACACATTCGTTTGCAAGGCGGCGAAATCAGGATTTAATTTTTTTTTCTTTATTACTCTTTAAAGAATTAAAAAATCTTGTAAATATGCCCAAAAACTAAAGTTCGAATAATTTAACCTAATTTCACGTCTACATTTATTATTTAATAAAAAAATGATCAAAAGCATAAAACTTCATAAAAGCAGTGGGTAGCAATACAAATTGATAAGAACCTAGTAAAACTTGTGCAGCCTTAATCAGCGAGAAACAGTTGACAAAAGTGATTTCAGATTCAGTGATCAGATTTATATGACTGCAATTGAATTTTTATGACCATCGTGAAATGCTATACTTTCCCTTCGGTTATTTTTATGGATTTAAATTTTAGAACTCTGTAAAATAGACACGATGGGGGAATTTATCGATTTTTGAAGATTTAAAAAATATTAAAGATATATTTGAAAACGTTCAAGAAAAATTCACGATTTCTAAAGACCTCTAACATCTGCACCAAAAGTGGACGTGTGATTATGAAAGATAACGATTTAGAGAGATTTATACGAGGCATAGAATAGTATTTTATCAGTATTTTTTGTTCCCAAGTTTTATGACTTTCGGTTCATTTTTTTTAGTTTAATCATTTACATCAATCTCAAGTTTCCCTATATACTGCCTATGAAATAATATGTTTCTTTTACACATATCTAGTATGTGCATGGAAATCGTTCATTACTTAGAAACAGATAATTATATAGTAATCTAAGAGTCATAATAATGTAAATTACTCTCGTACGTTTCCCTCTTCCAATATTTTCTTAAACTCTAAATTATTATATTTAATAGGATATTTGAATAGTGGCTAAAATTGTCCCCAAAAATGACCTTAATTTGTAAGAAATTACTCTATTAGATTTAGTTCAATTGTATATGAAATATATTTTAACATTTAGTTTACGGGGCCGATTTTTCCGATTCTCTCTTAATCCGACATTAAGGATATATATATATATATATATATATATATATATATATATATATATATATATATATATATATATATTGATTCTTGGGCCCGTATTCTTGGGATAAATGCTATCCGACCCCGTAAGAAAAAAAGGTTAACAGAATCATACGAGGAAATATATTTTTATAAGTATAAAAATTGTATCAATCAGTAATCAAATAAAATTAAAAATGCGCAAAAATTAAAAATCCTGACATCTTCATGTATATATTATCCAATGTAATTTTTATTTGTATCAGATTCGGTATCTGTTGAAATTTCTCTGAATACCTCCGATTTTAAATTTTACGCCTGCTTGCTGTATCTTAGGTTACATTCCTGAATTTTGAAAGAATGATTGTGACATGAAATTTATCACATGACTTTTATCATGAAATGTTTAAAAGTACCTGTCTACATAACATGTCATAATTTTTATATGAAAAGCTAATTTTAAAGTATAATTACATAAATCGGGATTTGTAACATTCATATTTTAATATCAAAGTAAAGGTTTTCTTTAAATTGTATAAACATTTTGATTTTAAAATTTTATCTGTATGATTCAGATATCGTTTAATACGCAGTAATATATATTTTATGGCTGAGCTGTCAATGCACATACAACTTCTACCGTGGTGTTATGTAATACTCAAACCCCGAGCATGCAGATTTTCTCAGATAGAACATGAAGATTAGTGAATGTGCATTAAACTTTTGTTTTTCTTCTACGGGGTTTTAATTCTTACATCATACTTTCAAAAACAGATCTTGAAACTGAAATTGGATTTTGAAAAGAGAAGTATCAATTTGCTGCAACTTTAAAAAAAAAAATTAAAGCGCCCGGGGTAGTCTTATGGTAGCATGTCGGCTTTCGACGCTGAGGGTGCTGAAGTTCGAATCCCGACAAGCCGTTAAATATCTCCATGTCTAGGCCGTATATGGCCAAGTCAAGTTCGTACACTGAAAAGTCCCTCTATGGGGTCAGAGAGTGTAGGAGAAAGTATGATCCCCCAGATGTCGCCCCTGGGGATGTTTGGTCAAAATTGAAGGGGCACTTAGCTAAATCGGTGTCCGACCCTTGTGGGGCTATTATGAACCAGAAACTGCACCCCTCTGCACTCTAGCATAATTTAACTTCTACTTCTAGCCAGGGAGCATTTGAAACAACAAAATAAAAAATTATAACATTTTCCAAAAGAAAAATTGAAAGTCCCTATGTAAATAATTATGATAAGTTTTATTATTATGTAAATAATTATGATAAGTTTTTAATTAGAGTAATAATGCAGTTTCAAGAAAATCACTAAAAAGTTCGTTTTTTTTTACGCTACTCGGAAACATTTTTGGATGATCCATGTTTACCCATTTTACTCGTGCATTAATTAGTACGGATTATCGGGAGTTAAGTGTACTCTCTGTACTTCATTGATTCGATTTTGATAATTTAATTTCTAAGTCACACCAAAGCCGCACTTTATAATGAAAATGTGGAAATCTTAAGTATGGAAGATTTTTCAGAAATCAACAGAAACTCTTGACACTTTCAGCCTAGATGAGGAAAATTGATTTAACCTACTTATGAACGTTTTTGTTGTGTCATTTTCTAGTTTGAGTATTCTAATATTGTTTAAGTGATTTTCGTACAAATCACTTAAACAATATTATGGTAATCACACTCTGACCTTCACTAGTAGCTGACGCAGCTACAAGTGTGTGTGCTGATAAAATTCTAACAAGCAGCCTCTGTCAAAAATAAGACTAGTGCTTATATATATATATATATATATATATATATATATATATATATATATATATATATATATATATATATGTATATATATATATATGTATGTATATATATGTATGTATGTATATGTATATATATATATATATATATATATATATGACAGGCGTTTGATTTACGCCTGCTATAAAATATCAATTTGCAGTCTTCTTTATTTAACAGTACATGGCACAGAGGGAAGGCATACACTGAAATAAATACTCAGCATTATTTAATTTAGTTAGTTTTTATTCGTTTCAACGTCACTTAAACCACCTCTCCAAGATATGCACGTTTCATCATTCGCCATTATCGAACTCGCGGACCCGGCTATCGAACGTCTACTATCAATGAATTAATCCCGCGCTCTGCCTAATTCTAAGATTTCATTAATGCGTCCCCACTTATGGCACATGCGCAGAGTACCACCTGGAAAATTCTAGAATCCCTCTCTATTTATCTAAGCATAATTTTTGCGCCAAACCCTGTACATTTGTCTAAAAATAAATACCCTCCATGGAACTTCAATATCGCGAATCGGGGTCAACTAACGAAAACGGGGAAAAACCCTTTTTTCCCGTTGCGTTTTGCCAATGACTTTCATACTAAATTTCGCTATTTTTAAGCCCCCTGTAATTTTTAATTAATGTTTTAACATATATATATATATATATATATATATATATATATATATATATATATATAGAGAGAGAGAGAGAGAGAGAGAGAAAAGCACTGGTCTTATTTTTGACACACACACACCCATTATTTATATATATATATATATATATATATATATATAATCGTTTACTAGGCTCCAATCTTTCTTTATGCCTATAGGTACGCACATGCAACTATATATATATATTCGTGCATATCTAGGTATGCATATATTTGTGAATGCGTAGGCACATAAGTATATATTTATGTATATGTATATAAATGAAGCATATTCAAGCTTGTATAAAACTGTAGATAATTTTTAATAACATATTTAAATAACTTTATTGCCATGGCACAATTACGAAAGCGTGATATCAACGCTTTAAACTCGCCGCAGTTCTTAGAGAGCACCGAATTTTTTTTAAGCATTGAATTCAGAGAATCCTTAAGCATCCAAAGTTCATAGCTAGATGTGTAATATTTTGTTGGGAAACTTACGACTGATTTCCTGTGGTTTTACTGTTGCATGGTTTTAATATGACCCACGCTGCTGCATTAGGTAACATTTGCATTCCCGATATCTATCGCTGAAAGTTACGACCAGTGAACACTCGTGTTGTATTTTTAGTATTTCTTTTTCTCTGCTTCAGTATACCACCAACAATGTCAGTGCAGTTGTGAAATGACTCGGATTTTGTTCATACTTATCATACGAAGTAAATGAGGAAACTCTAAACCCTAAAATTGTTCTCTCAATTTAGTGGTATATCCTTCCCCCAATATGTCATGTATCTGCATCATCAAATGTAGGCCAACCCTTTCAAAAATCTCATCCTCATGCTAGTAATTAAGATCTTTATCCAAACCCTTTAGCAATAACCGGTGAATTATTGTATTAAACCGGTGTAAGGTAATCCAAAAGTATTTTTCCTTTGAAATGGCTCTGGATAGGCAATCCAATCAGATAATTCTTTCATGCACTGCGGCCATTAGAAAAGCAGGAAAAGAAAGCAATAGATCTGAACTGAAATTTCACAGAAAACCGTCGGAAATCTACTTACATTTCCAGTAATTAATTTATAACTGTGTGTGCTACACTTGTACAAAAAATAAAATACTACGTATGTTTTATCCGTTTCATTGAGACATCTTATCGGATCTTTTTTTCCGTATACGGATCTACCCCACGCTATTCATACTTATCTCTGACGGAAGCGGAACTGGGTGTGTACTAACTAATAAGATGATCGGTTCCCAAACACATAACTACGTCACATTGATAAAAGTCTTCATGGAAGTTGTGCACGGTTGCAATTGGAATATTTAAAACAAAATTGGAAACCTCCCAATGTATACTTCCATTTAAAACAAAAAATCTCCGATGAGACTTTTTGTAAATGTTTTTATCGCATTAAAATCTTTAACATTAGAAAGTCGGCTGCCGTTATTTTGACGGTTTCGGACATACTATTGAGCGCTATGTCTGTATTTATGTCCTCGGGCTTTTGAAATTTTATGACTTTTTCTAATTTTACGCGAAATATGCACGCACATTTACAAAATTATATTCGATAGTAAATTGGGGGAGAAAGTGTACTGTATACCTAGTAAGACAGAAATACGTCGATTTGACGGCAATATAGAAAACAGGCAGAAATCTTAAAAATAATACCGGGAAAATGTTAGTTACTTTTCGTCTCTTCTCCCTTTTGCAAATAACAGAAATATTGGTTCTTCGGAAATATTAGTGTTGAAAAATAAGGACTGCACAAACCATGCATATATTTTTACGGATAAACCATACCAGGTTGTCAGCTCGGCATACCTGGATAAAAATATATCTAAATATACACTAATTTATTATATATTGGTATGAAATAGTTCAAAATTTAAAGTGTTTAACCAATTAAAAAAATTAAATATTTTAAATTCTTGATTTTATTTTTAATTGTCAAAATGACGGCGTTCAGTCTTTTTAGTAAGAAAAAAATTCCCGTCTTTCTAGTGTTAATACTTCCCCGTGTTTTTATACTGCTAATGACCTTGTATAAAGCGCGTAAAAAATATGTGTTTGGACGGCATTTTCAACTTGAATTACAAGGGATAATACCGACGGAAAAATTCTTCATTTATATCTCTACAAGATTACATTTTACGGGTGTATAGCTTTCTCTATTCCTTTATTAAAGTAACGAATTTTTTGTGGATTACACACCTTTTGTAAAAAAAACTAACACAATAAACTATATTTGGCGCTTATGTCTAAGAATATATTTATAATGTAAATATAAATTTCTAAACTACAACACCCATTATTATCCGTTGCGAGTATTTTGTAGACGTATTTAAATTTTTTTGTAAATCTCATGTTTTTGTTTACTTTCTATGAAATCAAGCCTTCTTCTGATCATTCTCCTTTCCTCCTGTAAATATGTTGTTATTAATTTTCTTGATATCTTCGGCTTTATGTTAGTACTTTTTCAAGAGATTGGCCTCATGCTTGTGTTAAATTACCTACCTTTATTTCCCTCAAAATGTCAACGGTCATCGGTTTTTTTTAACTATTTCCTGTTAAGCGTTCCAATTCGTTTCTTCTTAAGTTAAACAGGCCTATTTTGTCCTATTAAGTAACTTGTTTTCAAAATGGATCACCGCTTAGGCGCGGCCGTAGTGTTAACTGGATTTAAATACCGCCGGATCTAGGGGAACGAAAAGCTACTATGTAAGGGGGTGCGGGTGGGGGGTAATGCGGAAAATAAATTCTTTGACAAATATAAGATCTCAATAGTTTCGGTCAATAGTCAGATTTCATACCTTTTCTTTAATCTCTCTCTGTCAAAGAATGATTTCAAATTTTTTATGCTCTCTTTTCTCCGTGGAAGAGCAAAAAAAAAAAAAAAAAATTTCCATATAAAACAACTAGCTGAAAACTCGCACTTCGCTACGTAGTACATTCAAATTAAATACAACGGTCAATGTATGCAATTAATGCCAAATATATATATATATATATATATATATATATATATATATATATATATATATATATATAATACGGCGATCAATGTATACAATTGATGTAAAAAAAAAGTAATAATATATTTATAAAAATATCGTAAGGGATATTTTTATAGACAAAATAATGTAGAAGAAAATATTCAAAGTAAATGTAATAGGACATACTAAAGAATATAGTACAGTTAATATTGTACAGTTTGAGGAACATAGTATCTTTTATTGAATTTTAATATTTTTTTTAGATAATGTCCAATCGTCTGCCGCAATAGCAAGAAAAAGAATATTTTTTTTGCCTATTTAGCTGTTATGCCCATGACGATAAATTTATTTAAAGTATCAGAAAAATAAATCACGTGATCAGCATTTAATAAATTAAATTCTAAAAATTTATCTTTAAAAATTCACCAAAAATCAGAAAATGGAGGTAAAGATTCGAAAAAGATCTCACTTTAAAAGAATTTTTACGATCTTTCTCGTGATATAAATTTTATAACCCTCAAAGTATTATTTTAAATGCAAACTTAAAAAAAGTTACTAAAACAGCTTAAAAATTTAATTTTAAAAAATCTAAGAAGAATTTTCAAAAATCTTTCATAGTGCACCTCTACACTATAAGAAGAATCGCCATGCAAAATTTCAGCCGTTTAGGTCCAGCTGTTTGGTTTGTGCGTTGTATGTCAGTCAGTGAGTCAGTCAGTTACAGAACTGTGTTATATACTATATAGATTACCGTATTCTTCGTACCATAAGACGCGTTCCGGACGATAAGACGCACCTCAAATTTATGGGAGGATTTTTAGAAAAGAATATTTTGCATTTTGTTAAGTATATAAAGATACTTTCAATTTCTTATTTAATAGAGATAAAAAAAATCATATCTTTGAAGCCCGGTATAAAGGGCTTAAGTCAAAACAGTGATTTTTAGATATTTGTTAGTATTGATAAAAAAAAAATATTTTGACTGGTATAAAAAGCTTAAGTTTATCAATTTTGCATACAAAATTGCATTTCTTTGTACAAAAGACTCAAGTCGAAATTATAGTTCTGTGATTGGTATAAAAGCCAATAACTTGGTATATTTAAATCACTGTTTTTGACTTTAGCCCTTTATACCGGCCTTCAAAGATATATAATTAAAAATATTTGTAAAAAATATAATAAATAATAGATATAAAATATATATAGTATAAATGATGAAATATTCATTTTATTTTAATGTTATCTTTGGACTATAAGACGCACCCTAATTGTACGTCGATTTTATATGTAAAAAGTGCGTGCTATGGTACGAAAGTACGGTACATAAGCAGCTTGTAATAGTCCGAAGCTTGTAATAGTGGGGCTTGGTATCAATAATTTATTTTTAAATTTGAGAATGAGATTCTAGGGAAAAAAAGAGAAAAATATTTTCACGTATAAACTTTATTCAGATATTAATTAGAAAGTTTATCAAGTAAAAGTGATAATTTAATTGTTAAAAATCAGCTGAAATAATTTTGCCTTATTTGTTTTGTGCATTACATTGTTGAATACATTTCGTATGAATCCAGCTAAATCTAGAAGTAATAAGGGACTTGATTTTTTTTTCTGTTTGTCTCAGGTGTTAATCCTCACTCTTCTATCTTACTAAAACTCTGTTACTATTCTTACATATACCTTTATACAATGTCTTAGGATGTGCTAAGAAGCATGGAATGCGTTTGCAGTTTTGTTAATATACATAGGATTTGACAAAATTTTTTATATCCGGGTTTTTTTTCTTTTTAGTTGTTCTTGTTTCAGGCAGTGACCGTTTACTTCATCTAGTCAATCCGAGTTATATGTACTGTAGGGATTTTTCTCTCTTTCCCACGTTCCCTTTTAATAGATGGTTAAGATGTTAAAAATTTACCCTTAAAATCATTTTGACCTTGAATTTAATGGGTAGTACGTATGATTACTGTCAAATAGCGTACAGTCTGTCTCAATAGAACAAAGTGCAAAAAGCCAAGGCATCGGTGGCACCGGGCTGTGGTGCCAATGATGATGATGATCATCATCACCGTCAGAAAAATTTACCTGCTGTGATGATCAACTTAAAATGACAGATATGCTTGAACTGCGTACACTTGACTTTCAACTATCATTCAAAATATCCTCACATGTATCAATTAAGGTTGAAAACTGATGAACCCCATTGACAGGATTAAAAATCTTGATAAGGATTTTAGTCCTTAATTAAATTTTAATGTGGCCGGTGGCAGTATATTGTTGAAATGAGTTCTTGGTAGCAGAGGTTAACAACTACACCGAATGGATTCACTTGATTCACCCAAGATCGACAAGTGATCTGAAAGAACTTGATTGTTATCTTGCAGTTTAAGCGGTCCCTCTTCAACCGTCAGTTGAATGTATTTTTTGCTTCCAATATACTTACCTCCTTTACTTTGCTTGATGGCTGTAACTACATGTTTCTTACACCATACTCCTATAATACCTAAATTTGCCAAAGAAGAGAGAAGATTCAAGTCTAAAACGCTCCTTTTTCGATAAATTGTTAAATTGCTCCGTTCATATGAAAGTTCGACATGCATTTCGAAATCGATTTTTTTATCAAATTTTTACATTGCATCCTTTAACTTCGGGCTAAGAGTCAGTCATTCTAGAACAATACCAGGTTCTATCCATTTATGTCCATCTTTCTCTGAAAGGGTATACAGCCGATTAAAATAAAATCAGGTAGTTTTTAGCTTTTAACAAAAAATTTAAGTTTAAGAATAATAGCATAAAATACCCTTACCTGTTTCCTACCATAAAATTCCATAAAGTACCTACTAAATTTAGGTTTATTACTTGTAGTACAAATTGTTATAATACTTTGTTCAGTAAAAAGTTCTTTAGCTATTTAAAAATTATTCTAAATAAAATTAAAGTTACCGAAAATAGCTTTATTATAAATAATAACCAGGATGTTCTACATTTTTTAAAAAGTAAGAATATAGATAGCATATACACGTTTGATTTTGAAAACCTGTTTACCAGTATTCCGCATGATAATTTAATGTTTATCTGTTCAGAAATTTATGATGCTTATTTAGATAGTACTATAATATTAAAATGTGATTGGATTGATTTATGTAAATTTAATATTTTTGAAAACTACCTCTTTAATGGCTTATGTTTCTTTAAACAGATAAAGAGTATACCTATGGGAAATAGCTATTCTAGTGCATTTGCCAACCTATTCTTACATTTTTACGAAACTAAATTTCTTAACTCAAATAATGTTACCGGATTTAGATATATTTATGATCTTATAATTTTTAACTGCAACGATTTGGAATTTCTTAATCAAATCTACCCAAAGGAACTAACTTTAAACCGGACTAACGATAATAATCTTTGTGCGACTTATCTGGATTTAAAAATTAAAATTCAAAATAGAGAAATAAAAATAGGGATATGTGATAAAAGGTAAGATTTTAAATTCGAGGTTATTACGTTTACCAATTTCCATAGCAACTTAAACTATAAAATTTATTATAATATTTTTTACTCACAACTTTACAGAATAAAATTCATATGTAACAACGCTTGGCCTTGGGGCCTTGGGATGTCTTTTGGGCTTACCTGCATCCTATTCAGAAAGTTCCCCGAGAGGTAACTGACATGGTTAGGCTCCCTGATGACGAGACCTGTCGGTTACCTCTGTTGTTTTATGGTTCCGTTCCGGCACTTATACAGAATCTTGCCGTTGGTGCGTGGATGCCCAGAGTGCTTGATTTCTGATTGTTTTTCGTGTCTATTTTCGTATTATTTTTATCTATCTCTGTTGGATTACTTATATGTACGTATATATATATATATGTGTGTGTGTGTATGTCAAAATTTTGACGCATTTTGGTACTTTTCTGTTTAACTATTTACTGTTTGCCCAAGCGATGCATGGGTTTGGCGAGCTGACAGAATTATAACTCACGACGCAGGACATCTGAAATTTTGCTTTTCGGAGGACCGTTATGGAGGAACGTTAAAAGGTAACTTTGATAAAGAGCAAAGTTATTACCATTGAAGAGTATCCTTACTGTTTATGTATATTAAGTGTGTACTGTTTATGTAAATAATTACATTATTGAAAACTTTAAATTACTACATAATCGCTTAAAGTATGCAAATGAAACAGAAAAAAAATAGAAATCACTAAAAAATCGCAATATTTTTTTTTCTAAACTTTAATTTTTTTCTCGTCATTATTTTTTTGTTTAGTTATTTTTTGCCTTAATTTCGAACCGTTTCCGTATAAATTTCCATACATTAAACATCGTAAGAATAAAAAAAATAAATACCTATGTGAAAACCGTAACTTTAGTTAAGACAATTATATTTTATTTGTGCTAAAAGCTGACGTTAGTAACTATCAGTCCCGAGCAAAGAAAGGAAAATAAAAATCTTAATTATATGCTCCTCAGAACAGAATTTGAATAACTATGTTTGCAATTTTAACTCCATCCAACACATTAGGATATCCGTTTCGTCTTAAATTAGAATATTTAGTCTCTTGTGAATGACACCCTCTCCCTTTTTATAATGGCGTTCATTTCCGTGTTTAAGGTAGAAAAGAGCTTTACTGTTTTAAAAATCAGCGCATTATATTTCCAGTCTTAAGGTCAGAAAGTGGGAGGTATTTCTTCTTGAATTTCATTTTTTTCAACTCTACTTGAAAATCATAAAATAAATTTTGATTACATGCCATTAATTTTGATGGAATAATACTGTTGTCATTAATAAGTATTGTTTTGTTTAACCTTTTCCTTACGGTATGGGAGAGCATGTATCCCAAGAATACGGGCCCGAGAATATATATATATATATATATATATATATATATATATATATATATATATATATATATATATATATATATATATATATATATATATATATATATATATATATATATATATATATATATCACCCTTACAAAGAGGGTACGAAATTTCCCGTTCTAAAGAGGGAATTGGAAAAATGTGCCCCGTAAGCTAAAGGTTAATAATAAAAACATGATTATTTAATATAATTTTTGAGCCAATTTTTGAAACATTTCTTGAAATTACAACCGAATTCAAGATTTCCCTCAAACGAGGATATTCCCATGAGACTTCAATAATCAGCAACGTCCTGAATTGCATCAAAGTAGGCAGTTCACTTGCTGAGTTGTTAAGTTAAAAAAAAAATCATGCTATGCAATTTGTAAAGCTTTTTATGGGTGTTAGCTTCTCTGAAATCTCATCTTTCCCATGAATTCCCTCTCAAAAACTTTGATAATAGAGTATAAATTAAGAGTAAATCATAGAAACAGTATCCAGGCTTAAAAAAACAAAGAGTGAACAGACATATCTCATCAAGTTTCCAAACTTTTCTATTCTCTATAGTTAATAATAGCTTTCAAATTAAATTTCATTGAACGGGTTCTTTATTAGGGCTTGAATTCTATTCAGAAACGCCCAGATTCATTTGTTGGATTCTATTTATTCAGTGAATCTTCCGAAACTGTACCAAAATTGAAATACAATCAAACACTTTAATTTTAAATGTTCTCTCAAGATAAATAATCAGTCAGGAGACAATTCATCTAAGTTAAAAGTTTTACGAAAACGGAAAACATTAAAAGCAATGATGATTATTCTGAAAACGGATTTTGGAGAATCAAATTTTGCGTGAACCTCTATTTTCGACTAATACCTGAAAACTTGGGGGCCAGGGGATAGCCGAATGGCTAAGGCGCAAGCATTTGGTTCAGATCCTTTGGGTTCGAGTCTCACTGTTGGCATGGATGTTTGTAGCCTTTCGGAATCGGCTTTAAACTGTAGGTCCCGGTCTAATTAGCCTTGTGTAGCAAAAAGTTGATAGTAGTTCCCCAAACCAAGCCAAACCTGAAAATTTCGCACACAGTGTACCTGCAGCCGTAGAAACTGAAAACTATGCATTTCTGCAACTTTCTGATTATAGAAAATATCTTTGAAATATCTTCCTTTATACGGAATTCCTGGTCAGAAGCAAGGAGAAAAAAGGGTGAATTGAAATTAAATCAAAGAAACTAGACCCAGTCTGAAGGAATTAGCAGAGCTATAAAATACGTCGTTGAGTGCTTAAATTAGTTCGAAACTTTCCCTTTTCTTTTCCTTAACCCCTTATTTCTTCTCGCTCCCGTCAAAATTACGGGGTGAGGTTTCGTCTCAAATTTCTCGTGCCCGTGATATTTCTGGGCTGGAGTGTTTAAAAGTAACGCACCCAAAAGATTGTTTTAATCTATTTCATTTACCTTGAAAAAATTTGATTTCTTATTTTACATACCAGATGGCAGCACCAGACTCTTTATAATGTAATTAGGGATTTTTTTTAAACTATGTGTGGCAGTTAATGGAATCAAAATAAATGGAAATATATGGAATCCTCCGGAAAAAATAGGCACTTTTATTACCGTTTTCTTGAAAATTATGCGACTGTTAAGGGGTTAAAACACATCCTGCCTTTTAATAATTTTTGCAAATTTTGGATTCGAAAGAGAGTTCCTTTTAAGTTGGTAGTTTTGGGTTTTTGTCGCAAGGTACAGAGAGGACAAGCTGAGCCAAATAAAGACTTAATCCTTTTGACTACTTTATTAGGGCTTGAACTTTTTCAGACAATATTAGATCCAACTGATGGATTCATTTCGTCTAGTTCATCATTCGACAGTGCATGGCTTACCCATCCTTGCCAGAACCCAAACCGAACATTAAACGCCTATGATTAAAAAATTCCTTTCCATATTCAAAAGAGTAATAAGCCAGATAAACTTGAATTTAAGCGAAATTAAAAGTTTAATCTAAACTGAAGATACTAAACACAACTAGAACTACCCAGAATGAATATGAAAACTCGTAATGAAAATACATATATTCCACTGTCTCTAGAATTACAGCTCAGTCTCGTATTCTGCATCATCAGCATGACCTGGAAAAATATATGTAAAACAACTTCAATAGTGTAAAAATTGTCTCCTATAGACATTAATAACACCGAATAACCCTTGCTTTATATCTCGTGACGTTGTGAATACAGAATAAGTCTGTCTACGGAATAATAGAATGCGGTTAAATTTCACTGCGTCACGTGTTTCAACACACTTATAAAAAATTCATGGCGGCTCAATTATGCATCATCACTTGTCCCCCTTTGTTTCCCGGGATAAGTTCTTCTCAATGGCGTACTTTGATAGAGTTATGCTGAGAGATATGTCACCTTGGATCTGCAGACATATGTTCCCCGAGTCAACGTAATCGTTGACGCGGGAATCATACACGTGTTAACATATTTCTAATACTAACGTATGAAGAAAAAAATATGTTAACGTTCATGAAACTTCAGCTGTGGAAGAAATGCGCTATGTCTTCGTAATGTTAAGTAAAAAGGCTTATTCAATGGATGTGAGCGAAGAAAATATCATTATATCGATAGTGACAAAACTAAATGTGAACATTTTACTAAAATATTTTGTCATTTAAAGATGAAAAATCCCACTCTAAAATTCATGTAATTGTCAACAAATCAGACTTTTAAATAGCAGTAGTAATAAGCTGATGGAAGCATGTCTGAAGGCTCATAACTAAAGCGATCACGAGTAAGAAAATTATTTCAATAAGAATTTGAGAAAATGTTGTCCACCTTCTTGTAAACTCACTTTTGATTAGAGGGAACCGATGGATTTTTCCAAAGTACATTTCCTTTAAAGCACATCTACCGTACCACTCTAAAAGAGTCAGGATATCTTGAAAATACGGTTCATTTATTAACGTTTTCTTGCGCGAAATATACTTTCTTACGAATATTAATTGAAAATAGTTTAACCCTTCAGCGCGCCAATTTTTGGAACACCAGCAGGCGCGCGTGGCGCAAAGTGCAACGTCTCTTTCCACCTTGATTATTCCTTTTGTAATAAACTTTTTCTTTTGAAATTGAAAAAAAATAATTCTGAATTTTATGACAAGAAATAAAATGTTGATAATATTGAGATATATTTATAATTAACGGCCAAAGAATGCAGATAGAATCGTCTTATTTCAAAACTGTCCGGTTTGTTGGATCTAAGGACAACTTGCGAATGGATTCCAATTATGTCCAAAAACAAAAAAAAACAATGAGATTGTCCATCTTCGAGATATGCGGAATACCGTGTAATAGCTGCACATTTGATCGACAACATCAACTCCTGCTTTTGTCGTATTGTAATCCAGTATAATCGCTGGTCTACCACGGTTAAATCACGACTAACAATAAATGAAAAGGAATACAAGGGTCAGAAAATCATACCTGTGACTTAGAAAGGGTGTAGCTATAAATAGAAACTGCTTAGAACATGCAAACCTTTCATGTAATAACAAACCATTCAAAGTTACGAAAATGTTGCACTTTGTACACGGGAGCGTCCGCTGAAGGGTTAATAAACTTAACCCTTTAGTGGTGGCCTTCAGCGGTGGCCTTCAGAAGCTTCAGTGGCCTTATTTTACTTAATTTTAAATTCTCGAGTAAAAAAAGGCCACTTCCTCTGGCTATTGTCTGGAGCATGCAAAGAATGAAGAAACCATCCTAAAAAAATAACTTCAATGTAAAGTCTAACAACTGGTGCCCTTAAAATCTTGGGTTCTTACCTCAACTTTCATACCGCATTTACAAATTCGTGATCGCGCCACCCTCAAGACATTCGCGAGATAGTAGTCACGTTCCTGCATCGACGCGAGTGACCGTTCTCACATTCCCGCCTCTCGTTGTGAACAAGACTTCCCGTCGTCATTCTCCCCTTTGACTCATGCCAGAAAACCGTTCCCGAAGCGAGCGCCACGATTGGCGAGGAGAAACGGCGAGACCGCCGTTTACACATTCACATTCCCCCGCGATTCGACTCGCCGCTATCGCGACTGTGTAAATGCGTTGTTAGAGACTGTAAAAGAGTATTAGAGACTATCTTTGCATACCATAATGTCAAAATCCACTATTTTTTTTTAATTACGGACGAACAAATTAACAGGTCCTTTAAAGTTTTTTAAAAATTGCCATATATGTTCAATGGCCTTCTATCAGTAATTTTCACTGGTGTGTGCTGCGTTATTACCTTTTAGGTTACACTATTTATAATCTGATAAATACAGAAGTTAGTTTATATTATCTGACTAGATTTTATTAGAATGTATTAGCTGATGCTTACATCGGAACTGATAAAAGAAAAAAAAATGGCTTTTGAATTTTGATAGATTAATATATGAGATTTCCAGAAATTAATCAAATAATGCACCAACAGGAAATGCAATTACGTCTCGCTCTCCGATGAAATGAACCTGCCAAACTAATTTCATTGCTACATCAACTGATGTAAAGCTTGCGTAATGCTGAAACTAATAAACTAAGTTTATGATTATTCTACCATTAGAATCTGTAAATAGAAGAAATGAACTTTACCCATTCATGTAGGAATGAAGCAATCTAATAATTTTGAGTATTCATCTTTCATGATTTTCTAGGTTATACGATCTTCTAGACAAAATTGCGTTATTATGATATTGCTTAATACCTTCTGTCAGCAACACTCCGATTTACCATTGTGCACGCTTTTATCCAACTTACACCAATTTTTCATTTCCTGTAAAGCTAGTCCGAGAATTTTTTTTACTGGAAAATTTGTAATATCCGGATGAAAGGAATTGAAAAGAAAAATGTGCTTTTTGACTCTCTCAATATTGGCAATACAATGTAATCCTTCCCTCTAGGAAACAACATGAAAGATTTTTCCGAGATCTCTGAAAGTTGTGATGGAGAGTATTTTTCCGTCGTTTCGCGGCGACATCATTCACAGTTTTTATGAAAATATATAATCGAAATGCTTTTATGCTTTATATTTTATGGATTTACGGTTTTCAACAATTGATGTATTTACAGCTTTAGTTTTCCAGTGGGACTGGTCCACGGTCGCTTTGATTTTTAGAAGTTCAGCTTTTCAACAATATATTAATTCAACCGTAGAAAGTATTACTAAATCACAAGTTATTTTGAAGATCTTTCGTAGGTCAGAATAAAAAGTTTTTAATACTGGTGAGGTCAAGTGATTTCGTTTATATTATTATTTAAGAGCATGAAGTTTTTTTTACTTGAAGCATTAATTAACCCTTCAGTGGTATTCCTGGGTCTGTGAGGCCCAGTTTACAACAGCTTTTGTATTATCTGATATATAGAAACTAGTTAACAAGTGGGGCACAGTGGCACAGTTCGCAAGGGAAGCGGGCTAGTGATCTGAAAGTCATTGGTTCGATGCTCGCCGCTGACAAAATCCACCGCCGTGTACACTAATGGCGGCTGGTGCACGTAAAATCTGTCGTGGCTGCAATGTCCTCCAAGTTCTCAAAATTACCTCTGGAGGTGCGGGGTCAAGTGTTCTGGTCTCGACACTTGACTAGGTTCACAATTGCGAGACTGGTCCTTTGGCCACGTTGGACTCCGACCCTTGAGGTGCCAGTCAAAACAGGAGCTCCACCTTCATCGTCCATAGCCTTCGGGACTAGATCTGATGTTGTTGTCGGTCAAGTGACATAAGCAACAACAACAGCAACAACAGTAAACCAGTTCACCACTAGAGTATCTTCCTATCAAATCCTACTGGAGGGCATTCCTTGATCCTACCTTAGTTTAGTTCAAAAATTGAAGTGACAAACAAGTCTCAAAAAGCAGTCTGGGCCTCATAGACCCAAGGTTATCATTCGTGTTGGGTTTTTTTTTCACCATGGACCCGTCTACCTCAAAAAAGGTTTTCAATTTACAGTGTCAAGATGATGTTCAGTCTGTATCTGCTTAAAACATTCAACGATGATAAGTCAAAATTGCAGTTGCAATGTTTAGATTTATTTTATTACCTTTTTTTGGTACTTTTCCGTTAGCTGGACGCATTTGGCGTTTGTCCTAACATGTATCGCCATTGGCGAAAAGTTGCCAGTATAACAACCCTAGGAAAACGATATAATGGTTAATAGACAGGATACACTTTGAAGACGTATTGTACCACACGAAACATTGGACGAAGAGGGGGGATCAGCGGGTTTAAATCTAAAAGAACATGAAGTTCAGAGACCCAGCTAAATAACACCAAAATTCACAAGAATAAAAATTTGGAAACTAATTAACCCAAACTATATTCGCTTTCTTCACAATAGCACAAAAGATTGAAGAATAGTGATAGAGTACCATAGAGCGATTTAACGCTGGCGATATAACTAGCGAACAGCACGCCACCATTTGCAATCGTACCTAGCTGAAGTTCTTTGGCGACAGTATTTTTGATAACACCTTGAAAGATAAAGATTTTTGGTCTCCTAACTAAATATTTACTAAATTAATAAAATATTCATTGTTACTTATATATTTTGTTTATTCACGCACAAGTATTACGGGAGTTACAGTTAAACAAAAACAACAGAAAATGTGACTTGTGAACCATATTTGGCGATATATCCCTTGCGCCCGACTAACGGAAAAGTACCAATTTTTTTAGTTTTGGTTTTCTATAAAGTTTATTATGTAATCAGTTTTTAGTATGTAAAAATATAAAATAAAATTTATTTCTTTAATTTTAGGCTTAGTATGCTTTATTTGATGACCTAAAACTATTTTCAATGATTAATTTGCATTTATGCATTTTTTATTTTTTTTTATTTTATTTTCCTGGGCCTATCAGATCTGATAATTTTCAGATTACCACTGTGGCAATTCCCCCCCCCCCTCGAGGCGAGTAGGAAAACCATTAAAATCGTCGCTAGCCGTGAACCGATGCTAAAGAATGGCAGACCCCCCCCGAGCGGAAGAGGACCACAATGGGCACCTCTTCGGGACGCATTCCTGGGATGAAAAGAGGAGACAGTCTGGCGCCATATTTTGACAGTGGCCGACAATGACAGTTTATGCCCTGAAACGAGATCGCTAATGAGGGAGCGGGCGATGAAGATGTAATAATCGGCATCTTTTTTTGCGCACGGCTAGACGCTCAGCCTATCCGGAGCGAGCTATAGAGAGGAGGCTAGAAAGAATTCCGCCAGGGATCAAGCTTTTAAATAAGCCGACGAGGGCTTGAAGACCAGTTTTTGTGCGGAGAGTTTTTCTTAGAGAGTTTAGGAGTGATACCTGATCTCCTAGCTCCACGCACTTTTAAGTGACTTGTTTTTTGTGAGGCTCTGCCCTCTACGTGAGAAGACCCTTTTTCACCGAGAAAGGTCGGGGAACCGATCGGAACTTGATCTCCCCAATTGTGTTATTTCGGAGAAGCTGCTAGCTTCCAGTGGACGAGTGAGGGCCTTTTTTCTGTGACCTGACCAGCGGTTCGTCGCCTCGTTTTAGCGACAGTGTGCTCCATCCTTGAGAGACAATCCCCGATTTCTACTCCAACTTCTACGGACTGCTTTGTATAGATATCATTCGAGATCGCGGCCTAACCGTGTATGTTAAATAAATCTGAAATTCTCATTATCTTAAAAGTCTCTATTTTAGTAAGCTGTCTACCTTACACGTAACCTGTGACGCTACCTAAGTGTTTGCTTTTGACACAAATCGCAGGAATACGTTACACCACTGAAGGGTTAAGAAAAACTTCTGTGAGCTCAGTCTTAACGCAAGGATATTTTGGCACATGGAATATTTTCATGCTCGATCTTAGTTGAAATGCATTCCGTTTCCGCTGTTACGGCCTGTTCACTGTGAGTCCGGAGCGTACGTAGCGTCAGCGCTAAAAATCTTAACAACATCACAGAGCTTAATTCACTGCCCACCTGGCACGTCAACCCAATCCCAGACCTTGTCAACAATCTCGGTTGGTTGTTTGGGGTTTAATGGCGCAAGGTCCAGAGAGGACAAGCTCCGCCGCGCCATCAACAGTCTCGGAGCCAACAGTCTCGGTAGTAATGCAACGCAACGCAACCCTCTGGATGCAATGTGAACAGGCCTTTAATCCGCTAAACATCTACTAAATGCATTGTCGTAATATTGACTATCTTTAGTCCTCGAGCAACCGAAATGGAAAATTACAGCTCAAAGTTACTGCTCAAAGCAATTTAATTGTCTTCCATGCGTACGTAAGGAGAAAAGGGGTTTTGAATTTATATAATGTTGCCGGTGTTGTATGTATAGTGCCTCCTGACCGGAAGCGTTCCAGACCAGGTCCATATAGGATAGCAGGCTAAGGGGTGCGGCTACAGTTCATAATGACACCACAAGAGTCGGAGTTTGATTTAGCCAGGTGCCACGTCGATTTTAATCGAGGACCCCCAGGGGTGACATCTGGGAGGGATCGTACCATCGCCTACCCTGCTGGACCTCATTGAGGGACTTTCCAGTATATGGATTTAACGTGCCCATATTCAACTTACACAGCGAGGTATTTAATGGCTCTTTTCGAGATTCGATCCGAGCACCCTCGGCACCGAAAGCCGGCGCGCTACTACTAGGCTGCATCGGACCCGAATTTATATCATTGAATAGCTGATCAAAAAGTTTTAGTGATATTTTAGAAAAAGGAGGTTTATTCATTTTATCCAGTAATTACAATCCAAACTTCATTGCTTTAGTGAGGATAAATTTTTAACCGAGAAAAAAGCGTATTAAATTTCTTTAGTCCATACACTAATCAGCGCAAGCAGGCAACAAGTAAAAACAGTTGAGCCGTGGAGCTGAAAACACACAAAGCCAAAACAAAGCAACTCAGCTGAAAAGCTAAATCAAGAAATCCATGCACGACAAAATTTAACTTCTTTGGGATGGCTAAATGATTGCTGATCCGTGAATCTAATATACCTCAATGCGCTCAAGTATTTCGTAATGACAAGAAATATCTAAAAAAAAAGCACATGAAAATCACACCAAACTTATAAACTTAAAACACTCTTTAATATGTTTGGGATATGCTAAACAAACAGATGTTGAAAGGTGCGTTACATTATTTATCATTTTATCGCATGTCGACAAAATTTGGGATTTTGCAAATAGATGTAGAAATTTTATTTAATTGGTAGTTTTGAGGATAATCATGAGATGATCGAAAGAAAGTTAAATATTTTGTCACATAGAGATGAAAAATCCCTCTATAAAGTTCATGTAGTTGATAACAGATAATACGTAGAAATAGCAGTAGTAATAAGCCGTTGAAAACGTATATATACATGATGGCTCATAACTAAAGCAATCACGAGTAAGAAAATTTTTTCAGAAATAAGAATATGAGAAAAATGTGCTCCCTTCTTGTAAAATCTCTCTTAATATATGCCAAAATGGCCATATAATACAAAATATTAAAGCTGCTGTGTACTAACCCTATTCGATTCGCTCACCTCAGTGTCAACCTATTTAGAAAATTTCTTCACTGTCTACGGCTACCTAAATGCTCATAATAAAATAATAATGGTATTTCCAGATAGAACCTTTTCTGCACCTTGCAACAGGGTTCATTTCATAAACTTTGTCCACCCAAGGAAATTATGAACGTTTAAATCACACTGTTCCAGATTTTTTCCACGAATAATAATTTAAATTTAAAAATATTATTTGAATTTTTAAAAAAATAATAAAAAATGCCCCAAGGTGTAATTTTTTTTTCTCTATCACGGAGTACAATTAAAAAAATCCCTTTCAATCCAAGTCGGCAATCCTTGGACAAATTTTCTCCATAAGTTAACATTGAGGTAAGCGAATCCAATCGGGTTAGTACACAACAGCCTTAACGATCTTACTCTGTATTGAATTCTATCGTACAAGATACCATATCTTATGCCATACTGTCACAATCTTACAGAAATATCACACAATTGTATACAACGCGTTTTGCTACGAATTATCTGAGCAAAACCTTTCCAACAAGTTTTGTTAATTTCAATTTAGTGTTAAAATGTTGCGCTTGAATCGAAATTTAAATTTTATATGAAATTTCTTTCCATTTAATTTATTTGCTTTTCTACATATTTAAGTACTACGTGGACTAAAAGGATTTGCGTTTGGATGAACGAATTTGGCCTAGATTTTCTGAGCAATCTATTAACGCTTCCATAAACTTTGTACCAGATCCTGTAAGGGAAAACGGGTATTTACATGAATAATACAGTTTAGCCCTAAAGAAGCAAAAGACAAGCACAGTATTTCAATCCAACCAACCTACCTGAAAATTATGTAATATTTTATGTGCTAGAGTCTCATGGGAAAGTTTAGAGAAAATACCTGTCGATGAATGAATAGAGAGAAGTAATTATATGCTGATATCTGTCAGGAACTTCACAATGATGAGTATATTATCTGGCGATCGAAGCTGACAAGGTATGACCGTTAATGTTCTGTGAATAGACAAAGCTTGCAGTTTCTCTCTCTCATAGGGAGTGAAGGTAAAATGAATAAATTTCACCACGGACGAGCTTGTGGTTGGCATTTTGAACTTTCCCATTAAGTTTCCAATGCCTTAAGAGGATAATATTGTGCGAGGTGGATATATATCTAAGGTTTGGTTTTAAAAGGCCCAGTGTCAAAATTGTAGGTTTCGAGAAAAAGTCATTGAAAGATATTGAACATTTTCCTGAATGTTATATCTTTCTTATACTACGCGTCACATTTTTTACTTGTACATAGTTAGTGTAATTTCAATATAAAATAGCATATATGAAAATTTTTATATGATAAAAATAATGTATTTTACTCTAACAATGGACAAGTAAAAAAATAATGTGACTCGTAGTATGTCAAAGATATCTGTGTGTTGTGTAAAGGATGCCAAGTCCAAAATCGTAGTTTTGAGAAAAACGGGATTGAAAACTAACAGGTTTGTGTTTTGTTTCACATATCCCAAATTTTCCCTGATGAATAAAAATATTTAGTAGTGGAATTGGACTTAGCTTTCTGTACCCTGCAGTAGCCCTTCATTTTTCAAACATGCCTGGTTTGATAAAACCCCTTTTAGCCCATTTTGGACTTAGCATCCCAAATTTTCACTAATGAATAAAAATATTTAGGAGTGGAATTGGACTTTAGTGGAAATCTATGATTTTTTCAAACATGCCTTTTTTGATAACTCCTTTTAGCCCATTTTGGACTTAACACCCTTTACACAGCAAACATTGATATAACATTCGGCAAAATGTCCAATATCTTTGAATGCCCTTTTCTCGAAGCTAACAATTTTGACATTGGCTCATTTTAGAACCAAGCCACAGATATATATTTTCTAATGTAGAGGCACTTGTTGTGAGGCATTCACCTTTTGATATTTACTGCAATTTTGATGCCTACTTTATTATGGGAACACCATTTAAGTGAGCCAGCATTGCTCCCTGTAAAGGAACACCATGGTAACGACCAGGCCTTATTCGGGATTTGAACTGAAGCCCATAGCGTCGAGGAGCACGACACTAACCACTGAACCATGTGGGAGGCTACGAGGTGGATATAGAAAGGAGTAACCGATTAGCAATAAAAAAACTGATTTGAAAATTTTCAAAAGCCTCTTACGCTAAATAAACATTGAACAATATTACTTTCACCAATTTCAGTAAAGTCATTGACATGTCTCTCGAAATCTGTGCTTAATTGCACTACAAAGGGTGTTTTAAAATTGCTGCCTACATGTATGTCGGATAGCGAAGAAACCTACTATAGTGTGGGCTTGGTAACAAATCCCAACTAATGCATGGGTGTTTCTGTGCTGTACCCTCACAGGGAACAGCATTGGTTCACCTTCTGGGCGCCTCTATAATAAAGTAGTTAATAAAACTTGCAGAGTATGTAGGCCAGTAACATAAAAATAAGTGCCAGCCGCATTAGAAAAAAATAGCCACAAACGTAACATTTTTTGACTTTTTGCAAAGATTGTCCTCTTAATAGCCAAAACTGTTATAGGTAGTCATTTTGTGATTTAGTCATAATATACCCGAATATTTTTATATGAATTTATGAGTGTATGTGTCCATGCATTAAAGCACATATATTTGTGCGTACATATGGAGACGGGAATTTCTATAGATGTGTCAAGAGCAAGTGAAAATTTGAAATTACAAATTTCTATGTACAAGGTGCGCCCATAAAGTAACCGGACAATTTTTTTACAAATAAGAAAATATTACTCATCATCAAATAAATTTATCTCGTTCAAAATAATCGCCAAAGGAGTCTACACAATTTTTCCAACGTTTCTTCAAGTCATCGAAACACTGTTTATAGGCGTTGGAACTAACCACTCGCAAAATACGCGTAGCATTTGATTTGATATCTGAGACGTTTTCAAATTTCTGTCCTTTCATGGCCATCTTAAGCTTCGGAAAAAGGAAAAAATCAGCTGACGATAAGTTGGGAGAATATGGTAGGTGATTTATCACTGTAATTGAATGCTTAGCAAGATACTGTTGTACAGAAATTGCTGTATGGGGTCTAGCATTATCGTGTAAAGAGAACCATTGCCCAGAATCAATCAGTTCCTTCCCAACTCGCCTTATCCTGTTTCTTAATAAGCCCCTCCTTGTAAAAATACTGATGAATTGTTGGATTTTTAGGAAAAAAATTCGTGGTGAATAAGTCCTTTGTTATCAAAAAATGCAAAATCCATGAAAGGACAGAGATTGAAAACGTCTCGGATATTAAATCAAATTTTGCGAACAGTTAACACCTATAAACAGTGTTTTGATGACTTAAAGAAATGTTGGAAAAACTGTATAGACTCCTTTGGCGATTATTTTGAACGAAATAAATTTATTTGAAGGTGAATAATATTTTTCTTATTTATAAAAAATTGTCCGGCTACTTTATGGGCACACCTTGTATATGTATATACATGTTTTTATATATGCATATTAATGCCTGTGTGGGGTACATTTTTTTCGATAACATAACTTAGTATGAACAGATGGCTATAAAACTTATAGTTTCCTTAAACTTCCGATTTATAAACCCGGTGATCTATCAAAATGATGCAAAATCTCACATATTAAAGTATAATTTACTGGAGAATACCTAACATTTTTACCTTTCCACTTTACGAAGAAAAGCAAACTATGGTGTAATTTTTATTGAGTAATAAAGGCTGTATGAAATGTGATGTTATTTTTCGAAGTAACATAAGAAAATAAAAATATAGGATTGTGATTTTTAATTTTTTGGTTTTATAAATTTCCTGTACAATATAAATCACGCATGAACTACCATAATTTTGTGAAGTTAATGCAAAGAATTACACTAGTTATTTCAAGTCTAGTTCTGAACAGTTTTGTTTTAATCTTTGTTTTCTTACTCAGAAAATGAGATTTGAAAGAAACGGAATAAAATTACTCTTTAAATAAAATACTCTAATAATAACCAAAATCGTCATATTGACAGATAAAGGAATACATCTACTTCGTGCTCTCCTCTGCAAACTGTTAAAACAAACCTGAACATCCATGACATCATACGATTTCTTTTTTAAAGGAATTTTTCATTTATGAATGAAACTTATATATATATATGCAGGGGCCACAGGGGCACCCGTCCAGGGCTCACTTGGAAGGGGGGCCCAAAATGCTGTTTTTATTTCATTAATTTTCCAAACATAATTAATTAGGAAGCCCAAATGCAAATTCTTGCCCAGAACATAGAAAGGGATAGTTAAGGTACTGTATATATATATATATATATATATATATATATATATATATGTGTGTGTGTGTGTGTTGGGATGATATAGTTTATGTAAGATGTAAAATAAATGAGATTAATACCCATGAGGCACTAAAAATAGAAATTAAAAAAAATCCTGAAAAATTACGTAAGTTTTATGACATTATTCTATAATTTCATGTAAATTACATCATTTATTACATCCGTCAATGTTAGCAAATCAGATATTATGATTATCTTACATGACAGTGCATGCCGATCTTTTTGCTACAGTACAATAAAATTAGCTTAACGACCTCGTCTCTTTATGCAAACGTTTTAAACGGTAGTAAAAAATGCATTGAAATGAAAAATAAATTGAAATAATTACATATGTACATGAATATTTTTCATATCATCATCCTGTGGTTTATATACAGAATAGATTCTCAGTTATCTCCGTTAGCATCTGCTTCAGACTAAGCAAATAAGATTTACTGATAAAATCAGCTGTTCTTATCAGACGCTTGTTAAGGATTTTTTTGTAGAAATAACATGGGTAGCGTCCATGCTTTCTCTTTAATCTGATAACGTACCTTGATGGTATTTGATAACGTGCAAGAAGAAAAAAGAAAATGTACCGATTCTAAATATGTTTCCTTTCCTTGCCTACCATTATTACATTTTCTGAATCCAACCCATTACTTTCGTTGTACGTTCTTAGAGGCTCTACTGCCGCTCATTTAACAAGTAGTAAAATTAGCATAGACATCCGATGCATTGGTCTTTAGGGTTCGATTTGTGCTTATTAGATATTCATCAAAATGAAACACATAATAATTTCAAAGGCGGCCATTGCGTGCGTCACTCGGCTCACACGCGGTCAGAATCCTGATCGAGTTCCCGTTGTTGATCCGCGAAGCGTTTTTTAATTTCTTTACTTCATTTGTTATATTTTGCTAATTACTGGCATAAACTAGTTGAAGGCGTCTACGACATACTTATAATAAACAGTTATTATAGACGGTGGGGACGATGATTTGCATAAGTTCACGTGGCCTTTTTTAAAAATAATAATCGATTGTTTTTCTGCGTCATCAAGTACTTGCATTTTACACCGGGCGATTTCACTTGATTGTCCGGAAGTTTTTTTTTGTTTTTTTTAGCTTTTTTTTTTTAGCCTTTGTTGATTTCAGTTTTACGCTCACCTTGTTATGAAAAATTTATTTTCTATGCCAGGGAAAACGTAATGCAAATGAGCTCATAAAATGTTATCTTTTAGAGTTCTGAGATGGTAGGATTTAATACAAAGGTATGTTATTGAAATATAACTAATCAAAGGTAAACAAAACAGACTTTATTATATATTATAATTTATGTATACGTAAAAAACAGTCTTTTTGTTGATAGAAATTTTAAAAAAATTTTGTGCCTAGTCGTTAAACAAGTAGGTTTTTATTTTATTTTATTTCTAATTTAAGGAAAACACCAAAGAAATATATATTTGGCTCTCCACATTGATTGGGATTAGGTGAACAAGTCCCCTATGAATGTAATGAAATAGGGAATTTGTCTAACCCCTCCAGTAACCTTATTTGTGAATACCGTATATGACATTAAAGTATCCGACAACGTTGGAGGCAGTTAAAAAAAAACTGCATTAACGAAAATTTCTATCCTATGTTTTGTAGAAATATAGTACCAAAATACGAAAGGTGGGGGAAAAATAGACCATAACTATGTAACTTTTTACAAAATTGAGGATTTTTTGTCCCAATTAAGCAAATTTTACATAAACGGCTATAGCTCTACAAAAAAGTTGCATATATCATTAATTTATTTTTGTCAAATATACGTAACACAATCCCCCAGTATGATGAACTTAAAATCTAACCGATATTTTGAAATCTTATTGAAATGCAGACAATTATATGCAATTATATGTAAAATTTCAGCAATTTCTCGCGAGATTTTTTATAAATGCATATGTAAATCGACAAATAATACACCTAGAGGCAAATGCGTTGGTCATTACATTCTTAGTATTATGAAGAACCTACCTAAAAAATTTCATAGACATATCATGATTATATTTTGAGTTATCACAATTGTCGTTTACATGTTTCTTGAAAAACAAGTTCATCAGAAAACACAATTAAAGTTTTCACTTGTATTGAAATCGACAACTTTTTCTCTCTTTAAACCACTCTCATTTCATTTCTAAGGATCGAACAGAGAAAACAAAATCAGATTTAGAAACAAAAACGTACACTCTTTAAGAAACAGGAACATTAAAAATTTAGGAATTTTTATCAAAATCGACGTTTTAAACGTAGTCGGATACCTTAAAAATTTAATAAGGCACTTCGGTGCAATATGTTATATGAATTTGTAATTACATATTAAGACCAAAACGCACAGATTTGAAGGTATAAGGATTAAGGTTCACGTACGTAAATTTAATACGATACATCAGTTATTAGGTAGAGTGAAATTATTACAGTTTATAAAATGCATTTTAATATTCTACACAGGGCAAAACTGTAAAGTACTGCCTTTTATAAATTTTAGGATTATCTGTAAAAAGTTTCTATGGAAAATTATCGATTAATTGAATCCTCAGATATTTAATCTTAGAAATTCAAAAATCGGCTGTACATACAATAATTAAGAATTATAAAAATAAGTTCTGAAATTTTGCTCCGGTGAATCTTGCAGTAGTTTAAAATCAACAAGCTCAACTTAAATCTCTCTAAGAAAATTTCCCAGGAAAATGCACTAATTAAAAGTAATTTTTAGTAGAGCAGAACCTCCCCATTAAGTCAGATTTCTCAATTACTTTACGCATAGGAAACAGGTAAGTTAGTCATTAGAGTCACTTCTTGTTATCTTTTGTAGTGTGAGTCACAAGTATACAACACTTGTACTCTGTGGTAAAACTGTCGTGATCTCCAAACTCTTATTGTCTATAAAAAGCCAATTTTACTCAACTTCGGGTACGTTTGCATTAGACTGAAATTATTAGAAGATTACTGATGAACGAAATAAGAAGTATAATAATGTAACGTATTTATAAAGGAAAATTGCTGAAAGTTTTTCAGTCAGATATCCTTATATGTCAGTTTTCCTAAAAATTACGAATCATCTAACCAAATGAGGAAAAAGCTAGAAAATAGCTTAATTTCGTTTTATTTTTAATTTATTTGATCACCAATTTAATTTATATCAATTGAAAAACATTTTCAGGTTCATTGGTATTTTTCTTAATAAAAAGTGTTTTTAGTATTATGTCGATTAAAAATTTTTTTTTCGAGTTTTACTTATTATTTTTTTTTTTTTTGGGGGGGGGGGGGGGGGAATTCAAATCTCTATATCATACTCTATTATTTTTTTATCCTATTCCTGTCTTATTTTAACTTATTTTTATGCCGCGAAATGTAAACCTCATATTTTAAATGTATTATATACTTTAAGTGTACGAGAGATGTTTTGCACTCGAACAAAAAGTTATGTTACTTAGAGATGTCTGAAATTAAATCTATGGTGCCCCGTATGAAGGGCTTAAGTCAAAAACAGTAATTTAAATATATCAAGTTATTGGTATATCTTTTATACCAATCGCAGAAATATGATTTGAGTCTTTTGTACAAAGAAATGTAATTTTGTATACAAAATTGATAGACTTAAGCCTTTTATACAAATCAAAAGATCATTTTTTAAATCAATACTAACAAATATCTAAAAATCACTGTTTATGACTTAAGAATGCTACGTTTTCTTTAAGCTACTTTTTGTTTAAGGATGACACTGAGATGGATTCTGTTAAGAAATAAAAGGGATTTAGGATATTTTTATCAGAATTTTAAGTCACTAATCAATAAAAGTATTATGAATTTTTACTCTATTCATTCCAGTCTGTAGTTATGAAGTATAATAAAGTTTGTAAAGCATTGACGTAATACAAAATGTTTCGAAATGTGAAAGTTTTTTACAGTATGGTTATAAGCTTATAACTTAATTATAGACTTATAACTTTATAATAAAACATTGGAAAGCTCAGTTTTTTTTTCTTTTATAATTTATAATTAAAAAGTTTAAATGATGTAATTAAGGCTGCTATGTACTAACCCCATTGGATTCGCTCACCTCAATGTTAACCTATGGAGAAAAATTTGTCCACGGATTGCCGACTTGGATTCAAGGATGTTTTTTAAAAACTGTACTCCGTCATAGAGAAAGAAATTTTACATTTGTGTACATTTTTTTAAATGCAATTAATACTTTAAATTTTAAATTATTTGGCGAAAATTCTGGTATAGTGTGTTTTAAACGCTCATAAATTTCTTCGGTGGACGATTATTCATAAAATGAATCCTGTAACGCTTTGCAGAAAAGTTTAGGCTCTCTGACAATACCAATTTTATTTGATTATCAGCATTTATGTACCTGTAAATAGTTGACAAAAATATATTTTAAATAAAAAATTTGGGGGCAGTGCCTAACCCCCCTATACAGAGAGAGCCATTACAATCCCTCAAAATGTCAATCCTAAGGGGGGTGGAATTCTCGAACTGTCAACTGGACTCCTCCCACCACAAGATTCTGCAAGAAGAGGGAAAGGGAAATACGATTTTTTTCTTAGTACATAGCAGCCTTAAGCCCTTTATACCGGGCACCATAAAAATACAAAACCTAATGCCTTAACACATATTCTTTAGCAAAATTTTAAGCATCTTAAATAATATTACATAAAAATTTTGGTAAAACACTTTATTTTTTTTTTAAATTTAACCTCATACCAAAAAAATACATTTGTCATATTTTAAAGAAAATTTTCTTAAGTATATCGGGTGCATTGTGTGTCTCTACCCCCCCCCCCTCCCCCTAAAAAAATTTGCCTTTCTTTTTCTCGTAGCATGAAGTCTAAAAGTAAATATTGCTTATGTATTTTTAATAATTCGCAACAAAATAAATTATACATAAACCAAGTATTTTAATTAAATACATATACCTTCAAAAGGGCGGAGAGTGATATTTCAAACCTATGGCATTTAGCGCGTTTAGAGAGAATATTCGTAAAAGTCTTAAAGAGTCGAAACTTTATTTACGGCGTTGCCATTTTGAGTTTCTTTTCCCCCAGTTCATGCTTTTATTCTGCATAAAAGCAAGCAGTGCTTTGTCCTTCTTTCTAAACTTAAAGCATACATCCGTCTTTTCGGGAAATAATGAACTATTTTATCAAAACAATTATACAGTTGTTTGTAATTTAGCAAAAAAAAAAGGAACAAAAATATATAATGAACGCTTTTGCGTTCTAAAGAGCGTACTCTGTGAGAAGTAAATTGTGTCAAGATATCCAAACTCTTCAATCTAAATTTACACTTACTTAACCTTTAATTCTCGGTAGACATTGCTTTATTTTTTGTTTCCGCCTATCCGTCCTGCATTTCTTAGGTTGTAATAACATGTAATAATAGCATGCAGCAGCTTATGATCTAATCCTTCAGCTTCAAGGTACTCTGTAATTTTCAGTGCGTGTGAGGTCATCTAGAAATGGCACTTGCCAGGTGTTTAATTCTAATGGCACAATTAAGAGAGTAAGAGACCATTCAATTTGTGAGTAATTTTAAATGAGAGGCTCTAAGGCGAACTTATTTAAATAGCAAAATGCAGTCGGTGGAGAGAATTAAAAGGTGACCTCATGAATATAATCTGCATGACTCTACTGATAATATAGAATTTTAAGCGAGAGTCAGATAAAATGCTTTCTTCCATTCTTAATAAAAGAGGTTAAAATGTACTAGTTGGTACCCGTCAAAACATGACCGCTGGAAAGTAAATAAATGTACTAATACACAAATTATACTCAACACATGATTGCCAAATGTTGAAAAATATTAAGAATATAGAAATACGGTTACTCAATAGTAATTTTTTAAAGTGTATTTTTTTGTTGGGTTCAACAGAGCGAAATAAACAAATTTCCGTCAGGATTAATTCAAAACTGACAAATATAATTAAAAATAAAAATGGCAGACAAAGAGCTAGAGAGATTCCTTGGAATAAACAAATCAACGTGTTTAAGCTGCCTCGTGCTTAGTAAGGACCTCTTCACATAGAATCCGTCAGAGTTAGCACTGCACGTATTGAAATATATTTAACCATTTACAAATCTTCAAACGATTAGCAAAGAAACTGTTAAGGCCTGTGATTGGTTTATAATACATCAATACGAGTAACGCTGTCGCTGACGGATGCTATGTGAACAGGTCCTAGGTTTTTTTTTTTTTTTTTTCCTAATGGCTGGGAGAACTGAGCCTAGACCAGGGGTGGCCAACCTTTTTGGGAAGAGTGCCACTATCTAAAAAATAAATATTATGCGTGCCACTTCCAACTTTTCCATCATACAAAAAATATAATAAGGTGCGCTCTTATAGGGTAACTGTTATAGGCTAAAAGGTGCATATATTCCTGCGCTGTTAGTTTCAGTAGCGTATGAGTAGGGTTTTTACAGATTTTGACAAGTTATTATTTTTCAAATTTCTTAATTTTTCAATATGTCTCAGCGTGCCACTGTAAAAACGCCGCCGTGCCACACTGTGGCACGCTTGCCGTGGGTTGGCCACACCTGGCCTAGACCCTTCTCCGGGGGGAGCCGGAAGCGTGAGACCACTTCGCCGCATGCGTTGCCCCGGGTGCACCACAGGGGGTGGGTCCACACTGCAACCGTTTGGTCCTAGGTATCTAAAGCCAGATTTAAGGGGGCACACTACCTTTGACTACACTGAAATGACCGTGATCATGATCAAATTCGAGCCACTGAAACTCCAATAATATATATATATATATATATAATTTTTTTGTTTTATATCAAAATTACAATTCTTCAGTTATATTTTAAACAAAAATAGAACTTTAAAATCCATAAATATTTTTTTGATTTTATTTTAAATGTACACATTACTAAAAAGGGAAAAAATCCCTGGATGTTTCGCGTATCATAAAGTTCAGAAATGTGCAAACAGAAACTTTTTTTTGGTAAATTAAATTAATAATATACTCAAGTTTAATGTAAAACCCAAAAATATACAAAAAAATGTAGTTTAAATTGAAAAATTTGCATAAAATTTTTTTAAAAAATTAAAATTTGGCAATTTTTTAAAAACATTTTCAAGTGTAAAAATTTTTCTAGAAATTTATTTTTATTTTTCTGGTTTTAGTATGTAAAGAAGCTTAAAATACAAATCGGATAAAAAATTTTGTGTGTCTAGCACACATAGTTTCGGAGTAACAGTGCGCGTAATCCACAAATTTGCATATTTGAGAAAACTGAAGTTAAAGTTGGAATATACATGGCCATGGCAACAGAGTGAGCTTTACATAAACTCTCATAACTCGAGAAATAATGCGAATTTTTTTTATGCTGTTTATTGAATATTGTTCAGAAATGTCCCAAAAATCAGAATATAACAAAAACCAAAAATCGATTTTTTCAAGTTTTAAAGGTTGTGTGGCCCCTTAAACATGCCACTGAGCATGCGCAGAAATAAATTTTTAATTGTAAATTATCGCTAATTAATAGAAATTACAAAAACCAAATTTGACACATCTATAGATTAAAATCTTTCGTTTAAGACCAGAATTGAGTATATTGACGCAGTAGTTTTCTCTTCCGGACTGAACAAAGGATCGGCTTAGAAACTTAAATATATAGACTATATTTACTGTTAATATAGACTATATTTACTGTTAATGATAATGTCGTTTAAACAAATTTAAGTAAGTCTTTCCAAGAAAATATTTTTAAAAAATCAGAGTGTCACTTTGATTTGTATGTCTGCTAGACGTATTGCCATTGCTGAAATTAGAAAAGATCTTATCCATCGCTTATATTTCATCACATCGTAGTTTTCTTTTTCACTCGTAACAGTATGTGTTTTAACAATCGAAGAAGGGCACTTTTATTTTCATACCTTTCAGCAACACTTTCCAAAAATGGATAAAAATATTTACATCATCGTTCTTTATCTGATATTAATGAATGTTTCTCATCTCGTATGGGTTGCATAGTCATCGATAACTTTAACATTTTGAAATATTGTGATGTAATTATGTTTTGTGGAAATGTGAATTTTGAAAAGAAAAAGCTAAAAATCAAAAATATTGAAACTATAAAAGAAAGAAGTTATATATATATATATATATATATACAAGGTGGTCATAAAGAAGCTTTGAAGATATATGGACCTCTAGCGGCTGTTCCGTTTAACCGGTCGAGATGAGATTTCAGATAAAGTTATTCAGAGGTATGAGCTCCGGATTTTGTGAACTGCAACCAAGTGCCGCTCACGGTTACGGTTATAGATACAAAAACTAAAAATTTTCAAATGGCAACTCCCATTTTTTTTCCCATCGCAAAATGCTCAGCGCCTGCGAAAACCCTAAAGAGCGTTGGAACGGTACGTGTATCACAAAAACCGGACGAGTTATACACGCACAAAAAAATAGCTTTGGGAACGGCCTACAAAAACGACGTATGGACCTCTAGCCAGGGCCCGATTTAGAAAATTCTGGACTATAGGCACAACTCGAGAAGGGGGCCCCCTAACACTGATGTGGGCGTAAAATTTCCAAAATTCACACACACAAAAAAAAATAATGTGAAAGTACCATTTTACCAAGAATTGGCTATTTGAAGCGTAGAAGCCTAGAACATTATCATATAACAAAAAGCAATAGAACATATTAACTTCATCATTAAAACATCAATACAATGCAACCAGAAAAACTTATTAATCCCTTATATACACTATAACATATATATGATGAACTATACATATAACTTTACATATGATAAACCAATCAATCAAATTTGAAAGAAAAAATAAATCGTAGTAAAAAGTAATCTTGCAGTATTAAAATTTGAACAGACAGCAAAACTTGAAAAGTTCCGATTTCTCACCATATTCTGTAAAAACGTATTTTTTGACTGAATTTAAAATTCTTGACAAGATATACGTAAGTATGGGAGCCTCTTCTTTATGACAAAATGCATAAGGCGTGTCAAAGAGGCAGAGCATTGAGCAAAAGTATACCTGTCTATCTTACAGGTAGCGTTTAACCTGGAGGTCTTGCCGAGGAGCACATAATCAGAGCGATACCGGTCAAAGCTACCTGTACGCGGGAGTTGTATATTTTTCCTTAAGGCTGCTGTGTACTAACCCTATTGGATTCGCTCCCCTCAATGTCAACCTATGGAGAACATTCGTACAAGAATTACCGACTTGCATTTCAATATTTTTTAATAAAAAATAGTACAGCGTTATAGACAAGGAACTTTTATACTTTGGGGCATTTCTCGTTTTTTTCTTAAAAGGCAAATAGTATATTAAAATTTAAATTATTCGAGGAAAACAATCTGTTATAGTGTGTTTTAAATGCTCATCAATACCTTTGGTGGACGAAATTTTTAAAATGAATCTTGTTGCAAGGTGTAGAAAAGTTCAGGCTATCTGAAAATAACATTTTTACTGCATTATCAGCATTTAAGTAGCTGTGAATAGCAAGTAAATTTTCTTAATAGGTTGACATTGAGGTGTGCGAATCCAATAGGGTTAGTACACAGCATCCTTTTCATTTTGTATTATATGGCCGTTTTGGCATATGTTAAAAGAGATTTTACTACAATGGGGTTAAATTTTTGTCATTGTTGAAACAATTTTCTCACTCATGGTCGCTTTAGTTATGAGCCTTCATACATATGTTTCCATCGGCTTACTACTACCGCTATTTCTACGTATTATCTGTTAAAAGTTGCATGAATTTTACATTGAGATTTTTCAGCTCAACATGACAAAATATTTAAAACTTTCTCTCGTCATGTAATGATTGTCCCCATAACTACCAATTAATTAAAATGGCTACATTTATTTACAAAATCCCAATTTAAGTCGATAAGCGATAAAATGATAAATAATGAAAAATTTAAATTTTAAAATATTATTTGCATTTAAAAAAATAATAAATTCTCTCTATTTTTCTTCTAATTTCTTTCTCTATTATGGAGTACAATTAAAAATCTTTAAATCCAAGACGGCGATCCTTGGACACATTTTCTCCATAGGTGAACATTGATGTGAGCGAATAGGGTTAGTTCACTTCAGAATTAATTCCCCGCCTCTTTGACACACCTTATACATTTTGTCCATCTTTTGAATCACAATGGACTACAATTCTTCCCAAATTGGTCTGATTGACTGCACTTTGACAGTCACCAATAAAAATTTACAGAAATTCAGCATTAGGATTTTCTTTTTCCTCCAGCGTTCTCGTCGGTTATATGTTTTGCCTTGTTGAGGAGAGCACATAATAAGTACGAATCTTAGGTCCAAGGCTACTGAATTGGAGATGTATACTTTTCTTTATGCTAATCATAGATAAATAATAACAGTTTGAATCATCTTGGAATATAATCCTTCCGTCCTTAATTGCTCTATAATTTTCATCGGGTCTTAGGTCATTGAAAAACTGCAAGTCTCAGATGTTTAATTTAATGACATAGTAACAAGAATATCTTTAACTACATAGGAGTTTCGATTGAAAGATTCCAAGAAAGGTCTGACGAAGCTGCAATTCTTTGAATTAAAGCTCGGAGACCTGTTTGACGTTCGGAATTCAAATGTAATATAATTAAATAACAGAAAATAGTTATAATATATCATCTTCCCGAAATTTATTATTTTACATATGATAAGCAGTTACCATTTACTTAATAAGGTCCCATTGGCTATCCCGCATATTTAAAAGTGATTGTTTTTAAAAATAATCCCAAACGTGTCTCAGTGTAAATGCTTCAAGTTTCCGAATACTAAAAGATTAAAGTAATTTGTTTCTCGTTCTCGTAACCATAAATTATAAAGGATGAGTAATTCTTTTATGTTTTGATACGTTGTCTGAAGTGTTAGTGACATCCGAGCATCTATATCGATGGGTTGAAGAAAGAGTTAGTGGGGCTTGTTTACGTATCTTGTTCAATTATCTTTACAAATGATTTAATAACATGTAGGAATATATTTTCAAAAAAAAAAAAGTTTGCATGAAATCAATTTACTTAATTGCGGGCCAGATCAGAATTAGTTGTCTTATGTCAGAATAAAGTAATAAAATTCATGTATTAGATAGCCTAAGGCCTACATTACACTATCAAAGTTCTTTGACAAATATTTTTTGTAAAAGTTATTTTCATCTTTGATAAAAGTTCTACCTCAAAATACTCTTATTACACTATCAAAGCCCTTTAACAAAGATCTTTTATAAAAGTTATTTATATCTAAGGGGGCTAAAACCCTAAAAATTCGAGCTCTTTTAAAAATAAATTATTGGTGTGTACCTAGGGCTTAAGTTGAACCACCATACGAAATTTCAGTTTCCTCGCCTCTATGGTTCCAAAGATACAGTGGGTGTTTTTTAGAGGCGGAGGGGGTTAAGCACCTTTTAACCCCCTTAAAATTTGAATTTTAAAAAATATTTCTTATTGGGTACGTAGAGCTTAGGAGTAACTACCATGCAAAATTTCAGAATTCTAAGACTTTTGCTTCGAAAGATTTGCGTTTCTTTTAACATACTCATTTGAATATTTTTCGTGTATTTCTGTTTTGTCATTAGTACGCAATTTTTTATTAGAGCTAAAATTATTTCGAATATAAATCTTGTTCTTCATCTGCCGCGTTTTCCACATATTTGTTATTTTTTTTTAGCATGCTATTGCTCGAAATGTTGTTTATAACATCCGGTCACCGAAATCTTTTATAAAACTTTGACGAAGAGCCCAGCTTCTATAAAAGAACTTTCCTAAAAGTTATCTTTTTTTTTTCAAAGTTGAGATATTACACTGTTATATTTCTCGTTAAACTTCTTTTATATAAGATCTTTGCCAAAGAACTTTGATAGTGTAATATGGGCCTGAGAGAGAAAATCCTTTAAATGTCCGTCAAGTTCTCAAAAGCTGATAGGCCTTATACGGAATGTAATATTTAAGTGTTTACTATAATATGTGCAAAGGGTTACGATTCATTGTCTACAGTGGCACTACCAATATTTTAATCCCATTATAAACCCGAGTCCTTGAGGACATTAAAATTTTAAAAAATTTAGGGAAAAAGAATTGTATCTGAAGCACCATCACTTTACCAGAATAGAATATTTTCAACATCAGCCAATAGTGCTATCTATTCATGTACGAACCGCTTTAATCATCTCTGCGGAGTATTTCAGACACAGACATTTAACTTATTGAGAAAAATATTTGTACTGTAAAACGCTTCTTAAAATATATATGTACATAAGATTTATAAATCTAAAAAAAATTGCTTATAGGATTTATTAAGTATACTAACCTACCATCACGGTGATATTTGAGGTAAGAATATTACTAAACGGTGTAGTCTTTCTAATTTTATGCATATTTTTCAAGAGTATCTAAATTTAGTGTCATCCATGCATTTTGCAGCAAGATATTCTGACAAAACAATTAAATCTGCAGTTGGAAAAAAATCATAATTTTTAAGCTTTTTCTTTCAAATTTAGCGCTCGATTCTACCGTAGCATGTTCTACCATATTAAATTTCCTATCGGAGTATTCTTAACAATTTTAACGTAGGATTACGTTCCTCCGAAAAGCCAAATTTCAGACGCTAAAAGCGTCCGTCGTCGCGAGTTATAAGTTTCGCAGCATGCCAAACCCAGTCTGTATCGCTTTGGCAAGCTGTAAACAGTTAAACAGAAAAGTACCAAAATGCGTCAAAATTTTGACATTTATATATATATATATTTATATACATATATATATATATATATATATATATATATATATATATATATATATATATATATATATATATATATATATATGCATAACACACACATACATATATACATACAAAACAGGTAAGCAACAATAAGTAATCCGACATTAATAACCCGCGATAGTTTCGTTAGAAGAGACTACCTAAATTTTTATATAATTTTTTTTCTATTCTGTTTTTTAGTTAGCATGTTCTAGTAAACAGTTCATTTTGTATTTTTCTCCGTTGATGCTTAGTCTCCCGATAATTTAATTTTAAGCTTTTTTTAGCTTCTAAGCACCAAATTTTGTCACAACCCTTGTACAAGGAGTGATAATTATTTTTTCATATATTTTAGCGTCGTTGTCGAGTTTGGCAGTTTAAAACTCCAGGTTTTCAGTGATGATAAATACAAAGTGCTACTAACCATGAATATAGAATCCAAGCAAGTGTGTAGCATTTCAAAAGCCACCACTATGTCAGTAAAATTATCAAAAATATGAGACTTGTTAAGAAATAATCTTCAATATGATGAAAATTTTAAGACTCCTCTTTTCGTTTTACAAATTGTATCTTTAATCCCGTGACCTTCACGTAAACGTTCTTTCTTACGATTAGTAATTCATAACTTATATAAGATTCCTGTTATTTTTTCAAAATTGCCAAAAATTACGAAAATACCAAATACTTATACTGACTGATTTTCACTTCAGAATGTTAGTCTATCTTATATTCTTTCCCTCCAAAATTTTTCGAACCAGTTAATTTATTGTATTTTCTAAAAGGTAATCATTTTCTGTTGCAATTAAGAGACAAAGTCAGCAGACAATTGAACATAGACAATGAAAACATATAAAAAAGTGTGCATGATACACAACTTGGCTTTTCCGTGTCGTTGCCCCTTTTTAAGAAAGTGTTAAATTAAAACAATAGGTATTTTTTTAGATGGCATCAATTAAAACTTTTAGAGCGTTAAGTGTAAATAACCCCTTTACTCTTTACATCTGACTCAGTCTTATAAAGAAAAAAATAGATAATTCTATTCAATATCAGTTTACCCTATAATTATTTTAATTTAACGTAAAATATTTTGTTTTAGGTTTCTAGTCGTATACCACGTGTTTGTTTCCCTTTCTTGTCGATTTCAAAATATAAGGAAGTATTTAAGATTAAAATAGTCCTTCTGTTGTCGTAGAATTATGGCTGGTCGAATTGTAGATCTCCACGGTCATGTTTTGCTACACTTAGTCGAAGCGCACTAGAACCGGGCGCAATGGACCAGTTGTCACGGTCAGCGGTCTAGTGATCAGAAAGTCGGTGCTTGGATTCTCGTCGCTGGTAAATCCACTGCCGTGTACACTAATGACGGCTGGTGCACGAAAAATCTGTTGTGGCTGCAATGTCCTCCAAGTTCTCAAAATAACCTCAAAATAACACTAGAACCCGCACCTTGGAGGTGCGGGTTCTAGTGTTCTGGCCTCGTCACTTGGCTCGGTTCAAAATTACGGGACCGGTCATTTAGCTAAGTCGAACTCCGACCCTTGTGGTGCTAAATCAAAACAGGAGCTGCACCTTCATCGCCCAACAACAACACTAGAACCAAACAACTAAGCAACAACACAACAACAACACTAGAACCAAAATTAATTTTCAACTCCCCAAGCACCACTACCAATCGCAGGACTCTGTAACTTGCACACCTGTAAACGTAAAAAGCATGTTTTAAGTTAAATAGAAAGTATGATTTTTTTTCAAATATTTTAAATGATAAATTTATATTCATGCAAAACGGAATGTGTTTCCCTGTTATAAATGAAATTAGTATTTCTCGAAAATTCATCAATAGCATTAATGGAGGACCTGTTTCTGCACATGTACATTGGTTGCTCTTTGGCAAAAATCGTTGATGTGAACGCTTGTCAAATGATTAAGAGAGTACATCATTAGTTGACATCACACATCTTCAGTCTCACTAATAAGCTAAGGATAATTTCTCTGACTAAATTTTTCTCGGTAATGTATCTTCAATTTTCCATTTACTGTCACTTTAGCTTTCAATACGCACTGACGTCTGTTGTCTATCGAGGCGTAAACGCAAATAGCGTTATTTCTTCAGTTTAGCACTCCTTTATTGCCGCTGATAGGGAGGAAGGTTAGAAAGATTTTACAGAAGAATTAGCACATACAAATTTTAATAAATAGATTAAAGAATGATTGAATCGTATTTCAAGAATTGGCGTACGTTATCTTTTATTTCAAGAAGTTAGCTTCCGTTCTCGCTGTACTCTTCTTTAAGTTGGTTTTGACAACGATAATTTTGATTAATTTGCAATCCTTTTATAACTCTCCAACATTTAAGATTTAATGCTAGGAGCCACTTAACTGAATTAACGCTTAAAAAAAACTTTGCCTTAGACTTAAGATATTTTTCTACCGCTAGAAGACAACGTTATTTCAAATAAACCTGAAATCTTTTATCTAAATTTAATCACAAATATCTAGTTTAAGGCAAAATTATTTAAACTTCGGAAAAAAGGTACTAATTAGATAGCGTGGTTATAAAAGAATAGAGCAAGCTCTGTGTACATGAAAAGATGACAAATGAGCCAAAAATATGGCCATCAAATGGCGTATTTAAACCTACTATATTCTATTCTGTTTCTACCGATATCATGGCCATGTATACCAACATGACTTTATTTAAAGCTTTATTGCAGTGATTTCCAACCGGTGTGCCGCGGCACTTTAAGGGCCGTGAGATCGGCCAAGGGTCCGGCGAGATTTTTTCGGGATAAACAACAAATATTAGTAGGATCCCACTTAAAATAAATATTAAGTTGAAATGACTCTCATGCCCGACTGATTGTGACACAAATGGATTTACTCGTTCCTGAGAATGAATTAGCTACCCTCACGACCACAAGTGTTAGGCTTGATATCAAACAATTTTGTGCTCTAAGCATGCGATTTTCATTGCAGTCCTTTAGTGTACTATAATTTAGTGTACTGAAATACTATATTGAATCCCATGGCAATTTTTAAAACTGTATTAGTATGTCCTCTTCTAATGTTTGTTACTTATGTATCTTTCAATCTATATATATAAAACAGTTCCGTAACTAACTCACTGATTGACTGACTGACATACAACGCACAGACCAAACCGCGGGGCCTAAAGGGCTGAAATTTTGCATGGCGATTCTTCTTATAGTGTAGGGGTGCACTAAGAGAGATTTTTGAAAAATTCTTCTTAGATTTTTTTAAGTTAAATTTTTAAACTGTTTTAGTAACTTTTTTTAACGTTTGCATTTAAAATAATAATCCGAGGGTTATAGAATTTATATCACGAGAAACATCATAAAAATTCCATTAAAATGAAATCTTTTTCGAATCTTTACCTTCATTTTCTGATTTTTGGTGAATTTTCAAAGATTAATTTTTAGAATTTAATTTATTAAATGCCGATCACGTGATTTCAATTTCTGGTACTTTAAATAAATTTATCGTCCCGTGCATAACAACTAAATAGACAAAAAAAAAATATTTTTTCTTTCTAATGCGTCAGACGATTGGACATTATCCAAAAAATATTAAAATACAGTAAAAGATATGATCCTCAAACTGTACTATATTAACTGTACTATGTTCTTTAGTATGTCCTATTAAATTTAATTTGATGAAGGCCATTCCGTTTTGCCCAGCTAATATCAGCAGGCACATCGAGCTAAGTCAGTCTTCTGTCTTCGGGTGCTCCGGGTCTCGACCCTCAGAAGCTGTCTCCCTTTTCCTTTCTGGTACGACCGAAAATCTTCTGGTGGTGCTCTTACTGTCAAGGGCGACAGAAGGATTTGCTAGTGGACACCTAAAGTGTCTTGTTTACAATCAGGGGCAAAAATCTTACCCTTTTTGCTCTAAATGCAATACTGCTGAAGCCTCTCCTGACCATATTCTAAACTGCCTGGGGCTTGCCAAGGAGGATATTTATAGAGACCCTTTGCTTGTTAACGATTTCATAGTAACTTTTGGCCTCTTGGACCTGGCTAGACCGGGGGAATAAGTCACACACACACATACAAATTTAATTTGAATAATTTCTTCTACATTATTTCGTCTATAAAAATATCCCTTACGATTTTTTTTATAAATATTTTTTTTTGTTTTTTTTACATCAATTGTATACATTGATCGTCGTATTTATTATATATATATATATATATATATATATATATATATATATATATATATATATATATTGGCATTAATTGCATACATTGACCGTTGTATTTAATTTGAATGCACTCCGTAGCGAAGTGCGGGTTTTCAGCTAGTAAATAAATAAAATCAGCAATGGAGAAAGTATTCATTTTAACATAAATTTAACATGTTGCTGAAATATATACCACCTTAATTTTATATTTAGAAAATTCAACAAACTAATTTCTAACTGGAAAAGGTTGTCAACATGTTAAACATGAAAAGGTTGTTTAATCTCTGCTGTATTGTACCAATTTCAGGTTATTAAAGAAGTCGTCCTAACGGATATGCATATCTCAAGATCAGATGTGATAATGGAGTAAATATTCGGATATTTTAAGGGGACAAGGGACTTTCAACCTCGTTTATCTAAATTATCAGTATTTTACTCTTTATACCAAATGAGAATAATTAATATTCTTTTTCACATCATTGAATCAGCCTGGATAATAATTCGGAGGAGGATAATAATTCGCCTGCAGTAAATATTGGATATTTTAAGGTGACAAGGGACTTTCAACCTCGTTTATCTAAATTATCAATATTTTACTCTATATACCAAATGAGAATGATTAATATTCATTTTCACATCATTGAATCTGCCTGGATAATAATTCGGAGGAGGATGATAATTCGCCTGGATAATAATTCGCCTGCAGTAAATATTGGATATTTTAAGGAGACAACGGACTTTCAACCTCGTTTATCGAAATTATCAATATTTTACTCTATATACCACATGAGAATGATTAATATTCTTTTTCACATCATTGAAGACACTTACAATTCACAAATAAGTATTTTGGAGAGAATAAGACCTGTTTCTGAAAAAAATTTCAAAAATGTTAGTATTCAACGAAATGCTCCATGCGCATCCTTTTTCTTCTGATTTCTTCAAAATTTCAGATGCTTTTTAATTAAAGGATTTGTTACAAAAATGTGCATCATTCTTTGAAACCGTAAAATTTTTTTTCAAATTTATAGACCATGAAATAAGGTAAAAACATTAAAAAAAATCGAAATAACAGTCAGATTGAAGAAAAAGTTATGTATGGCTTACATTCGTACTCAAATAAATTCAATGCAAAATTATGTTTATATATATATATATATATATATATATGGAAAATTTATATTAAAAAATTAAGGTTTTTAAAAAATATGGAATGCGCGTGGAGCATTTTGAAAAATACCAGCATTTTTGAAAATATTTTTAAAAAGCAAGTATTAGTCTGTAAAAAATCCTTGTTTTGGATTCTAAGGGTCTTCAATGTTGTTAAAAAATGTATTAATTATTCTCATGCTGATTTAAAAATGGAAAATTAAAAAAATTCGGATTTAAAGGTCCCGTTTCCCCTTAAGCACATATTTATAACCACTGTCTATTCTACTACTGCGACTAGTAAAAATCTTTTTTTCCTGTATACGCATAAAAAAAAATAAATGCTCTGCAATTGTATTACAAGTAGCAATTTCTAGCCTTTCAATTAAAAAAAACATAGTATAGCTGGTAAAAACACATTTGCCGTAGGCAATTAATCCATCAAAGTCTAATAAATGAATACCCTTCACAGGTCATCGTTAACAAAATTCTTAATCACGCCCGATATTAAGGTGACTGCCTACGTTGAAAATGCCATTTTTGACTATTTTGATCAATTTAATTTTTTGCAAGAATCTTATAATTCCATCTTTTCTCTTTTCAAAACAGTTTTGATTTTAATTCTACGTCAATTAGAAGCAGAGTTATAGCTATTTTAAAAAACATTGTCTAATACAAAATTTAAGTGACAAACAACTTTAAATGCGACCATTTTTTGACCATTTTGGTCAATTTTATTTTTTTCAAGAATCTTGTAATTCAATCTTTTCTCTTTTCAAAACCGCTTAGATTTTCATTCTACATCAATTAGAAGCAGAGTTATAGCTATTTTAAAAAACATCGTCTAATACAAAATTGAAGTGACAAACAACTTTAAAGGCGTTTTTCTCAGAATTATGTTTTTTAGCAAAAATCTCTACCGTTATCATGATATTTCAGATAATAATGTATATAATTTGATAAAATTTTCAGGAAATGTTTTAGATGCTATTGTTAATGAAATGACGTACAATAATTGATGTAAAATAAATAGTTTTTTGTTTGGGGCTGTTTTTATAAGGAAAGGAATGACGAATTTGGGAAAATTTTCATATTGGAACATAAAATTGTCTGTATTATTTTTGCATTTCAAAATTTCTCTTAGATTGTAGGTCATTTTGAAGATAACTGTTATATGTATCATGTGTGAGAAGGAAATTAAAATAGTAGCATTAGAATTTTGTTCAGAGTGATAAGCGTTTTAGCTAAATTTCATTAAAAATTACTTCAAATTGACCAATTTATAAAAAAGTATGGTGTTTACAGGAAAGTTTTTTTTAATTTTTTATTTTTAAATGCTGTTTTACCATATGAGACCAAAAAATCCTTAAAAAAAAAATTTTTTTTTTAAAAAATTGGCTCCGAACGTAGGCAGTCACCTTAATAATACGAGATCGATATTTAGTTATGCACGCAAAGGAAATATTGAATGTATTATATTATCACATTCACAGGTTCTTCAAAGGTCTCGGATTGAACGGTTAATTAATGAACTTTTATTCCCGCAAAACTATGGCTATTGTTCTGATGCATTGGATGTTGTAGATTTTTCTCTTTGAAGAGGAAACGTTCATTGTTTTATAACATCTATTGGAATTCAATAAGTGACATTTCAATCATTTTATTAACGTTTGAAACCCTTTCTTTTGCTCTAATATCATATAATCTTATATTAATAATAAATAATAAAATTTTTCACGTTTTTCTCATTAACCTATGCTTCAACGATACCATTCCTCTTGAAAGTAAAAGCAAGAGAGTCTAAAAACTTAATCTCTCATACGCACGGAACATTGTATAAACTGCAAAGCATTCATAATAACGCTTTTTTTTTTAATGTTCAGCTAGCCCGCATGTACATCCTTTGCAGACACGCACACACACAAACAGGCAGGAAGGCAGGCAGGCACACACACACACACACACACACACATATCGATATACATGTAGTCTACAAATAGCAGCTATGTGTGTGTGTACATATATATATATATATATATATATATGTGTGTGTGTAGTGAAACCTCGCTTAACGAGCACCTCTCATAACGAGTATTTCGCATAACGAGCAAAATAAGAAAATGACTCTCTTAACGAGCGACATTTCGTATAACGAGTGACGCGGAAAGAAGTCCCCTCTTTTTACGTCACTCGCTTGTGCGCGTGTGCTAGAACTTGCATCGCTAGTGCTACATCAGTCTGACATCAGTCTGTGTTTAGCATTCGCTGCGTTAGCATGTTAGTGCCGTTTGTGATTACATATTTTCCAAACTTGTGTTTACACATTGTTCGTGATTTTTTTGTGTAAAGTTAAATAACCCTTGCAAAAATGTCCCCGACGAATAAACCACAAGAATTCAGCTGTAAGAGAAAAAAAATAACCGTAGAAATGAAACGTGAAATCATTGAAAAGCAAGAACGAGGTGAGAACGTGGCTAATGTAGCACGCACATACAATAGATCTACATCAACGATTTGCACTATCCTGAAGGGACCAATCTTAATCTCAGAGAGTTTTCAAAGGACTACTTTCACATCGTTGCCCATTTCAAGATAATTGATAAGGCGTGGGAAGGGATTACCAAGAGAATCCTCACTTCTGCTTGGAGGAAGCGTTGTCCAGAGAGCGTCGTCGAATGGGACTTTGCGACAGTACCTGTGGAGACTATAGTCAACGAGATTGTGTCTTTAGCCGATATCATGGGACTGGAGTTGGATAACAACGATATTGATGAGCTTATGAAGGAGCACAACCAAAAGCTGACCACTGAATAGCTTATAGAATTGCAGTGTCTATCACAGCAAGAAGTTGTAGAGGAGAGTTTGTCAGTGGAGAAGGACGAAGAAACATCAAAGCAACAATCTTCCGGAGCAATCAAAGAAATGCTGAAAGCATGGGAAATTGTTGCATCGTATGTTGAAAAGCATCAAAGACGGTGGCTATGAGCGCAATAAATTTATTCAATGATAATGCGGTGTCACATTTTCACCAAATTTTGCAGCGCCGAGAAAAACAACTGTTTCTGGAAAGCTTTCTAGTAAAAAAGAATTAGATATGTGTCACAAATTTATATATAATGAACTACATATGGAAGATTTTGCTCTTTAACAATTCATGTATAAGAAATTTTCTTTAAATAAGCGTTTCATATAAAAAAATTTGAATATTTTGGCATGGAACGCATTATCGTATTTTACATTAATTTATATGGGAAAAATTTTTTCGCTTAACGAGTGTTTCGCATTACGAGCAAGATTTTAGAACGAATTATGCTCGTTATGCGAGGTTCCACTGTGAATATATATATATATATATATATATATATATATATATATATATGATGTATGTATGTGAGTGTGTAGAAGTAATGTCGGCACATCAGACACGAATTGGGAACGTAGGTAGTCGTGGCGGAAAAACACTCGACAAAAGAACAGAAACACATGGAAGAGCTGAAGTATTTTATTCCATGGAAGCATACTTCAAGACAGCACACATGGAAGGGATGTACACAACAATGCGAATTGGCACAAACTGACGACATAATATTTAATAATAATGGCATTGGAAATCCCAGCACCTGTCGGACAGTGAGAAGGCAGAAAATATTATTGCATGTTATCGGACAGCAGCGGAAGCAGCGCGAAGTCAGGACAAGAGTAAAAAGAGGTGAGAGTGCGAAAATCCTCTGCTGGACCTTTTATACTATGGGGGCGCTAGGCGTTTAGAAACGGACACATGGTAAAACCTCGTGGGACATATGAGTCAAAGTCTCGTGGTCATGTGTCAAAGGGAACACGTGAATTGTATGACGAAAAGGCGGAAAGTTCTGAATTATCCTAAATCATAGTCGCATGACTTTCAGCTCGTGCATTAAGGGACAAACTAGTAAGTCAATTAATTTAATTCTAGGTCGCAATTTGGAATAGGGGCTGTATTTTATTGAGAGGATATTTTAGAATACGCGACAAGTAATAATGGTGGGGAGTTATCGATATATATATATATATATATATATATATATATATATATATATATATTAATTAGAAGTCCTCGTAAATTAATTTCTTTTCATTCCTTAATTAAACTGCGGAGACCTTTTTTGTGAATAAATACGTGTTATCTGTTGTTGCTGCATTTTACGCTACCTCAAAATCACAAGGTGTACATTTTATGTTTAATGTGTATGCACACATATAGCATTTTTCAAAAAAAGAGAAAATATTCATATTTTTCGTTTAGCTATATAATTTAACCGAACTTTCATTTTATCGATGATTTCGAATTCAGTTTGCGTAGAATCTCCGCAATTAAAATTATGGCGCGCAGTGAAAGCGAATTAAACACGATTATTATGTCGCCCACTTCGGATAGGGGTTGCCGTCATGATCGTCCCCGCACTGGGTTCAGGATAAATCCAGACTAACCCATAGACATTATTGTGCTGTATTCCTGAAGGGAAGTGATGTTTGTTCATTTGTATTTTGCTCCCATAAAGCAGAAGCCAACAGATTCACAGTGTGCAATGCGCGAATTGTCGAAAATACAGAAATATAGGGGGGGGGGATCCCAATTGTTGCAAGCCATAATAAAATTTTATTGAAATATAAAAAAAAATACCCTCTTAACAATACCGCCGATCAGTTTATGGTGAAACTTTGTCATCCATCATTCTTCGATGTCATGATTAGGACTAACTTGCTATATCTTTTAAACCGTTTTACTTTCGACATTGTAGACTTACTTTTGTATTCTATTTTTGGTCTTTTATCATTCTAATCCCCAGAAACTCCCATCCACTTTATTCTACGAGACAATCGGTGAGTGTAACAATGCCGCTGATCTGCTTTTAATCAATGTTTAATGTTACAGCCATGCCTTGGTGTTTTCTTTCTTTTGTTACTGGAGTTGCAATCACAGTTCTCATCTTGTCCAGTGTAAATTTTTCAACGGCATGTTACTAAATCGTGATCCTACAGTTAAGTCATCAATAGGAATATATTCCAATTAAGTCATCCATAGGAATCTATTCCAGTTAAGTCATCAATGGAAATAATGTCGGCTACCGGATTTGAGCGTGCTCGTAAAGCAAGGATTTAAAACACATTGAAGTTTTAGATGTTTCTTACGGAGTATTTGTAATGAGTGCCCGTTATCTGCTGTTTTTTTATGTATTTAGATTCAAAATGTTGTCTTTTATAACAATTATGAAAGTTTGTGTTTATAACAGTGGAAAAGTGTTTAAACGTAGGATTACGTTCCTCGATAACGGTCCTGCGAAAAAGAAAATTTCAGACGCTAAAACCGTCCGTCCGTCCTTGCGAGTTATAATTTTAGCAGTGAGCCAAATCCAGTCTATCTCTTGGACAAATTAAACAGAAAAGTTCCAAGATTCGTCAAAATTTTGACATACATATATGTATATTTATACATACGTACATATATATATATATATATATATATATATAGATACATATATACATACAAAAGAACGTAAGTAATCCTACGTAACGATGATAAGTAATCCTATGTTAATAACCCGCGGTAGAGACTTCCTGGATTTTTTTTTAATCTGTGTGTTTTCAGAGATCGTTTAAAGCGTCCAATGTGTGAAAATTATCCTTTTTTGTGCAGGGGAAACGTCTTTTTTCTGTAGACTTTTCAATGTGTCTTAAGTTTCAATATGGCTTAAATGAACGAATCTATGTTGTTCCATAATATTAAAATATTTATTTCATTTCTAAGGTTATCTTCCACACGTACTGTCTCTCAATGATTAATTAAACACATAACTTTGCACTGTATGTAGAGTATTTAGATATCAAATATCAGATTTCCATGGTGAAACATTAAGTAAAGTTCATCCATTATCAACGATTCACGCTGAAATAAGAAATTGTGTCTTTTTATCAGAACATGGGCTCTCACAAGTAAAAGATCCGTAACCGTATCAAAGAAATGTTCGAAGAAACATCTGTTCCATTTCAAACAGGTGCATTATTTACTTGTACGAATTTTCAGTGCAGATAAGATAATGTGAGTGGAACAGCTGCAATATCTATACTTTTTTTCAAAAATGAGCGTGTGTTTGTCATATTGTTTACTTTTTAATACTGGTGGGAACAGGCTGATTGTAAAGGTAGTCCAGAACATCAAGAACTTTTCCGTTGTATTTCAAAGATATTTTCTGCCAATATGGATATAAAAATTCATATTTTAAATAAATAAGCTATTTCTTTTTACTTTAAAAGGAAGAACTCCGTGCTCATATGGTAAAATGTTATAAAAGACTTTTCTTTAAAAAATTGAGTTTTTCACATTCCGGATTGTCGTTCGCCGATATTTTCTATTTACTGTAACTACTGTAAGTAATAGCCAAGTATTTTTCTGAAACATTGATACCACGTTTGATCGTGTAAAACAAATTACTGATTTTTCATGACATCTTGAATCTTAAAATTGCTGCCAGGTTAATTTCTTATAATATTTTGCCATCTGATCACATAATTGTAGAACACTGTACAAGCAACTTGTACTAATATATGATTTAAAAAAAATAAATCAAGGGAGATACGGGCTCAATTGAAAGTGTAATGAAAGCGCCAGCTAGAGAAGATTTACAATGGTGTGCAAAAATTAAGGACGAAATACAGGAAATAAATTAACAACGGAAACAGCAAGTAGAACCAAACAAACATAATTAGGACATTGCCTAGAACATGGTTTCTTAAACTAGTGGTACATGGACGGAGTCCATGAATAAATTTAAGGGGATCCACCGACTGGGAGGATAATTCAATTCCAGTTAGTTACTCGCTTTTGCGGTACAATACAAAGTTCAAAAATTTTATTTAAAACTAAAATTGATAAATTAAATTTGAAAATTCAAAACATTTCAGCGAAAGACACACACAACTTAGCGGGGAGCGCCCGTGTCCCATTGAAAAATAAATTCAGCGTCTTTACCAAAGATTTGTACAGTTCACTATTGTTCCACTCCAATTCTGTGAGTAGACTGCACTCGCGCTTTACGCTCTTTCAAAACGGACACAGTACTCTGCCTCTGTGCAACCTACCTCTCTATGCAATATCTAGTGCGCCTGCTTCTACGCAATGCCCTGTTTGGTATTTTGTTCGGTTTTGCCTCATATTTCCGTAGTTATGTTAATTTTTCCATTTCGTCCTTGATTTTTTGTACACCAGTGTTGTTTATAACTATATAACGTTTTATAATAAGCGGTTAATTAAGATTCAGATTTAATAAACTACTTCTCTAATTGTATATCTGTTAGTTACCTTTAAAAATATGCGATCAAAACATCTTAGGAATGTATGAATGATAAAAATAAAATGCTATTTCAGGAAATTCAAAGTCAAAAACTGTATTCTTCAGGATTTTACTATCAAACAACACCTCTTATGCATAAAATATAACTACCAAAAGGCATCTAATGCAGCTACCTAATAACTCCCGCTACATAAAAACTGTGAAAGGATGAAATATTTTTCTCCTATATTGAAGTAAAGTTTTCTTTTTATAAACCGTAACTTTATTACCATTTTTTATATTTAATTTTATAAACATTCAGCCTGTAATGTATATCCGAAATGTGGAAACTAAAGATGAAGTTTAATAGCGATTACAGTAATCAAACCTTATATTTCTTTATTATATAATTCCCAGGTTGCCATTCTGATAGTAAAATATTCAATTTAGATTTTCCTCTTTTTTTGAGGTTGTACTCAGGACATTAAAATATATTTTTTTCTTTCCAATGGCTAAAATCTTACCCGAGCACTGGGAGGTTTCCTCAGATTTTTTTTTTTTTTTGGTCTCGCTATGACGACTACTCATTTTAAACATTGACTACTCCTTAATGATGACTACTCACTTTAAACATTCGGGATGACCTCTGCAGAACACACCTATTTCACTACTCGGAAATAAAAGTTCATAGTTTTTGAATAAGGATAGATATTTTAGTTCTCATTTAAAATGAGAAAGGAAAATACTGTTGTATCTCTTGTTAGCCATAAAAGTACATTATAATTACCGTATTTTTCGAACCATAAGGCGCCTTTCAAATTTATTGGAGGATTTTTTAGAAAAGAATATTTCGTATTATGTTAGATGTATAATTATATTTGACACCCGTTAGCGTAGTGGTTAAAAGCTTCAAGCTGTCACACCACAGGTTCAGGGTTCGACCCTGCGACTGGGCAAGGTCGACTCAGTCTTTCATCTCTTGAGAGGGTCGATAAAATGAGAACCAAGTATGCTTGGGAAACTAACTCTGGGGATCCCGCGTCAGGTTGTCCACCTAACCGAGACATATGGTTTATGGCACCCCAAGCCCACGGTCAAGAAAGTGGAGATGGGCACCGCCGGCCTTGGTCCTCCGCGGACTGTTGCGCCATGGGTTTGATTGTTTTATAATTATATTTTCAATTTCTTACTTAATAAAGTTTAAAAATATGTATTATAATATATATATATATATTTCTTACTTAATAAATAAATAAATAAATATATATGTGTGTGTGTGTGTGTGTGTGTGTGTGTGTGTGTTTGTTTGTTTGTGTTTGTGTGTTTGTGTTTGTGTTTGCAGTGGTAAAGAAGAGAGTCAAGACCAAAATCGTATTTTCAAGAAAAACGGGATTGACAAAAAATGGCTTTTGTAAAGTCAGTTTTTTTAATTTTTTTATTATTTCTTTTAAAGTAATTTTTTTAAAATTTTATTTTTGTTGGGTAAAGAGTGTTAAGTCCTTGATTGGGACATAACCCCTTTAACATAAACATGTTTGAGTTTTGTTTCACTTATCCCAAAATTTTCCTGATGAATAAAAATATTTAGGAGGGGAATTGAACTTAGCTTTCTGTACACTGCAGTAGTTCTTGATTTTTCATACATGCCTGTTTTGATAACTCCTTTTAGCCCATTTTGGACTTGCACAGCAAATACACGCACACACACACACACTATATAATTAATATAAATAATAAAATAATCATTTTATTCCAATGTTACCTTCGTATCACAAAATGCACCCAAAATTTAAGTCGATTTTTTTATGTAAAAAGGTGGATCTTATGGTCCAAAAAATACGTTAAGTTGATTTACATATAATATGAGCAATACATACTACGTCAGAAAAGCTTTAAAAAGCCGGTTTTGTAAAAAGCGTAGGCATAATCTTGCGTAAAATGAGTAAAATTATTGTGGGTTTTTCTCTCTTTTTTTTTTTGGTAACAGACAAACATTCTTTTTAAGACTTTCGTTTGTTCGATGCGTACCCATACATCTCCCTTAGGATGTCACTTTTATGAATACAATAACTCTCCTGAAAGAGACAAGGTCAGAGCAGCAAATAGGTGCGATCGTCATTAGGAAAGCAATGAATAGAACAGCTGCTCTTGTTTAAATTGAGTTGCCCATTCAAGTGAACAAAGGCGAGTTTATTGGTTTCGAAACAACAAATAACGGAAATACACCTGTCATAGTTTGCCTGAAAGCGTACATGCATGCAGATCACTTTAACTTTATAATTTTATTAGTCAGTTTTCCTGGTCCGGGTAACTGCAAAAAATAGCTTGCCTTCAGTGTTTCGTAATGACAAAATCGGTTCGCTAATTGTACGGTAAATTAGTATTATGTAACATTATGCTTAAGCTGTAATTTTTTAGATATGTTCACCTGTGTGTTTTATTACTTTAAAAAAAAAATTCTCTTAATGCAATCTCCTCCAATATACAGTGTTTATCTTATTCAGGTATTTTCTAGATTTTTTATTTGTTAAGTTCAAACAATAAACTATTTGAAAACTTCTATATTTTAAGATCCTTTAATTTAATTTTTAATAATTAATAAATTATTATATTACTAATATCTAGTTCATGATGACATCCTAGTTTTTAGCTTGACAGTTCTTGATTTGCTGAACAAGCCAACCGTTGTTTCCATTATTTAAAATTATTTTCGTTTTGTTTCAAGATATAAGAAGTACGTAGACGTCAAAAAAAAACTTTATCGACTTGGAAATTGACCTCGCTACCACCTGTTTTCTTTGGCTAGGTGCTATATCACAAAATCTCAAGCCGTATCATTGTCTTCTCTAACGAATCTAAGAAGTTTATACCTCTAGTTTATAGTATTGGGCAAAAATATGTCGCCAGACGCTGCACGTTATCATAGAAATGTAAAAATAATACAAATTAAGGACCATGTGAGATGTTATTTATAGTGTAGTAAAGCTGAACCCAAAATCCATTTACATTCGTTTAGCCTTTGTGAACTAAAAAACCACTTGCCAATTAATGATTTAAGTAGACTAATGCATTAGCACATTAAAATGTAAGCAAATAAATTCTGATTACGCCAATGATCTTTTCGAATACATTAGAAGTATGGAATTCATTTAAAATTTATTAACAACATGTGGAAATAGAAAAAAAAATAAGTTATGAATATGGATAATTTGGAAAGATATCCTGCTGAAAATGAAAAGAAAATTTCTTAAATTGCAAAAACCAGCATATTTAATACGAACTAGAACAAGAGCTGGATCCCGTGTCTCTTTAATTTTTTTTAAATTTGTTTTTTTGGGGGGAGGGGGTTATTTTCAACTGATCTAATATGATCCCACCTTTTTTATGGCTAATAGACTTTGTCATTTCTTGATGAATATGTTTATAAGAATAATTAGTTCGCATTGTTGTTGTTTACAATGCCCAATGGCCGGAATTTTTATTCCAGACCAGGTCCATAGCGACAACGAGCTGAGGGGTGTGGTCCCAGTTTAAAATGGCACCGCAATGGTCGGAGTCCGATTTAGCCAGGTGCCAGATTAATTTAGACCGAGCACCCCAAGGGCGGCATCTGGGGGGGATCGTACCGTCTCCCACCCTCTCTGACATCGTAGAGGAACTTTCCGGTCTACGCATTTAACGTGCCCATATCCAGCCTAGAAACGGAGGTGTCTAATGGTGCATGTCGGGATTCGATCCGAGCACCCTCAGCACCGAAAGCCGACGTGCTATCACTAAACTACCTAGAACCTCATTAATTCATATATACTTAACTACAGGTTACTTAACTATATTTTTCCTAATGACGTGTACGTGGCATGTATCCCGAAGAATAGATTTTTTCCTTGGAATTTTTCGCTATGGTTTCTAAAACTTCCCAAGTGCTTCATCATTTTATTTCCACCGCTGTATATGCTAGCCTGAGGTTAATGGGGTTTGGAGACTACCAATAATTCTTTGTTCATTTTCACAACTACAGAATAGTCTAAATATTGTTGTAATGCTCAACCCCTCATACACAACCTCACACAATTATTGTTATTTCTATTATTATATTTATTGTTACATTAAAAGTATATATTCTTTTACTTTAGAATAAATTAAAGCATATTTATAACTATAAAATAAAGATATATGTTTAAGATAAAAAATAAATTTTGGGCAAAAAAGTAGTAATTTAAAAGTCCTTATATCAGTTATTTTAAACTTATTTTCCATGATTATTTATTGACTTTTTCTGCAGTATATATCGAATGATAAATACTTGAATATTTAGAAGACAGCTGTACAGTCTGCATTCTTACAGTTGTCAAATTAAGTAACCTTAGCAAAAACATTTAACTCTAAAAATTTACGGTCAATCATTAATGCATTTTTATAACCATAAAATAAAGATATATATCTAACATAAAAAGTAAATTTTGGGCACTAAAGTAGTAACTTAAATGTTCTTATACCAGTTATTATAAACTTATTTTCCATGATTATTTATTTACTTTTTCCGCAGTATATATCGAATGATAAATAGTTGAATATTTAAAAGGAAACAGTTATACAGGATGTCTTTTTTACAGTTGTTAAATTCAATAACCTTGGCAAAAATATTTAACTCTAAAAATTTAGGGTTAATCTCAATGAGTTTCAATTAGTGGATATAAATAAACAATGTTTTAGAATGCAGAAATTATCCTGTTATACCAGTCTTGCAGACATATTACGGATAAAATTTGAGTTTCTAAAAACGAGTCTGTATCTTTCAAAAAGATTGTCAAAGCAGGGGCAATATTAAAATAGAATATGATCTTTATGACCGAGTATTTCGCGTGAACAGGTGTTCTAGACTTTGAAGGGTAAGATGACGTCACCGACCACAATGAATAGTCTTTATCTATTCGGATTGAAAAATATGAATGACAGCAGCCTGGTACTGAATGAAATAGTGGCATAGGGGTGAAATAAAAATCATAATCCTGTAATCACTTTTTTCATTAGAATTTCTGAGTAATACCTAAATCAAAAATTGATTCAGAATGGCAACATAATGTATTACCTAATTAGCTTAATTTGGAGGGATAAAAGAGGTTTTGAACGAATTATTTTGCTAGTTTTTAAAAGAGATGAATAAAATTCAACCCATGAATAACGCATTAATGCATTTGTTTCAGAATGGCATTATTATATTACGGGGATAGAGAAGTTAGAAAAAATTGAAGGCAGAACAAAATAATCAAAAAAAATCTTAAGGGGACAAGGGGCCTGCAACCTTGAATTTTTTAATTTTCAATTTTTAACCCTATATACGAAATGAGAATAATTTGTATTTTTTACTACATTAAAGACCCTTAGAATTGAAAATAAGGATTTTTTCCAGAATAATACCTGTTTTCAAAAAAAAATTTAAAAATTTCAGCATTTTTCTCAAAATGCTCCATTTGCATTCTAATTAATTTAAAAACCCTATTTTTTTAATATAAGTTTATCGTACATATATAAACATAAATGTGCAATGATTTTTTTTGTATGAATCTAAAGCCATTAAATAATTGTTTTTTTTATGTCCTTGTTGTTTTTCTATGCTTTTTTATGCTTTTGCTTCTTTCATGGACTATAAATTTGAAAAATACTTGCGATTTCAAAGAATGATGCACAGGTTTGTGGAAAAAGTTTCAGTTAACAATCATGAGAAATTTGGAAGAAATTTGAAGAAAAGTAATGCGCAGGGAGCATTTTGAAAAATTCTATCACTTTTGAAGAATTTGGGGAAAAATGGGTCTTATTCTTCCACAAAATACTTATTTGTGAATTCTATGTGTCTTCAACGTTATAGAAAATAATATTAATTATTCTCATTTTGTATATGAGAGTAAAATGTTTAAAATTAAAAAAAAAAGAATTTGAAGGTCCCTTGTAACCTTAAAAGAAATCGAACAAAATTCTAAGAATTTTTAATTTAAAGAATATTTTCGAAAGGAATGTTTCGTAAAAGTAAGCCTACGGGCATTTTAATGAAATTTTTAAAAAAATCCGTTAATTTTTTTTATTCGTCAGTAATATTAAAATTTACATTTATTGTGAAATGTTTTCATATTCAGTGATGAAAAGATTTCTTTAAAAAAGAAATTAAATGTGAAACACTGCAATTTTTTTTCTTTATTCGTTTTAACTCAAGGTAACTTTTAAGAAATTGGTATTCGTTGTTGTTGTTGAATTATTGTTGAGTTATTGTGAAATGTTTTCATATTCAGTGATGAAAAGATTTCCTTAAAAAGAAATTAAATGTGAAACACTACAATTTTTTTCTCTTTTTTCGTTTTAACTCAAGGTAACTTTTAAGAAATTGGTATTTTTTGTTGTTGTTGTTGTTGTTGTTGCTTATGCCACTTGACCGACAGCAACATCAGATCAAGTTCCGAAGGCTATGGGCGATGAAGGTCCGGCTCCTGTTTTGAATCAGCACCACAAGGGTCGGAGTCCGATTGGCTAAATGGCCGGTCCCGTAATTTTGAACCGAGTCAAGTGACGAGACCGGAACACTTGACCCCACACCTCCAAAGGTAAATTTGAGAACTTGGAGGACATTTTAGCCACGCCCTATTTTACGTGCATAGGCCACCATTAGTGAACACGGCTGTGGATTTGCAGCGACGAGCATCGAACCAGGGACGTTCAGATCACTGGCCCGCTGCTCTTGCTAAATGGGCTACCGCACCCTCGGTATTTTTTTAACGGGAATTAATGCTTGGGATTTTAGGTCTGAACTAATAATGATTGTGATGTATTGAAAAAAGTTAAATTATTCTTTACTCAAAACTATAATTGAGGCTACAGGTAGCCAGTAAATTATAATTCTATCAAAAATAGTTTAAACCTATATTATTTTTGTCTCCATTTTTGCAATTATCATAAAACGTAAATCCTATAAGATTCTCTAAAATACTGCAAGCGTTTACAATTTTATCCAGGATTAGAACTATCCTGTAAAGAATGGAGTAATAAAGTATATGTAAACTAATATTTGTAATAGATTTTGACTGCTTGAGTAACACTGATGAATCAGAAGTCTGTTAGACAAAAATGAGAGTTGTACTCACTAGTGTTCCTTTCTTCCTTAAAAATTACAAAATTTCATACTGAAAGTATGAAAACTATAGAGGATGGAAGATTTCGCTGGAAGCTATCATTTGTACTTGAAAATATTCTTAAAATAATACGTTTATTAACATTTCGAAAATGTAAAAATCATATTTCTATGCTATTATATTTTGTTTTCTTGAAACTCTTCAATTGTCAATATCTGATACAAAAAACGCATTAAAGTATAAATGATTATATACGTTAAAAGACTAGTAGGGGGCCCGAGATAGCCTAGTGGTAACGCGTCGGATTTTGGTGCTAAGGGTGCTCGGATCGAATCCCGACAAGCGCTGTCAAATACGTCTGTTTTTAGTCCAGATATGGGGACGTTAAATCCGTAGATCGGAGAGTCCTTCTATGAAGTTAGAGAGGGTAGGGGAGGGTGCGATCCTTCAGATATCAACCCTGGGTATGATCGATCAAAATTCAGGTGGCGCCCGGCTAAATCGGATGCCTACCCTTGTGCTACCATTACAAAATTTACTCTCTCTGCCCCCCTCTCTGTCTCTCTCTTTCTCTGTCTCTCCCTCCCCCCTCTCTCTCTCTCTGTCTCTCCCTTCCCCTCTGTCTCTATATGTATATGTATATTTGTTTGTATGTATATTAAACTATAAGCACTATTGATTTCTGTATATAAAATTTTTAATCACTTTCAAAGTTAAAATATAACTTTATCAGAAATTTTTTTGTACCGGGGATAATATTTTTTCAGATTTTCTCTCAATCGAAATTCTTGACAGTTTAGTCAAAACGATCGAAAGCTTTACAAAATTTAATACCAGTACCTTGCATGAAACTTTAGATATAATCTCGTTAAGACAGCAGATCGAGAAGAATTCCATTTCGAGAACTGTACTTTATAGTCAACTTATCTAAGTTGACTGTAAAGTACAGTTGTAAGGTGCAGTACGCATAGAAAATAATGTATGAAAATTTCGCATGCGGTTTACAAACTGTCGTAGATTGGGTTATATCACTCTAAAAGCTCTGTAGTACATTTTAGACAAAAATAATATAAATGTGTTCTTCCTTAAATGTTACGTCCAAGTCCCGTCAAAAAACTGAAAAATAAATTTAATTTCAGATGTTCATTGTGTAACACAAAAGATTGTGTGACATAAAAGACCAATTTTTATGTGGGCGCCATATTACTGAGCACATTTAGATTTCTACTATTATCCTGCCTAAATAAAAAAAGAGACCTAAGTTATTTAAACTAAGGTCTTTAGTTACAATTCAATAGTAGTCTACAATTGGCAGCTTAATATATTAGATCACTGCTTCACTCAACTTGCAACATCTAAGTAACTGTACAATCTTCATAGCATAAGATCGCTGTGCTTGTTAGCAATGGCAGCTATTCTCTCTCGCTATCACGTGCTCTGCTGATCAAAGGAAGCAACTGAACGGGAAAATTTCAGCTAACATGTCAAATACCATAAGGACGTGGCCGGTAGATTTGGGGATATTACGAGGAGTTTCCCGAAATGTAACGTAATAAATCCTATTGTGACATAATTCCAGAAATGCAACGTAATAATTATTTGACAGATAATTACTACGTTACATTCAAGAAAGTAATTATATATTCCACATTGTGTCGGTTGCCAAATTAATGACCTTAGCAAAATTGCTTAACTTATAATTAATATTTTATATTTAATATCAACTATATTTAGTGAGTATTATTAATCAATAGGACAAAAAAATGTAGCATAATTTTTCTTCCAATGCGGCAGGAAATTTGTCTTTCAACATTCGCCCAAATATTATTTTCTCTTTTCATTTCTAACGCAGCGCGTCCAGGAACAACATATTTGGCCACAATATGCATTAAAAGATACAAGGACATAAAATCAACAAAATGAGATAATAATTATATAAAATTAAAATCATAAAGATGACAGCGGTCTAGCCTCCTAATAGCGAGAGATAATTTTTCCAGTCAAGGCCGAACAGGAGAGGAGATGGTTAGCGTTTACAGAAGGGGCACGTGGGACTGATCAAAATTCCAGATCGATTGAGATGGACGGCAAAAATCCATGCCCCCGTCGTCAGTCTAAAAGCCTGTACAACCTTATATCTGGGACGATAGGGCAGTTGTAGGATACTATCACTCTATGGTTTATTCTTGGCTTTTTCCTCTAGTCCGAGTTAACCCACTTAGCGCCATAGAGCAGTCTTATTAGTTTTTCATATAATTTTAGGACGAATCATAAAATCTTCCTTTCCATTCCCAAACTCTCAGAGGAACATAGCATCGGACAGCGCCGGCTGTGATGCGGAGCTGCTTGGTTCTGTATAGGGTCAACCTTATTAATCAAATTCTGTCAAAAGTAATGTCCAACACAGCCCTATTTGGCACGTGCCAGGCGTTTTAATACGGTCAGGCGCTTCAGACACATTGCTCATCTAAATCATCCAAAGTAGTTTTCAGGAAGCTCTACAGTCAAAGGTAAAACCTAAATGTTTAGTACTTTGACTATTTGACAGAGCTACATTGCAATAATTTATATCCAGCTGTAATGGTCAGTGGCAAAGCAAAAATGTTTAATAAAAGGTCTTATCTGTATAAACATACTTTCTATTATTTGTACACCAAGTGTAAAACCTAGTTACAGTCCCATTAATAATACGTTCGATATTTTGACGGATTATTTTCTTGGGGTCCGAAGTTCATAACCCTAAGCCATTTGCATACATCAGCGCATTTACTTCTCCATCTGACAGAGTATGTATAAATAATTTTAACATAGGCATTAAGGAGTGTACAGCTTGTCACGACCCTCTGAGGAAGGCAGTCTGCAGTTGTTTGTAACCAGACAGTGCTTCTCCATAATGTACATATACGTATCGTTAGTTAGAGGAGTCATTCAACCAGTGCAACATAAATTCTCAAAGATGTTAGTTTGGGCCAATTTTTTTTTTATAAGTCTCGGTTTCCAAATAGAGTCGCACGTACCTTTGAAGTCCACAAAAAACAGCTGAAACAATGACTTTTATCAAGGCCATTCTTTATACTCTGGGAATACGCAACGATGTTTTCTTCCGCGGAGAGATGTTGTCGAAAACCCGCTTGGGCGGGATGCAAGAGATTACAAGTCTCGAGGTAACACCTTAACCTACAATTAACCATTTTTTCCATAATTACAGCCAGAATACTGATAAAACGTATAGACCCATAATTGCAAGGTTCATGTGAGAGTTTATTCTATTTTAGGACTGGGATGATAGCAGCTATCTTCCATGACGTAAAGATGACACCAGTCTCATCCCAAATTTTATTGGGATTAAAAAATTATATCCGCAAGAGGCTCCTTCCGTAAACAATACAAATGTTGTTATTAAACTCAGCGAAAGTCTATATACCACCTGGTGACTTCTTTGAATTGTCAAATCGAGTTCAAAAGCAGAAAAATCCGTATAAAAGGTCTGAAGTAGCGAAGCGCCTGTGGTTAATTTCACTTTGGAAATAAACTGATCACCCTATTATATCTTAACAAGTTACATGTCGCCTTCTGGGCCGAGGAATAATTTGACGCTGAAGCCCCAGCAATCTGATCATCATTATAAATATGAATCCTGTTTAAGTTCAGAGGTTCCTTTAGTGATGTCTCCCGATGCGTAATTTCCCCATAAACATAAAATTATAGAAAAATAAACAAAAAGAAGAAAAATCAAAAAGTGAACATTTGTGACATCATAGTTATAAATTTACAACTTTCGAGTTTTGCAAATTATACTTCAAAGGTTGATCTTCAGCAATTTGAGGTTAATCTTCAAATAATAATTTTTAAAATAAAACAAGTTTTATGGGCAAATTAAAGTATAAAACACAATTTAAATGATAAATTACCCTCGAATCAATGGAGATAAACGGTTCCTCAAGCGTTGATATCGGCCTTCTTCGTCTTTCCCGATAAAGAAGTAGCGAGGTAACAACCTAAACTTTCTTTTTATTGTTCACCTTCACCCTTTTTGTCATCCACCAATTCTTTTATTTCCCGTGACCAAGATGGTCGTATTTCATGGTTTTGAAACTGCAGTTTTGTTTCAGTAGGCTAGAGGTAAATTTATGAGTCAAATTTTGTTTTAAAAATTTTTTCATTCGTTTTGTTTCCATTTTAAAATGAAATCGGGTCCCCACTTTATGGCCTCCCTTATTTTAGAATGTATACTATATGACATTATTATTATTATTGCTACATGCAGATAAAAAGAAATAGATAGATATGATAAAAGCGAAGATTTTTAAATTAACGTCATTCACCGAAATAAATTTCTAAGTTAATTTATTATACTTAAGAAGCATATCACTTTCTACTAAAAAAGTATATAATTTTAATTTAAAACAATGCGTATACAATGATAACATTTTTTTTTCGAACATACACTTAAGCAGATTGATTAGAGGTATAACTAAATTATTTTGTAAATTCTTTCTCTATTGTCATGACGTTGCTGAAACAAAATTTCTAATTTACTACGTTTCTACTAATGTATACAGTTTGATGCAAAATTCAAGAATTTTGTTCATTTCCATGAAAATAAAATCGACTTATTTTCTGTGCATAACATTTTAAAAAAAAATTATTTTGGGGACGATAAAACTAGTGATTCAACATATAGTCACCCCCATCAATTTCTTTTGCACCACACAAGTGAAGTTAACGTTAAAAATCTGTCTAAAATTTTTACTTATTAACTATTCAGTTAGATTGTTCTTAGAAAAACAATCATCAGATTATTCAAAGTTTTTCTATTTTAGTGTCTTTTATTAAAAAAACTACCATTCACAATTTAAAAATAGACATTGAATTTAACACGTCTTTACAAAACCTCTTCATTTGTTACACGATATATGAAAAAAAACGATTCCGTTTGTAACAAATGGAAAAATATGTACTCTAAAAGTATTTTCTTGTATCGAGATTAATATTTTACCTGGAAGCACTTTTTAACGTAGGATTACGTTCCTCCATAATGGTCGTCCGGAAAGCAAAATTTCAGACGCTAAAACCGTCTGAATATATATATATACCGGGTGGCCATAATTAAACTGACAGTGCTCACAGTGTTCTGTAGCGCGATCTATTTGCGAGAATGACGCCACATTTTGTAGGAAGATTAAACAAGGCGGGGGACGAAGGATTCCGCGAAAAAATAAATTAGTTCCAAAAGTCACCGCTAGGGGAATATTTGGCGCTGTGTAATAGAAGAATGGACCTACGATAAATTCCGCTGTGAACCCACACCAAACAGTTACCTTTGGTGAATGTAAGGGACTTCTGTGACTGCATGTGGTGATTTGTCATCCCAAATTCGGCAGTTCTGGGTATTCACAGTTCCATGCAGGTAAAAGTGGGCCTCGTCTCCCCATAAGATTTTCCACGGCCAAGCATCATCCACCTCCATTCTGGCAAGAAAGGTGAGAGCAAAAGTCAATCGCTTATCATGGTCGGGGTACAGTAACTCCTGTACACGGCTGATCTTGTACGGATAGAAGTTGATAATCTTTCGTAAGATTTTCCATACCGTACTGTAAGGCATATCCATATTCCGAGCTAATCCACGAGCGCTAGAGGTGGCAGCAATATTGTCTGGTCCTCTGTCGACAATCGCCGTGGCAACTGCTTCGATTGTATCCTGTGGTACAGGTTTTCGTCCTCTGCCTGACTGAACCTTCAGAGAACCCGTTTTCTCAAACGTCGCAACCATTGCTTTTAGCCCATTAACTGACACAGGACCGTTACCTTTACGCATTTTTTTGTGCGTTCTAAAAGCACGAAGAGCGGCTGACGCGTTGCACTGGTTGAGGTAAAAGAATTTGACCAGTAACGCACGCTCGACTAAAGAAGGAGACATTGCACATAAACTTTCAATCCGATTGATTCGAAACGTAACACATTGCCTTTTAAAACCCAAGCAGCTGGCACTGTGCCAATGGATGTAACGTGAAATTTGAATAAAGAACTTCTTCTTCTGCTCAGCGTACGTGATATTGCAGTTCACGAGACTTTATCGGTGTTTATGTAGATTTTACGCTTTTTTAAAAGTGTTGCCATATTGCACTTGAACTAAATAAGAAAATGTGCATAATGAAAGGTAATTTTATTCCGCATTAATTTGCATTTGTGAACACTCTATTTTCTATTGCACAGCGCCAAATATTCCCCTAGCGGTGACTTTTGGAACTAATTTATTTTTTCGCGGAATCCTTCGTCCCCCGTCTTGTTTAATCTTCCTACAAAATGTGGCGTCATTCTCGCAAATAGATCGCGCTACAGAACACTGTGAGCACTGTCAGTTTAATTATGGCCACCCGGTATATATATATATATATATATATATATATATAGATACATATATATATACATGCAAAAGACGTAAACAACGATAAGTAATCCTACGTTAATAAACCGCGGTAGTTTCGTTAGAAGAGACTAACTGAATTATTTTGTTTGTTTGCGCAATTATTTATGAAATCATAATGAAAACATTTAGTGCAGTCATTGTAAAGCTGCAAATACTTAAATTTATACTGAAATGAAATATAATTTAGTTACTTAACCGGGGGAACATTAAATTTTTTATAAAAAACGCCAAAGTGTATGTTAAAGAATAATGCAGTTTATATGTTCTCTCCAATTCGTCTCCAAATATGAAATACTTCCTCACAAACCTCGTCGATTACTTGTCGTTAGAATATAAATTCATGTTCTCAGGCGGGTTAAAAAAGAGTATTTATTGATTGAAATAATATGTAACGTGAGAAGTTGTGGAATCCTATAATGAAGTTCACCTGGCAACATTATTTATAACATTGGTGCACGTGTGTGGAAAGCGGTTGGTCTGCCAACCCCCTGCGGGATCTGTCATATAATGATTGGGATCCTCAGACGATGAGTTTCTTTCACAATGTAGCACCGCAGGACTACAGACGTATTTAGGACCTTAGTTTCCAAACATGCAAGAATATCGAATTGTGAGTGAATGGCATTATCGTGACGTATAATTTTAATATTGATCCGTGAACACTTTTGTCAGTTACTTGGATAATAAGTCAAAATGACGTCAATACTTTTAACGCGTCAACATTTTCGAATATCCTAGATTAAAGCTCTCATAATCCAATGAGTTCTTAATTAAATTAAAAAAATGGACCATTTTCAAACGTGATTAACACTAGAAAGACGGCTGCCGTCATTTTGACGGTTTCGGACGTATACTATTGAGCGCTATGTCTGTATTTATGTCCTCAAACTTCTGAAATTTTATGACTTTTTCTAATTTTACGCGAAATATGTACAGACATTTATAAAATTATATTCTTTAGTAAATAGGGGGAGAAAATGTACTGTATACCTAGTAAGACAGAAAGCCGTCAATTTGACGGCAGTATAGAAAACAGGCACAAATCTTTAAAATAATACCGGAAAAATGTTAGTTACTATTCGTCTCTTCCCACTTTTACAAATAACAGAAATATTGGCTCTTCGGAAGTATTGGTGTTGAAAATAAGAACTGCACAAACCATGCGTATATTTTTACGGGAAACCATACCAGGATGTCAGCTCGGCATACCTGGATAAAAATATATTAAAAATATACTAATTTATTATATATTGGTATGAAATAGTTCAAAATTTAAAGTATTATCTTTTTTTAGAAAAAAAAGCATTAAATATTTTAAATTATTGATTTTATTTTTAACCGTCAAAATGACGGCGTCCAGTCTTTTTAGTAAGAAAAAAAATTCCCGTCTTTCTAGTGTTAAAAATATGCATCAATCGTACGGTTATTCTGTATGAATTGTTTAAAAACTGGGCAGTTTTCATTCATTTTTCTCTATCAGTGATAAATACTCACCCCAAAATCATCAGAAAAAGAACTGCAATTGCTTTCCTATTTGTAAAACTCACCTGTGTGAAAAAAACACTTTCTGTGTCGCTAAATTTAAGGGATGGACAACTAGTCAATAATGAAAGTTTTTCGGTCTATCATACTTCAATATATTTTACATTCCGTCTACAACATAATGTTTTCATAGTTTGACAGTTTGATGAAACATTTTTGTTGGAGTTTATCAATACGTAAATAATGTAGATTAGAACCCCAATGCAACATGAGACAGCAACTCCTTGTTTCTCAAGTCGTAAAGAATAAAATAAAAGAGCTGCTGATATTTTTGAGTTCTTGCAATTTTATTTTAAAAGAAACGCAATATTGGGAAATTGATATTTATAGCAAAAATTCATGCATTTTAGATTTTAAAAAAAGTTTAAAAAAGAAATTTTAAAACGAAAAAAATAAGTTTTTATTGTTGGGAGTATTTCATTTTGTTTTCGTTTAATTTCGCGTAATTTTTAGTATTTCGTTTTAATCTATAATTTTAATTTAAAAAAAATCAGTTTGTAAATGGAAAATAATTTTGTACCATTGTAAACTTCTCTCGTAATGGACCGTAAGAATTCCATTTGAATGATGACACAGGTTTTTTATTTATTTATTTTGTTTCTTGGGGGGGGTGCATTTTACATAGAACTCTCTAGATTTGACTTACCCGATTCGAAATTACGATGAGGGCCATATTACTTTATGAAAATCTGCGGCGGGCCGCGAGAAAATAGTATAGACGAGAAAGCGAAAAATATTTTTATATAACAAAAAATAAATTACTGATTTTTCAAAAAATTCCATAAATATCAATATTTATTGCTTATATACTCCTTTCGTAATATTACAAATCTAAAAATAAAAAAAAATCCGTATTTTTTAGCTTTATAATGTTATGCGTCTGCACAAAAGGTCTCGCAAGCCATAGTGCTGGAGGGCCGTATGTTGTGCAAGCCTGCTCTAGATTATTTTAGCAAGTTTTTAGTTTTTCATCAGCAGTTAACGAGTTGGCCAACTCTCTATACATGAGCAAATTACAGAGGCCGTTGAATTGAATCATAAGTCCGTCTCAGCATGACAAATAACGAGACTCGCAGTTTTTTTGGTATTTTTTCAACAAAGAAACAACATCGACAGATATAAATATTGTTTACGTACATCAAATCATGTTGAATACATTTTTGTTTAATGATACACTTTTTATTGTAAAATAGTCCTAAGGTTGCTGGGTAGAAGCGATATTGGATTCCCTTAGCTCAATGTTAACCTACGGAGAAAATGATTGTCGATTTGGATTCAAAGATTTTATTTTTAAATTATACTGCGAAAAAGAGAAAGAAATTTTTTATTCTGCTATCTTATGCATTTTATAAAATTCGTCCACCAGAGGAATTTTTGTTCGTTTAAAACACAGTATATCATCATTTTTTCTCAATAATTCAACTTTAAAAATATTATATTCTTTTTTTATAAGGAATGAAAAAGATACCCAACTGAAAAATTTCTTTTTCTTTTACGGAATATAGTTATAAAAAATTCTGTGTTACGGAGTATAGTTATAAAAAAAAATTATTTCTCTGTTACGGAGTAAAGTTATAAAAAAAATTATTTATCTGTTACGGAGTATAGTTATAAAAAACTTCTTTCTCTGTTACGGAGTATAGTTATAAAAAACTTCTTTCTCTGTTACGGAGTATAGTGATAAAAAATTTCTTTCTCTGTTACGGAGTATAGTTATAAAAATCTTCTTTCTCTGTTCCGGAGTATAGCTATTAAAAAATGTCTTTCTCTGTTATGGGATATAGTTATAAAAAATTATTTCTCTGTTACGAAGTATAGTTATAAAAACTTCTTTCTCTGTTACGGAGTATAGTAATAAAAAATTTCTTTTTCTGTTACAGAGTATAGTTATAAAAAACTTCTTTCTCTGTTCCGGAGTATAGCTATTAAAAGTATAGCTATTAAAAAAATGTCTTTATCTGTTACGGGGTATATTTATAAAAAAAATTATTTCTGTGTTACAGAGTATAGTTATAAAAAAATTATTTATCTGTTACGGAGTATAGTCATAAAAAAAACTTCTTTCTCTGTTACGGAGTATAGTTATAAAAAATATTCCTTCTCAGTTACGGAGTATAGTTGTAAAAAATACTTTAAAATCTGTTACGGAATACAGTTATAATAGAAATTCTTTCTCTGTTACGGTGTACAGTTACAGAAAAAAATTTGTAACTGGGAAATATGTATTTTGTAAGAAGGGTCACTGAATGTTTCAGAACCTCTTGTATAAGATAACTATAAAGCAGACACTGAAACAGACTCATATTTTTTCGCATGCAGGAAACTCACGAATTAGAAGTTTAAACATTTCTAAATCAGATAATAAACGTGTTCTTGCAACAGAACAACCCAAAAAGAAAGATTCTAACTGCTCAGAAGTTGATTTTATTTCGACGTCAGCGGGACAGGCTCGTATGAATTTAATGAAAAAGAAATCACGTTCCACTATGTATAATTCTACTCATAACATACCTCTAACAAGTTCTTTTCCATCAATTTCGCAACCCCAACCCTGTTATTAGAAACAGATTTATATTTTATGATCCAGATATTATACATTAGTATTCCAAGTTACTATTAAATGAATTTTATCAAACAGCGTACCAAAACAAGCACGTAAATAAATTTTCTTTAATTTCAGTCTACTTTCTAAATTCTTATCACACGTTGCGAATTCATGAACGTAAAACAAAATAGCAGAGTGAAATGAATTCTTGTGTTTAATGCATTATTCAATACCTTATCAGGAAATATAAATTAAAATTGCTGAATAAAAAAATAAAAAAATCCAAATAAATTTTTCAGAAGATTTAAAATAGAAAATAATAGTGATTCTGACATGCTTAGTACGTCAACATAAATCAACTCAAATTATACTACCAAATTATTGAAATTTCATTTGTAGTACTAAACGTTATTAACCAAAAATGTCAATGCATAAATCCTGACTCATTTATTCTCAAATATGCATCTGTCTCGGAGAAAATGAATTTTGTATTCAGATTATGTTCAGAAGTTGATATTTCATTTCGCTCTATTTGCATGTTAAAATTTTAAAACACGTATTGTCAATTTCTAGCTTTTTTTTAATTGCAAAACTAATTGACTGTTGCACTTGTATTTGGTTCTATAATTGAAGGAAATCCGTAATTAAAATTCTACTTTTTTATTAAAGAGTAGACCATATCAATTAACAGAGGAAATACATCTGAGTCGTGCTCTTGAATAAATTTCAAGAAAAAATTGCATTATTAAAAGTAAAGGAATATTGGAGAATGAGAAGGAGATAGCCAGACATACAATTCATGTTCTTCGTTTATCATATTACTCCTTAGGGCCATTGTCTCGCCTGCAGATCAGTTTCCAGTTTCAGCAAACAATTTGAGCACCGTTGCTCCCTTAGACTTTGTAATATATCCAGAGAGATGTGCCTTGCGGGTATCGTCCTATATCAACATTCTGTTGATGCCAGTTACTGGCCATGTAGAGAGGTAATTATGTAGACTCTTGGTACTTTTTGTCCTCAACCTCTGTTTTCTAAGGTTCTCATCAGTTTGCAAATTACATAATGTAGTACAATCAGTACTCTTGAAACTTCTATGTTTTTTTGCGAATATTATTTTTTTATTAAAGCAATAACATTTAGACATATTTTAATACACTATTATATGCCACTAAAACACATCAAGCAGACAGAAGAAACAAAACACAAAACAACATGGCATATAGAAATATTGGAGCAGAAACAACAGTCTAATTGGGCTGATATCCATTCGTCCTCGTCAGTTCCCTGGCCTCCCAATATTTGCTATAAAGACAGTTACGTGATAATGCGGAGAACAGTGGCAAATGGTGTGCATCCATAGGCACTTCCATAACACAAATAGTACAGTTTGAGCTTTCGAGAATACCTAACCTAAAAAAAGTATTTAGGCAAACAGTCGTGTCCAGTGGCAAGTCTAAAAACAGCAACACTTGTTCTTCTTGGTGCTGAGGGGATATGTAATATTGCATCTTTCCATTCCTTATTTTGTGTATCTATTAATTTTCGCTTTTCATACTGAGAATTCATTTTTCTCTTTTCATACTGAGAATTCATTTTTCTCTTTAAAATTCTTGATGCTGAAATAAAGGGGATTTCCGTAACCGATGTTTGTGTTATCTGAGTTTGTGTTACCTGACTTCTGTATGTGAAAGTCCGGATTCTATCATCCCAATAATTCGGAACTTCAGATCAAGGGGTAGTTGACTTATTGCCATAGTCACTTTAGCAATGGCAAATCATCTCACTACGGAGATTTCTGGTAACATTGCGGGAGACATGCTTCTTGTAGTCAGCAATATACATACATATGGGGTTGCGATATGAGCATTCTGTTTATGCGCACACACCGCAACTAATTTTGTATGTGCACAGAGATCAACAATTTTGCATACGTACAGAGATATACGTACAGAGTACAAGTGTGAAGATAATGTAAACTCTCTCTTCTACTGATCTCATCGAATTGTCTCTTCAAACTGTACATTTTACATACTACTATAGTTACCCTTTTTGATGCAGGTGTATGTGTATGCAGAGAGAGCAATTTCGGTGCACAATTTGGTTGGAAAGGGATTGAATTAAATGAACAAAAGCTGTGCAAATGAATTTGCGTTTCTATAAGGAAATTTAAAAAGTGATTTTAATACAACGAATCATCTTATTAATTTCCTTTGATTGATGTTGTTTCGTCCGAACAGCCCAATTTAATTTTTACATTTTTGGACGGGGTTAAATTTATTTTTAAAATAAAAACTTCGAATAGAAAGCTGAACTAATTAAATGAAACCAAAATAAAGGAGTTATTTATACGAATCCCCTTTAAAAATAAGTTTTTATAAATACAATTTTGCTCACGCAACTTTTATTTTTCACAGCCACAGCTTCTTTTTAGTATAACCGAGTTTGCTTTGCTTTCCTACAGATCTCATTGACCACAAACTTTCACAGCGTTTTGTAATGATGTACTGGGTTTAGCCAACTTTTCACGACAACTTTCAACTTTTCTTTCCTTCAAGCATCCTCCTAGATGGATGTTATTCACAAACCAAAATAGCTTCCCTCGTCAGAGCAAGCTTCAAACAATCCTGAATTTTCATAAACTTATCGTCCCCCCCCCCCCTCATTTCAAACTTTGACTGAAAAGTTTTCTAACTTTAAAACGTGAGCTTCAGAAGCTTCAGGCGTTTAAACGGTTAGAGACAAATTAACTCCAGGATCGGCAAGGCAAAGTATTTTTAAGGCGATCCATCAATTGTATAGTTAATTTGTATCGAAAGAGTAATATGACATGAACTGATTGATTTTATTTTATATTCAAGCATGTATTTCCTTTATCTTAAATCATATAACCTATAATATTGTTAGAGGTATAAATAACTTTTTTTCAGTAGAAATACTAGAATAATTGCAAATTATCGTATATTAATGTTACTTACTTAAAATTTAAACCAACGCATTAATTAAAGATCTTATATCTGATAAGGCTACTTCCTGATCATTTTTCAATCCAGGACCTCCTAGGTAGACAACCAGTTAATTAATCGGATTATCATTAGCACATGAACCTCTCGATAGGCAGAGAAAAACTTACCTTAAATGTTTACGGCTGCAATTACTCTAACATTTTCCACACCCCGTCAAAAGAAATTAAAATATAAAGATAATACACTTCCAACGATTTAAAATACAAAGCAGTTATTCAAGAAAATGCCATTGGTATTTAGTTCTCTAAGAAATATTTAAAACTAATTCGATTCTGAAAACCATCATAACTTTTATTCATTATTTCTGAAGGTATATGCTAGTATATTTTTTTCTGTCTCTACTTCGACCTCCCAGAGTAAAATCTAATTAATTGAACCATCTTCATTAATCTGAGAGCGAGCCCACGCAAAAATGGTGAAGTCTTATCTTATATTTTATGACTTCAATTAAGCTGCTACCGTAAACGCCCTGCCGAGGATGAAAAGAATTTTGATTATTATAAAAGGATACTTATTTTTTTTTACCATTTTATTCGTAACTTCGTTATGTTATCTTTTATTAGCTGAATAGTGATAAATTACATTTACTATATATTGGCAGACATCTCACTCTTGCAGATTCTTTTTAAATTTTCTATCAATAAAATACTTATCTATAAAACCTGTATTATTTATGACATTTCAAATACTTTATAAATTCAAGTGTTTTATCATCCAGAGTGATGATCTTTGTTTACTATTAGAATACATTAATTTTGTTGTTCTGTATTACAAAAACAAAACTTGCCCGTATTTTTTTTCCCTTTTATAATCTGAGTTGTGTATATATCACGCTGCACGACTTAGGGCCTGTTCACATAGAATTCTTCAGCGTTACTCGCATTGACATATTTTAAACCAATCACGGGCCTTAACAATTTCGTTGCTAATCGTTTGGAGGTTTGTAATTGGTTTAATACATTTCAATATTTTGATACTGATGGATTATATGTGAACAGAACCTTAAAGCTGTATGGAGCTGGAACAAAGACTCAGTGTTTGTATCAAAGTTTTCATTCCTTTTTGATTTTTTCGAGGAAATGTCCCCCGTAGTCCTGAGTTAACTATTTTTTCTTGATTGTAATGTTTATTTCACATGATGGATGATAATATATAACTCTTATTAATATTTTGTTCTCAGTTTAAAAAATGTCTTTGATATCCTTATTTTATATAAGTTGCATCTGTCGTACTTTGCTTTTATTTTACCATTTGTGATACTAGTCTAAAGAGCTCTTTAGTTTATTTATAGGAGAAATAATTTTTTTTTTATGTTCATGCATTTTTATAAACTCTATAGGACACCCAAAACAAATATTTAAACTCTTTGGAGCCTAAGATAAATAATTTGACTTGTATTTTAGCTGCTATACATGATAATCAAATTTGCTTACAACAACTTCTTGTGTGTTTTATGAACTCTTTGTTTATAGATTTATAGTCCTGTACAAATACAATGAAACTTCTCAATCCGACCACCCCGCTAAACGGCCATTGTCGTATTGCTCGTATCATTACAGCCATATTTTGTTCAGAACCGATTAAATACACTCCATAGAAACAATGTTAATTTACCCCCTTTTCCTTTTTACCCCCTTTCCTCGAAATGACCACTTTTTTTCGGACTGGCCGACATGGAGAAGTTTCACTGTGAAGTGTCAGAAATCAAGCTATAATCCGTTATAGCATAGGAAGCATTTGTTTAAAGTAGTGTCTGCAGTTTTTGCGTTACTCTACAATACATTGAAGAACCATAATTCGACATCGTGCCGATATGGTGAAGCATTATTAATTGTATATAAACGTTTTATGCTGTTTGAGCATTATCATGCTATTATTAGTTGTATAAAGCGTTGGCATGAAATTTATAAAAATCAGTCCTATGAATAAAAATACCTTTGAATGGATTTATCTGTTATGAAAAGCAACAGTTTCCATCATAGTATACCTGATTCATACTTCATTTTTTTAAAAATATATATCCTCTGCTGCTGAACAAGATAATTTCTTGCGAGGCTGACCGTCACACATGGTCACATCACGCATTTTAAAACACGCAAGACAGAGCGTTGTGCACTGAAGAGTTACAAACATTTGGTTACATAACGCAGTGCCCGAAAGTTATTCCTCTGAGCAAGTCGAGATTCTGTTGCATTGTCCCATTACGCATTGCTTTTTACTCTTATCATAACTTTTAAATATTGAAAAAAAAATTTGAAATGCGGAAGTATTGTAGACTTCTTGCTGAAGAATTATCCTATAATCATGAAAAAATTATGTCAAGTGATACAAAATTGTAAAGAAAATAATATATTTGATAGGCGTTATTAGTCTTGATTATTAGAAATCAGCCTTGATTATTAGAAAAAAAAATTTTTTAAAGCATCGTCTAAATGACTGCAGTCTTCAGGTGTATATAAATCATTACCATTAAAAATGTTTTTCTTTCTTTAACCTTTAACTTTGTTATGTAAGCTGTGATTTCATCTTAAATCTGTTAACAAATCTGCAGAAGACGGGATATACAGCTATCACTATCAATTAAGTTTGTGCTGAGAAGTCAATGTCTCTATTTATTGTGCCATGTGACTGAATAGTACATATATTATTAGCTGATATAAAGGAGAAAACATATTCTATATAAGACAATACCCATCGAGATCTTTCCAATTAAAATTCATTGGAGTACAGGAATTTCTTTTTATTTTATCTTTGTATCTATAAAAATCCATTCACCCGTAACATTCCACGAGTCTCTTTTTCTATGGGTCTGTTGTATTATACGTCTAGCCACTGACAAAATATTGTAGACGCTGTTAAATTTATCAGTTTATCCTCCAAACATGATGCCTAGATAAAATGTTATGCAGTACCTAGCTTGAGAAAATTCTTGACAATAGGCACAACTCGGGATGGGAGCCCTCTAACACTGATGTGGGCGTAAAATTTCCAAAATTGTCGCACAAAAAAAAAAAAAAAAAAAAAAACATGAATCATTGTGAAAGTACCATTTTACCAAGAATTGGCTATTTGAAGAGTAGAGGCCTAGAACATTATCAAATAACAAAAAGCAATACAACATATTAACTTCATCATTAAAACACCAATACAATGCAACCAGAGAAACTTATTAATCCCTTATATACACTATAACATACATATGATAAACTATACATATAAGTATACATATGATGAACCAATCAATCAAATTTGAAAGGATATATAAAAAAAATGCTATTAAAAAGGGTAAAATTTAAAAAAATAATAATTGGGAATTTTCTTCTTTTAAAATAAAAATTTTGGGTGGCACCTAGGCCCTGGCCTACTGGGCCTAATGGAAAATCAGGGCCTGCCTAGAAGTATATATATTTTTTATCTTTAACGTATAGATATACCATTTAAGCAACTACTTAGACACTGTTTTTAAATTATTACGCGCAATGTTCATGATAGTGAACTGACCTTTGGATCAATATATAAAATTTAATTTTAAAAGAAAACTATTTTATTTACTTTTGAAAGAAAACCGTTCAACGATATTAATTATCTAGTGAACATAGTGAAGTAGATTTTACTTCACATTTTTCTAGTCCATATAAAGCTCAATTGCAGGTAAGTTCTCTGAAATACGCGCAAATGATTACATCAAAATCATCTCCTCCATCGAAATACTTCGCATTCACCTATCCCGAGAGAGAAAACTCGAAATACATTTTCTCAATAGCAGCCAGTTCAAGCGTGACAGTTTTGTCCGCTGCCTAGAAATTACTCTGTTTTAGTCATCACTTTTTTTCTAAAAAAAAAGGATGAAACTCCGACTTATAATCAGCTGCCGTATTTGGAGCACGTAAATAGCTACGAACCATTCACCTAGAACCACCTGCTGGGTTGAGTAATCGACAATGGTTATCCTTTGGTGGACTGGTGACATCGAGCAGACCTTCTGTATTTGCCGAACAGCGATTATTTAAGCTCAGCGTTCGATTTATGCTATTATTGGACGACTGGTAATTTGATTTAATTTAATCATTTTCAACAGTAAATGTCCCATACGCTGGGTTGCTTATTTTAAAATGCTTGGGGATTTCAACGTAAAAGAGTTTTTGAAAAAATATATCATTAAGGTGTGCTTAGTGTAATTAAATACCAATTTAGTCTTATTAAACTGATAAAAAGTTTATAATTTTATGTGATTCAGTATTATATAAGTGTCAATGTTTTACTTATTAGGATATACTAGCTCTGTAATACGAAACTGATTTTAAAAGGCATTTTACACGAGGAAAAAAAATGTACTCTTAAATGTTATTTTTACACAACCCGCACTCTGGGGATTGCCAGTAAATGATGAAATTTTAATTATATTTAATCACGTTTTTAAGATACATAGGAATGCAAAATATTTTTATGTATATCTTATGTATATCTTATAAATATTCTTATGTCTTAAAAATATGTATCGTTTATTATGTAAAAAAATAATATATCTAATGCATGTCAAGAAACTTTCGAAAGAAAGCATCGTCAAATACGATATTAGTCAAATATGTTAACAAAATTTTCACAATCATGGCAGAGATTTTTTACTCTACCTGTAATACGATTTTTTATACAAGAAATCAATCAAAGATTCATGTGCAAGAAATATATTCCTCCAAACAGATATCATCAAGAAATTAACATCGTATTTTATTACACTAGTTAGCATTTATTGCTGTAAATATTTTATATTTGATATTAATTATAGCAAAAGCCCCTGTTGCACTTACCGTCTGGGCGGAATTCTTGTTTTTATATAAACTGAAAATGTCATAACATGTTGGGCTCTACTGTACAGTATATTTGACCGTCTGCTTATGTTCTTAATTTTGAACAGATTTAGTCAGATGCATAAAAAAGAATAATTAATACTCATACAAATGGCCATACCTTTAAAATTAATTCTCTGACTTTGAAGAACGAAACACCAAATATACGTCATTGAAGGTATACATTATAAATTCATAAAATATTAGCTTAACGTACTTAAGAGTTTCACGGGATAAAAAACAAATTTAATAACTGGGTTTTAAAAGAAGTGTAGAAGATTCTATGAAATTTCTATACCGAGTTCTCATGCACAAGGATTCAGAACTGTTTGTTTGTTTGTTGTCGTGTCTGCGGATAGAAGCACTATCCGCAGAAGAGGGGTGCCATTACCTCAAGAGAGGTTGGACTTCTGTACTTCACACCCGAGTCCGGTGTATATAGGAAGTCCGGTGAATAAGGAAATAGAAACATAAACCACACAATCACAGAAGAATTTTTATTAACAAACGATGACACCGGCGATGGACGATGGGTTGCAGCTCCCCTTTTTAGACTTTTTGCAGGCGGAATTATTTCTCCTTTTGCAGGCGGAAGACTGACGAGTTACTCAGAATACAACCAAGTCTTATGCGGGAATCGAACCCGCGGCCCCGGCGGGGGCAGGCTGATGCCTTAACCACTTAGCCACTGGGCGACGTCAGAACTGTTAATTTTGGTGATTATCCCTCAAGTAATTAATACTAGAGTTCATTCACGTTGTTTAGGTAATATTTATATTATTATTTTAGTTAAATAAGAACGTGTTCGTGTGCAATTTTTAGGGAGAATTGTGTATTTACCAAAAAATAGGTTATATTAATCATTATATAGGTTATATTGATTACATTAGTGTAATAATCTTTGTGCAGTTCACGTTGTGTACTTAAAGTTTTGTATTTTGATGAAGGTTTTTCGCTAATTTGAATCTAAATACAGTTAAAATTGTTTTTAGTAAGATGTCTAAACTGAGAAAATGATTTTCTAATCGATTGAACTAAAACATAAAAATTATTAACTAGGTCTAAAAGTTACCGAAACCCTAACCTACATTTATTTCCTTCTGATTCATCCATTCCTTTTCTGGAAAAAGGCTTTATATGGACGCCCATGACCACATTTACTAGACTTCCTCTTTAATCTCTTTAAACGCCTAAGTAAAAGTGTACGCCTAAATATCAACTCAGCAGAGCGTCCAATAAAAAGGGACAACATTCGTATCACTCAACAGCTGGCACCGGGGGCACATGCACCTCTAGGGTACCACTGTCTTACTCTGACCCTGACCCAAAAGACGCCGTGTAGCAAAATTTTCTTTGAACAGTCTATCCAATACAAGGCGCATTTTGTACCTCTTCTCACTCGCAGGTAAACATTGCGGAAGTGTCTAATTAAATGAGCTCCAGCACCACGAGGTATTTCCGCTGATGAAAAAAGATGAACTCGCGGTTCAAGATAGGCCTTTTCCGAATCTGGATCGCAGGAATGTCTGGCAACCGTTCACCCAGAACAGGCCGGCAAAGAGCTGAGTCAACCGCTTTGTAAACTTCCCATCAGTGTAAGTCGATATAGCGGTCAACCTCTGGGAATTCGTCCTTGAAACTGGAAGGGAATTCGTCCTTGCGAATTCAGGGCAATGTTAACTGTTTGTTCGGGCTGATGAAAAATTAATTAGAATAGAATGCGTATTTCGTTTTGTTTTGCTAACAGCAGGACTTGAATATTAAAGCGGTCTTGATTAGAGCGTACGCCGCTGAAATCTTCGAAATTTCAAGGGTTTAAAAAAAATATAAATATATATATATTAATAAGTGGAGCAAACAGAGATGTCCGCGACTGGGTGCCTGCGGGTGTTTTCAATTATAGATTCAGACATCTTCGAGGCGAAAATAAAAATAATACAATAAAAGACGTTTTAACGAAATCGTGTTTAACTTTTAAATTTCTAAGCATTAAATTTTATTAAGAAAAATACGTGAAAAAAGTTTACCTCAAAAATATCTTTTCAAATAATGATATGCCTAACTCTCTTTAATTATTAAGACGTATGAACAAGGTAATAATTATGTGTAATCTGGATCTCGCATAGAAGATTGTTAATTTTCATTATTTGATTTACCTCATCATGGACAAATTCTAGCTTAGCTTTACAAAGTATATACTGTATTTTTTTGTTTAATAGATTAACACCAAATAAATAATATATAATTATAGATAATAGCTGTTTTTAAAGAAGGAACATTATAATTTCGTTCCATTTTTCACACTTTAACCTATTCATTTCCACTACCATTAAAAACATATTGTGTGATTCAATTTCTTTCTCATTCTCGATACCGTAAATAAACGAATTCGATAACAAGCTAAAATCAGTTACCTCATTTCTTTTTCTACAAATTTCTTGAATAATCAATCATATTAATTGCTTAGCAAATACGCACTGGATTCGGTTATACGCTGTTGAGATGTGTGAATATGCTTTTTAATAGTAGCATTAAAGGTGTACTTTGTGGAATCTAAGCAGATGGCTAAATTCCATTAAGGCTGCAGTGTACTAACCCTATTGGATTCTTTCACCTCAGTGTTAACCTATGGAAAACATTTGTCTGCTATTTACAGTCACATAAATGGTGATAATGAAATGGAAATAAAATTGGTATGTTCAGATAGCCTGAACTTTTAACGTATGATTGCGTTCCGCAATAACGGTCCTTCGGAAAGCAAAATTTCAGATATCCTGCTTCGCGAGTTATAATTTTGGCAACGTGCCAAACCCTGTGCGCCTTGGGCAAGCAGTAAACAGATAAACAGAAAAGTACCAAAATGCGTCAAAATTTTGAAAACATATATATATATATATATATATATATATATATATACAGTGGAATCTCGATCGATCGTTTTCGGATACATCATTTTTCCGTATGTGTCGTTCATTTTACCCAGTCCCAACAATCATATTGCTTTGTTATGTTTCCGCATCTATCGTTTACCTGCATTTATCGTTCATTTCAATCGGTCCCTTCAAAAACGATAGATCGAGATTCCACTGTATATATATATATATATATATATATATATATACAGTGGAATCTCAATCGATCGTTCACCGAATCATCGTTTTCCCGTACGTGACATTTATTTCACCCAGTCCCAACGATCATATTCCTTTGTTATGTTCCCGCATCTATCGTTTTCCCGCATTTATCGTTCACTTCTGCCGGTCCCTTGAAAAACGATAGATCGAGATTCCACTGTATATATATATATATATATATATATATATATATATATATATATATATATATATGTGTATATATATATATATATATATATATATATATATATATATATATATATATATTTATTCAAAGGAGGTAAGCGACGATACGTAATATTAAATTAATAACCCGCGGTAGTTTCGTTAGAAGAGACTACCAGTAGATAGAAATTGCCGGTTCACCAACACACGGATTGATGCGGAGCAGCGGAGCAAGGGGGGCGTGGTCTATTGATGACGTCAGCGCCACCTGGTGGCGTTTTTGAGTCAATCAGGAGAAGGCAATGATCTTAGCGCCCCCTTGCGGGAAAACCTGGAACCTTGTAGTACAGCAGAATCTTGAAGAGAGTATGTGCTCCGGGGAGCGCCACCTATAGGTCAAATATGGAACTAAATTACGTATAAGGTTACGGATTTATATTTTCAGTGCTGCCATCTATTTTATAAAAATCACAACTGAATTTTACATTTAATTTTACAGAAGATATATATTTTTAAAAGTTTGTCCTGAGCTAGGACCGAACCCGGGATCGCACGGTTGGCAAGCCAACACCCTACCCACTAGGCCAGCGAGTCTTGTTATTGTACGGTATTATAAGGTATTTAAAGAGTGAATATTTTAAAGGGAACTTGAGAAATATGATAGGGATATTTTATGTCTAAAAATATCCCTTGTTAGCTTTCATGGAATGCCTTTCAAGGTAAGATTAAATAATAATTTTTCTATACTAAATGTTACAATGGATTCAAAGCTCTATCTAAATTATATTATACTGCAAAGTAATATTCTTAAGAAAAATTATAGATATTTTAAACTTAACGCTTGTTGTAAAATAATTTCATGTGTAAAAATATCAAGTAAAAGAAAAAAAAATATTCGTTTTAGCCTATCTATGTAAAAGTTTCTTATTATTTTGTATTATTTTGTGAATGTATCTATGTAAAATTATATATCACGTTAAAAAACATAGCAAAACAATTTTAAAGTCCTGAAAATAAGCCCTTCGACTAAAAATATTTAAAGTTTTGAAAAATATACTCAAAACCATGTATTAAATTTTCTAAGTTTCATTTTTAATCAATAGATGACGTTATATTTATTTTTGATAATTAATTCTAGTAAATTCATAAAAATATTCTCTCTGTTATAGAATATAATTCAATGAACTTTTTGATAATAATGTAGACTATTGCAGTATGTATATGTCGACAATTAAAAAATTTTTTAGCGTAAATTTAATATCTTCTCTTGCAGATTTAATAGTATGGATTGGTATGTTATGTGTATTTAATTTAAATAATTATCTAGATTGAATCATATTTCAGTTTTTATTTCTAATATTAATAGGAAAAAATAACTCTACTGGGGAATTCCCGCTTTGTTTAAATAATTTTATGTCTAAAAATATCCCTTGTTAGCTGTCATGGAATGTTTTTCAAGGTAAGATCAAATAATATTTCTCATTTTTTTTCATGCTAGTATGTAATGTTCTGAAATAAATACTTTTTCCAAACTATTAAATTGATAATATGTTTTAAGTTTCAGGTTCTAGATGGTAATTGTATAATTTAATGTCTTCAAGTTATGTTTAAATGGGTTTAAAGATATATCTAAGTTATATTATACTTGAAATTGATATTAGCATGAAAATTAAAGATATTTTAAATTTAACAGCTGTTTTCAATAATTTTATGCGTAAAAATATCCTTGTTAATATCTTCTCTTATAGATTTAATGTTAAAAGACTTGTAAATACTCCTTTTAATAGAATATTTTTTCAAATATTATTTATAAATTAGATATGTCTTTAAAGTAATAATAAGTAATTATAATTATTTTTTACTAATTACTACTATCGTTAAAAAAATAGTAAGTTAATAATATATTTTAATTTAGAATTTAAACTAAAATAAAACCTTTTACAAAATTAAATTTTAAATGTAGTTGTAATTTTTATCAATAGATGGCGCCTGCAGCGTAAAATTCTCGATATCAGAATTTTAAAAGTTAAATTTATTCACTAGATGTTTTGGTAACAGCGTAAAATCGTTTTACAATCTTAAATATTTAAAGTTCTAGTTTAGTTCAAGTTTTTCCCGCTAGGGGGCGCTTAGTATGTATTATATTAAAAAAATAATTAATTAATTAACTAATTAAAATAATATAATACCACAGAATCCTCTATCATATTTCTCAAGTTCCCTTTAAAATATTCACTCTTTAAATACCTTATAATACCGTACAATAACAAGACTCGCTGGCCTAGTGGGTAGGGTGTTGGCTTGCCAACCGTGCGATCCCGGGTTCGGTCCTAGCTCAGGACAAACTTTTAAAAATATATATCTTCTGTAAAATTAAATGTAAAATTCAGTTGTGATTTTTATAAAATAGATGGCAGCACTGAAAATATAAATCCGTAACCTTATACGTAATTTAGTTCCATATTTGACCTATAGGTGGCGCTCCCCGGAGCACATACTCTCTTCAAGATTCTGCTGTACTACAAGGTTCCAGGTTTTCCCGCAAGGGGGCGCTAAGATCATTGCCTTCTCCTGATTGACTCAAAAACGCCACCAGGTGGCGCTGACGTCATCAATAGACCACGCCCCCCTTGCTCCGCTGCTCCGCATCAATCCGTGTGTTGGTGAACCGGCAATTTCTATCTACTACTACCTGAAATATTTTTCTCCTCGCAACAGGATTCATATTATAAATTTCGTCACCCAAAGGAACTTATGAGCGTTTAAGACACACTAAACCAAATTTTTCCCCCGAATAATTTAAATTTTTAAATATTATTTGCATTTAAAAAGCGAAAAAGGACCCACTGTGTAAAATTTCTTTCTCTATTACGGAGTACAATTAAGAAAAAAATCTTTCAATCCAAGTCGGCAAGCCTTGGACACGTTTTCTCCATAGGTGAACTTTGAGAGGAAAGATTCCAGTATGGTTACAACAGAGCATCCTTATGATTCAGAAGCTACCCATAATCCTCGGTCTGGAGACACTTTAGAAAAAAGAGAGAAGCTGTATAGTCTGATGTAGCTAAATTGAAATGAATTGGCAGACTCAAAAACTTATTTTTCTCTTACGCACACTTAGCGCCTGTTTACACAGGAGTCCGGTAGAGGAAGCTTAAAAGGAAAGATGGCGCTGAGACGGAAATAAACCAATCATATGCTTTAAAACTTTCGTTGCTAATCGTTTGGAGGTTTGTCATTGGTTAAATATATTTCGATACTTTAACGCTTCCGCTTCCGGACTCCTATGTGAATAGGAACTATGTATGCATTTTCAGCCAGAATAAGATATTCAGATCAGATTTTAATATAATTGAGTATCAACGATACCTGACCCTTCGGTCCTGCAGTTACTAACGACTTCCCCCCTCGTTCAATCCAATTAAGAAAACGTATTATGCATTCCGGGAAATTTCGTGGTGATATGGAGGATCCTCATCACGTTTCGTTCTCTAAAAGTCTTAAAATACCGAAAATTTAATGTTGACCCTGCAGCCGCGGACAAGGCCGATATCCCATTCTATACATTTTTGTTAATTTGGGCCAGTCAAGCTATTAGTGCGTCGCAATGAAATTTTAGAGTATCTCAGCAACAGGAAACGTTTGTTTTTTTCCCTTTAAATGAATTTTATTGTGTATTTGAATTTAGGGAGACGTTAGTTTGGGAACTGTACTTCTAAAAAATGCGTATCAATCTAAGCTATATTGCTTCCAGTAAATGTTTTACTTAAAACTCTAAATTATTTTCTTGTCCTTCAAGTTCTCAAATTTACCTCTGGAGGTGCGGGGTCAAGTATACCGGTCTCGTCACTTGAGTCTGTTCTAAATTACTGCACCGGCTTGTAGGGGGTAGTGCTGGCCACCTATACGGTGCCCCCTTAAATGAATGGCCAGCAGTCTCGCGGTGTACATACAGGCGAATGTCTAGCGACAAGTGCCTCAGCGTTCGAAAAAGTTTTCCGCGTTTAAATCTTTAAATCCAAGTCAGCAATCCTTGGACAATTATTCTCCATAGATTGAGATTCAGGTGAACGAATCCAATAGGGTTAATACATAGCAGCCTTAACCGTATAACTGATAAATGTAGACAGATGCCCTTAACAGTAAACTCGAATCAGTTAAAATCAGGAAATAGTATACGCCATTTCAGAAAGATATCCTGTGGTCCATTGTCCCCGGTCTATGTGACTGACCAGAATCGGTATTAAGGGGTAAATGGTAGCTTCACAAAATAACTGACATTCATTTCTGATCAAACAGTCGTTTACACTAATCAGGTCGTAATCAGGAAACAGCAGTATACCCCATTTCAGAAAGATATCCTATGGTCTATTGTCCCCGGTCTATGTGACTGAACAGTATCGCCAGAATCGGTATTAAGGAGCCAATGACAGCTTCACAAAATAACTTACATTCATTTCTGATCAAACAGTCGTTTACACTAATCAGGTCGTAATCAGGAAACAGCAGTATACCCCATTTCAGAAAGATATCCTATGGTCTATTGTCCCCGGTCTATGTGACTGAACAGTATCGCCAGAATCGGTATTTAGGAGCCAATGACAGCTTCACAAAATAACTTACATTAATTTCTGATCAAACAGTCGTTTACACTAATCAGGTCGTAATCAGGAAACAGCAGTATACCCCATTTCAGAAAGATATCCTATGGTCTATTGTCCCCGGTCTATGTGACTGAACAGTATCGCCAGAATCGGTATTAAGGAGCCAATGACAGCTTCACAAAATAACTTACATACATTTCTGATCAAACAGTCGTTTACACATGATTCCCACTCTCTTATTTATTTTTACCATGGTCCAAGACATATGGTAATGAATGAATTAAGGCAATCACGAATCAGTGCCAAGTAGCAGCACTAAAGATCAGTGTTAACAGATCATTTGTAGTTTTACAAAATGTCATACGCTGTTCATATGAGTGTTAATCTTTTATTTCTTATAGATGGCGCTCGGGTCTGCTTATTAATGATCTTATAATCACATAATTTATCAATAAATATTTCCAAAAGCGTATCATCATTAAAAGCACTCTTTAGCAGCTCGGACACATCCATAGAAATACGAATCCATGCTAAATCGATGTGTGTAATTTCTATCCTTTTTTTCCGCCTGTTGGATATTAGTAATGATTAGAATCTACCGTCTAAATATTAAAAAGATTAATAGACAATCAGAGTAAGGAGAAGGAGTTTCATCTCTTCGTGGTAATGTTATTTTGGAGCCACTGCTGATTAATGGTCTAGGCAAATTGCCTCTGTGTCTGCTCGTGTGAGAAATGATCCAGTCTAACGTGAGGGGGAAAAAGTGGTGAAGATTAGTTTTAGACGTTTGCATGGGTTAGTTAAGAAATGGTTAACGATCTATTTATAGGCTTGCAGGATAAAAAAAAAAAATGAAAATGCCAGTAATGAAAAATTGGTGCTCATGACGTGGCATGGACAGTGATGTTCATCATGTAGATAGAGCTTCCATAGGGTTAGTTTATAAAGGTATAATGTAGAGTTATATACATTAGCTATAACATAGTGTTAGTATTCATATAGTTAACATAGCATTAGCGTACGTAGTTTACATAGCGTAACTATATACATAATTTACTTAGCGTTTGTATGCGTAGAGTTTGCATTGCGTTATAGCAAAGCATTTGCAAGTATTGAGTTGCGCAGAGTTAGAATTCGTGTACGTAGTTTACATAGCGTTAGTATACACTGAATTTACATAGCATTAGTACACATTGAATTTACTTAGCGTTCGTATGCGTAGAGTTTGCATTGCGTTATAGCAAAGCATTTGCAAATATTAAGTTGTGCAGAGTTAATATGCACAGAGTTTGAATAACGTTAGCACACATAGCAGTTACGTAGCGATTGTATAGTGTTATTTAGTAAATCTTTTGCTTTTGAGCGGGGGGGGGGGGGGGGGGGGGCTAGGTTGCTGTCGTGACGGCCGGGGTTTCCAGTCTGCAGTTGCCGAGTGCCTTCGAGTTAGGGCGGCGTAATCTAGTGAAATTATTTAGTATATCTAGTGAGTACATCTTGCTGACAATACATAACGACTGTATAGCGTTAGTTACTATATATAGCGATTGTATAGCGTTAGTCAGCATGTCTTGTGAGCATACCTAGTTAGTATATGTATAGTGTATAGTGCAGATAGTGACTACATACAGATAGAAAATACATACAGATGGTTTCATAAGGGGTAAGGATTAAAATATCCTATTTATAATTGTGGCGTTGGCGTTGAAAAGAGGGTAAGAGCCAAAATTTCTTAATAGTATTTTTCCAATGATACAACGGTTTGTTCCAAGGCTTATGGTGTTGAAAAGAAGGCAAGTGTTTAGCTATAGTTCTGAGCTAGGCTTTTACCTTCTTTTCAATGCCATTAGCCTTGGAACAAACCCTTGTATCAGTGAAAAAATACTTTTCGGAAATTTTGGCATTTACCCTCTTTTCAAAGTCAACGCCTCAATTAGAAAAACCTAATGTTAAATAAATAAACAAAGGTGAACAAACTCAGGGAACGGTAGTTCAGTAATAGAATTACGGCCCTATAAGGGGACGTTCAAGTATTACGTAAGCAAATTTTTGGTCATTTTAGGCAACCCCCCCCCCCCATCTACTGTAAGATTTGGCAAATTTCCCGTCTCTATTTCATAGGCCACACTTTTTTTTCCAATTATTAAATTTGTTCTACATTCCTTAGTGATAGTAAATCGTTAACAGTAAATTCATTGAACAATGAATGAAAATTATATAAATGTTGTAAAGGTTTCATAAATTGTCTGAATCTAAATAATATATTTACTTATTTTTGTATTATACAAGTACAGATATAATACTAAGGAGGGATATAACATTTACTTTTAATCTTTCGACCAAGCCTCTTTAAACAATGCTTTAGAATCAGGGCTATCTAGGGCCTTCATCTATGGCCCGACTCAGCCTAGTGGTAGCACTTTGGCTTTCGGTCCTGAAGGTGCTCAGTTCGAATCCCAACAAGCATCATTCAATACCTCTGTGTCTAGGCCGGACATGGGCACTTGAAATCTGTAGACCGGAAAATTCCTCTATGAGGTAAGACGGTAGGAGAGGGCACGGTCGCCCCTGGGGTTTATCAGTCAAAATTGAGGTGGAACCTGACTAAATCGGACTCCGACCCTTGTGTCATTATAAACCGGAGCAGCACCCCTGATTTGGACCTGATTTGGAATACTTACGGCCAGAGAACATTAGAAAAAAGAACAACAGCAGCAGAATCCTCAATTATTATGTTTGCACTAGGTTAGCTCTAACTGTGGCAGGCTTTTCCTATGTCGTCTACCTCTTCTTCACCAAGCCACTATCAATAGCTTCATCGCCACTCTCAGCTTGCAAAACAGTCAGTACCCCATCGCCACCTCGTACTGGCAATACGAACTAGACGTACTCGTATTTCCATCTTGAAACTTTAAGAAAGTTTCTGATATAATTTTGATCTGTCGATGTTAGACGACATTTTTTTGAAATACCAAAAAAAAAATGAAAACATAAGCCTCTAAAACAAGACACGACTGTGCAGAAGAATGTGAATAAAACACAGCACCCTTTCTTGCGATCAATGCAAACATAATAACAAATTATTTGTACTGGAAGGTAGTAGAGTTAGTGTAGTCTGCAGGACCTTTTTATCGCATGGGCGAATCGGGACTTTGCCCAGGGCCCCCTGATTTTAGGGGGCCCCAAAACCCCCTTGGTGTATGCACCTAGTACTTCTAATAGTATGTATAGCCCATGGATAGTTCTTATTTTTATAAATGTTCGTAAGGGGGGGGGCCCAAGTAGCATCTGCCCAGGGGCCCCCAGTGTTCATAATCGGGCCCTGGTAGTCTGGAGCATATCGCAACGCACTCTCTTATGTACATGTGTTCCGTCTTATGTAAGCTTTGCTCTCATTCCCCTTGCCAGCAAAAATAAACATAACTTGAACTCACTCCCTCACCCCACCCTATAGTTGTTAGCCTTGAATGCTTATGTAATACTTGAACGACCCCTAGGCCTAAGAATTTTCTCTCGCCGTAGTTCATTTTCAAAAGTAGAAAAAAACACGAGACAGAAAAGTGTAAGCGATGAGGTTGTAACAGTAGCATCTAACAAAAATATAGAGAATTTCTAACGGAGTCCTCGCCCCTCACCTTCAAGTTTCCTTTCCGCAATGGACAGTACAAAAGTGATAAATGACATGACATGCGGTAGTTCAGAGGTCATAGTACAACCCTGGTATGAAAAAAATAATAATATCTGTAGGTTTCATTCCTGTTCCGCAATATTTTCTTTTGAAAAAAGGACAAACTTAAAAGTATGGGCTCAGAAAGAAGATAATTTTTCTTACCAAAATAGAAAATAAATGATAGTAAGGTTACTAACTACAGAAAAATCTCGTTTATCCGGGCACTAGTTGATCCGGATCTCCGGATAATCCAGATCAGATTTGTATGCAATATTTTTTATTTAATGTTCACATTAGATAATAATATTTAATTATGATAGCAAGAACGGAACTACAAGTACTCCAGATATTTGTTTTTTAGTTTGAATCAATGTACAGTTCCTGCAGAGATTGTACAATAAATTATGGTAATAAATTATGGTAAATAAGCTTTTTGTTGAGTTTAAGAAAGTTTTACTAGATTTACTAATTCTGTGTTAAGAAATAATGTGAAAAGTTATTTTTATATTTTTTAATGTCTTGTAAACAAATACTATGTAATTATGTTACAAAGCATAGTTTTTTATCGTAATCAACAGTAAATCTGCTTAGTTAAGCATTTTGCTTTGCTTATTACGTATATTTTCCCAATTTCTGGATAGCCTATGATCCCAGTAAGTCCGGATAAACGAGGTTTTGCTGTACTACAATACATCAATTCGATTTTTTTTTCTTAAAATGCAGCTGCTTATCCCAATCAATATATATATATATATATAAAATATACATATATATATATATATATATATATATATATATATATATATATATATATATATATATATATATATATATATATATATATATATATATATATATATATATATATATATATATATATATATATATATATATATATAATGAAATAGATATACAAAGCTCTCTTATACAAAGCTCGTTTATAGTTTTTCAAATTTGTATTGTGTGGTAAAACATAAATCTCTATAAATCACATTGTTTCAAAGAATATAAAGCAATGACCTCGTTCTTCGATGTGTCAGCTTAGTTCAAAGTTTCTAGTAATCTCACTTGAATAGAGAGATCCTCGAGAGAGTAAATCCTTCAGCACACTTCATTACATAGCAATTTTTTTTAGCAGCATCATATCCTTGTTGATAAAACACCTTTCACGATCCTTTTGAAGAAAATTTATCCATATAAATCTCTCTTACTTTCTTAAAATTAAAACGTCATATCGTTTAATGACCATTACATAATAACACAAGTGAAGGGCAAAAAAATCCTTACAACCTGTGTCAAATGAAAGGAAATTTCCTGCATGGTAACACCTTAAATCCATTTTTCATGAATGCAAATTCCTGGCGTTAGCTGATACGTCCTCGTCACAGGTTACCAAACTCTTTGCCTATGTAAATGTATAACTATTGTGCAAAATCTCGATTATGAAGGGTCTAAAGTTTTTCATAATTTTTTTAACAGTACTGCAAATTCCTGTCAAATTTAAAACGCAATACCAAAAGCGGGCGAAGCCCGAATAAACAGGATGCTGGCTTCTGGTACCACAGTCTGTGGGTTCGAGTCCGCTACTGGTATAGATGTTTTTAGCCGTTCGGAATCCGCATTAAGCAGAAGGTCCCGGTGTAATTAGCCCCCGAGCAGCAAAAAATGACCCTAATGTTCTCCACCAATTAATTAAAATTTTAAAAAATACAAATATTTTTTAATCCAATACTTTTCTTTTACTACATTTAATCTGTAATATTTGGTAAAGTCATAAATTTGAGTTTGGACGATAGCCGAATGTTTAGGGCGCTGGCATTCGGTACCAATGTCTGTGGGTTCGAATCCCACTGTTGGCATGGACGTTTGTAGCCGTTCGGAATCGGCTTTAAGCAGTAGGTCCCGGTCTAATTAGCCCTCGTGTAGCAAAAATTGTCCGTAGAGCTCCAAACCAAACCATTAATTTGAGACTAGCACTTTTCAGTGCAATGAGTGAGTTAGGTTTTACTTTTTTTAGCACTTCGAGTGTCTTAATTATCTATAGAACCCCGTAGAATGGCTACCAGACTTAATAATACATATTCCATAAAGTGGACTAACGGATCCAAATTCTCGCATATTCTGAACATGAGTGGAATATCTTTTGTATACAGACACACGAAAGGTAGCATATTACACGGCGCAAAAGTGTAGGAAAACAAAATAAATCTAGTAAACGTATATCACAAATGAGTGTTACAGCGATCGTTGTAAGCGTGTATACACTCATTGAGATGGACTAATATGTATGTGTGTGTGTGAGTGTGTGAGTGAATAATAACACCCCACCATTTATAAATTCTGTTCCTTTAATTTTGTCAGTCCCTTTCCGTAACTCTTATAAAACCCTACCCCTTTACTTTTCAGTTAGTGCCCGTTCCAACCCTGCCTGTATTTGTGGTGCCTGGCTGTAGCCGGGCATATCGCACTGAAGAATGATCACGTAGACAAATGAAACTAACTTTCCCTTGTTCTGGTGTGGAAGTCGATTGGTTTGGTTTGGTTTGGTTCGGTTCGGTTCGGAGCGCTATGGTCAATGTTTTGCTACACGAGCGTTAATTAGACCGGAACCTACTGTATGAAGCCGATTCTGAACGGCTACAAACAACCATGCAACAGTGGGATTCTAAACCACAGACTCTGGTACCGAAAGCCAGCGCCATAGCCATTTGGCCATCCTCCGGCGGTGTGGAAGTCGAATTGCGCGTCATTTAGCGCATTGGATATGGGTTGAACCGGAAGCTACTAACCCTTCTATCTGTGCTTTGTATGCATGTAAATATCTTTGTCTTTTATATTTATTACTAGCTGAAAACCCGCACTTCGCTACGGAGTACATTCAAATTAAATACAAAGGTCAATGTATGCAATTAATGCCAAAAGAATAAATATATATATATATTTATAATAAATACAAAGATCAATGTATACAATTGATGTAAAAATATATCCATAAAAAAATCGTAAGAGATATTTTTGTGGACAAAATAATGTAGAAGAAAATATTCAAATTAAATCTAATAGAACATATTAAAGAATATAGTATAGTTAATATAGTAAAGTTTGAGGAACATATCTTGTACTGTATTTTAATATTTTTGGGGGATAATGTCCAATCTTCTGCACTTTAGCAAGGGGAAAAATTTTTTTTGACTATTTCATTGTTATGGACGTGACGATAAATTTATTCAAAGTATCAGAAAAAGAAATCACGTGATCATCATTTAATAAATTAAATTCTAATAATTAATCTTCAAAAATTCCCAAAAATCAGGTAATGGGAGTAAAGATTCGAAAATGATTTCATTTTAAAGAAATTTTTATGGTCTTTCTCGTGATATAAATTTTATAACCCTCAAATTATTATTTTAAATGCAAACTTAATAAAAGTTACTAAAACAGCTTAAAAATATAATTTTAAAAAATAAGAAGAATTTTTCAAAAATATTTCTTAGTGCACCCCTACACTAAAGAAGAATCGCCATGCAAAATTTCAGCCCTTTAGGTCTAGCGGTTTGGTCTGTGTGTTTTATGTCAGTCAGTGAGTTAGTCAGTTACGGAACTGTTTTATATATATAGATAATATGTTAATCTATTAAATATTCATAATATTTACAAGTAAATAAACTTATAATTCCCGTCAACTGGACTATATTGACTGAATTAAATTGTTTCTCAAGCCAACGGCTACAACCCAAGTGATCACCTGCCGTAATGATCTCTTTCTTTTGTAAAAATGAAATGCTGCTTCAGGTCAAGAATGCTATCTGTTTCGGGATATAATGTTTCTGGGTCGAGAAATATACCTGTTTTGGCTATCCCACTTTTGTATCTTAAACATGCTTTCGTACCATTCTAGTCTATACCATTTTTGGAATATACCTAAAACAGCATTTAATTTTTACAGAGTATGTTGCTGAGTGGCTTTACACTGTTTTAATACCTTAACAATAAAATAAACATTTGGTACGGAAAAATTCCATTCTAGTTAGTCTTCCTAGTTACTATTCTAATTAGGCTTCCAATTTTGTAATATACCTAAAACAGCATTTCATTTTTTGCAGAGTAAGTTGCTGAGTGGCTTTACCCTGTTTTAATACCTTAACAATAAAATAAACATTTCGTATAGAAAACAAAGTGGTATCCAAAAGAGAAACACACATTTTCCACGGTACATTCAATTTTTTCCCTGTTTTAATTCCTTAACAATAAAATAAACATTTGGTATGGGAAAAAAATGGTATCCAAAAAAGAAATACACATTTTCCACGCTACATACAATTTTTAAGGTCACGTTTCTTTTCAAAAAGTAAATAGTTAAACGGCGTGGATGTAGTAAGTTTCTTATGTATTGTTACCTTGAGAAGGAACTTCTAAGAGAAATATTTCCTTTCCAGTTATGCCATGGAAGCATACGCATATATATTATACTATATTATAATGTATTACATTACAAAATATTTCTGTACTTTCCAATTTAGATAAGGATCTAACACCACATTTTCTTGATACGCCTTCAAGCAAAAACACAGACAATCTATCATTATTTATTGCATATGAATATAAATAAATAAATAAATAAATAGATTTGAATGAAACCATCAATTGTAAAGTTAACCATTATGGCAAAGCAGTTCAACAATAGCTAAATATAACTCTGCTACAAAATTACCCCTTCTGGTCGGACTGCGAATATTTGAATCGCCATTAAACATACATCGATGTTCTACAATTCCCAGCCAACCAGGGATCATTAATCCATCAGATGAAAATCCCTTAATCCGCAAATCAATGTTCTATTAGCCAGAACGATATTCTTCATCATTACAGGAGACCAGCATTACGAATTTTTGTTTGTTTCTCATCGATAAATCAATCGATTACCTCTTATCGGCTTAATCGACCGCTAAACTGAATTCCATCGGTCATCTTGTTGAATGAGCTCCTGGCTGCCGGAGTAAATAAATTGCACTGTTTCTGTTGTAAGTTTGGAAAAATAGACTATCGCCTCTCTCTGCGCATTCTTCAGTGTCCGGGAAGAGACAGAGGAATGAATGAGTTACTAGGGTATTATCTTTGTAAATCGGATAAGAGTGGACGAGACAGAGAAACGGAACGACAAAGGAGGCAGACATTTGTGGTCACGGGTAATTGGCTCTTATTGGGGGAAAAAAGTATTATTGAATGATTTACTCGAATTTTGGAGTCTGATTCTTCAGAAGTCTAGGGATTATACTCTCGATAAAATCAACCTGAGTATATCATAAGATTAATTTTCTGAATATGCAGTGTTTGATGAAGAATTTGTTTCGATTCAGTTCCCGGTAAGAATACCCAGATAATAAGTCTGCATTTTATAATTATGTAATTCTGAATCATCGGTCACCCAACTGGCTTCGTATTTAGAGATAGATTATGAGTAGCTATATATGTATAAAATGTATTTATTTATAACTAAAGAAAATCTGATTCTTTTACCTTTATGTCTCATAGAGAACTGAAGCATTGACTATCGACTGTATTTATTACTGTGTTTCTGAACATATTTAAGGAAATTTATCTTTTATAGTTGAAAATTAAATATTTACCATAAAATTCTTCAAACACTGATAAGATTTCGCGAAACACACCTCAGTCAGAAGTAGTACTTATGTAAGTTAAGCATCTCTGGTGTACAATTTGTTGTGGCTCTCCATGGCACAGCTGACAAATATGCTGGAAGGTACAAAACTCCATGAGTAGAATTTCTCAAAATATTGATTGACATTTTACTGGTAGTTTGTCAGTCAGCGAAACTTAATATTAGAAATAAGAATATGTATTCCATATAGTAAGTTTATCCCTTCCAGGGTGCTTGTCAACTACGTCTTGCTAAGGAACTCATTAACGAAAGCGAAACCTAGCTCTATGGCTGCTAAGTAAGCTGCAAACGTCTATCTTTGAATATTACAAAAACATGATTTGTAATCATAGGCGTAGCGTGCTTCTAACTTTTTTTTTGGGGGGGAGGCACGAATTAAATTCAGTTAGGGCCCTTCTCAGTGCATTGACTGCAAGATGGTCCTTAAAACATGAAATATTATGATTTTTTAGAAATTGAGTAAGAATAGAATTGATGTTTGAGTAGTATTCAAAAGCTATACAATGAGAAAAATAAATATAATATAAATAAAATGAGAAAAAAAGCACCGAACTTTTGTTATGGATCATATCATTGTTGAAAACTATGTTAAAGCTAAAGACATAATCGGAATCTTCAGTTTCCCAGTTTGAAAAAGTGGGAAAAAACCAGCTTTCTTAAAAGTTTTCAATAATTTTCCGATTTTAACTGAACTTCTATTAACGTTTTAATTTATTTCAAGTTAAGTTGGGGGGGGGGGGTTACGTGCTCCCCCCCTCGTGCCCACTCGACGCTACACCTATGTTTGTAATAACCATGCGTACTAAAAATAGGGAAGCAACATTTTTTGCCCTTAAAGTCTTGTATGGGCAAAAAAATCCGCCTTAGCGTATTTCGCCCTTAAAGTCTTGTATGGGTTTGTGGCGGCCCAGTGGTACAGCGCGCTGGTTTACAGTGCTGAGGGTTCTCGGATCGAATCCTGGCGTCACACCACGAAAAATGCCTCCGTTCGTGTCGTCCCTTCATAGGGGGTAATGCTGTCCGCCTATATCGTGCCCCCACAATAAAATGGGCAGTAAAATTGCGGCGTAGTATAAGTGAATGTTTGACGACAAGTGGCTCCGCATTGGAAAAAAAAAGTCTTGTATTATTTGCTCTTCATTGCTTTTCTAATTAATATATTCACAAGTAATTCGCACTGTTGACAACAACCGTCGTCATAAATGTCTCATGGAACTTTTCGCGAGGCAATTCTGTGACCTTATTTCGATTAAAAGATATCTTTTCTCTAGCAGGATTGCTATTTATTTTTTATTCATTTGTAGAAATCGCATGCGGATTATCGAAAATATTTCCAATTAAAGAATTGATTTCTCCAAGGTAACGGAGTCTTTCTCTTAATGAGTTAGAATTCAGCTCAAGTACATTTACGCGTGGATAACTTTTGATAGACCACTTTATATTCTGGAGCAGAGATTGTCTTCGTTCGTAGAATGTATGCTGAAAGTGATTAATATCTTGGTCATAACAGAATGTATCGATATAAGGAAAATATCAATCGAATTGCTTTAATTCTTTTCTTGAATTTTCAACCTATGATGCATGGCACATTTTTTCTTCGTTTTTTTATAGAGAAAAACAATTTGTTATATTTTAAACGCGAAAAAAATATAGGGAAAATGTTAAAATCAATCACAATGACATTCAAAACACGTTCACAAAATAGTTTATTTTTGTAGGTTTTTTTGTTTAATGTGTGCGTCAATTTGGTTTCATTTAATAAGATCAGGAAGAAAATGCACAGTTGCAAAAAGGTAACGCTAAGATTCAATAGGACTATTTCATATTTCATATCTTTATTTCTTTGTTTGTTAATCCACTCTAATCAGTTTTCTGTTGAAAAGAAAAGGCCTTGCTATAAACTTTAAACAGAATATTAAAATATGCATAGTTTTTTGCATTATGGGTAAAATTTTGTTTGCTCGCAGTTTAATTCGAAAATCGCATTAGAAGGAATATTTAACTATACGCCACACCAGTGATGATATTTAGTAGAAGAAACAAAAACGATGTTTACTTTTGTAACATAAAATATGTATTAAAAAGATTTTTTTCTCAAAATCTAAATTAAAATATAAACAAAATTTAGGATTGTTATTTCCGATGTTTAAAATATTTGGCTAGACACAATAAATATTTTCTGTTCAAAGTTGTCAGACATTATGAGTCTAAAAAAATTTGTATTTCAACTATACTCGATATTTAGGGAATAATATTTAGGTTTATCCTTAGGTGATTTTGGGTAAAATTTTCTTTGCTTGCAATTTAATTGGAAAATCACATTAGAAGGAACATTTAACTATATAAGTCACACCATTGATAATATTTAGTAGAAGAAATAAAATCGCTCTGATTTTTTTTTTGTAACATTAAATATGCATTAAAGGAATTTTTTTCAGACCCAATACTCTTGCTATTAATAAGAAGTAAATTTGTTTTTATTTCTATTTGTATTACTTCTTTTTACTACAATCTGGAGGCTGTAAAAACATTTTCCTCACCAAATTCTTCTTTCCTTTTACTGTAACTTTTGTAATCTTAGCTAACTTCTAAGAACAGAGAGTAAATCATGTCTTTCAAGGACCTTAAAACGGTGACCAAACATGTCGATTGGCAAGACTAGCATTCTTCTTTTTCCAATGATTTGTTTTCTTGTGTCAATGATAGAAAAACAAACTTGCCTCCTTACGTAAGACCTCGTTCATAAGCTTTCGATAAATTAAAAGACCTAAAACAGATTATATAATTAACTACGGTGTTTAAATGGGTACAAATATTAGCTAATACTAATAGAAAGATTCCTAATTTGACATTAGAGGCATGCTAGGGTTTCCCAATGAGCAGTTATCAGAACTTTGAACTGTGGTTTATGATTCTTTTAATTGCTAATGATTGTCTGAGTGCATCATCACATACGTGCACTACATGCGTTATTGGAGATCCGGAGTTTGTTTCTAATGCTATTAAATATTTTGTTTTTCTAGCTTCCGTATTTAGCAAATCATAGAATAGTGTTAACTCCTCGATAAAATATGATTCGCTAAGTATCGAACTATATTTACACGAGTGATGACTTTCAATGTAATTATGGTGTACGTTACGTTATGTCTATTTACTCTTTTGCGCTGTAGTCGTCAATTAGCATAACTAATTTTAAACGAATATAATTAATCTTGAAAAATCCTCCTAGCATGAAGTTCCATTTTTTTTTCAAGACAGAAGAATTAATTCATGCACCTGCAAATGAAATAAGCCTCCTACGCTTTACTTTACAATTCCAACTGAAAGCTTTATGACCTCCTTGACCTAGCCTGTTCCTCTGAACTATTTTGCTACTTGTTCTGCTGTCAGGTGGACAACATCCATTACCTGATGTCAAACACACAGAGTAGCTGTCTGGAATAACAAAAGTCACTGATTTTGAATTTCCCCCATCAGCTGCTGTTAAAAAAAAAAAGAAAAAAAAATCTTGGGAAAAAGACGCTGACTACTCTTTACTTCCAATAATCCGTGAAATTACTGCACGGCCATGCACGAATAATCCAAAAATGGTCCTGATCCTTTAAAAAGGTTGTTCGAAAGTTTTAGTTACATAAAACGCTTTAAACTATGTTTAATTCATGTAACATTAAAACTTGCAAAGTTGAAAATTCTTCCATCTTGAAAAGTCTGATATATCCTTTGTTAACAAGTTTTCGGACACTTTATTTTACATGAAATATGGAAATTGGGTCGCAATCGACAGTTTTCTTTCGAATGTGTATTCACTATGGCAATAATGACCACTGGTGGTGAGGTCCAGTTTGGTTTTTAAGTTTCAGGCCCGATAGATTTGAGCTGCAGCGACCCCGAGATAACCCGGTCCAACACACAGTCTATTGCAGTTTAAGAATTTAAAATATAGTTGTCTTAAAATTTTAAGTATGAAATTCTTCAAATTTGAAATTTTTTTAGTTAAAAAAAATCATTGTAAAAGTTTTTATTTGATACTGTCTACTGAACTTCCCCCCCTCCCTACTTAACGTCTATGTCTAATAAATGTGAACACATGAAGTTCTTAGGGTGTACGAGACCACGAAGTATTTTTTTAACTATGTGTAGTGTTCAATTGAGGAGTTAAAAACCGGATAAAAAAATTCTCGTTTCTTTAAACAGGTCCTAAATTTACAATCAACATTGCTATACGCATTGGATAAAATTCTGCCCTCAAAAACAGCATCTATTTCAAAAACAGAAAAAAAAATTCATTAAAAAGGAACATAAAGACAATTGATGTATTTGCATAATAAACATAACTGTCCACGAAAAGAAAAAGAATAGAAGAGTCGATGTCAGACACTAGCACATTTGTAAAAGGATCAGGCACTTCCAGTAAACATATCTTACTTTCATTCTCAGAAACGAAGCAAATCTCTCCATCAAGCTTTAATTACCTTTCACTGCCCTGACTGTTAAACCATTTAAAAGAGAACATATCACACCCCGGCAAGAAAAGTGACACAAGTAAAAAAAATGGCAATTTTGAAGTTGTAATTGAAAAATATGTATGACGTGCCCCATCGTGCACGAAAAGCGACACATCTCTATCTCGCAATTTGTCCGCCTGAGGGCAGTTGTATCAGTTTTATTGTAATGCTAGTTCAAGCCGTACAGTATTATTTTCTGTACGGCTAAGTTGATTTTTCTAAAATACTGCATTTTTAAGTTGTCACTTTTCTTGTCGGGGTACGATATATAATCATTGTTTCTTTCATCCATTAAAAAATTAATGATTCTTGTGACGTCTCAAGTACCATTGAACACTTGGAAATAATCTTTTACAGTTGTTGATTCCTTGAATAATCGGGAAGCAACCTGATAAAATTATTAATTAGGCCCCTTCTTTAAAAGCTTTTCACCCAGCTTAAATAAATTTCACCGGAAACTGTTAAAAATTGATTTTGTCTACCATTTTAGCCAGACAACTATGGTAACATAGAGCGTTCGCATAGATATCCGGCCTCCAACAGATTCAGTTGGGCTCGATCCCAAAATATACCCTAATTACTCAGAACCTGAGCACGAGTGGACCCCAGACTTGGGTTCAGCCCGTCTCACCTATAAATACCATCACTGGTGAGCCATGGTCATATATTCTATCAGCCTTGCAAAGTCACGACCTTAGTTGTCAGCAATAAATCGTCAAGGAGTCATAGCCGGGTCGACTTTTTTATTTTCATTTTTGTATAATAGCCTAATAAACTAAAAATTACTGAATAGGAAAAAGTCAGCAGAATCTACTACAAGTCACGTTAGTATGCCTTGCAGAGGAAGGAGCAAAGCAGGAACGGTAACTTACTCTACCCCTTTCTTTGAAAATACCAGTTCAAAGACGAGAAGTGAACGGGGGAAAGTTGCTTATGATCTTATGATACTCTGGTGATATATCGTTATTTTTTTTCTCGGAGTCGGGGGCGATGCACAGATAATCCCCACGCGTGTAATCGGGAGTTCAGAGAATTCATTCTTTTCCAGTAATTATCGTTCACAGGAATGGTTTGTGATTCAGAATTTTTACCAAATAGTAGTGTTAAAATTGTATAATTTAAGAGCAATGTCTCCTTTATTATTATGTTGTTACATATTTATAAAACTATTTATATGTGACAGAATACACAGAAATGAGTATTTTTCCCACTTCTCGTACTTCGACTGAAAGTGAAATAAGCAAAATATCGAACTATCTGTTAGTATTATACAAAACTCCCACCCGGAAATCTGACCATTACAGTAACCTTGTACTGAGGAAATCTTTTCCGATAGCGTTTTCCCCTCCCTTTTTATAATTAAAATCTTGCTTCTTCGTTTAATTTACTAATCTAGACCATTGTTGATACATTTCTGCTTCATTAGCTCAAGTCTATCTAGTGTACGGGAACTAGCTTATACCCTCCGCATTTTATCAAATTCTGTGTAATCTACGTAAAAGCAAAGTCTGCACTAAACCTATACTAAGTAAGTCATATGCTAAACCTTATACTAAAAGCAAAGACAATAAAAACATTATACTAAAAGCAAAATTGTACCTTCATGAATCTTTATGCCTGATTCCTCTTCTGTATTTGAATTCCCATCAGTTACGGATTCATTAAATTTTATGAAGATTTTGTGCTAAGAAATCGTAATTAGAAATTCAACTTAAAAAGGCTTGACTTTGGAGAAAAAATAGATTTAATATAAAACTTCATAATCATAATTTAATGCCATTATTATTAAATCACGGGATATAATTATTATTACCTATTTGATGTAATGAGTGTTGATTGAACATACCCAGTACAGCCGAACACATCATACCATTGAAAACTGTGGTAAAATATCTCAAGAAGAAACTTAATAATTACAGAAAGAAAATCAAAAGGACACGCACGAAAAAATTATACAGGAAAATCACAAGGAGTCCTGATTTGTGCATGATACGTTGAATAAAGTTAATATTTACTCGCCCTTAAAGTCCACAGGAAACGATAGAGAAATCATGAGAAACGATATTTAGGAAACATGTAATACTTATTTTTTTAATGTAACATGCTTCAAAGCTCATGGGTGAGTGAAACTTTCACCAAATTTATTCCCCCTTCCGTTGTTGCTAAGTAAAAATGCAGTACAAAAGAGTACATGTCTAAATGTTAGAACCACTAATTGAAGTTTGTCTCCCGATTATATCTGCTTGGATGAACTGTATAATCTTTGCTTGACGGAAGCGTGTACCCCAATGTTGATTTATGCCAAGCCCCGAGATGGAATCGCAGCCCAAATTTATTGCGCCTAATTATTATTACACCTCACAAAACGCAAGTAACTCCTATTCCGATTCTATCTCTCACCAATTTTCACCTTCCACTCCGTCCCCAAGGCAGTGTTTTATTAAGGATTACGTCGCTCAATGGCGGGATTCCTTCACGCGGAATAGTATAATGGCGAATCTTGAGTAATAATAAGGACACACATACTATTATCATTGTGCCTCTCTCACTGTATATCGAATATAATGGAAGAAACAAAATGCGGTATCACTCCGGTCGGTTGACGCGTTTATCTCTCGGGTTTTTTACTCGCTCGCGATGTGCAATTAAAGGAATGCTACCTGTGAGAGAATGGGGAACGGGGATATCTGAATCAGCCTGCAGGGCCAGATAGATGTGCCTCCGGGTTATAAAACATTCTTTTCCCGCAACACTTTCTCACATTGTTTTTGCTCGGAGTCGTGGCCAGTGATAAGCCTGCCCATTTTTGTTTATTTTTTTTTCCGTTCCGTGATTGGAGATGTAATAGGCTACTTAAAGCCGGCCATTGTTCGTCTGGGGTGGTTTGGAAGAACAAATCGTTTCGAGTAATGAGTTGTTTGAAAACTTGTAAATATTTGAGTGGAATGGCTGTTCGCGTGGGATTCTGTTGTACGCTTTGGAATGTGGAAACTGTTCATTAAATTGGATGAGTTTATTTACCCCCCCCCCTCCAATAGCTATGGAATCGATCCTTGTGGGATTCTGGTAAAATCTTAACCTTTAGTTTATGGGGCCCATTTTTCCGATTCCTCCTTTAGAACGGCCATTAAGTTGGTTATATATACATATATATATATATATATATATATATATATATATATATATATACTCGTATATAATATATATATATATATACACACACACACAAATAAACCACTGCAGTTGTCGCTGACATCTAACTTCAATGTTCTGTACAACACCACTTTTCCAACCGGTGTTTCTGACTCTCCCATCACATCCGATGGCTACTACTGCAGTCATGTCAAACAATTTCTTTTTCATGTAGTCGAAAATACTTTCGGCAATATCATTACCGGTTCCTTTTTTGGATGTAACATGACCAATGTATTGGCCACCAGACTCACAAATCACGCTAATATGTTCTTTTCTTACTCTGCGGTAAATTTTAGCTCCTATTTTTTCTTGTGTTAATGCATTATATTTTCTACAGTCGAAGTAGATTCCATTTACTTCTTTCAGCTGGTGCTCTTTTTCCTTTATTACTTTTCGAATCTTCCCTTTTTCCCTTCTAATCTTGCTTTTGTCAATCACTCGTGAAATCTGAATCAGAGATCATTCCAAGATCATGCAGTACACCAGAAGGTATTGCTGCTGTGGCCCTGTCAGAAAAACTGTACCTATCGCTTAATAAGGAAGTATACTACAACTTTGAACGCATTTGCGATGTAGAAGGCAATACCAAACTCATAGAGGAAAAGCATGCTGAAATGGGCAAAGAGCTGCAATATGAGGTTTTTACAAAAATAAATGGTATTTTAAGGTTTTTTGCGCGAATTCAAATGAACGACAATGAGTCCAAAAGTATTTTTCACGCATTTAGGTAACCACAAAGAGTTGGTTTTTACACTATTAGAAATAAAGTAAACTATTAAAAAAATTATGCGTCTTTAAAAAGTGCAGATTTCTAAACTTTAGGGCTCTTGCGAGATTTCAAAACCAATTTATATTTTTTTATATTATTTTTCCCGTTATTAGGATGCTAATGCGCAAGATTTCCGCGCTATTGATTATAAAAAAAAGTATTCCCCCCCCCCTAGTAATTAGACAGCACCTGACTAAGTTAGCAACTAAAATTGAAAAATCCCTTCCAGAAGGGAACGTTTTAGATGAAGGTATCTTTCGTTTGCACGATTTAAAGAGTCAGCTTTTTGAAAGAAATGAAACTTTGAGAGTGCTTGATGCTCATGTCAAAGCGTTGTTAGAAAACTTTGACACATTCGAAACAGAAATCGTGCAAAGTTTTGATTACCGGGATCGAGCGATATAGTTTATACAGGCAAATTAGATAGACTTTAAAAAAGTCTGAGATGCTTCGTTGAGTACCAGTGTTAATAAATAACATCTAGAATAGTGTTCGGAGAAATGTGAATTCTGACTTTGACGAAAGGTGCTCGTACGGAACAAATTTTTTGAAACTACCAAAATTAGAAATAAGCAAGTTTTGTGTTGATGCGAGCAAATGGCTCGATTTTTATAAAAGTTTTGAAGTCGCAATGCGTGATAACAGTTCCCTCAGTAAGATAGAAAAATTGAATTATTTGAAAATGTATTTTTGGGGATATGCATTAAGTGCAATTTCCGGAATTTCTTTGACTGAGGAAAATTACGATTCTTGTACATCGCTATCGAAAGATAGGTTTGGCAGATAAAATTTGATTATAAGTTCTCACATGACCGAACTTTTAGCTATGAGTCTGACAAAAATTATAGTAATGTAAACGCTTTGCTTAAACTGTATTATGAATTTGAAGTCAATATTCGCAGTTTGAAAACACTTAAAGTTACTGCTGGTGGTTACGGTAATTTTGCAAAAATTACCCGAGGACGTAAATTTAGATTACAATAGAAAGCGCGAATCAAATTCGAAACTTGATATTGAAGAATTGACTACGTTTATCAGGAAGAAAGTACAATGCAGAGAGCCATCTGACGTATTGGTAAATAATTTAAAAATTTTTAATGATTATTGGGACGTGCAAATTCGAGAAATATCCCATTTTCGGAATAAAAATAGTTATTATTGTAAAACAAAATTTGCTTTATCTTTAGAAACAGTGCCAAATAAAAAAAAAAATTGGTGTATTTTGTAATAGTAATAGTCACGGAATCTAAAGATTGTCTTTTAAGTATGGAAGAAAGAAAAACTGCGTTCAAAATCAATTTCGATACTTCTGATGTTTGAAAAAGAATCATATTTCTAAGAAAATGTTGGAGTAAAATCACTTGTAAATTGGGTAATCAACTACACAATGACTTAATTATCGAAAGGGAAAAATTAATTTCGATTGAAGCTAGAAACGTAAGTCAGGATGCTTTGATGACCGTTTCGACTACTTGCTTTTCAAAACGAATACCAAACAAACCCATCTTAATGCATTCTGTATTGGATCTTTTGAAATCGGGTATAAAGAAGTTTGAAAGAGTTCTGTATGACTCATGTTCTGAGTGCTCCTTTGTGAAGCGTAGCAATTGTAAAAATTTGAACATCGACGCCATTAAAACTGAAAGGTTGTAGATGCATGGTTTCGGGTGTGAAGGATTTTAAAATATGTTATGATCTTGTTAAGTTTCAGCTGCGAAACAGAAATGATGAATCAGTGGATATTAAGTTGGATGCTCTAGTAGTCAACAAAATAATGCATGGGAATATTACCTCTCCCGTGGATCTTATTAAGAGGGTTGCTATAGAGAAAAAAATTCCCCATCAGATACTGGCGAAATTACTGATATAGATCTTTTGATAGGCGCTGACAATTTATTTCATGTTTTTATTCGATAAATCTGTGCGTTTGGATAAAACACTTGTTGCGACCGACAGTTTGTTTGGCTGCGTGGTTCAAGGTAGACCTTTTAATGAATGCAATAATACACGTTTTTGGGTAATGTGAATGTAATATCAATTTATTCTGGGAATTGGAAGGACTTGGCTTGAATGCAATTAATGAAGAGACTTTTGATTCAGAGGATAGGTTACTGAAAACATTCAATTCTAATTTAGAAAATGAAAATGGTAGATATGAAGTAAAACTTCTGTAAAAACCTGACACTAAACATAAGTTAAAAGATAACTTTCAGCTGGCGTCAGAGAGATTTAACAAGTTACGTAACAGATTTGAAAGGAATTCTGCAACGTTTCTGCAACGTTAAATCATCGAAGGGACAGTATAAACGACCCTTACAATTGATATATACCTTAGAACTTGATGCACATTTTCAATGGTTTGAATATTTTTTATATAATTTTCTCAACTTTTGACTTTTCTGAGACTTCTTTTCAACTTTTGACACGTTGGGAAATTTCTTTATAGTTTGATTTTAATTGCCTTTGAAATATTGATTAACAGTTATTTGTATTAGCGTATTTTTGTTGTTTACAGTTGCAAGTGAATTATGTGCTTGAATTCAGTGTTTTGGATTTATAGATTCTTTTTGTGTGTGAACTCGTCAAGAGTTCAAGTGGCGATTGTTCCGAATCCTCACTTGATGGCGCTACTGCGCGCGCCTATATAAGAGATTTTAGCCACTCAAGGCGATTGTACCTGTAGCCTCTGTAGGTGAGTTCTCGCTGTGAGTGAAAATGAAAGCTGAACCGCTAGAAGAGGGCAAATGGGAAATAAAATATTTTTTCGTTTGCTTGTAGATTTGCCTCCGCTTCAGCTCTTTATATATCTCCGGAAGAGATAACTCTATAACACATAGGAAATATTTCAAAACGATTTGTTTTAAGGATTTATATAAATTTTATTAAAAAAAAATTTTATTACTTCAAAAGAGAAATATATAATTTTTTTTCATAATTTTTTTAGTCTTATCTAGAGTAATTTTTGCTTTAGGAAAAATATTTTCAGAGTTTTTACTCTTCTTAGTTTTTTCTGCATCGAAAATCTACAGAATAGTTTAGTTAAAACAGAGCAAAGGAAAGTTGTACGTAATTGGAAAGAAATGGATTATACGTATAAGTTCAAAGATAGAAAATCGTGTTTCATTCTGGAATAGACTGAAAGCAAAAATGTACTGCAGGGTTTAAATAGACTATACAACATACAAATTTTGTACCTTGCAATGTAATCACCGTAGAAATACGCTGTTTCAAAAAAGCACTGAAAGTTCATTAAGTCAAGATAACAAAAATGTATTTTCTTTTCGAGAGCTATGAGCCTATTTTTTATTTCTAAGTAAAAACAATAAAAGTTCATTAAGCCAAAACATATATTTTCTCTTACGGATCCCCCCCCCCTCTTAAAATACTATCTCAGGAAAAACTCTAAAGGGAATGTTAAAGACCTTTGATAAATATTTACCTTCATGTGGTGCAATCTATTTTTAATATGACCCTTTAAAGGAAGATTTGACACAGTTAAATCTTGAGAAATAAAAAAACAAAAATTTTCGTATGTCAGAAAAAAAAAGACAATGTTATGGTTTTTCCCTCCTAGATTTTCGAAATGGATATGTTGTATAAAAGAGGCTATTTGTTATTTTGAGGACAGCTGCGCCCGTGTTGTATAGTGGATACCATAAGCTTCCAACTAGTATGGACCTTGTTCTCAGTGCATCCAGAACGTTGCGTAAGGGCCTGTTCTGGTAGAATCCGCCAGCATCAGCGTAAAAATTTTTAACCAATCATATGCCGAATATTGACCCATTTAACCAATCGTTGCCAGCGGAATCTTTAACGCTGACGCTGACGGATTCTATGTGAACAGGCACTTACTCCGTTGGCGCTGACATTGTTGACATGACCTGCGACTGGTTTGGAGAATCACGTGATCAATGAATTGAGATCTCTGGTTAAAATTTTCATCGCTGATGCTACGCAATAATCCGGAAGCTATATCAACAAAAGCCTATGTCCTGTTCGAATCTCGGATAAGTTTTGGACATTCTTATGTCCCCTCCTAGGGAGCAAATTAAGTTCACCCATTGGTTTCCCCCCCCCCCCCAGCCCACACACACGCGCAATAAAGAAGCTAGCGGAAATCGCGATGTGATTGGACGAGTGTCCAAAGGCTAAATGTCCTACGCACTAAGATAATTTTTTTGGAAACTGCTAAAACATTTTTATTTATTTATTTATTTATTTTTTGCTGTCGGCTTATACAGTTTCTCATTTAAGTTATAGCTTTTAGCTTCCGTGTTAAAAATAAAAAATACGTTGAACTAAAATCTTGAAAAATATGTGTTTACTCAATATTCTTCCTGTTCAAATTATATTGAGACGCAATTAAGACTACAAACAGATTTTTCCACAAAATATATGAGACGTAAGGTTTTCATATAAGTAAAGATTAAACACGTTGTTAACAATAAAATTCACTCTGAATTTAAAAAAAAAATTTCTAGAAATTTTAATGTTTCAAAGTGTTGTTCTCAAGGCTTATTTAAGAAAAGTACCAACAGACCTTGAAATCTGCAAGTTAGTTCTTACCTTGCGGTTGAAAAAGGACAAATCTGTAAGAATAAATATTTTGAAAAAAATCAATTTAATTTATTTAGGTGTTTCTGTTGTAATTAAACTCTATAAATAAGAAGTCACGTTACTCAGAACTTACGACCTGAAACACTAATGTATTGCAGGAAATAACACTCCCTTTTTATCTCTATATATAAAACAGTTCCGTAATTGACTGACTGATAACCGTTGGACCTAAAGGGGTGAAATTTTGAATGGCGATTCTTCCTTTAATGTAGGGGTGCACTAAGAAAGATTTTTGAAAAATTCTTCTTAGATTTTTTTAAATTAAATTTTTAAGCTGTTTTTGTAACATTCTTTTAAAATTTGCATTTAAAATAATAATCTGAGGGTTACAAAATTTACATCACGAGAAAGATTAGAAAAATTCCTTTAAGATGAAATCTTTTTCGAATCTTTACCTCCCTTTTCTGATTTTTGGTGAATTTTTAAATATTAATTTTTAGAATTAAATTTATTAAATGCTGATCACGTGGTTTCTTTTCTTTTTGTAATACTTTAAATTAATTTTGAGTCACGTGCATAACAACGAAATAAATTTATAAAACAATATTAAAATACGGTAAAAGATAAAATTTAGTCTAATTGATATGGAAGTTTTTTAAGAATTTAATTCAAATTAGTATTTTTATAGATATTAAACATGCAAATTAATTGCATACATTGACCGTTGTATTTAATTTGATTATTTTCTTCTACATTATTTTGTCTATAAAAATATCCGTTACGATTTTTTTATAAATACAGTGGAATCTCGATCTATCGTTTTTCAAGGGACCGATTGAAATGAACGATAAATGCGGGAAAACGATAGATGCGGAAAAATAACAAAACAATATGATCGTTGGGATTGGATAAAATGAACGACACATGCGGAAAAACGATGGATCCGAAAACGATCGATCGAGATTCCACTGTATATCTATCTATCTATCTATATTTTTTTTTCAGGGGGGGGGGCATTAATTGCATACATTGACCGTTGGATTTAATTTGAATGTACTCCGTAGCGAAGCACGGGTATTCACCTAGTCAGAAATATTTAAATACTGACAAACGCTAATTGCTTAAAACTTCTTGTTGAACAGCATGGGGTATCTCTGAAAGCAAAAATTATTTGAAAAATAATCCGATCTGCTTGATAAATGGGTTAGATGCGACAAGGAAAAACATAGTGTGAACAGATACCCCTGAAAATTTAGATTTTTAAATTTATGAAACCGCCGAAAAGTTTAACCCTCTTTACCGCAGACATGTTTATCTTGGCTAAAAATATATATTTCTTACACTTGATTTGTGTTGTTAAATAAAGTTAGGAAGAGGACTCCCTAAAAAAAGAAGATCGAATAGAAAACGTGGCTCCATTTAAATAAACAGATTGCAATAACAATTTTGGTATAAGGTATATATTTTACACGCGATTCGCTAATACTGAATTTATTCATCGTGTAGTGAACCAGAAAGAAATATCTTGACATTTCATAATTCATTTAGAAAATCTGCATACAAATTTAATCTGAAAAATGTTTTCTTGTTCTTAGTCAGTGATGCAAGCATACTGCTTGCAGAGTACAACTTTGGCGTGATAAAAATGCTCCTAAATCTCCATATAAATTCCATAGAACACACTTCATAAATTCTTGAATCTAAACTTTGAACATAAAATATTTTTTTAAGGAGAAACTGACCCTTTTATAGATTTATATTTCTGTGCTCGAATGGCAAAATGTTATAAGAAATTTACGTGACGGCAATTCTAATATTCAGGATGTCATGAAAAATCCGCAATTTGTTTTACATGAGCAAAGGTGGTACCAATGTTTCAGAAAAATAGTTGGCTATTATTTACAGTAGTTACAGTAAATAGAAAATATCTGCGAACGAGAATCCGGAATGTGAAAAACTCAACATTTTAAAGAAAAGTTTCTTATAATATTTTGCCATCTGAGCACAGATGGCAAAATATTCGGATGGCACCCTTTATATTTTGAATGTACTACCCTTTGATATTTTTAACTATAATTCAACATTAACTGGGGGAAAAAACTGTAGTCAGAAATAAAAAAATTTTATTGAGTCCAAGTTGATAAAAAATATTCATTTGTGACTATTTTTCTTTAATCTCCAAAGTACAGCTTTGGAGTGATTAGAAATGACCCTAAATTTCTATAAATCCCATAGAAAATACCTCATAAAAACTGGAATCTAAACTTTGAACATAAAATATTTTTTAAGGGGAAACTGACCCTTTTATAGATTTATATTTCTGTGCTCGGATGGCAAAATGTTATAAGAAATTTACGTGACAGCAATTCTAAGATTCAAGATGTCATGAAAAATCAGTAATTTGTTTTACATGAGCAAACGTGGTACCAATGTTTCAGAAAAATAGGTGGCTATTATTTACAGTAGTTACAGAAAATAGAAAATATCTGCGAACGAGAATCAGGAATGTGAAAAAATGAACATTTTAAAACAAAGTTTCTTATAACATTTTGCCATCTGAACACAGATTTATACCCTTTATATTTTGAATGTACTACTATTTTATATTTTTATTATAATTCAACATTAATTGGGTAAAAAAACTGTAGTCAGAAATAAAAAAAATTTATTGAGTCCAAGTTGATAAAAAGTATTTATTTGTGACTATTTTCTTTAATCTCCAAAGTACAGCTTTGGAGTGATTAAAAAGGACCCTAAATTTCTATAAATCCCATAGAACATACCTCATAAAAACTGAAATCTAAACTTTGAACATAAAATATTTTTTAAGGGAAACTGACCCTTTTATACATTTAGATTTATGCCCTTTATATTTTCAATGCACTACCCGTTGGTGGTACATTCTTACTCTTCTTAGTTTACTTAAGTATTGTACAGCTAATATATTGAACCCCACTAATATGTATTGTACCACTAAAATTAAATTTACGCTACATTATTTTTATTAACCCTGAAACGCTACAGTTGGGGTCAGATCCGAACCAAGGGTGTGTCTTCCCCCTCCCGTACTCTCCCCTCTCATTGCAGAGATCGAGTTGACAAGGAACCCTAGTATATAGGGGTACAAGGAACCCTAGTACCCCTATGTACCAGATAGACCTACTAGACCACCCTACTAGATATAGGAATATGAATGAATACGAGTGTCTTTTGTTGAAAAACATTCATGATCACTAGTCATTAATTTTTTTTAAAATTTCGATTTTGATGGCCAAAAATGCCAGTATATATTATCTTTTACTTTTTTGTGCTCGGAAAGTTGGTTTCACTAACTTCTAAAACTGGGTAGACTAAAATTACATATTTGACCTAATGTATACCACATTCTATGTAAATGCCAAAGAGATTTTCTTTGTTTAACCAAATTAAAATTCGTTGGTCATTTTTTCTACAAAAAGGTTTTTATTTCATGTAAAATATTACCAATAAATATTATTATAAAACAAAAATGCTTATTGTGCACTTATTTCTACCAAAAACCTCATCAACCAACCGTGCCATGTATTTCGTCTCAAACCAGAGTACCGTTTGAGGGTTAAATGTGGTTAAAAGATTGAAAAAGATTCAAACTTAAATGCTAGAAGAAAACAATTTTTTAAATTTTTAAAAAAATTTTAATAATTTATTCGGTGTGCATTTATGAAGGATTTAAGTAACCGCTCACTTTTTTATACACTGTATACATAAATAATTACAGCTACTACGACTCATTTTAATATTTATCTATATATAAAAAACAGTTTCGTGACTGACTGACTGACATACAACGCACAGACCAAACCGCTGGGCCTAAAGAGCTGAAATTTTGCATGGCGATTCTTCTTATAGTGTAGGAGTGCGCTAATTGAGATTTTGAAAAAAATTTCTTAGATTTTTTTAAAATTAAATTTTTAAGCTGTTTTTGTAACATTCTTTAAAGTTTGCATTTAAAATGATAATCCGAGGGTTATAAAATTTATATCACAAGAAAGATCAGAAAAATTCCTTTAAAATGAAATCTTTTTTGAATCTTTACCTCCATTTTTTTATTTTTATTGAATTTTTAAAGATTAATTTTTAGAATTTTAATTTGTTGAATGCTGATCACGTGGTTTCTAACTCTTTTTGCGATACTTTAAACTAATTTTGCGTCACGTGCTTAACAACGAAATAGAAAAAAAATATTTTTTTTCTTGCCAATGCGGCAGACTATTCGACATTATTCAAAGAAATATTAAAATACTGTAAAAGAAATGTTCCTCAAACTGTACTAATATTAACAGTACTATATTCTTTAGTGTTCTATTAGATTTAATTTGAATATTTTCTTCTACATTATTTTGTCTATAAAAATATCCGGTGCGATTTTTTTATAAATATATTTTTTTCGTTTTTTTTTGCCTCAATTGCATACATTGATCGTTGTATTATATATTTATGTATATATGTGTGTGTGTGTGGCATTAATTGCATACATTGACCGTTGTATTTAATTTGAATGTGCTCCGTAGCGAAGTACGTATTTTCAGCTATTTAAAGAATAAAAGTTTATTCAAATGTTTGAGAGTACTTAATCTCTTATGAATTAGAGACAGTAGTCAGGAGAAATATTCTTATACCACACATCTGACATGATCTGCCGTGTATGGTCTTTTATATGCCCACTAAATACACCAAAGTAAATCAGAGTGAATAAGTTATTCATTAGAATACACGCCATCGATGTTTATTTGTACGAACAACTGCTAATTTTCCATCACCTCAAAATCGCTGACTGGCTCAAAACTGCACTTTGCAGAAATATTTACTCTTTGTTTAAGTAAATTTACATTTTAAGGTCCATTTAGATGCAGGATAAACTTCATCGCGTTCGCAAAAGTGACTGGGGCAAGAAGATTTTCCTTTTGTGTCATTTTAGCTAGAACGTTGCAAAAGTGATTCCAGTTCTCTAAGGAAGAAAGAAAAAAAAAATAATGCTGGCGGATTTAGTTTTGACTCTGTCGTTTGTTATTCTAATGCCCTGTGCGTCGCCAGTTTGAAACCAGTTCTGAATGAAGTGGAATAATTTGTCACCCCCCTTTTCGTTAAGATCAGCGTCAAATGTAAATGTCTGTACGGTGTGACTTTTAAATTTCAAATGAACTCGCGTTTTGCGCCTTTAAAAAGAAAAGAAAAAGAAGCCATGGACACGCTGAGCATCGTAAGCATGTAAATGTTCGGCTATTTTTAAATAGTGGATAAACAACATCTTCCTGCACACAAAAGTCTGCCGGGGAAAAATATATTTCACCGAGTTTGCCAAAACTTGTTTAAAAAGAATCTTATTTAAAAGCCGAACCGATTTATCATTTAAGGATTAGAGTGTTTCTAGGAACCGGAACTGGAGATTTTTGTGGGTGGCTTACATATACATTTGAGTAGTTGGAAATAAAAAAAGGAGATTGCTCTTTGAATTGCGTAAAATAGGAGCTTAATATGGATTGGTTGAATGCGCAAAGAACACATTTTTTTTCTCTTTTTTTAGTCTGCCACCGTGAGGAAAATAATATAGACACAAAAAAATTAACGTGTGTTTTCTCATTCATCCTTTTCATTTAAATTTAAAGATTTTAAACTTTCTGCAAACGTCTGATTTACGCTGTACATTAAGTGGAAAAAATGCATGAATGAATGGTTCTTCAATAAAATGGTTGATTTTTAAAACGCATCGCTGTGTGTGACTATTTAAAATTTAAATGGCTTATAAAATGTTACTTGTAAGCTTGAACAGATTAATTTTCCCAAAATCCTCCCTTCTTATGTTTGATTTTAAATGTCATTTTTATAGAAAGAGAGCAGAAAATAAATATTTGTAATTTATAATGTGGAGCTGTCATTAAGGCTTTTTTTTTTCCTCATCTATAACTACTGTCTCATTTACTTTTCTATTCGATGAGAATATTATAAGGAAATAAGTTAACCGGAAAATATTTCTGACATCTTTTTTTTGTGCTTAATTTTCATTTGTGATTGGAATAGCCTTCTCTCATAAAGAAAGACAAGAAAAATTTATATTGCTCTTACGACTTTCATACTATATTTCCTACATGTAACTACTACTCATTTACTTCTTTATTTTGTCTGAGTACTATAAAGTATGAACATTTATAGTGTATGTAGCTCTTACGATTTTCGAACTATACTTTTCTTACACACAACTACTCCGCATTTACTTCTTCACTTTGTATTGAGTACTGTGAAGTATGAGTATTCATATTGTATGTAGATCTTTCGACTACGACTTTCGTGCTATTTTTCTTGGATGCAACTACCCCTCATTTAATTCTTTACTTTATATGAGTACTTACTTTATATCAGTTGTCTTACTACTGCTACGCATTCTCTTACGACTTTCGTACTCTTTTTTTCTTATACGCAACTACTCCTCATTTATTTCTTTACTTTGTATGAGTACTATGAAGTATGAGCATTCATAGTGTATGTAGTTCTTATGAATGTCGTACTATTTTTCTTACAAGCAACTACTCCTCATTTACTTCTTTACTTTGTATGAGTATACTATGATGTATGAGCATTTATAGTGTATGTAGCTCTTGCGACTTTCGAACTACTTTTCTTACACGTAACTGCTCCGCATTTACTTCTTCACTTTGCATGAGTACTATGAAGTATGAGCATTCATAGTGTATGTAGCTCTTACGACTGTCGTACTATTTTTCTTACATACAACTACTCCTCATTTACTTCTTTACTTTGTCCGAGTACTATGAAGTATGTGCATTTATAGGGTATGTAGCTCTTACGACTACGACTTTCAAACTATTTTTCTTAGATGCAACTACCACTCATTTAATTCTTTACTTTATATGAGTTATTTTACGATTGTTACGTATTCTCTTACGACTTGCGTACTCTTTTTCTTACATGCAACTACTCTTCATTTATTTCTTTACTTTGTATGAGTATTATGAAGTATGGGCATTCATAGTGTATGTAGCTCTTATGACTGTCGTACTATTTTTCTTACACTCAACTACTCCTCATTTACTTCTTTACTTTGTATGAGTATCATAAAGCATGAATATTCATAGTCCATGTAGTATTCAAGTATGAGTATTCACTGTGTATGCATAGTACTCATATGAAGTACTGTGCTTTCATAGGGCTTTGTATAAGACAGTAAAACTTTGTTTATCCGGATCAGATTTGTAGACATTATTTTATTTAATGTTCACATTAGATAATAATTTTTAACTGCCAGCAAGAACGTAACTACAAGTACGCCAAATATTCGCTTTTTAGTTGGATTCATTGTACAGTTCCTGCATAGATTGTACAATAAATTATGGTAATAAAATGCTTTTTGTTGAGTTTAAGAAAGCTTTACTAGTGTGTCACAGGGCGTTGACGTGGATCGACTCAGAAAAGTTTTTATATTTTTTAATGTCTTGTAAACAATACACTATGTAATTTTGTTACAAAACATCGCAATAAACGGTAAGTCTGCTTAGTTAAGGATTTTGTTTTGCTTATTACTCATATTACCCGGATTATCCGGATTGCCTATGGTCTCAGTTAGTTCGGATAAACGAGATTTTACTGTACTAAGAAGAAATATATAGTAATTTAAAAAATATATCTAGGAACAATTCTTTCATGAAACTTCTGACTAAATTACAACTTTGCGACTTACAAATATCTATAACTAGCTGAAAACCCGCACTTCGCTACGGAGTACATACAAATTAAATACAACGATCAATGTATGCAATTAATGCCAATATATATATATATATATATATATATATATATATATATATATATAATAAATGCGACGATCAATATATACAATTGATGTAGAAAAATATATATATATTTATAAAATATCGTAAGGGATATTTTTATAGAAAAAATAATCTCCAATCGTCTGCCGCATTAGCAAGAAAAAAACATATTTTTTTGTCTATTTAGTTGTTATGCACGTGACGATAAATTTATTTAAAGTACCATAAAAAGAAATCACGTGATCGGCATTTAATAATTTAAATTCTAAAAATTAATCTTTAAAAATTCACCAAAAATCAGAAAATAGACGTAAAGATTCGAAAAAATCTTTACCTCTAAATGAAATAGTATCTATGTAAATTACATTGCTAGGATATATTGAAATAAAGAATGGGTTTTAAAAAATGTACATGATAATCAGTGTAATATCTCGCTCATCTTCTTTCATTATATATAACTAGCTGAAAACCCGCACTTCACTACGGAGTACGTTCAAATTAAATACAACTATCAATGTATGCAATTAATGCCAAAAAAAAAAATTATATATATATTTATAATAAATACGACGATCAATGTATACAATTGATTTAAAAATTCAGTTTGAGGATCATATCTTCTACTGTATTTTAATATTTTTTGGATAATGTCCAATCGTCTGCTGCATTAGCAAGGGAAAAAAAAACATTTTTTTTTGGTCAATTTAGTTGTTTGTGATTATAAATTTATTTAAAGTACCAGAAAAAGAAATCACGTGATCAGCATTTAATAAATTAAATCCTAAAAATTAATCTTTAAAAATTCACCAAAAATCAGAAAATGGAGGTAAAGATTCGAAAAATATTTCATTTTGAAGGAATTTTTATGATCTTTCTCGTGATATAAATTTTATAACTCTCAAATTATTATTTTAATTGCAAACTTAAAAAAGTTACAAAAACAGCTTAAAAATTTAATTTTAAAAAATCTAAGAAGAATTTTCAAAAATCTTTCTTAGTGCACAACTACACCATATGAAGAATCGCCATGCAAAATTTCAGCTCTTTAGGTCCAGCGGTTTGGTCTGTGCGTTGTATGTCAGTGAGTGAGTGAGTCAGTTACGGAACTGTTTTATATATATATAGATTAACGTTTGTGCTATGATACTTAGATAGAAATTTCTTCTACACACCAATTAATGCACCATTTTCTTTACACGTCACTCTAAGAATTTTTTACTCTTGGAGAAAATGAAACTCTGTTGTTTCCAGGTAAATGTAAAACAGACCCATACGTCCTGTTTTTAACGTGAGATTTCGTAATTTTCAGTTTCTGAAACCCGTTTAAAAGTATTCATATGCGAAAAGATTAATAGTAAATTACGCCAATTTAATAAACTGGCGTTGAAAGAGCAGCAAAGGTATTGCGTCGTATATTTTTGGCGGGATTGGGAAATAAAATAGAGGCTCGTGAGCAGTCTGAGTATTTAGGAGTTCTAGGCAAATCCGTGATGTCGAAGCCAATATCGACGTTGTTTGACAGCAGCGTGTGACCTGCAATGTCATGCTCATATAATTTGTTAAAAGATTTCCACATCCTCAAATTTGAATTATGTCTCTAGTAGATTTTACTATGTATTAATTGTTTCATTGAAAGACCCTTTACTTTAAATCAAACTTGGCATATACATCAACGAGGCATTAGCTTATAAAGAAGTAAACCGACTTTGAAAAGTAACCGAATAGTTTGGGCATCGATATTTTATAAACTGGCTTAGAAACAGCAGAAAAGGCGATACCCAGGGGCAGCTCCAGTCCAGAGATTTGAGGGGTGGGGGACAACGTCGGCTCTTAGGGTTATATATATAAGAAAGAAATAAAACACCGAGTTTTCGTGTCGCCCCCTTGCGTGTTCGAAGCCTTAATAAACTTAAACATGTTCACTCTAATCCTACTTTCAAATTCAAAACGATTGACGATATTTCCAGAAATAAGCTGAACTCCAGATTATCCATGTTAAATACTGCAATTGTGTTCGTTACTAAAACATTGATTCAAACTGTCATAGATCGCAACGTTACCCAGAATTTTTTCTGCGTTCCAACCAGTGGCGCACCCAGGATATTTTCTTGGGGGGGGGGGGGGGGGCGAGATGAACGGATAAAAATATTTATAACGCAAAATCAATATTCGTTATGCGATTTCTATTTATTTGGGGGGGGACAGGGCCCCTTGCCCCCCCTCCCGGTGCGCTACTGGTTCCAACCATCCAATAAAAATGGTTATTTAATAAGTCGAAAACCTGGAACAATGGTACACGACATAATCTGAAAGCAGAAATAATCATACGGAAAAGATATTATGCTAATATTTGAAACAGTTTATTTTATGAAATAAGATTTTTCTTTTTTGTAACACAGACTAAAAAAAGGTGGAACTTTACAACTCTTATCTGTTGAGGATTTCCGCACGCTCATATTTCTCAACCCCAAAGGAAATGCTGTTATTGACTTTTTCACAGAGTATGAATTAACTGAATATTAATAATGAAAATGTCTGTAGTTTCTCTTAAAGTAGTTGATAAAGTTCGCCTTATATTTAAAGCCGGTCAGATGAAACTGACGTTTGTTTACAATCTACTAAAGAAGGATTTTTAAAAATCAAAACAAGTTTCTGAAATCAGTATCAAAATTTTTTTGGAATTGTGTGTTAGCGCCATCTATAATCCGAGAGAGGAAGTGTTTCAGACTTTGGTTTTCTAGACTTCCTAAAAGACAGACTTTCCTAATAGATAAGAATTTTCAATGAAATTTTGTCACCATTACTTGGTTTTTTTTATAAATGTATCATGCATTCACATATAGTAACATTTTTTTACGGATAATTGTGAGAGTTTTTAAAGATTAAATTGATCTATTCCATTTCTTATTCAGGGTAATACTGCTCTGTCTGACAGTATTGCGTTTGTAAATAAAGTACTGAGGCTAGAGCGATGACCATTAAAATAATTAATATTCAAAATAAAGTCTTTAAATACACTCTTTATTTAAGGGAAGTCTTTTTATTACGAGTTTCCGTCAAATACCTTTTTTTATTTTAGTTACGTTGATATTTTATGTCCATTTAAAAAGTTTCTTGAATATTTGAATCACGAATTTGGACACGCAAATGATAAAAAGAGATAAATAGTTGATAATGACTTGCAGATTTGAATTTTTAGTTCAAAATGGTACAAGGCTTTAAGTTTTAACAAAATGAAGTCATCGATACTTTTCTGCATCATTTGTTTTTTAACAAACAACTATTTGCACGATGAAAAAACATTTTGAATATTAATTATGATTATATGTTACACATAATATACAGGTTTCTTTTTTTCTAACTATTCTATAATACATGCAATGCTTAATTCATGTATAAAGATATCTATGAAAGATATATTCAAGATATGAATGAAACTGATTAAGATTTGGAAAGAAAAAAAAAAGAAAAAACAAAGAATCCTTGACGAGAAATAATGAATACATAGTAAATATTACGAAGCTAAATAAATTTCCTTTATAACTTAATCCATTTAAAAGAAACAGTTATAAAAATTGAAAAAAACTATATCCTTCTGACTTATGGTTTAAGTTTAAGTAATAATTCAACCTTTATTAAATTTTTAATATTTAAACATTTTTTCTCTCACATTGCGAAATTTTCAAATGTAACAACTACACTGCTGAAAAAATGCTTCTATCTTCAAATTAGAAATGAGAGAAATTTGTATTTTTTCATAAGTATAAATTGATACATATTTTTCCCATCTCGTTGAATTATTGTTTACATTAATTCGAAAACATTATTATTTAGACGCAGAGTATTCGTAAATGCTTTATACCGACAATCATAGATGGCAGCACTAAACAGAAATTATAAATTTTTGTAAGAAGGAGAAAATGAATTTTCGTCTCAATGACAGACTTACCTTTTCTCTCTAACTTTCTTCAACAAAACAGAATGAACTAAAGCATTTTAAAATTAATACTAATGTCTAGTTTTGACTGAGTGACTAAAAGATCTAACGCTTGAAAGAAAAACTATCGGAGTTAAGACATCATCCTGATATTTTGTAATCTACTCCTGTTATTTGTATAAAAGATAAAATTTTACAGTTTTTTTACTTATTTATTTCTCTTTTTTGACCTATTTTTTGTAACTTCGGGATATTAAAAAATATCGACTACATATTCTCTGATATTTATGTTTGCTTAATATAAAAATGTTACCATATTTTGATGATGTAAATCTTTTAGAGTTAGGTTGATTTTTAAAATTTGGTAAAAAACTACGGATTGGGATATTTAGCGATTGTAGATTTAAAATTCTGAAATATTCATTTAAGATTTTCCTTCATCTATTTTCTTGGATGTAGATAGGAAAAATCCATATAACAGAAACTATTTATATAAAAACATTTAAGACTTTGTGAGCCTTAAGGGCCAGTTTGTATAATAGAAAAAGTTTCTCTCTTTAGATTCAGAAAGTGATTGGTTTTGTATTTTAATCAGCAATTTTGTGTAGGAGGTGAATAAATTTAATATACCTTTATTAAATAAAATTGAAGGATGTTTGCCAAACCTTGGAAAAATTAAAGTCGTGATAGAAAGTTTTGGTTCATACTTTATTTTAATTTAAATCACAAAGAACGATTTGAGTTTCATACAGTTAACATAAACAGCCCATGACATGGAACCATAACATTCTATAGACAGTAACGACAATAACAGAAGTAACTATTGGATAAATAGCAACTCCATATATGCCGATGGTAAAATTTCTAAATTAGAAAACAAGGGTAAAGAAAAAAAAGTGAAAGTTAACTTTTAGTTAAAGCTATAGTGGTTAGCGTCGTTAGCTCCTACGAAGTGGGCTTGAATTCTAAGAAGGGCCTGTTCACATAAGAGTCCGGTAGCGGAAGCGTTAAAGTATTGAAATATATTTAACCAATGATAAACCTCCAAACGAATAGCAACGAAATTTTTAACGCCTATGATTGGTTTATTTCCGCCTCAGCCCTTAGTCTTGGACGTTCCCATGTTGTCCCCTCATAAGGAGCAATGTTGTCTCACATAAATAAGGGCTCATAGTAAAGTTAGCTCGTAATGAAGTTGTCAACAAGATTTCTCATTGTTGATAGGTCGAATATCTTCAAGGGTGAAGTGCCTGCCGCATTGGAAATAAAAAAATTGCAGTTAAAAGGTTAGGTAATCTAATTAATATACAGTGAAGATGAATACAAGCCAATGAAGCAGTCCTTATGCAAAAACATCTTTAGTGATTCGTCAAATTTTCAGAATTACATTTGAAAAAGACCAGTTTGCGTAGATCAGTTGATAAAGTTTATTTCCCCATTTTAGATGATAAGCTATGATGCGGAAGTTCTATGTATAACTCTGACGGACTACATCACTGTTTTCGATAGACAATCAGCCTTTTCTAATAGACAAGTTAATCACATATCAAACCTCTACTACTCTGCTTTGTTGCTGAGACTTTTCTTAATCATTACTGGTAATACGAATATAATCAAAATCTAATATCTACCAGACGACCAGTTAGATATTCATTGGTAATATAAAAATTCAAAATTTCAACATTGCAACGACAGAGAGGTCTACTTTTAAATTATGTAATTATATATTTCCCATCCATTTATGTTGTTATTAATTCTAGAATGGGAACTGATTATACTCAGCTTATTTTGAGACTTCTCTCCTGTCTCTAGCACAGTGGTTCCCAACCGGTGGTCCGCGAGAGCCTCGGGAGTGGTCCGGCACCACATATAAAAACGTTGCTAAATAATTTTGAAAGCAATGTTCATTGAACTAGATGGGCCGAATATATCCGATGACTATCAAGTGTTGAATTAGAATTTCTTAGAAGTTTAACATAATTATTTTATTATCTGTATTCATTTTGCCCTTCTGTATCCCTTTTGCCCGAGGGATATTCTATATCCCCATACCCACCGAAAGGCCCCCCTCCTCAAGTAGGTGTGTGTGGGGGGGGGGGGGTCCACACATGGTACAATTTCTGGCTTAGTGGTTCGCATACTTCTACAGATTGGGAACCACTGCTCTAGGACAAGATTTGTTTTTGAAAGCAAGATTCCTAGTCGACCTGCCGTATATCATAAATATTATAATATTTTTTTTCTCCTTTCTCAATATATTTTGCGATGTAACTGAGTCAGGAACTGTTTTTCTAAAATTAAAACAGATTTGTCGTTAGGAAATGATTTTCCTGCAGTCAGGCACTGTTTTTCTGAAATTAAAATAGATTTGTCGTTAGGAAATGATTTTCCTGCAGTCAGGCACTGTTTTTCTGAAATTAAAATAGATTTGTCGTTAGGAAATGATTTTCCTCCAGTCAATAGTCGACAGGAATGAAATATCAAATAAGTGCGACATCTTTCGTCCGCTGTAGTGGTAAATAAGTTATGAAATTTTATAAAATTGCCTCTGTCTTAGTAACCCTTAGCCTGATTTCAAAGAAACTTGTTTATTCTGTTTCTACTTATTTTAGGGGTGTTCTATTCTCACTAATACGCCGCTCTTATGCGTGACGTTTGCTGTCACGCATCAGAATTACAAAGAAACTTCTTAGATTTTCTACCGTAATATAGGCATTAAGGGGACAGTGGACCTTCAAACCTAACTTTTTTTTTGTTTTGAATGGATTTGCTTGAAATTTGAATATGTGACTAGTACCATAGTTATGTAAAAGTGGTCCAAATTTATAGATGAAATATTAATAATTTATTAATTATGAATTAACAATTATATCAAAAATTGGCCTAAGTAAAAATGTTCCATGCACATTTCTCTTGCATATAATATGATAATTTTTATTTACAGGATACCTTATAGAACTAAAAATGAAACTTATTGCTTATTTTAAGAATTCATTAAAAATATAAAGAGAAAAAAAATAATAATAGTGAAAACACCCTTTTTATTACTCAAAATACCTATAAATCGTCTTTTCAAGTACAAAATTTTGAAATTCTGAGCTACGAAGCATAATTTTTTTGAATAAGATTTATTTGATATACAGTTAAGTATGAAAAACTTAAATTTCAAAGCAAAACAATAGTTAGAAATGCGCCAGAAGCAGTTTGAATATTCGTATGACAGGAAAATTTTTATTTTGAGACAAAAACATTTAAAGTTATTGCTATTAGTAACCACATAATATCTAAATTAAATACAAACGCCTATAACTAGGAAAGTAATCACAGAAATTAAAAATTCTTTTTGCAACATTCCTACTCGTCCGTAGTTTCACAATTCAATAAAATAAAAAATCGAATTTTGGGGCAAATTTCACAATTTTGAAAGTTCACTGTCCCCTTAATATTTATGTAAAATATACGCGCACGAATCGTGTGGATGTTATCTATTTATATAGAGCCTGCTTTACAACCACTTTTACTTCCTTGAAACCTGCAATGGCCATATTTTTCAAAACAGCAAATTTTCTGCAAGTTTAATGGAATTTAAATGATATTTAATGTCATAATTTAATTGAAATAAATTTTCTAATATTTTTCTTTACCTTAATAAAGTTCAGTTTCGCTAAAATAAATATGAACAAAAAATTCCAATGAATTTCATGTTTTATATTCGGCTTTTTTCTTTTCACAGATACTTATTACTTTGCATGGAAACTGATTTTAAATTCCAAAATCATAGACTGTCCGAAGAACAATCACTAGAATTTCCTTGAGAAAAGAAAAAACAGCCTGGATACTAATAAATACAGGTGAGTGCAATTTTTTTAAACATAAAGTAACTGTAAGCTTTTATTCGCTGTTATTTCCTGCTCTAAATTAAGTAACAAAATGCATTTACTTCTAATAAAGCACTGGTTCTTATATGCAGTGGTCCGCGGACCGCATCGATCGCGGACGATCACGAAGTCATCAGTGACAAAATTGATTTCGTCGTTTCAAAACGACCTCAAATTTAATAATTTTATAATATTGGGAGAAAAAAAAATTGTTAAAATTTTTTTTGCACAAATTGTAAAAATTCCTGTATTTCTTCCGTTCCCTGACATTTCGAGAGCGAAAAAAGGGAAAAAAAAACCTGTTCTGCTTAATCCCTAACGTATTTTCTGCGACATGGACTTGCAACGTCACAGCAATTTCGCAGTATCGCAACAATCTTACAGTTAATAAAAACAAATACAAGATAAAAAAATCTCAATTTTTAAGTTTTCATAGGTTTATATGTTTGCAGTTAAGTTTACTTTTGCGTTAATTCTTTTGCGTGTAACTTTCTATTAAAAATGTTTATCACAAAAAGTTTGCTTATTCAGAAAGTTAAACCATTTTTGCCTCTGAATGGTTTGATTAAAAGAAGGTCCCCGACTATTTTTTCTTTTTTTCTGACAGGTGGCTGTGATTAGTAAAATAACCACTGTAAAGATTCACATTGCATCTGGAGCGTTACATTTGCAGGGGATCGCTACGCCAGCCGAGCGATAAAGAAATGCTTCAAGTGATAAGGAACTGTTTCCTTCACTAATTGGCGAAAAAAATTTACGGTAACCCGAAGCTATGCGGGTGGACATTTTCCCCCCATATAGCACTCTGCGCTCTGTCCCTTGCTTGTTTGTCTGCCTGGCGGCTATGTCCGGCCTTCAGCTTCGGCTGTATTCCTTTTTAATCAATTTTATTTCTTTTATTAAATGTTGTTTTGTTATTATATGGCTGGCATTCGTTAATATAGTGTTATTTAATTTATAAATTGCTCATTTCTAATAATCTAAACTTTATGGCACTTGTAATCGTGCCCCAAACATTACGTTATTTCGTCGGCCCCGAGTTTAGGTCCCTGTGATTGGGTTGACGTGTCAGGTGCCCAATGAATTGAGCACTGTGACTGGTTAAATTTTTTATAGGCTGCAGCTACTTAATATTCTGGATTCAGTGTGAAAAAACCCTAATAAAGCAACCTACATATTGTCTTTAACCTTCCGTCGGGCGCAACTAATCTGTGAGATGAAGTCACAAGTTTTTTTTTTTTCACCAATCAGCGAGATCGGAGGGGAATGGAGTGAGTCTCCTAGTAGCTTCCTGTCTCCCTTTCACTTATAAAAGATCGTCTTCGGTTTTTTTCCAGTACTTCGCTGAGTGTCGTGAGATATGTATTAATTAATCTCTCAGATGAATTGCGCCCGATCGTGTAAGTATTTTTGAAATTCCAATTTTTCACTTTTTTTGTTTATATTTCTTTTTTTATACCTGAAATAGCATGGGTAACAAGTTATAGCCCCTAATTCAGTGATATTGGCCTTTATTTACCTTTATTTTACTTTCAATGCAACGAGTTGTGTTTGGAACAACTCCAAAGGAAGAACATTCAAACAATGGAAATGCCAATTCAACTACAAAATGAACTACGTGAGTTCCAGCCTACCTCACAACATCAGGAGGTGCCTGCATCTGCATACCTCGACGGACAGAGGAAGAGGTGTTCCAAATGTCGTCAAATGAAAAATGTTCGCTATTCAAAATATAAATGTCTGAAATGTAATGTTGAAGTATTTTGCTTGGAGCATGCTAAGATGATATGTGATAAATGTTATGATTCAGCTTTTACAGTGCCTCAACCTGGCTCATGAATAAATTTCATTATTTTTATTTATTTATTTTATGATTATGTGGACTTGTTTTATGAAATTAAAGTGAATTTTGAGTTATGCTTTTGAGAAAAATTTTTTTGGAACAATTTCATGATTTGTTCACATTTGTAAATGAAAACTGCAAAGAAATATTAAAATATTATCTGAAAGCATAATCATACGCAAATATAAGTAAAAAGTTCAGTTTGATACGTTTTTCTTTACCTACACTCAAAAATTGCATTAATTGCATACATTAACTGTCAGGTGAATTTCGCCCGATCATGTTAGGATTTGCATTGCGTCCGACGGAGGGTTAAAACCCTTTGAGGGGGGAGAGGTGTTTGCACAGTGCAAACGCTTAAATCTCGTCCTACTTTCACTTGAATTCAATATATTCAAGTTAAATGAGCAGAAAAATGACTAGTGCTGCCATCTGCTATCATTTTAAAGAAGTAAAAATCATTTTACAGCTTTCATTTGGAAAATTTTTCAAGATTTTTTTGAAAAAATTGAGAATAAAATGTAGATTGCAAACGGCGGGGGTTGTGCCCTGAAAAGGTTAAAATGCAATCTGGAAATCAAACTAGTCGATTATTTCCTTTAACCCCTTCAGGGGCACTATATCAAAAAAAATTTGGGGAGGACAAAACTTTATATTTGAAGAAATATTACTATTAGGAACATATTCTGTAAAAATTTTAAAAATGTAGCTTTAGTTTAGGGAGGAGGGGTGGTCCATTTTTGAACCACCGCGCACCTAGAGCACTAAATATTAGAACGTGTGTTCTGACTGGCTAGACCAGTGAGAATACGCGTTCTGACAAATCACTTACAATAAGACTAATCAATTGGAAATATATATATATACATATATATTCATTTATTTATATTTATACACAGTATTTATCAAAATAATTATCTGTCCAAAAAAATAAATAAATAAAGGAAAAAGTATATAAATGAATGTATATAATGAAAGTAAGACGTATATAAAGGAAAGTATAAAATAAAAGTAAAAAGTATATAAATGAAAGTATATAATGAAATTAAAAAGTATATAACAACATGCATGAAATTTTTATGTATTGAAAGTAAAAAGTATATAGTGAAAGTATGTAATGAAACTAAAAAGTATATAAATGAAAGTATATAATGACTGTAAAAAGTATAAAACACCACACATGAAATTTTTATAGGTAAAATAAATAAATAAATAAATATATATAAAATATATATATATATATATATATATATATATATATATATATATATATATATATATATATATATATATATATATATATATATATATACCGGGTGGCCATAATTAAACTGATAGTGCTCACAGTGTTCTGTAGCGCGATCTATTTGCGAGAATGACGCCACATTTTGTAGGAAGATTAAACAAAACGGGGGACGAAGGATTCCCCGAAAAAATAAATTAGTTCCAAAAGTCACAGCTAGGGGAATATTTGGCGCTGTGAAATAGAAAATAGAGTGTTAACAAATGCAAATTAATACGGAATAAAATTACCTTTATTATACACATTTTCTTATTTAGTTTAAGTGCAATATGGCAACTCTTTTAAAAAAGCGTAAAATCTACATAAACACCGATAAAGTCTCGTGATCTGCAATATCACGTACGCTGAGCAGAAGAAGTTCTTTATTCAAATTTCACGTTGCAGCCATTGGCACAGTGCCAGCTGCTTGGGTTTTAAAAGGCAATGTGTTACGTTTCGAATCAATCGGATTGAAAGTTTATGTGCAATGTCTCCTTCTTTAGTCAAGCGTGCGTTACTGGTCAAATTCTTTTACCTCAACCACTGCAACGCGTCAGCCGCTCTTCGTGCTTTTAGAACGCACAAAAAAATGCGTAAAGGTAACGGTCCTGTGTCAGTTAATGGGCTAAAAGCAATGGTTGCGACGTTTGAGAAAACAGGTTCTCTGAAGGTTCAGTCAGGCAGAGGACGAAAACCTGTACCACAGGATACAATCGAAGCAGTTGCCACGGCGATTGTCGACAGAGGACCAGACAATATTGCTGCCACCTCTAGCGCTCGTGGATTAGCTCGGAATATGGATATGCCTTACAGTACGGTATGGAAAATCTTACGAAAGATTATCAACTTCTATCCGTACAAGATCAGCCGTGTACAGGAGTTACTGTACCCCGACCATGATAAGCGATTGACTTTTGCTCTCACCTTTCTTGCCAGAATGGAGGTGGATGATGCTTGGCCGTGGAAAATCTAATGGGGAGACGAGGCCCACTTTTACCTGCATGGAACTGTGAATACCCAGAACTGCCGAATTTGGGATGAGAAATCACCACATGCAGTCAGAGAAATTCCCTTACATTCACCAAAGGTAACTGTTTGGTGTGGGTTCACAGCGGAATTTATCGTAGGTCCATTCTTCTATGAGAACATTACCCCGACAGGACCGGAAACCTGTTCTGTTACCGGAGAGAAATATCGCTACATGTTGAACAGCTTTATCATTCCGGCACTTCAGCAAAGACAATGTCTGGGGAAATCATTTTCATGCAAGATGGAGCCCCTCCACACGTTGCTGTACGTGTGCAACAGCTGCTACGACAGAAATTCACAACAGAAAGCGTCATTAGCGGCTACTTTCCAACTGCATGGCCACCTCGGTCGCCTGATCTTACCCCATGCGACTTCTGGTTATGGGGTTACCTTAAGTCCAAGGTCTATCAAGGAATGGTCCAGGACCTGGCTACGTTGAAGGATAACATATCACGTACTGTACGGGAGATTCCTGCAGACATGTTACTTTCTGCTGGTGTGCATACTGTGCACAGAATGCAATATGTGGTCCACAACAACGGCAGCCACATTGAACCTCATTTGAATGCAAAATAAAAGGTAATTTCCGTATTTATTTGCATTTGTTAACAGTCTATTTTCTATTACACAGCGCCAAATATTCCCCTAGCGGTGACTTTTGGAACTAATTTATTTTTTCGCGGAATCCTTCGTCCCCCGTCTTGTTTAATCTTCCTACAAAATGTGGCGTCATTCTCGCAAATAGATCGCGCTACAGAACACTGTGAGCACTGTCAGTTTAATTATGGCCACCCGGTATATATGTGAGTGTGTGTATCAAATCATCAGTAACATTCAATGATTAACATAACAAAAATAATTTAATTGGAAAATTAGTTCAGTAATGTTTTTTTTATGAATTTTTGCTGGAAAAAACTAATTTATCAGTGCTGCTACCTAGTGACAGCAAACCCTACATGCGCAGTGGTCCATATTTGAACCACCAGTATTGAAATTACCTAAAAAACAACAAATTATGCAAATAAATTAAACTTTTAGATTTAAAATAAATAAGTAACAATCGTAAAAGGAAATTCCAGAACTTCCATGCATCTGTATACTAACAACTTAGAAAAACTGGAAAAAACTTAAAACTACAAATTTTTTGTGTAAAACAAAAAATTATCCTCTATGAAATTATAAACCCGTAGAGTGCTGCCATCTGTTGTTTCTGAAGCATACTAATGTGTTAAATGTTTACTGGAATTTACAGACGCATTCACCGAATGATTTAGCTTTTACAAAATGAATAAAATAGGTAGTTCAAAAATGAACCACCACCCCTGAAGGGGTTAACGATAACTAACGAAATAAATTATAGGCTGATTTGGCATTATTATATGAAATAATAATGTATCATGAAATGTCACACATTATTATTATAATATCTTATACTAATATCTGATGTTTGATGGATACTTTACTGCGTATGCGTACTTTAGTGGAAACGGAAAAGTTTAAATAGTGGTACATAAATATGTAATGTGTATTTGCGAGGACTGGGAATTTGAAGCAGGGTTCTCTTATGTCAGTTAGCAAGGCAATGCCTTCGAGTTACCTTTAGCGATGTGAGGATCTCTTAATTTTTTAAATTTCACTCTCAATTCCCTTTATTTTTGAGATTTATGACAGAGGTTTCTCGGGTCGTATGTATTTATTTCCATATTTTAATTTATTCGTTATTTTTTCGACTAGTCAATTTCTTTTCATCAAATAAAGAAATTTTTTCCCTCCTTCAAGTCGTTAAAAAGTTAATGAAAAAGTTTATATCCCGAAGACAATTTAAAAAAAAAATTTCTTTAGTAATAAAAGTGAAAAATAAGTATGCAAGTAAAACTATTGGTTTGGCAGCTCTATCAAAATCTAAATATGCTTTTAACGTTGAATTCAATTTTTTTTAAAACAAAATTTTAAATTGTCAAATAGTATTTTATATGTATAATGATCTTTATATTAAGATAAATTTGGTTTGGAGCAGTTATCAAAAATGCTAGTAAATGAAAGAAATATCTTTCGTTCTCCAAACAGTATTTGACGAAGGATCCAAGAAGTCTTTAAACTTTATGATTGATACAATATAAAATAAAATAAAGTGTGTGTATATATATATATATATATATATATATATATATATATATACACAGGTGGTTATCAAAATAATGAAACCTATCAATATTAGTGGTGTATATGAATGGGCTTTGTATTCCTTAAAAAACAAGTCTGGCCGCCGGTAATTTTTTTTATATAATATAGTGTATGTATTAGTCTACTGTCAGGTAGCAGTAATGAAGCTAAGGGCATCGTGCTTTTGGGGGGAACAGCGTAAAATGTCAAACCTTGAAGACCTTGCGAAAAGGGTAAATTGTTGGAGTGCGTTCAAATTGGAGTATCTGTTACTGCAACCCCCAGGCTAATGGGTGTTTTACAAGCTGAAGTACCGAAAGTCATGATAGCATACAGAGTGTACGGAAAAACATCCTTCGCCAAACAGAATAGTGAACGAAAGGGAGAGCTGAGTGAAAAAGACGGACGAGGTATTGAAGCGGATTTTGACACGAAGAAATAAAAACAACTCCAACTAAAATGACCAAAGAGCTCAATCTGCATCTCCATGTTCCGGTATCAACCATTAGAGGTAGAAGGGAACTTCACAAACAAAGAATTTACGGAAGAGTAGCTATTCCCAAGCCATTTGTAATAGATGCAGATACAAAATATCGTCCACAATGGTGCCACGAGCGAAAATCCTGGTCGAGAAACGGCATTTGGTCCGACGAAGCATTATTCACATTGTTCCTCGCAACAGGACGTGTGTGTGTCTGGAGAACATCTACACAAGCGTAAGATTCTGGCTGTCTCATCTCAACTGTCAGTCATGGAGGTAGATCTATCAGGGTTTGGGATGGCATCTCATGGTTTTCTTCAGGCCCTATTGTAACCCTAAAAGGGAGATTGAATGGGAAGGACTGTGTCGAAATTTTAGCGATGGACACTAGTCCATCCTATGGTGCTCACATTGTTTCTTGCAGGAGATGGCGTTCTCCAGGATGATAATCCCCCTATACATACATCTAAATCTATCAAGTATTGGTTTGAAGAGCATGAAAAAGAAGTCAAATAACTTATCTTGCCCCGTACAATTCTCCCCGACTGTATATCATCCAACTACTGTGATCTGTATAAGCGGATAGAGCCAGGCATCGATATCCACCACAGCATATCTACAGGAACTTTCACGGTTTTTCCCTGAATAATGGTATAATATATTCTTAACCACTATTCATGACTTGTTTAATACAATTTCAAAGTGAATCAGGTGGTATTACATGGCAAAGGTGATCCTGGGCCGTTTTAATATGGGTTTTCATGATATTTCTTAGTGTTTCCATCATTTTGATAACCACCTGTATATATATATATATATATATATGTGTGTGTGTGTGTGTGTATGTATATATATATATATATATATATATATATAATTTGTGGGCTTCATCTTGCAATTATTTTAGCCCCCGCTTTCTAAGAGCACGTATGCCTAACAAACAACCCACGGCCATTGTTTCAAACGAGCCCGCATTATTGGCGATGGCAAACAGCTGAATGATTCACCTGTACCGGTGCGGGCTGGATATTTTATTTTCATACGTGCAGTTCCCGTTCATTGCTTTCTCTCGATGGCTCCAAACTCCTCCTGTCGGATACTTAGCGTAAATGTGAGTGACATTTTGTTTCTCGATCAATTTTATTTTGTTTTAAGCTTATTGTTTTATATAATAGATATTGAAAACACTTATTTGGTGAATCATTATTGTAAATTTAACGTGTTGGGTATTTATAAGTTACAAAAGGCAGAATACTCCATGTGTTTTTTGGCTCATAATGATAAAAATATATTATTGTAAGAAAATTTTAGTAGTCATTGATTTCTATGTAAAAATCCGAAATAGAAATATATTGAAATTATTTAAAATTTTGAAATATTTTAATTTTTCAGAGAGAAACTAGGATTAAAGTATAGTATTAATGCTTCTTAATTAAATTAATAGATTGATGTGTGCTTCCGTTTTTGAGGCTTTGAATTCTAGTTTGTTCATTAATATACCAGTTCAAACGATTTTCAGTTTAGAGCTTGTTTAATATTGTTGAAGCAAATGGGTGCAAATAATACTTGTTAATATATTTAAAACTTTAAACTAATCGGATAAAATTACAATATTTCATTAGTTAATAGAAAAATTTTAGTAGACGAGTACTTTGATGTGAAAAAATCTGTTTAAAATAATCCTTCGATATCAATTAATAATGTATTTAAGAAGAATGTTTCAAAACTACGGTTAAAATATAGTATTCTTAATACTATATTTATATACTGTTTTTCTTTATTAAATTAATAGATTGTTGTGTGCTTTCGAATTTGAGGTTTTAAATTCTAGTTTGTACATTATATTCCAGTTCAAACGATTTTCTGTTTAGAGCTTGTTTAATATTGTTGATGCAGATTTGTACTGCAAATGAAACTTGTTTATATATTTAAAACTTTAAACTAATCGGATAAAATTACAATATTTCATTAGTTAATAGAATAATTTTAAGAGACGAGTAATTTGATGAGGAAAAATCAGTTTCAAATAATCCATCGATATCAATTAATAATGTAATTAAGAAGAATGTTTGAAAGCTGTAATGTAATTAAGTATGTTTGTAAACTGTAATGTAATTAAGAATAATGTTTGAAAACTAGGGTTAAAGTATAGTATTAATGCTTCTCAATTAAATTAATAGATTTTTGTATGCTTCCGATTTTGAGGTTTTAAATTCTAGTTTGTCCATTATATTCCAGTTCAAACGATTTTCAGTTTAGAGCTTGTTTAATATTGTTGAAAAAAATTGGTGCCAATTAAACTTGTTTTTATAATTAAAATTTTAAAATTATCGAATAAAATTAAAATATTTCATTAGTTAATAGAAGAATTTTGGGAGACGAGTACTTTAATGAGGAAAAATCAGTTTCGAATAATCTATCGATATCAATTATGTAATGAAAACTGTAATGTAATTAAGTATGTTTGAAAACTAGTGTTAAAGTATAGTATTAATGTTTCTTAATTAAATTAATAGATTGTTGTGTTCTTCCGATTTTGAGGTTTTAAATTATAGTTTGTCCATTGTATACCAGATTAAACGATTTTCAGTTTAGAGCTTGTTGAATATTGTTGAAGCAAATTGCGGCAAATGAAACTTGTTTATATATTTAAAACTTTAAACTAATCGGATAAAATTACAATATTTCATTGTTTAATAGAAGAACTTTAGGAGACGAGTACTTTGATGAGGAAAAATCAGTTTCAAATAATCCATCGATATCAATTAATAATTCCAATGGCCGACAGTTAATTTGAAATTTATACTAAGAGAACTAACTTAACTGTTTCAGATTGTTGTAAATTGCTCTAAATTCAACTTCCCTTTTTAATTTTTTTTATCAGACTTGATATTACGCATTTTGCTTCCGAATTAAAATCTAATCTGAGTCATTTTTGCCTACGATTAACAATAGCTAAGTTCTCAGATTAAAAAAAATATTATTTTTCAGTTTAAAAAAGTTTACGGATTAGGACTCCCCTATTCCAACCATAACGTGTTACTCTCTGTTGAACTTGATAAAAAGCCATAGAAAAGATATGGTAAATATATATAGCAGAATGTAGCAGTGGGCTGAAGCAGGAATAAAATAAGAAGCAGTAGTTTAAAAACAGGAAACGTAGGTTTATTTATCATCACAAAGTAAACTGGAGCTAACATTTAGCGTTGGCGATAGCATTCGGTCTAATACAATGCTCCGACTGACCTCGGCGAGAGCTAAGTAAAGCCAGCACGTTATATACATTCAAACCACGTGGGTATCTGGCTGATTTGCATATTCAGGAAAATTTACGCCAAATAAACATCAAAATAATTGTCACGAAAAGTAATACTTCACTTATAATAAATAACAAAAATTACTACTCATACAATAACAAATATTACAAAAACATATAAACACCGGAAAAAGAAATGTTAAATTAAAACATCGCAACCAGCGTTCAGGAATGACGTCCGAACATCGCAACTTGCGATCGCAAAGAAACAGTTTCATCACGTCATTCCCGAAGCATGCACGTCACTCGCTGTACGGGAAAAACATAACGTTTAACTTCCAAATTGGGAAGACAGTGTGTGGGAAGTATCCCAACACTCTCGTTATTTGAAAAGTTGACTTTAAAGCAAAGACAACCTAGGAAATAATGAATTCTAATCACAGCTAAGCTCACTGAAATGTTCACAACTGCAAGGCGTCCTGAAGGCTGCTGTGTACTAACCCTATTGTATTCGTTCACCTCACTGTTTACATATGAAGAAAACATGTCTACTATTTACAGCTACATAAATTCTGATACAGTAAAACCTCGTTTTTTCGGACTAACTGGGACCATAGGCATTCCAGATAATCGAAAATCCGGATAATCCGAGTAATATGGGTAATGAGGAAAACAAAATCCTTAACTAAGCAGACTTATCGTTTATTACGATAAAAAACTATGTTTTGTAACAAAATTACATAGTATTGTTTACAAGACATTAAAAAATATAAATATAACTTTTCACATCATTTCTTAGTAAAGAAATGGTAAGTGTAGTAAAGCTTTCTTAAACTCATCAAAAAGCATTTTATTACCATAATTTATTGTACAATCTATGCAGGAACTATACATTGAATCAAACTAAAAAGCGAATATTTGGCGTACTTGTAGTTACGTTCTTGCTGTCATAGTTAAAAATTATTATCTAATGTGAACATTAAATAAAAATGTCTACAAATCTGATCCGGATTATCCGGTGATCCGGATCAACGAGGGCCGATAAACGAGGTTTTACTGTAATGAAATTAAAATGGTATTTTCAGATAGCCTGAACTTTTCTGCACCTTGCAACAGGATTCATTTTATCAATTTCGTGCACCAATAGAATTTACGAGCGCTTAAAACTCATTATACTAGATTTCCCCCCAAATAATTTAAATTTAAAAACATTATTTGCATTTAAAAAAAAAGAAAAATGCCCCAAGGTATAAAATTTCTTTCTGTATTACGGAGTACAATTTTTTTGAAAAGAAAAACTTTAAATCCAAGTCAGCAATCCTTGGACACATTTTCTTTATAGGTTAACATTTAGGGGAGCAAATCGTATAGGGTTAGTATTATGTGGAATTAAAACATGTAATAAAATAGATGATCGTATTGTGGCACTTTTTAAAATTGTTAATTGGAGAAAAACACATTCTTACACATGTTTGAGATAATTAGAAAAACAAACTCAATTTAAATAAATAATATTAGCATTTAATATATCTTCTTATTTAAAATTAATTTTATCGTTAATTACAATTTGCACAGAAACAGCATAATAATTATCTACATACATTAAGAAAGTATTGGAACACATAATAAAACCTAGCTACGTATATTAATAACACTAGCTAGATATATTAATTATTCTGTGCTCTCGCCTGATAAAATATATTACAAACTATTATTACTTACCACCACCATCATTGGAGACTGATGATCTGGTCTCACTGTTTTACTAAACTTGGTCCAAAAGCAGACCAGAAATTGAGATACCTCAGCATAAAAAAAAATGGGGACTAGGACTGAAGAGCGGACAACCCCGAGCAATATCTCAGTCGCGGCTTTTTCTTCAACTGCTCAAAAAATCGTTAAAAAACTTCCCAGCACCGAAAACGCAAAGGTCAAAAAATGTTCTAGAACAATTAACACCTTTCAGCTATATGATTGGTTAAAAGATGGTTGCTGGGACTTGGCTATGGAGGAACTATGTCCCCTGAATGACCGAGGGGATGGCAAGTAATTCTCCCTTCTTGTGCAAATGACCTTGTGTACTATCCGTACTGTTACAGGTCACACTTAATTGCCTACGGGAGGCACATTCCCTTCTTCCAGAAAAACCGGTACGAAAAACCAGTGGCGCACCCAAGGGTGGGGGGCAGGGGTCTCTGGCCCCTCCAAAGAAGTAGAAATATTGATTTTGCATTAAAACTAATTATAAATTGCATTAAAACTTATTATTATAAATATTTTTATTCGTTCATCTCGGCCCCCCCCCCATGCATTATAAATATTTTTATCCATTCATCTCGCCCCCCCCCCCCCAAGAAAAAATCCTGGGTGCGCCACTGCGAAAAACCACAGGAATGATTTTCAGCACATAGACAATTTAAGTTTTACAAAATAAAATAAATACACTTATGAATGTGCATGGAACCGAATTAATGTTGTTTCGAAATTATGAAATCAGAAAATATTTTTTTTAGACAGTTAAAACAGTATAATATTCAAAATAATTACAAAAGTCGAGTTCCATATCACAGTTAGTACATAGCAGCCTAAATTAGAAGGGCAACATGTACATTGCAGCGTAGCCTTATCAGTTTACATCACAGAGGAGCTGAGAGTGGTCATCAGATTTTTGAGACTGGAGGCTGTGAGACCTCGAGAAATTCACAGAGGGTCAAAGGGGTGGGTCATATCTGCGTATATGACCCACCCCTTTACCTCAAAAGAGGGATGAGTCATATACGTCGCTGCGTACTATTCACAGGAAAATACAGTAAATAAATAAAATATAATATAATAAATTTACAAAATAAAAGAGTCAAACTAAAAGAGCCAACCAGTCTGAATGTCCCAGAGTGGATCCCTAGTCTGTCAGTCTCTATCGAAAATATCAACTTCGGAAGAGGTAAAGCCAACGACTTAGAACTTCCCCGGTTCATTTCACCTATTAACACGTGCCCCGAAATAGTCTAAAAGAAATGCAGCAGCAATGGCTCTAATCGGCCAAAAACTTTTCTTGTTTGTCCAAATTCCATGTAACTCCTTCCCCCCTCTTTTCTCCACCACTTCCACGCAAAAATGCTGTCTATTTAACAGTGCGGAAACACACAGCGGACCACATTTTTGTCGGCGTTATTTATTAGTCGCGTCTTTCATAACTTACAATACGACTGCCGTCACCATGGTTACTCCTCATCCAACCCCATAATTGCATGGGAAACCTTATTACTGGCTCTGACATTCTTCGTTGAATTCGTAATGTTGTATGAATGCACAATGCATGGGAAGCTTTGTAATGTTTCATTGTTCCCATCAATGCGGCACCTGTAAGTTATCCGAAAAGACATGTCGAACGTATGAAGAATATTTCTCGGAATAACATTTATAACTGATTTCTATTCATGTTTCGCAAGGTTCAGATTTTGATATAGAATCTATGTTTTTATTTTTTTTTAACTTGGAGTTTAAATTTTTATTTCGGAATTTTAGTAAACCCTTCTGAGAAATATTTCTCTCTCTAAGCTTTCTTTAGAAGAATGAATAAACAATTTCTGCTTTTCTTATCCCACCTTTATTTTTTATTTATTTTTTTATTATTATTTATTATTTTATTTCTGAATTAAAATAATAAACCTCTCAGTAAAAAAAAATATATATAGGAAAAAAAGGATTTTTAAAACCATTTGTGTGAAATTTCTTTCTTCAAAATATGATGTTGGTATATAAAAGACTTTTGGCAACTATTTCAAATTTTAATAACTTTCTCACTCGCACACACACACACACACACACACACACACACCTGCAGTATGTTAATATTTCGTATCATATTCTCTAACTATCAATCCAAATGATTTTGAACGTCCTGACAATGCTTGACTATGCATCCAAATAGCGTAATATGCCCTGTCAACGCGTAGCTATTCGTACATCTAGTATAATATACCATATAAATGTTTTGTTGTTCATCCAAATAGTAATTTATGTCATGTCACTCTTTAACTACTCATCCAAATTGTTTTATATTTTCTGTTAATGCTTAGCTATTCACTCAACTACTAATATATGTCCTGTTAATGCCTAGCTATTCATCCAACTAGTATTATATGCCCTGTCAATGCTTAGCTATTCTCTCAATCAGTATTTTATGTCCTGTTAATGCTTACCTATTCATTCAAATACATTCCAAATGTAACTATGCAGTCCTGTTATTATTCATCTAATTATCCAAACAGTTTTATGCACTACTGATGATTAAATAAGTATCGAAATGATTTTATTAATTCTGAATACTCATCCCGTAACTTCGGATTCCTTATACGTTCTTTTAGGAATGCATTTTTTTTACAATATTGGAAACAACATATACAATATTGGATCCTGTCTTATACACTTACCCCCCCCCCCTTTGCTCCAATAAAATGTTGGTGATTATTTCTATTTTTTTCCCTTTGAATACAAACCAATTAAATTATCTTAGCCCTTGGTGACCAAAAGGAGCAATGCACTTAGGCTGCTAGGTAGTAGCAATATTGGACGAATCAGCTCAATGTTAACCTATAGAAAATTTTTCCAATGATTGTTGATTTGGCTAAGTAGTAGCAATATTGGACGAATCAGCTCAATGTTTACCTACGGAAAAAATGTTTTCCAATGATTGTTGACTTGGATTTAAATTTTTTTTCATTTTAATTGTACTGCGTAATACACAAAGAAACTTTTACCCTTCTATCTCATTAATCTTAAAAATATTTCGAATATTTCAAATATTATTTGTATTTCTTTTAAAGAATGAAAAAGATATCTAGCTAAAATATTTCTTTCTCTATTATGGAGTACAATTAAAAAAAAGATCTTTAAACCCAAGTAACAATCATTCGGAAAATTTCTCCATAGGTTGATACTAAACTGAGCGAATCGAATATAGCTACTATCCAGCAGCTTTAAGGCTGCTGTGTACAAACCCTATTGGATTTGCTGACCTCAATGTTTACCTATAGAGAAAATTTGTCTACTATTTACTGCTACATAAATGCGGATAATCCAATAAAATAAAAAATGGTATTTTCAGATAGCATGAATTTTTCTATACCTTGCAACAGGGTTCATTTTATAAATTTCGTCCGCCAAAGAAATTTAGGAGCATTGAAAACACACTATACCAGATTTTTTCCGAATAATATAAATTTTAAAATATTGTTTGAGAATGGTTAAAAAATAAATTATTGAAGAACGTATTTTACTGGCGTTACCTAAGCGTTTTTAAAGCTTAGGTGGGCGTAAGGTCTGAAGATCATCCACAGACGATCCCTAGACATAAAAAGGTTGAGAATCTCTGATTTAGAGGCTGAAAAAAGGCATGGTACATGCCCCCATGGGAGGAGTCCCATGCTTTTTTTTATTAGGGGAGAAACTTAAGTCCAAGGTTTCTACGTAATCTGGAGATGAATCTATTTACATTAGTGGCTCCTCCCATGGCATGTACCATGCATTCTTTTCATATGCTAAAGTGTGAATTGGAATTCGAAATAATGTAGTCTAATACACACACACACACACACACACACACATACACACACACACACACACACACACACACACACACGCCCGCACGCACGCACGCACACCTTTTTTTACAAAGAATAGTCGATGGAATATTTAAATTTTTTTTGTACAGCCTCCGAAGATGTCTTCTTATAATGCAGAAAAGCCATTATAGTTCTAACATCTATTTCTACACAGTTTTGCAAACTGTACAGTAAAACCTCGTTTATCCGACTAACTGGGACCATAGGCAATAAAGACAATCTAAAATCTGAATAATCCGGGTAATATGGGTAATAAGCAAAACAAAATCCTTAATTAAGTAGACTTACCGTTTATTACTATAAAAACTATGTTTTGCAACAAAATTACATAGTATTGTTTACAAGACTTTAAAAAATATAAAAATTTTCACATCATTTCTTAACAAAGAAATGGTATGTCTAGTAAAACTTTCTTAAACTCAACAAAAAGCATTTTATTTCCATAATTTATTGTACAATCTATGCAGGAACTGCACATTGAATTAAACTTAAAAGCGAATATTTAGCGTACTTATAGTTACGTTCTTGCTATCATAGTTAAAAATTATCTAATGTGAACATTAAATAAAATTTGTCTACAAATCTGATACGGATTATCTGAAGATCCAGATCAACGAGGGCCGGATAAACGAGGTTTTTCTGTAATTCTTTTAATCTTACTGTTAGATAACACCAACATAATAAAGGGCGCAATCGAACTCGGTGTTTCGGTGAAAGCCCTGAATTTTAATTGAGAATACTTCCAAAACGAGTTTCAATATTCCAAACATTATCTTTCCGTGTTGATTTCGAATTCTCTTTAATTTACCGGAGTATTCTGAAATTAGAATGTGTTATTGATTAACCAAGACTTCGATTTCATGATTTCGGAAGAACTCCCTCCTCCCCCCCAAACACTCACTCATGCCGATTCACGTGGGATGTTTCAACTCATCCTGGATATTAGAACATGGTGACTAACTTAATTTATAGTTCGCGTGAGAGTTAATAATTAAGAAAACTTGACTGAGTGTAAAATTATATGTGCTGGAGTACATATTTACTCGAGCACGCAAAACAAAGTTTATCTTGTTAGATTTTAAACGGTTGTTTTCACGGAATAACATGTATACAGTGAGTGAATTTTGTGACTTTTAGCGATGTAATTATCGCTGATGTTAGCATATTTTAGGGGCATTTCACATGCTTATCGTTTGTAATGGCTTTGTAGATATGTGGAAATGGCAATTTCTTTTAAATTTTTCAATTTGTTAATTATTTTAGTAAATTTATTAAGTTAATTTGCTTTGAGGATTTTTTGTAAGGATTTTATGTTATGAGATTTTGTGACTTTTAGCTATATATTTATCATTTATGTTAGCATAATTTAGGGCATTTGACATGCTTATCGTTTGTCATGGCTTTGTAGATATGCGGATAATGGAAACTTTTGAAAATTTAGCACTTTAATCATTTTAGTAAATTTATTAGGTTAATTTGCTTTGAGGATTTTAGGTAAGGATTTTATGTTATGAGGAGATTTTGTGACTTTTAGCTTTATATTTAACACTCATGTTAGCAATATTTTAGGGACGTTTGACATGCATCTCGTTTGTTATGGCTTTGTAAAAATGCGGATAATGGCAGTTTTTTAAAAAAATTTTTCGCTTCGTTAATTATTATAGAAAATGTATTAATTTGCTTTTAGGGTTTTATGTTATGAAAATATTTATGCTACTGCTATTAACCATCTTCTAGAGATAAGGACCCATCTTACGTCTCCGAAACTTCGAGACCAATGCGAATCGACCTGATTTGACGAAGTATTATTTCCTATAACTGTTACTCAGACATGACTTACATAAAACATAACGTCTTATATTCCACAACGAAATTAAAGGGTAGCGACCTGTTTAGAACTAATTAATAGCTAGGAATGTCAGTTGTGGTATATCAGCATTTGTGAACTGTACATATTGAGAATCATACCTAATGCTCCTCGGGCTTACGATGGACTATAAATTAGTTAGAAACAGGTCACCACTCTTTTAATTTCATTGGAGACTATTAGAAGTTGTGTTATCCTGAATTTTTCAGATGTTTCAGATTTTCTCTTTTTGTTCAATAAGATTGTATGTTGGCCTTGTTGAATTTTTACTTTTTTATTTGATTTTGAAGACTCTGATTTTATTTCCTTCGTTAAATTTTCTTTATACGTTTTACTAAAGGACTATAATTGTTCTTTCTAGTGTTAATTCTCGAATGTAACGACCCCTTACTATAGGTGAGGATCGAACTCGCGTCTATAAACCCCATGGAAAATAATCTGCTAAGGAAACTACTCCGATGGTATGAGGGTTTTGTTTTAAAGTTGGTGTGTACTTAACCCTATTGGATTCGCTCAGCTCAATGTTTGCAGAATTGGATTTAAATATTTCTTTTTAAGAAAAATTATACTCCGTAATAGAGAAAGAAATTTAACACCTTGGGACATTTTTCGTTTTTAAAACAAATGCAAATAATATTTTTAAATTTCAACTATTCGTAAAGAAAAATCTGGTAATGTGTTTTTAAACGCTCTTGAATTCTTTTTGTGTGCGAAATTTATAAAAAGAATCCTGACGCAAGGTGCGGAAAGTTTAGGCTCTCTGAAAATGCCATTTTTATTTGATTACCAGCATTTATGTACCTGTAAATAGTAGACAAGTTTTCTCTATAGGTTAACATTCAGGTGGGCGAATACAGTAGGGTTAATACACATCAGCCTTAACGGATTTTCCTCCCACACCACTCAAAGCAGTTTACTCCAGTATAATTTGCTTGATAAACAGTGCGACAGATTACATTTGTTTCATACTTTATTTTTACGTTTCTGGTAGCCCATTTCCCTAAGGTCCCTTCTAGATTTTTGAAAAAGGAAATCATACTATTTGATTTTTCTTGGTTTTTAATTACCATTTTAATCAATAAAAAATAGCTAATAAGTAACAAAACCGGGATACTTGGAGGCCAAAATGTAGACGTCTATGGTTTCAATTTTTATCGCTTTGGGTCATTGCACATTTATCTGAACTCCCTGGTTTACAGAGAATTTTTCATATACTGGGCGATCATATTTGATGCCAACTAGAGAAAAGCGATGTGAAATAAGACGAACACCAAGTTACACAGTTTAGTTAATGAGCAGACTAAGCTTATTATTTCTAAGCTTGTGGCATATATTTTGTTGGAGTAGACAGTATTAGCTTACTATATATATATATATATATATATATATATATATATATATATATATATATATATATATATATATATATATATATATACGTATATATATATATATATATATATATATATATATATATATATATATACGTATATATATATATATACGTATATATATATACGTATATATATGTATATCTCTGTTTAACGACTTTCAAGGGACCGTGAAAAATCGTCCTTAAGTAGAGATCGTCCTTAAACAGAATTTGCGAAAAAGTAACATTTCCCATAACGTCAGAGGGCCCGGGACTGGGAAATATCGTCTTTAAATAGAGATCGTCGTTAAGTAGAGCGTCGTTAAACAGAGAGCCAGCTGTATATATATATATATATATATATATATATATATATATATATATATATATATATACAGTGCCGTAACTAGCCATTCCTGTTCCCTGGGAATGAATTTGCATTTCGGCCCCCCTTCCAAGGGGGCCCTGTACGGGTGCTCCTGTTGTGGCTTTAAGTATGATTGGCAGTCTTTATTAATATTTTGTGTGTTAAAATCAATAATTATAAAGTGTTTATAAGTTGCGAGAAAGTGGAATCAAAATATATACATAAACAGAAATGTTTTAATTTGAAAAGCATATCATTGCCCTTAGAAGAAAAATTAGGAAAAATTGAGAAAGAGAAGTCTAAAAATTAAAAAAGTATGTATAATTTCACATTTATTCAAACAGTTTGCTTAATTTTTTAAACGTATACGATTTATCGTTTGATTAAAGCGATAGCTTTTAGAATGCTTCTAACATTTTCTACCTTCAGGTAATAACCTCATTTTTTTCCCTCTTTATGTCATTAAATAAATAGCGATAAATATTGTTTTAAATGCCATTCAATTGAAAACAATGAATGTCATGTACTCGGTGTAAAATATTTATCTTTCACGAATTCAAAAATTTCCGGAACCTTACAAATTCTCTGTTTGCTTAAGAGATCGAAAATATCTTTATTTAGGTTTCTAATCAACTTCCCTTTCACGATTCTGAAAACCCAATTTCATCCAGCGGAATTTTTGAATTTGTTTAAAAGTCATGGCCTGGTGTGCTTCATTTATTCCCCCAAATAATTGATATAGAGAGTTAATTACGGCCGTTAAATTGGAATCCCAATTATGTTTAATTGCATTGATTGAGGCAAACTTTGCAAAACTACAAAAATTTCGAAGGGAATGTCTGAGGGGCAAAGTGAAAGGCTTTGATGTTTGTTTCGACTAATACACGACTATACCTTTTGATAGGTCTTTCAGAAATTTGTTTCATTTGTAAGATTGCGAGGGAAATTTTATGTCCATTCACTTGATATATATATATATATATATATATATATATATATATATATAATATGGAGAGTACATGAATTAATATGGGAAAAGTATTTTTAGGACCACAAGACGCACCTTTTTACATAAAAAAATCGACGTAAAATTGGGATGCTTCTTACGGTCCGAACATAACATTAAAATAAAATGAATACACTATCTGTCCAAAAGTATCCGGACACCCCCCTAAAGAAGAGGATCTGGCAGGTGACGTAATTTGATGAGGAACCGAAAGCTATAAAAGTGTTGGTAGTGGTTTGTCAGGTCATGTTTATGCGTTTGTGAGACAATGAGTAAGTCAAAGGAGCTTAGTGACTTTGATCGTGGCATTATAGTGGGATGCCACCTTTGTGGGAAATCAGTTCGGGAAATTTCAGACATTCTACAGAAGCCAAAATCCACTGTGAGTGATGTAATTGGGAAGTAGAAACGTCGAGGCAGGGAAACTGTAGAAAAACGAAGTGGTAGGCCGAAAAAAATTAGTGAACGCAGGTGTAGAACTTTGAAAAGGGTAGTGAAACAAAATCGCAAGTCCTCGTTGATTGAAATCACTCAGGAGTTCCAAAGTTCAACAGGCGTTAGTGCTAGCTGCTGACTGTTCGTCGAGAGTTAAAAAACCTGGGATTCCATGGTCGTTCAGCCGCTCACTAGCCGAACATCACTCCCCAGAATGCGAAACGTCGATTTCAAAGGTGCAAAGCTCACCATCATTGGACTTTGGACATGGGGAAAAATGTTCTTTGGAGTGATCAATCTCAATTTACAATCTGGCAGTCCGATTGACGCGTCTGGGTTTGGCGGATGCCCGGTGAGCGCTTCTTATGTGACTGCAATGTGCCGACTGTTTTTTGGCGTGGCAGCATCATGGTGTGGGGGTGCTTTTCATGGTTTGGCCTGGGTTTCTTAGTTCCCGTGGTTGGAAACAGGAACTCTGAGATGTATGTGGACATTCTGGACAATGCTGCTCTCCCAACTCTAATTCAATATTTCGGGGAAGGCCCATTTCTCTTCCAGCAGGATAACTGCTTCATTCACACATCGAGACTTGCGCAGGCATGGTTTGACGAAATGGGTGTTCAAAAACTGGACTGGCCTTCTCAGAGCCCCGATCTAAATCCCATTGAACACCTTTGGGACGAATTAGAACGCAGATTACGTAGCCAGCCAAATCGACCATCCCCACTGCCAGCACTCACTTCAGCTTTGATGGACGCCTTTAAGTCAATTTCTATGGAAACCTATCAAAAACTGGTGGAAAGTCTTCCCAGACGTGTGCAGGCTGTCATTTATGCAAAAGGAGGACAAACATCATATTAATATATGCCTCAGGACTCTCTGAGTTCGTACCACTGGGCGTCCGTATACTTTTGCCAGATAGTGTATTTTGTCATATACATATTAAATGGAAATTAAATGAATTAATATGGGAAAAGTGTGTTTTGGACCACAAGACGCAACTTTTTTACATAAAAAATAGACTTAAAATTGGGGTGCTCCTTATGGTCCGAAGATAACATTAAAATAAAATGTATAACATTAAAATAAAAACATTAAAATAATATTTTGCATTATATATATATATATTTTTATCTCCATTTATCAAGAAATTGAAAATACAAAATATTCTTTTCTAAATATCCTCCCATAAATTTGAGGTGCGACTTAACGTCCGGCATGTCTTATGATCTGAAAAATATGGTAATTAGTCTGACAACGCTACTCTCAATTTATAGTATACACTCAAGAATTTAAAAAAAAATTACATTTCAAATATCATCATATTTATTCTGTTAAAGAGAGTAATAATATTTACGAATTTTATGTCTTGTTTATGCACTTATATTCATAATTTGATAATAAAACTACTTAATGCATTCTTTAATATAACTATAAGAAGTTGTGTAACCTGCAGGTGTTAACTCGTCGCGAAAAAAAAATTGCGGGATTGTTTCAAGAGGCTTTTTAAAAATACAGATGTAACTAAGTAAAACTTGAAATTAAGCAAAACAGGGACAGGGGTTTTTAAGGTACTTTAATTAAAATTCCGCCCTATAAGAATAAGAAAGTTTACTTTTTTTTTCACCCAAGAACCTAGAGCATTATGATATTTTATTTCTACACAACAATTATAGATTTAGAAAAATGTAGATCTAGTTTATTAGGTACTTGCTAAACAGAAATTAAATTCTGCTGTATAAGAATAAGAAAATATAGTTACTTATTTAGCAACTGTTTTTTATAGTTACTTTTTTAATAACTTTTATAGTAACTATTCTTTTTATTCCAACTCCAATGGTTATACGACCCGATGATATGTATATAGAGACTAGCTGAAAACCTGCACTTCGCTACTGAGTGCATTCAAATACAACGGAGTAAATTCAAATTAAATACAAATTAAATTCAAATTAATGCCAAAATAAATAAATAAATAAAATTATTCTTAACTAGTAATTCAGAGGGTACTTGTGGTTTATTACATTTCATGGTAGCCACAATCGTCAAACCAATTCTTGACCAGTTTCTATTGAACAAAACCAATTATCACAGGTTATATTACGGTTCCTGGTCTTGTGGTGGCCCTGTGGTACAGCGCGATAGCTTTCGGTGCTGAGAGTGCTCGGATCGAATCTCGGCGTCGCGCCACTAAAATACCTCCGTTTGCATTGTCCCTTCATAGGGAGTAATGCTGGTCCGCCTATATGACGTCCCCATAATAAAATGGCCAGAAAACCGCGGTGACTTATAGGCGAATGTTTACACGACAAGTGCCTCCGCTAGAAAAAAAAATATATATATTGCGGTTCGTTTTGTAGAAGCAGCATTTAGTTAGTCGAACGAGTGATTGGGTTGGGATTTTTAATTTTTGCTCTGATTAATCACAGGTTATATTGGACGACTTAGCATGAACCATTGAAGGCTAGCGTCACGAATCACCCTTCCACACTGAAGCCAAGATGTTGACTGAAGCATTTGTAAACTCACAGTACTCAAGGTCGAAGGGTGGGGCACCCCAGCGTTGAATAAAGAAACCATAGCTGCCTGAGAGGCAGTTGTTCCCACCGAAGGGATAATCCTCCCCGTATACTTGATTCAGCAATCGAAACGGCTCTACAATTTTTTTTACTAAATTTACGGCAAAGTTTCATCCAAGCACATGTTGTTCGTCAAGCTTTTTCATTCTCCCTTTCTTGCATATCCGACGAGCAGCTTATGCAGAGCTCAGTCCAACGGTTGTAGCTCGACAACTAATGATCAGAGAATAAAAGGATGAAATGACAATTTGTTGTCAAAACGTGCCGCAAGACGAACCCAGTAACCGGAGTACATACTCTGTAACCAGTTGGCAATAATACTTAAAACGTTCGGTCTTCTTTTTAGAACACGTCTTGTAATTGCATACTTCTGTGTGGAAAATAAAAAAAGGATAGGGAAGTTATTTAGGTGTACAGCTTTTGTGTATTTGTCGCTTTTGAGAAATGTACGATCATGTACGACCTTTAGATTTAAGTCGTCCAAGTGTCGACATCTATAGGGAAGGGAAGAGGAATGCAGGTAAACATTAAAAGGCATTAGAATTTTATCTTCTAAATAGAGATTCATGAAATTAATAACATTTTTTTCTGAGCTTTCTAGGTTAGTTACAAAATTGTCTGTCCAGTTGAAATGATAGAAAAGTAACAATGTCAACATTCTATTTTGAATCAACAGAAAATAAAAACGTAATCAGTAAAAGATATGGGAGGATTCCATTCGAGAGGAAGTGTGTGAAATACGTGACTTACATAAATTTAAATTTCCTTCGAAGCATTTGCATGATTTCGAACAGAGTTTTCCTTTTTCGGAACTTTCGTAGTATATTTGACTGAGATAGACTTCCATGTTAAAATATAAGAAATATCGATGCTAAATTTTTAGTGGACTAGTTGAAACCAACCTTGATGGCTGGGAGAAATTTCTATTTTTATAAGTTTGTGGGGCATTCAGGAATCTCAGAATATTCTCCGTTGCACCACCACTTTCGTCGAAACTGATGTATTAAAATATATCGCTTAGTAGTTGATTTATTATGCCCTGAACACGACACATTATACATAATGTGTTTTTTAGGTACAGTATTAGCGCGTGGCGAAACTTAAGGTAATTTGCGAAAGTTTTACCCATGCGTAATAATATTTTGCCAGTAAAACATTGAAGAATACACTATCTACCAATAAGTATTTGGACAAACATGCAAATGACGATATTTGTGGTCCTGATATACGTCACGTTCTCCGCCGTTAAATATGGTGTAGGAAAAAACATTGCCATTAGTCGCATGCAAGTTGCCATGAAGTGCAGAGTTATCTGATTACGAGAAAGGTGTAATCGTCGGGTATCACAGAAATGGCCGATCCTTAAGGGACTTATCTAGTGAGCGGAATTACCCCAATTCGACAATGGCCTATGTGATTCAGAAGTGGAAGGTGAGCGGTGATTGTCAGAATATGCCCCGAGCAAGCAGATCAAACTACCGAGTAAGCAGAAACTGGGTGATAGAGACCAACGGGAGCTGTCCAAAGAAATTCGGAAGAACCGCACCCAACCGATGGCTCACATAATCCAGGAGTTTCAACAGGCATCCTGGAGTGTTGTTACGATGAATACCATCCGTAAGGAAGCCCATATGCTCGGTTTTCATGTTAATTCTGTGGCGCATAAGACTTTGGCCACAAAGTCCAACCGCGCTGCTTGGTTAATGTGGTGCAAAGCACGTTGAAAGTGGACCATAGATCAGTGGAAACGGGTTCTCCGAGGCAAGTAATCAAGGTTCAACCTCTGCCGTTCGGATGCAGGGTTTGGGTCTGGCATCTGCGTGGAGAACGCCTCCTGCCAGAATGCATTGTGCCCACTATAAAGTTCAGCGGAGGTGGAATTATGTTCTGGGGGTGTTTCTCCTGTTATGGACTGGGACCCTTGGTCCCAATTCATGGTAAGCTCAACGCCGACACCTACTGCACTATTTTAGATGACAGTGTGCTTTCTACGTTGTGGCAGTTTTACGGGTTGGACCTATGTTACTTCCAGCAACGCCAGCTATCATGTTGCGAGGTCCACCATGGATTGGTATGGTGACAACGGGGTTAACCAAATGGACTAGCCTGCTCAGAGCCCTTACCTGAACACCATCGAGAACCTCTGGGACGAGCTGGATCGCCGAATTAAGGGGTGCAACAACCGTCCAAAATTTATTGAAGGAACTTAAATGACTTCTCTAAGCCGAGTGGAAAAAAGTACCACTAGCCGTCATACAAAGACTTGTGGAAAGAATGCCCTGGAGGGATAGGCTGTAAATGCCTCTCGTGGAGGCTCTACCAACTATTGAATATGAATATATTTTGTTTTACTTTTCTATCACAGGTGTCCAAATATTTATTGGTAGACAGTGTATTTGTCTAAGAGTTCTGGGTACCTTTTAACTATCTTGCTTGTTACTCTGTGTTTGAAATATTTGATGCATCAGTACTATTTTCTTTGCGGAAGATATTTCTACGAGGTAAATATATACAATTTTAAAATAAAATTTATAAACTCTTAGGATGTATATCATAAAAAAACAACAACTTTATCCGGGTTTTCATATAGGAAAAATATTGGAGGCTTCCAAATATTAGAACATCATAATTCAGTTAACAAGATATAGGACACGAACGTTTGACACATGCAGGTATTTTACGCGTGCTTTCAAAAGGTAATAAATTTATGCTTTCAATTCAATCACCACAGAAAAGTCTTCATTAAAAATTTGCAGTTTATTACGCTGTAATTTTGACACATTTGAACGATTTTTGTAGTACGAAAATTGCGTCATTGGAATTTTCAATGTACATTATCAAAAACTTTTCCTGTCACATTTATCCTTGTTATTCTTTAGGAGTTTATTAAATGACGGTTTCTGGACGCGGAGAGCAAAAGATATCTGTCTGCATTACATGACAATTAGTGACAGATTCATCTTCGTTCGAGACGGAGATATCGAGAATTCTCTAAATTTAATTGCCAAAGGCCAAATTTTCTGATTTCTGTGAGATGCTCGAAAAAAAAAAAGCACTCGGTCTTGAAAACTTGTTTACAGTCGTCTCAGGGGAACTCATGACAAAATATGACAATTTGCAAGAGAAATTTTGAAACTGCTACTGAACTGGAGGATATATAGTTATTATTTTTTTTTACAGATATTGGGACAGAGGTATTTGAATTGATTTAATGGGAATGTACATTGCAGAGGAAAATTCTGAATGAGTAGAAAGGCAGGCATGTATCTCGCACTCTATAATTGTACATATTTAACCTATGCTTTACAAGTTGGGATGACATGTATCCCAAGAATACGGGCCCAAGAATAAATAAATAAATAAAAATATAAATAAATAAATAAATAAATAAATAAGTAAATATATATATATATATATATATATATATATATATATATATATATATATATATACATACATATATATATATATATATATATATATATATATATATATATATAACCCCCTTAATGGCCGTTCTTACAAAGGGGTATGAAATTTCCCGTTCTAAAGAGGGATTCGGAAAAATGGGCCCCGGAAGCTAAAGGTTAAACGTATTCGTGGAGTTTGTAATTTAAACTTCTATAGTCTAGGGAGTGTTTAGTGATGAGTAAAAAGGAACAGTTTTGTTATATTTCTAAAGAAACCTCGTTACAAACTCACATGAAGTATGAAAAAAATCCTGATTATGTACTGCATATAATAAACGGTGATTACGAATCAAATTTACATTTTTAAAAAATCATTAACAAAAATTAATTTAGTCGTTAAATTACTTCAAATCGTTTGTTTGTTTTCTGGCAATTTATCCCCTACTTTTATACTTGTTATAAATATTTGTTTATGTATGTTTGTGACAATCTGGCTATGCATGTTGGTATACTTAATTTTGAGCCTTTTCTATGATGTTTGGGACTTAAGGTACCGGTCAATTGCAGCACTGACTCCATATGAAATAAGATGCAGTCATATAAAATCTAACAATTTTTTAAAACTTAACGAGTTGCTTAATACGTTTATTTGTTTAACACAGCGTAACAAGAATAAAGCCTCCTGGCTTAAACATCGGTGCATACACACCGGACGGCGATCATGATTGTGCACAATAGGTTACAATCAGGCGTAATCACTCCACCTGCACACTCGATCTCGCTTTTGTGGTGAAGGTCGGCAGAAGGTGAACCGACGAGTTTGCAGATTTGCATATTCTCCTCCCGCTTCTTCACTGCGAGGTGTTCTTCTTCGGCAGCATTTCCTATGGCAGAGTTTCGGCTTCGTGGTAGAGTTTTCTACGCCACAATGTATTTTGCTTACTTTCGCACTGTATTTTGTTAAGATTCTGATGGTTTTTTAATAAAAGTATTGCTTTCCTCTAGTTGTCAGTTTCTGCATTTTTGTTTTTGGTTTAAAATATGATCTACGTAGCAAAGGGGGAAGTTAGAGGCCCGAGATGTAAGATAGTGGTAGCGCTGCGTCTTTCGGTGCCTAGGGTGGTCGGTTCGAATCCCAATTTCCACCATTAAGGAGACAAGAAACCTTCAACCTGAAACTTTTTTTATTTTCAATTTTTTAAGTATATATACAAAAGGAGAATAATTAATGTTCTTTATGACTACATTGAAAACCTTTAAAATTCGGAATAAGGATTTTTTGGCTGAATAATGCCTGTATTTCAGAAAAATAAATAACTAGAATTTTTTTTATTTATTTATTTAACTTATTCAAAATGCACCATGCCTTTTCTATATGATTTAAAAACCTTAATTTTTTTAATATAAGTTTACCGTATCTTTATAAATATAATTCTGCATTGATTTTTTTCTTGTTTGAATCTAGTCTTAAATAATATTTTTTTTTCTTCTTCCTGTTCATTATTTACGTTTTTACATGTTTTTACTTTATTTCATCGTCTATAAATTTGAAAAATATTTGAGGTTTCAAATAATGATATACGGTTTTATAACAAACACTTCCATAAATAATCCCGAGAAATTTGCTAGAAATCGGAGAAAAATAATTGCGCATGTAGCATTTTGAAAAATGCTAACAATTTTGAAGATTTTTTTGAAAAAAAGGTCCTATTCTTCCAAAATAATAGTTATTTGTGAATTCAGCAAAAAATAATATTAATTATTCTTATTTTGTATATAGAGTAAAATATTGAAAATTTAATAATAAAAAATCAAGGTTGAAAGTCCCTTGTCCCTTTAAGGGAACTTCATTCTCGAATTTTTTAAATTATAAATTTTTAACTCTATATACAAAATGAGAATAATTTGTATTATTTTTTACTACATTAAAGATCCTTAGAATTCAGAATAAGTATTTTTGGCAGAATAATCTGTTTTAAAAAAAATTAATTCAAAATTGTTTGCATTTTTCAAGTTGCTCCATGTGCATTCCAAATCATTTTAAAATGCTAAATTTTTAATATAAGTTTACCGTATATATATAAATATAATTGTGCACTGAGTTTTTTTTTTTATGAATCTAAAGTCATAAATAATAGTTTTTTTTAATCTGCCTGTTATTCTTTTATGTTTTTACTTTATTTCATGGTCAATAAATAGGAAAAATATTTGTGGTTTCTAAGAATATAGAAATATTCCACAATTTTGAGGGAAACTCTTCAGTTAACAATTCTGAGAAATTTGGAAGACATTAGAAGAAAATGAATACGCTAGGAGCATTTTGACAAATTATAGAGTTTTTGAAGAATTTTTTGAAAAATGGATCTTATTTTCTTACAAAATACTTATTTGGGAATTTTAAGTATCTTCAATGTAATAGAAAAGAACATTAAGTATTCTCCTTCTGCATATAGAGTAAAATATTGAAAATTTGAAATGAAAAACCAGGTTGCAGGTCACTTGTCGCCTTAAATACCTTCATATCAAGGCCGGATATGGGCTCGTTAAATCGGTAGACTTAAAGTCCCTCTGAGAGATCAGAAAGAGTTGGAGAGGGTACGATTCTCCCAGATGTCGTCTCTGGGGGGTGCTCGGTCAAAATTGAGGTGGCACCAAGTTAAGACGGACTCCGACCATTCTGGTGCTATTGTAAACTTGAGCCACACTCTTCAGTTTGCAAAGCCTATATGAACATGGTCTTAAGGGAACAAGAGACCTTCAATCTCGAATTTTTAAATTTTAACTCTATATACAGAATGAGAATGAATAATATTCTTTTCTACTGCATTGATTGAAGACCCTTAGAATTCAAAATAAGAATTTTTTGGTAGAATAATGCCTGTTTCTCAAAACAATTTTCAAAAATGCTATCCTTTTACAAAATGCTCCATGTGCGTTCTATGTCATTTAGAAACCTTAATTATTTAATATAAGTTTATCATATATGTATAAACATAATTGGCCATTGAGTTTTTTTTGTATGAATCTAAAGCCAAAAAAAAACTTTTTAATCTGCCTGTTATCTTTATAAATTTGCATGTTTTTTAATTTATTTCATGGTCTATTAATTTTAAAAATATTTGTGATTTCAAAGAAGGATGCACAGTTTTGTGGCAAACTTTTCCATTAACGATCCTGAGAAATATGGAAGAAATTGGAAGAAAATGATTGCGCTTGGAGCATTTTGAAAACTTCTAGAATTTTTGAAGAATTTTTTGAAAAACAGGCCTTTCGCCTGTTTTACAAAAAATTCTACCTGTTTCAAAAAATTCTACCTGTTTCAATTACCTGTCCTTAATATGTTTCAAAAAGTTCTACCTGTTTTCAAAACACTTAGAATTTACAAATTTTTCAAAAGTTGTAAATTCTAAGTGTCTTCAATGTAGCAAAAAAGAACAGTATTTTTTTTTTCATTTTCTATGCAGAGTAAAGTGTTAAAAATTTAAAAAAAGAAAAAAAACTCGGTTGTAAGTCCTTTGTCCCCTTAACCTTTAGCTTACGGGGCCCATTTTTCCAAATCCCTTTTTAGAACGGGAAACTTCATACTCCCTTCGTAAGAACGGCCACTAAGGGGGTCATACATACATATATACATACATACACACACACACACACACACACACACACACACACATATATATATATATATATATATATATATATATATATATATATATATATATATATATATATATATATATATATATATACAGTGCCGTAAATAGGCAGGTGCAACAGGACACCCTTCCAGGGCCCACTTGGTAGGGGGCCCTAAAATACTGTATTATTTTCCCAAACCTAATTAAGGGACCCAAATGCAAATTCTTGAGCAGGGCACAGTAATGGCTAGTTACAGCACTGTATATATGTATATATATATATATATATATATATATATATATATATATATATATATATATATATATATATATATATATATATATATACAGGGTGGACCAAAAGTCTTTCCCTGATTATTATAAAAATTCATTAAAAAACCGTTTAATATAATAATGTAACTATTGTATCATTGGATAGGTCAGTTTTAGTAGTTTTTTTGTGCAATTGTTGGCGCAAGTGCTCCTTAAAAAGTGACTCAGGGGAACATTTGTAAGGAAGACACCATTTTCGGCCGAAATGCCGTCGATTCAAGAGAAAGCCCAATGTGTGCTTTGGTTTCACAAAGCGAAATCGCCCATTAAAGTTCAGCGTAAATTTCGACGTTGTTATGGACGCAACAACCCTGATGCAAAATCAATAAAGCGATGGTATGAAAGTCTTAAAGAAACAGGCAGCGTTAAGGATCTTCCCAGAAGTAGCAGGCCTAGTGTGAGTGAAGCAACTGTTGATCGCATTCTGCAATCATTTCAACAGAGTCCTACTAAATCACCTCGTGAAGCACCACGTGAACTTCAAATACCGCAAAAAAGCCTTTCGTGGAGAATTCTTACCAAACTTGTTTGCGGTATTTAAAGTTTACGTGATACTTCACGAGTTGATTTAGTAGAATTTACTTATTTTTTTAGTAGATTTTTCGACAATTGTTTCAATGAAACAATTGCCGAAGGCGATCAACAGTTGCTTCACTTACACTGCCACTTCTGGGAAGATCCTTAACGCTGCCTGTTTCTTTAAACCTTTCATACCATCGCTTTATTGATTTTGGATAAGGGTTGTTGCGTCCATAACAACGTCGAAATTTACGTTGAACTTTAATGGGCGATTTCGTTTCGTGAAACCAAAGCACACATTGGGCTTTCTCTTGAACCGACGGCATTTCGGCCGAAAATGGTGTCTTCCTTACAAATGTTCCCCTGAGTCACTCTTGAAGGAGCACTTGCGCCAACAATTGCACAAAAATCTACTAAAACTGACCTATTCAATGATACAAAAGTTACATTATTATATGAAACGGTTATTTTGTAATGAATTTTTATAATCAGGGCAAGACTTTTTGTCCACCCTGTATATTCTTGGGATATATGCTATACCACCCCGTAAGGAAAAGGTTAAACACTTGAGGCCATGGAGCATTAGCAACAACAAGAACAAAAGGATGAAATTACAGATTACAAATCTCACTCAAAGTTATATTTTAAGGGGTCTGGTACCTTTTAAAAGCTAAGAGACTCGACAAACTTATCCATATTTCAGTCATCAGTAGTTATAACAATCATTTATTCAGAAATATGAAAAATTTAAAGTGAGTTAAACATTATTTTTTTATATAAATGTGGCTCTAAATTTTATCTCTCTTCCTAAGAATTTTTAAAATGTTTAGTAAATTTCAACTATTGTTTTTTCAATGTTATGTCACTGCCCGCAGACTTACAGCTGTATATTAACCTTCCAGCACGCGCGCCTGCGCAAATTTTACAACAAATTGGGTTTTTAATGCACTTTTTTCGCATATCGCATCTGGGACATCCGAATGTAATTTCTATTCCTCCTTTCAACCCTTTCCCACGTCATGGAATGTGCCAACAGGAAATCACATGACAATTTTTATTGTTAACCGGGCTTTTGTTCTATGTGGTTGCTTGTTCGTAAAATTTACGACACGCGCGTGGTCGTGGGTGAAAATTAAGAAAATATTTTTTTTCTCAAGTAATTTGTAATTTTGTGTTAATAATTGACGTGTATTATTTTAATTTGTATAAAATCGAATGTATAATGGTTATATCGATTTTCATGGCAAAAAAAAATTATACAATCAGTTGATTTTTCCCGAATTCTTCAAGAATCATCTGATGAAGAAAACGAAAGGTAGGAAACATTTGGATTTGAGAGTGATTTGAGTGAAGAAGATATAGAAATAAATAATATACGTAGTGAATCTGAACAATATATTTTGGATGATTATGATAATAATGATTCGGGGGAAAGAAATGATGATGGCATGTTCTATATTGGTAAGGATGAATCTTCTAAGTGGCGAAAATAGAAGTATACAAACTGCTCAGAGACGAAAAAGATGAATATTGTGAAAGTGTTACCTGGCCTGAAACACTATTCCAAGGATATACGTAGAGGCTGAAATAGGATCATTTTTGAAATTAATTGATATAAATATGCTTGATGAAATTTTGAAGTGTACAAATAAATATAAAACCATTTAAAAATAATGTACTATCATTTGAATGTGACATCATTTATATTTTGCAACAATAAAGTCAATGTTTTATATCTTAACAAATTTACTATCAATATTCATTCATTTATGTTGTTTTTCGTGCCCAAAATCGTAAAATAACATCTGTCGTAAAAAATACGACGCGCGCGTGCTCATGTAATATTGCTGAGCGCGCGTGCTGGAAGGTTAAAGAATATACACATTTTTCTGGTTTTAAAATTATTTTATGTAGCATATCTTTAAAATGAACAATATTGAAATTAAAATTCTTAGTTCTTCATAGAAAAAAATTTTAAAATAGAAATTAATTTTTTTTTTGTAAATTTAACTGTAATTAAAATTTTATAATATGAATGACAAAATAGCTGGTCATTTTAATTATACATGTTTATATTGTACGTGTATGAAATTTCATGGTATTCTAGCCAGCTGTTCTGGTTATATCATGTGTGCAGTGACATTACAATGAAAAAAACAATGGTTGAAATTTTGAAAATTTAAAAATTTCTCAAGCTAGATAAAATTTAGTCATATTTATAATGAAGAAAGAATGTTTAATTCACTGCAAAAATGTTATATTTCTGAATAAATGATTTTCATAACTACGGGTGTTTGAAAATAGTGATATGTTTGTTGAGTCTCTTGACTTTCAAGGGAGCACAGGACCTTGAAGTTCAACGAAATTACTATAAATATGGTCTAATTCTAACCACAAAAACTCAAATAATATTAAAAAAGGAATTTTCTTTCTTTAGAATATAAAGTATATATCTTTAAAGATGTCATATGTAAAAATTGAAATTATAAATCTGTAAATAATTTTCCAATTAGCAGTTTAGAATTTTATATGATTAACTGGTGATTAAAAATCATGAAGTGCTGTGCGCATCATAAAATTGAGATATATGTTTACAGAAAGTAATTAATCGTCAGAATACACTTGTAGTTTATTTACCTGTAATGTAAAACCAAATAAATTGTAATAAATATTAATTAAATTAAAAATTGAGCTTAAAATTGGAAAACTTAAAAAATTATCACAATTATTTGCATAATTTTCCCACATTGAAAAAAAGTTTTCCAGAATTGCACATTTTTCTGGATTTAAACTGCAGAGTACTATGAAATATACATGTGAGTGTAGTTTTATCAGTTTTCTATTGATAGTTAATTTAATGCGGCACACAAGCTCAAAATTAGCAGTTAATCATATAAAATTCTAAACTGCTAATTTGGAAATTACTTATAAATGTATAATTTCCATTTTTATGTATGACATATTTAACGATATGTACTTTATATGTATAAAGAAAGATTTCTTTTTCTAATATTATTTGAGATTTTGTGCTTAGAATTAGACCATATTTAGGTAGTCATTTCGTAGAGCTTGGAGGTCCTGTGCCCCCTTAAAAGGTTCCACACCCCTTAATCTCTTTTCTTTTCTTTTTTTCATTCGGATATGTGAGATCGAATTATTACTAAAATTCAGATATATTTTTTCAGCTGCAAAAATATAAAAGCAAAGAGAAGCCTTTTAAAATTAAATATTCCATTTTCCAATCCAAATTCGAGTATTACCTGTTGTATGCTACATTAATATGATAGAAATAATTCGTAGGGATTCGTCTTGTATTTACCTCTTCATTAAATAATAATTAGTACGTACGTTATTGGAAATAATTTTAGCTGGTTTCAAAGCAGAAAGTTATTTCTTCATTTCAGTTCTTAATTAAAGAAGCTTTTTATTAGACTTAGAAAATTTAATGAAAACTTGATTGGCTTTTACTGAAAATTAATGCTTATTTCCGCTGTGTGTAGCATATTTAAGGCAATCGGTAATATGTAGTCTGAAAACCTATAATTGCAAGTACTCATTACGAAATGCAATTATTCGATGAAAGTTCATGATTATAAAAAATAAAGATTTTGACATATGTATTAAGTAAAACCACAATTAATCTACTCCGAAATAATATTAATTAATCAGGCAAAATATTTCAACACTTCGGAAAGTGGTAAAAGAATCTCCATAAATATTTTGAACTGAAAGCTCTATGAATTAAGATATATAAAAGATAGATAAAAGAAAAAAAACTATAATTTAAAAAAATAGGGAAACACACGTTAATTAGTGTAAAATGAAAAAAAAATACATTTATTATTTATTACATTTAAAGTTTTTAATAGAGTTATCAGAACCCTAGGATTTCAGTTTTTATGATTTTAAACCATTTACTCAATATTTATGTATTTTTGCCTGGAGCTGCTGACTGTACAGAAGATCAGCTAATTCGAACTGAATTGATACTTATTTTTGGCAAATCGTATAAAATCCTTACATACAAAACCTAACCTATACAAACCTTGCATACAAAAACCCTTATACTGGATAAATGAACTCTCTTTATCCAGTGTTAAGTTTTTCTATATAAGCTTTTTGTTTGTAACGTTTGTATGTAAGGTTAATATGGAGAGCGGTGATACTGTTTATTTCACTTTGTATGTAAATCACAAAATGCTTCAATAGAGGAACCATTATTCTACATGTATTTTATGAAGTATTTAATAAAATAATAATTTCACCTCTAATATGACTTGTATGGATTGTATATGACCAAGAAATTTTTGAATTTTAAAAAGGTGTAGTGAGATATTTGGATCGTTACCACAGATGCTTTCGTATTAAAATTAACGTATAAAGGCTTTTTAAAAATTTAGAGTTTATTTTACTTTAAATAAGCTTCTTGTTGTATCAAGTACCGTGATACATGATACTAGTGGAATATACTAACACTAAAAGTACTAGAGTTAACTCTATTTGTGATCTTAGTTTAAAACAGTGGTTCTTAACTGGGGGTGCGGGCAGCCCTGGGTGTGCGAGAGAAGGTTCTAAGTTTTTAAAGAAAATTACCAATTGAGTGAATCATTTGATGGATACTTTGCCACGGGAAATATAAGCAAAATTAATAGATGGATACTCAATCCAGTTCTGTTTGACCAAAATTCAATGGACGACAACGTTTTATTAAAAAACGATCTTATCGCAATACGAGCTAATGCATGTATGGAAATGGAATTTAAAAAACTGAACTTGGAACAGTACTTGTGTGCGCAGTTAGAACTTTATCCAGAACTGGCAAAAGCAGCATTAGAGACACTTTTACCATGTGCCACCACTTGTCTTTGTGAAATGAGTTTTTCATCACTTTTGCACGTCAAAACAAAAGCCAGAAATCGCTCAAATGTATCTAATGACTTATGTTTGGCTCTAAGTCATGGCTCTAAGTCAAAAAAAAAAGAGCCTCGTTTTAAAAGGATAATTTTGAACTAACAACAACAATGTAGCCAATAAAAATGTGGATATTGTTTTATATGTAATAATATAGTATGTATTGTAAATGTATTAATTTTTTTATGCAATAAATAAATTATCTTGCAATAAATGTCTTTTCCAAATAAAAAATAGAAATAAATTTTCTCGCCCTCTTGAAAAATGTATTTTCAGATTCAAGGGGATGTTGACTATAAAAAGGTTAAGAACCACTGGTTTAAAGTATAATGCCTTTCCATTCAGAAACAAATTTAAACATTTTTATCTTGCTTGTAGAGTTATTTGATTACTGTCTTGTTCCGTTTATTGATGTCTAATCAGGATTGAGCCCAACATTTTTAGCAGAAAGTGTGATGCTTGTTCAAGAATGCTACCGATATCTTAAAGCATTTTATACAAAAAGAAAACAGTATTAATTAAGATAATGACAATCCTCAAGCAGATACAAAGAAACTGCACTTCCACGTAGGTGTAAATATAAAATATGTTTAAAAGTTGATAACAAAAAGCTTAATTAGCTAATTTTGAAGAGGATAATTTTCGGAAATGCAATTTTTTTATCCATAAGGAGTCATTTTCTGGAGTGCTTTTTGCTCGCTAATTGCAAGCGCTTAATCTAATTAAATTCGAAAACAAATGCTGATTATAAAGCGGCCTAATGTTCTTTATAAAATTAAAAGTTAAAATATATTCCCTAATCTGGTTTTATAATATGCTAATCGGAAACTAAGCTCTTTGAAAGAGTATTATTTTAACGCGGAAAAAGTGTATAATTAAGTTACTTTTAGTACTTTTTATCATAACTGCTAGATATTTTAATTAACACTGTTATTTAAGTTTACTGAAAATGGAATGTACGAGGGCTATTCAGACTTCATAAAATTTAATCGAGTCTTTTGTAACTGATATTTGTTCAAATTTATCGCCTCTTTTATAAGGGAAAGAGGATCATTACCTAGGGAAAAAAAGTATGCTTACCTATAAATAAAACGATAATCACAAGGTCGAATAATGAAATGGCACATACGTGTTACAAAAGATTGTTTTAGTTTAGTGACTCGAAAAGGAACATTAAAATGAACGCAAACGTTGCCAAATCAGAATTTGGTATGGTGTTCAAATCAGAATTTGGTATGGACGAAATTTTTAAACTGAGTTTTGTTGTAATGTGCAGAAAAATTAAGGCTATCTGAAAATACCATTTTTATTGGATTATTATCATTTATGTAGCTGTAAATAGTAATGAAATTTTCTCCATTGGTTAACATTAAGGTGAGCGAATCCAATCGGGTTAGTACACAGCAGTCTTAAGTTACTTGGGACCTTGATTTTATCCTAATTATGGGATACGTATATTCACATTTTGTTTACTAAATTCCGAATTAGAAAATTTTCTGCGAATTGTTACCAGCTACTGACATTTTCAAATTCAATCTGCCATATATTGAGGTAAAATTTTGATCACTCCGATATTACAAAATTACATTTTTAGAAAAGGGTTATTTAAGTCGAAAATAGATTTCATCTATGGTTTTATTATTTACCTCTCCTGTGACGATGTGTTTATGTAATTTTGACTTTATGTGCTTATCTAAATTTTTCTCTGTAAATCACGGGAGATTTTTCATTCTCTCCGTTGATGTCTAGATTGGACAAAAATCTTCTATAGGAATTTATGTCTCTTTTGCGATAGAAATTGGGTATGATTTAGCATGACAGTGTAATATATATGCTCAACGATAATAAACGTTCAGTGTACATTGATCAATACTTTTTCATGCTGACTCTTTGTACATTGTTAAATATTAAAGCATAACAATAACGTATGACAACCTTCATCTTATTCATGAATCTACGATCAATTTATTTTGTTTATCACCAGTTTTGGGCTTCACATTTACCAAAATCCTTGTTTGCATACAAATAAAAAAATAAGAACAAAACAGTAGAAACGTAGGAGAAATATCGACATGAAGTATAGACACTGAGGTATAGACATTTTAGCTTGCCCTAGGTATTATCATAGGTCTAGGCTTGGTCTTGGTATTGTCATAATTACGAACTTCTGAGCTTAGCATCGGATTTGACAGAATTAAATAAAACGGAGTTTTCTCTTAATCTCCACCATTGACTGATTCTGTCATCTTAATAAAAAATGTCATGTGCGTACTTTAATACAGTTAATGCAATGTTCTTCGGAGCTATTTCTGCTAGATAATTTACTAAAAAATAACTTCGTAACTACCTTTATTATTCCAAGACCTTGGTTAGCTCTCCTGAAATTACTGCATACACATTTAGTATATATCAACTTTAGGCCATCTTTTAAAACAAAATTATAACATTTTCAAGATAACCTAGTTGTGATAGGTAATAAAAAAATTAACTCTTGGTCTCACTTGCCATTTTTTCAAGAAATTTTACAGGTACGGGGAGATTAAACTGCATGCACATTCAGAATTTATTTTTAATCCCATGAAGAAGGGGACATCGTTAAATAATATAGAATTGCATTCATAACGAAAATAACTCATAAAGTTAAATATATAATAACTAGGAGAGCCGAGAAAGTTCAAAGGTATGTAATATTTTTAATTAAGACTGAAAAATTTCAGGCTGTTACATACTCTCTGATTTGTAGTGAGTTCAAACAAATCATCTTTTATTTTTACTAATATTTATAACATGATCTTATTCGAACAGCAACGATCGTTACTTTATTTTGTTTCAAAATCAAAATAAAATAGAAATTGCACATCGTTAAATTGAAAAAAAAAGATTTCGTGTATTTTCATATATATTTAATAAAAACATCTCCCAGTTTTGTTTTTTGTGCATTTAATGATTTATTCAAAATAACCCAATGAAAATTCAAATCAGGATCAGAGAGTTTAGTAGAAAACTAAAGTGCACGGGATTTCCTTTCTAGATCTGGTATATAAACAAAACAAGTTTTTTTTGTTAGATTAAATTTTGCTATTTACTACATAAAATTTGTCGGGAGGAATGACTGTTTGGAAAAAGGAATTGTTTATTGTTTTCACGAAATTGTACGCATTTGAAGGCAGAGGAACAAATATCACACACACACACATAAATATATATATATATGTGTGTGTGTGTGTGAATATAATACATATATATGTATGTTATATGTGTGTGTGTGTGTATACATGTGTATATATATATATATATATATATATGTATATATGTGCTTATATATATATATATATATATATATATATATATATATATATATATACACTGCTGGCCACTGTAAATGCAACACCCTGAAGGAAACATACAAATAACATGAAATTTACAACATGCATTTGCGGAGGTGAGATATGCAAATGATTAGAATTTCAGCGCAGACGTACATCACGCACGCCTGTAGCGCCACTTCAAAGCGCTATTTAAGGCTTGGAGATTTCGACGATTTCAAGTTCGGCAATTGTGTTTTTCTTGTGGTTTTTTCAAACAAAAGATCAATTATGCCTCGTCGAAAACAGCGATCATCTTTTGATCAAGTATCCGAGTTCGACAGAGGAAGGATAGTGGCCTACCGAGATTGTGGATTATCTTTCAGGGAAATCGGTAGTCGTGTTGGACGAAACCAAACAACTGTAATGCGGATATGTGATCGTTGGATGCAGGAGGGTACGACGGACCGGCGTGTTCGATCGCATCCACCTCAGCGCACCACTTCACGTGATGACAGACAAATTGTGCGCATGGCAGTGACGGATCGCTCAGTCACATCACGAACCATAGCACAGCACATGCAGTATGTAACACATCATCCAGTGTCTGCGCGTACCATTCGACGCCGTTTACAGCAGAGTGGTCTGTCCGCAAGACGTCCATTGCTTTGTCTACCCTTGACGCAGAACCACAGACGTCTCCGCCGCCAATGGTGCGATGACAGAAGGATGTGGACGGCAGAATGGAATGAAATTGTCTTTACTGACGAGTCACGCTTCTGTCTGCAACACCACGATGGTCGCATTCGAGTCTGGAGACACCGTGAAGAGAGGATGCTGAACAGCTTCGTTATGCACCGCCACACTGGTCCTGCACCGGGTTTTATGGTATGGGGCGGTATTGGATATCACTCTCGCAAACCTCTAGTACGCATTGCCGGTACTTTAAACAGCCAGCGCTACATCTCCAAGGTGTTGAAGCCAGTTGTCCTTCCTTACCTTCAGGGCTTGCCCACAGCCATATTTCAACAGGATAATGCGCGATCACACGTGGCACGCATTGTCCAACGGTTCTTCGTCAATCGCCAGATTGAATTGCTTCCCTGGCCGCCTCGCTGTCTGGATCTTTCGCCGATAGAAAACATGTGGTCCATGGTTGCTCTACGATTGACTCAGATTCCATCCCTAGCTGCCACAGCCGATCCACTTTGAGAACGTGTGGAAGCTGCTTGGTCTGCTGTACCCCAAGAACTCATCCAAAGTCTCTTTGAATCAATGCCGAGGCGTGTGTCAGCGGTGATCTCCAACAATGGCGGCTACTCTGGCTACTGATTTTGGCAGGAACCACACTTCACAGAAGTCTATAAATTTAATCATTTGATACTTGGTCAACATGTTATCTACAAAATAAATTTTGTTGTGATATCTCTTGTCTTTCCTGGTGTTGCAATTTGGGTGGCCAGCAGTGTATATTAAAATCCCCCATCATGATGATCTGCAAATTGGTATCAATATCCAACTCTTCATCTATAAGTAAACTTGATTTGGACTAAATAGAAATAATTTTAGATCGGCACAGAATGATAATAAAAGCAAACGATTTTTAAATTTAAAAGTTGAATGCCATTGATAAAGGTAAAATTAAAAAAGCTTGTGCGCTCCATCTAGGGGAAAAATTGTGTAACTCGAAATAAACAATTCGTACGAAGCGGAGATCTTAATCTATAAAATGGTACCTCATTTATCAATTTTGGTTAAGTATGAAAGGAGAAAAAGGGATAAAAAAGACTTTTAGAAATAATATTCTGCACTCTTGATTTATAATTCGCTACGACGGTTTTAACGTCGGAAATTTTGCTTTGCCACGACCCGTTATGGAGGAACATAATCCTACATTAAAACATCTTGCATTTTGTTACGTATATAAAGATATTTTCAATTTCTTACTTTGTAAAGATATATATATATTGATATTGGGGTGGTCACGTGCTCCCCCCAATTTAACTTGAAATATATTAAAACGGTAATAGAAGTTCAGTTAAAATAAGAAAATTGTAGAAAACTTTTAAGAAAGTTGGTTTTTTTCCGCTATTTCAAACTGTGAAAATGAAAATTCCGATTATGTCTTTAGCCTTAACATAATTTTTAACAATTTATGATCCATAACAAAATTCGATGCTATATTTTTTTCTCATTTTATTCATATTACATTCAATTTTCTCATTTATAACTTTTGAATACTACTCAAACATCAATTCTATAGTTATTCAATTTAAAAAAAATCATAATATTTTATATTTTAAGGACCGTCCGGCAGTGAGTGCGCTGAGGAGGGCCCTAACTGAATTCAATTCATGCGCGCCCCCCCCCCCCCCAAAAAAAAAAAGAAAAAAAAAGAGAGATGCACGGTATGTTTATGCTAATAAGTGCTGAGAAATAACTGCTGAAGTCTGACTTGTAATGTTCTTTGTTGGCAGCAGAAATAATCTGGAGGTGTAGCAGTTTAAAAATAAGATAGAAATGCCTTGTATAAACATGAAAGTTAGGCTAACTTTTTTTAAAAAGTAGAGTTGGACCACTATTCAAATAAGGCCTTCATATATATATATAAAATAAAATATTCATTTTAATGTTACCTTCGTAACATAAAATGCACCCAATTTTAAGTCGACATTTTTATGTAAAAAAGGTGGGTCTTATGGTACAAAATATGCGGTAAATAGAAAAAAAATATTAAATACTAAAATTATTATATTACTTACAACGTAATACTTAATGTTTCGTAATGTGTTAAGATATATATATTTAAATCTCCAAGTTGTAATTTATTTCTAGGGAATAATAAGCTCAATAGTATCAATACTCAAAGATTGGTGTCTACAGTGTCATACTTTTAAATCCTTTTAACTTCTAAGATAGGAAACTGAAATGAAATATGTCTTCTCGTATGTGAGGCAACACATCAATACTCGGAATAAGTTGAACACATGATTATGTCACAACACATTCAAATTTTCAAAAACAAACAAAACAAAAAGAAAATAAAAAAACTTTGCGTAATTCGTACTTTTGTTTTCTCTTTGAAAATCTTCTTTGAGCTGAATCCAATGTTTATTCTTATATGCACTGAAATTCCGTCTTTCTTGGACTAAAAGAATGTCAAATAATTTTCTCTCGTTAAAAATCAATGATTAGCTGCACCTAGATAAAATAAACATCAGCATATGTGCATTGTGAAGTGTTTTGATAAAAAAAAATTGTTCTATTTACTCTGTAGTGAAAGATTTATTCAACCTAATTTAATTTAAATTCAAATCGGCGTCAAAGCGTCTAGACATAAGATTTTGAATTGAACGTTGGATTTTTTTGACATTTCCTTATTTAATTTATCCATACATCCTGACTTCATATATACATTAGGCTATTTTTATGACTTTCTCGTGTAAGCATTTACATGAGGAAAGGCCGGGAAAAAATCCTTTTTCGTATAAAATAGTAAATTTAACAATTTTTCAAAAATAAAATTGAGGTTTTAATGTAGGATTACGTTCCTCCATAACGGTCCCCCGGTAAGCAAAATTTCAGATGCCCTGCGTTCAGATTCTGTCTTATTCAAAGCCCGTTCAATCGCCGAACCCGAATGGGAATTCGTAACAATATCATGTTTTTTAAATGTTTTCTTTTTAATAATCTTAACCCTGCCTTAGTTCTGAAATTAAATTTCGTTGTCAAGATTTTGCGATGATAGACAAAGTTACATTCCATTCTAAAATAGCTATTATTTATGTTTATAGTTTCAATCATGACACAATAGAAATTTTCAGTGTTTGTTGTAACTAATTAAGACAAAACAAAGTTCCAAAATTCGGCTTCAATTAAAGTTAGCTAAGTGGGAATCAAAAATATAATGATTACAAGATAAAAATAATTTTTTTTATACACCATGTTTTTAAATTTTCTGTTCATATAAACTTGTCAACTCTATGTATTAATAAATACTTTTTTAAAAATTTTTTTGATGAATTATCCCATCAAGTTGAAAGAAAAGGAACTTAATTGGAACTTAACTTGCTTTTAACTTTTCTTTCCCGTCCCGGCCGATAGAGGTCTGCACCAGTCTACAAAACAAAATTAACTGCGAATAAATGAAAATTAATTTAATTCTGCTTAAAGATGGCTAAAAGTATTAAAATAATGCATTGTCATCGTGTTCTGATCTATTCTAAAAGTTTCAAATGTCTGGCTAGTCGGGAAGTTAGTTAAAAATCGATTGCAAGATTTGGACTGGACAAACACACAAACACACAAACAAGAAAGCGAGTTAATAAAAACATGTAAAAAATGCGTGAAAATATGACTGAGCTACAATATTTGACATCGTTGAAACGAAATTGCATCCTTATTGAGTTGTGTCATTCATAACAAAAAGGAACACTCACTAAACGTACAAGTTTATACGACGTTAGCGGAATTTGATTTTTGAATAATCTACAGACGGCAAATATTAACTTATATATTTAAACAAACTTTCTTCCCACCGTGAGGAAAGATTGCAACTTTTCTATATCCCAACTTAAAGAGTACGTTGACGTTATTAAATTTCCCTAAATAACATAAAAAAACTATAGGTATGTTCTTTTTGATTGCGAAGAGCTAATTACTATTAATTATCGCGCAATAAATATGCGTCCTTATGACTTTCTTTGAATCACCGCAAAATGTGGCACGAGAAAATTAGATTTATAGAGCTCGACATTTTTTGTTTTGTTTTTGTTTTGTTCCGAAGTGATGAAGAAGAAGAAAAAATATTCGGGAAGTAATTAGAAGAAAAATGTTTTGAATACTTTCCCGAAGAATAGAAAATTATGTATTTTTTCGTATGAGCTATTGAAAAGAAAATACCAAGAATACACTTTTTATCGCTTTTGCAATTCTTTAGATCATTATTGAAGAATTTTCATTTCATTTACAGGAAGAGATTGAGATTTTTGTTCTCATGGTCCTGTTTTATCAAGTTGCATGGTATTTTTTTATTGCTCCTATTCGTTTTGTTCAGCTATTAAATGAAAAAAAAAGATTAAAATATAGATCCGACCTGCCTTTATCTTTTTCAACACGTATTATTTGAAGTATATTAAAATATAGTTCTATTTCTTTGATAGTTTTGGTTGTACTGCATTATTCTTTGTAAATGTGCGTTTTTCCTCCATATTATCCTGAACAATTTCAGATTATTGCAGAATTATACACTGCTCAGCATTAGAAAAATTTAAAAGAAAATTTTTTTATGTACGTTATATATTTTATATTACCAAATATTTTATTGCAAATTATCCTAATTTTAATCGAATTATTATACTTTTTATTTTTTATTCTAATAAATATTAAGAACGCTCCAAGAAGCCATAGTCTTTTAACAAGTAAAACATTAAAAATCTTAGGGTTTTTGTATTCGTAAATACTGCAGATTTTCATAATTTAGAAATTTACAGTTTAGTTTTTCAAATTTAAAGGTCCACTGTTAGATAGTTTGTAGAATGTTTTTAAACATTCATCTTTATAGTTAATTCTTCGGACTTCTATAACATGAACAAAAAATGTTTGTAACAAAAATAGACTTTCAAATATTAAATACCAAATAAAGTCTTTATTATTAAATTGAGGTCATCAGAAACTGATATTTAAATGAATGTGAACATATTTGTACGTTTACATTCTAAGCATGGTCACAATTGTCAATAATTTATATGGTTGAAAACACAAATGGTAAGTCGTGTGTGCTATCTTCAAAGCTCTACAGCAGCTTACCCTTCGCGTACCTGCCGGACGATGGTCGAGCGGTTAGGGCGCTGATATTCGTCGGTACCAGAGTATGTGGGTTCGAGTCCCACACTTGGCATGGACGTTTGTAGCCCTTCGAAACTGGCTTTAAAGTGTAGGTACCGGTCTAATTAGCCATCGTGTAGCACAGTGTGGTCCAAACCGCGGCCCGCATGCGGCCCACCAATTCATTTTTTTTCGCCCTTGTCCTTCTTACTGGAAAAATATTTTAGTTTAACATTTGGAAAAAAATCATTTACCCTTCTTACTGCTTTAAGTTTTAAAGACTTAAAATGTAACGACATAAATGTAAGCCTTAAATGTAAGACTGAAATGTAATGCCGTTACTTAAAATTTAAGTAACGGCCATACAACGGCCATATTGGCGATAGGTTCTTGATACTTCGTGTGCTGCGGAGGATTTTCTGGAAGGTGTTGGTTTTTATATAAAAGGAGCGCAGGCTGTTCGAAGTGGTTGTTTTTGACTAGAGAGGTTGTTCGAGAGATATAGTACGACGAGAGATTGTTGTCATAGTTGTTGCGAGAGCGGTACCTAAAATGGCGGAACTCGAGAAACGGCGTGTTGAAGATGAGAAACGACAATTTCAGTCAAAGTGGCAGGCAAGTTACTTTTTTGTTGAACATAAAGGAAAACCACAGTGTGTTATCTGTTATCAAGTCTTATGTGTTTCGAAGGTGTAAAACGTGAGTAGACACTATACCAGCTTGCATAAATCAAAATACGATCAATACCAGGGAAGAGCCTGAAGTTGTGTGTTTAATGATTTGAAGTTGAAACTAACTAGACAGAAGAATATTTTTCTGCAACCATCAAACACTCCTGGTTAAAGGCATCCTATGAGGTATGTTTCGAGCTAGTTAAAAGTAAAAAGTCTTTTACGGATGGTGAGTTCATTAAGAGATGTGCTGTAAAAATGGCATCTTCATTTGGAGATAATAAGATGGCTAAACATTTTGAAACAGTTTTCTTGTCTCATCAGACAGTAAGTAGAATAATTAATCATATGTGTGTTGAAGTTTCAGGTTCTCTCAAGGGCATTTTTGAAAAATGGGAATTTTACTCTCTAGCTCTAGATGAGAGCACAGATATAGCTGATATCAGCCAGCTACTTATCTTTGTCAGAACAATAAACGAAGAATTTGAAATTCATGAAGAACTGTTGGAATAAAAACCATTAGAAACCAGCAAAAAAGGCATTGACATATTCAACGCACTGGATGATGTCGTATTTATCGTACTGGATGATGTATTTGCACTGAAGACAAATAATACGGCACACTTCCCATCTTGTCAGCAGTTGAAAGAAGAAAAAGTGACACAAATTTTATATGTTTCATGAAATAATAATAGATATCAAGGAAAGTTCAAGGACAGATTCCAGGATTTTGACTCTCTAAAACCAAAACTTGCACTGTTCAACAACCCCACGGATATTGAAGTGAGTAAGGTGCCCTGCGAGCTTGAAATGGAAATTTGTTATCTTCAGGCAGACCCATTCTAACAGACTAAAAAGTGTGATATCCCTGAAAAATTCACGAAAATGATTTCTAAAGAGCGTTTTCCTAAACTGCTTAAATTATCTCTGCAAATGTTATCGCTATTTGGCAGTACATACGTGTTCGAAAGTGCTTTTTCTACTCTCAAACAAATTAAATCAAAAACGAGAAATCGAATTGAAAGTGCTTCACTGGAATCGAGCCTGAGACTTTGCCTCACTGAACTTACAGTGGACACATTGATAAACTTGTATGAGGAAAGTAGTGCCATTCCTCACATTCATTCCTCTACTGTAAAAGGAAGTGATATATTAAAATAGTATATTAAACTTCTTTTAATATAAATTTTAATAAAAGTTTTTGAATACAATATGTAATTCGTTTTCTTTCGGTAATGTTTCTGGCCCTCACATTCCTATCCTAAAGTTTGATTGACCCTCGGGTAACTAAAGGTTGGACCACACTGGTGTAGCAAAAAATTGACAGTAGCACTCCAAACCAAACCAAACCAAACCAAACCAAATCAATCGTCTCCCTTCTGTTAAGAAAGCTGCAATTTTGTCCGACTCCAGTTCAGCCCAGCAAGCCTTGTTAAACACCACGCCACGCTGCTATTGTTTTCAAGAGTGCAGAACATTGATGAAATATTTAATTCATCCGATCTCCTTTCAGCGGATTCCTGCACATTGTGGATCACTTGCAAATTAAAAACCAGACTTTTGGGGGAGGGAGAGGGAGGGGCAAGAATTTTGCCAAAACCGAACAAGCCCATTCTTCTAAGCTTGACCTGCAAAAATGCTTTCAAATTAAAGTCTGTTGAATCCTCTAGAGATCAGTAGTGAAGACTGAGCTACTCTTTGTGAGGATTCTTCTTTTGTTCCCGACTTCCCGAGTTTGGTTGAGGTCGCTTGTTTTAAACTTGGCCATGACTGCCTCCGGACTTAGGCTTGCTGATTCCCCTGACTACGTATTTGAGACTATTGACAGCAAAAATGACGGCTAGGTATTTTGATGGGTATCCTGCACTATTAGATTTCAATAACTATGTTTTAATGTATTGGGTATTTCGAGGTCTAATGGCTTAGTGGACAAATAGCCGAAATTTGAAAAGAAACAACAGTTATGAAAGCATACCTACGTCGTTAAAAGAATAAACTTGATCTCAAGAAGACTAGTTCTCCACGAACAAAACCTCATAAACAGTTGTTCTGTGTTTGCTACTTAGCGTGATAAAGGCAGAGTTCGTTTATCAGCAAAGTCCAGCCGAAATCAAATTACAAATCCTACATATTTTTCTAAAATTCTAGATTTATATCTCATATCCACTTCATTGCCTGTTAGATATACTACTTAAAGTGAAACATTTAAAGGCACCTGATAATTAATGTTAATTAATGCTTACAGGTACGTGAGAACATTAAAAAGGGTTTTAGGTTAGGTTAGAGTGTTGGGACCTACTAAAACCTATTCCGAACGGCTAGAAACATCCATGGCAATAGTAAGACTCGACTCCTGTAGACACTTATTTAAAAGAGAGCCTAGTTATTACGAAATGCGTAATAGAATGCGAGTACAAAAAAAAGTGTAGCCTAAAAAAATGTCCTAAAAAATGTGTAAACCTAAAAATGTACGAGTCCTACGAAATATGTAGTCTAAAAAAAGCCTAACTTACGTTAGGCCTTTTTTACGTCTGCTGTGCACTTGATAAACATTCGCAAGTATGTAGATTCCAAAGGAAGTATATTATATACATTTATACTTGCAAAGCCAGTATATGACAAAGGGAGTATATGAACTACAAGAAAATGTCCTGTTATAAAAACAAAAATTCGACAATATGCAAATAGCAAAATATCCCTTTACCTGTACATCTTTATTGTAATTAACGAGGTTTCGTTATAATGCTCTTCGGTTTAAATGATGAGGCGGAATCAAAGTTTTCTATTAGTGCATGGTCACTTCAATCCTAACAATATACTTCTAATTGGACAGAAAAGTGCTCAACATAGAATTATGCGTCGTTTTTATGAATATAATACATGCATTATTTAATCTTGTTATAAAAACAGATGTGTTTATTGAGCAAAAAAAGCAAAAAATTCTTTTTTGCAATAAGTTTTATTTTTGAGTACTTAATTACCTTTCATTATCGCATTCAATATGAGTTGTTATGAGGCATTTTTTTTTGCTATCTCCTAGAATGCTAGGAGAAAATTAGATTTATGCTTTTTTTTCTTCCTCCCGATGATGGACGAAAGATTTGAAGCGTAATTAGAAGAAAAAACTATCTTAAATATTTTCTGTTCGCGTCATGTTATGTTTATTTTTCTTTTCTAACAAGCCACTAACAGTGAAAGGAACGGGAAGTATTTCTTACATGGTAGATTACTGTATATGCATTTGATTACTGTATATGCATACTGTATATGCATCGGCTTTCCGTACTAAGGTGCTCGGATCGAATCACGACAAGCGCCGTGAAATGCCTTCGTGTCTAGGCAGAATATGGGCACGTTGAATCCGTAGACCTGAGAGTGCCTCTATGAGGCCAGAGAGGGTGGGAGAGGTATGATCCCCACAGATATCAACCCTGTGACTGATCGGTAAATATTGAGGTGGCACCTGGCTAAATCAGACTTCGACCCTTGTGGCACCAGCCAGGGAGCATTAGAATTCCAGCAGGGGGGTGGCATTATAACAATAACATTAAATGCTTACCAATTCAAACACAACACACTTTTGACAAAAAATGAGTTCTTGAGAAAAACCAACTAAAGTTTTCAAATGTGCCGAAATTAACGGCTACTGATCTTTTGTAAATCCCTATAATTTCACTTCTACTGATCGTGCAGAAAAAAAAAATAAAAGCCCATTTAGAAACAGAAACTCGGATTCTTTTTTAACAAACAGGTAGTAAAAAAAAAAAAGAGATTGTTCATCAAAATTGACGTTTAAAACGTAGTCACATACATTGACGGGGTGCATCTTAAAGTAAGATCTGGGTGACTATATGTCAGAGAAAGTATTTCATTCAGTCTTATTTATGCCAGGTAATGGCCGAATGGCTAGGCCGCTGACATTCGGTTCAGATCCCGTGGTTTCGATTCCCACTGTTGGCATGGATGTTGGTAACCGTTAGGCATCGGCTTTAAACTGTAGGTCCCGGTCTAATTTGCCCTCGTGTAACAAAAAGTTGACGTTTGCTCTCCAAACTAAACCAGTCTTATTTATTAAGATTTGTGTTCTCTATTACATTATCTACACCCGTTATCTCTTGCAATTGTAGTTTTACGGTTTCAGTATTGCGTTAATTGTGTTTGAATCGCTAAAACATCTTATCGAGTACGAATTATTATCTGGGATAAGAATTTTGGACTTGAGAAGGCCAAATTTTCAAGCTTAATCATCTATATGTATCATTTAAGATACAAAATTTCAAAATACTAGAATTTAAAAAGATGATTTTACCTTTAAATGAGCCCTAAAAAATATAGCGTCTTACTTTTGAAGACAATCAGTAGAAGTAGTTGTATTTTAACCTTTCCATATGTAGTTTGCAAATTCGATGTTTTTAACAGGTTGCATTTTTATTAATATATTTAATATAGATTTTGATTAAAAAGAACATTGTTTTAAGAACTCACCCTCGAAAAGCCCTCTAATGAATTTCTCCTCTAAGTAGACGTTAGCCACTAACGCATTTTAATACTAGAAATTAGTTCTACAATAGGGGGATAGTATTTTATTTTAAGTTGGAAGTATTTTGCTTCTTCAGAAAATAAATTTTGTATGTATTTAAAACATTGTAGAAAATTCGCAATTAGGTATAGCGATAAAGGACTGTGTCAAAGTCTATATACAAGTATGTAATAATTTTTAAAGGGCGCCTTACGTTTCGAGAAAATTTTCTTTTCGTAGGAGGACATTTTTACATTGATTTGAGGAAACGTGACCAGTCCATTTAGAATCTTGTATGACAGTTTGATCTTGTGGGTATTATGGAGAGTTGTATGAGTAATGTACAAAGAGTGAATTTATTAAAAGCAATTTATTACTAAATTTATTAAAAGTAAAATTTAAAAAAGTAAATTTATATCTGATACTTTTTGATAACTCTTTAATTATGTAATTGAAATTTAATTTAAAAATTGATATGTTCATCTGTTTGTCCTTTTCTCCGTAAAATCTCAGTGGTCAATGACCACCTACGCAAATCATTGGGCTACATTTCGATTTCAATTCTTTTGTGATTAACTTTAAATTGGACTCTATGAGATATTGGTAGGTGACTTGAGGAATCTGAGACCATATTCGATAATCTGCACTTTCCGGATCTCTAAAATGTTATGGTTCTTGATCCAGCTGTCCGATACTAGTTTCGACATCATTTCACAAATAATCAATTGGCTTGGGATCTGGTGATTACGGAGGCCAACTAGATTAGGGGAAATCTCCGCCTGGCTCTTAAAACTTCTGTGAATGTGCGGTTTAGGGTGTGGAGCATTGTTCTGTTGGAAGTATCCTTTTCCAGTGTGGTAAACCAATAACATTACGGATGTACGTAGAGACAATATTTAAATAACTCTTGGGATTCAGAAGTTCTTCCAAACGAAAGAAAGGACCAAAACTATGCTAGATAAACATCCCCCCAAACCACAACATTGCCTCCACCAGATTAAAGTCTAAGGACACTTCACTTGTGTTTTCTTATGTAATTGTTATAATTTTAGAAATGAGTGTTAGCACATAATTTTTATTTATTTTTTAAAGGTCATAATGACATCCTAAGACTAATTAGTTTTTAGTGCTATTTATGACATATATTAATATCTATCTAAATTTTTACGAAGTAAAAGCAAAATACGATATACTTATTAACTATGCTTACTTTAGTTTTAGCCTTTTGTCTTCAAAATATTTATCAAATGAGGAAAAACTTATGCTTGTGGATTTTTCCTTTCTCTTACTAATGACGGTGGTGAAATTGTTTTAGCTGAAAATCCTTTAAATAATATTTTATATGATGGTTTTTGACAGGGTATAATCTGTTTTCACCAGGAAAACAATTTACTTTAGTCTTGAATATTTTACATATTATGTTACTATACATGTAGTCAAACAACCTGTCACATTTTTCAAATGTACGAGAGTTTGTCAAACATTATAACATAAAATAATCTAAAAGCTAACTATAACTTACTCTTTTTTGCTATATTTCTAAATTATTGTCTGTCATCAAATATATAATATTGTATTATAACACAATATTTCCCCATATATAATATTGTAACTACGTTCGAGTCAACAGAGTGTCTCTTAAGATAATATCATGAAACACATCACTGCAGTGTGGGTAACTAAGGAGAAAACTTATATTTCCAGCATGCCTAAGTTTCGGGTTTATTGTGGGTACTGAAGCATGCCATAGACTACGAATAAGATGGAAGCAATATAATTTTATTTGAAAATTGTTTACAGGAACAGTGGATATGAACAGGACTATCTGCAAATGATAGAGCTGAGCAGACTTTAATCTCCAGGTTTTCCAGAGGCCAATTGAGGGGCCTGAAATTTGATTGTTTTATAAATTATCCATGGAAACGTTAATATATTTTCATTTCTAAACTGAAATAGAGGAGGTTATGAATTTTAATTGCTAACATATACAGTGTAAATCTTTTCAGGAAAAGTTTTGTTGAATGACCATGAGATTTTTTGATTTCCAGTTTTTTAATCAGTGTTTAAATTTCCGTTGAATTTCATCTTGGGAAGGTTAATTCCTGAATCTGAAAGTAATTAGCTTTGAAATATCAGAATGAAGAAGTGATTATCTGACATAATAGAATCGTTCATTTTCCTCTTAGAAGGAAAATGTTATGAATTGCATTTATAAATAATCCATGGAAAACGTTAATATGTTTCTATTTCTTAAACTGAAATAGAGAAGTTTGTGAATTTGAATTGCCAACCTATACAGGGTAAACAAAAATTTTATGCGAAGTGAAATATCCTTTTGGAACCAGCACACTTCGATATTACATAGGAATACGTAAAAACGTTCTGATTTTCTAAATATTGTTTCATAGTATTTCAAAACTTTTCACTCGCATTTCTGCTGTTCAGCTGAAAGAGCACTTTGTGATTTCCCCAGAGTGTGGATAAACTTTCTGTTACCATATCAAGCATACAAAAATTTATTTTTGATCGAAGTATTTCATGCATAAACAGAAAAAAAAAGTTTTATCGATTTTTTTCTCTATGCGTTATTTGGAGAGTGAAATTCCTGTACAAATGGCAAAACACCATTAGTATTATGTAATTTATATCATATTGAAGTACTTTTATAAGCAATAAAATAGGACGAAAAAAAATAACTTTTCATTACAGATTAGGTTATTTGATGCGAAAGTATATTATCTTTCGAATATTTATTTTTTAAATTTCACTTGCTTTAATTGTTAATAGATACCTAGCTATAACTAGTTTCGCTAAAACAATGGAAAATTAAATGTGAAATGTGAGATTAAGATAGCTGCACTAAACAAAAGAAATATATATGGATTTCTAGAAAACAAACAGTAGGAATTATATAGCTTAAAATACACAAAGCGATACTACAAATAAAGGAAAATAAAATATCATATTGTATTTAATATTTGTATAGTAATTTTTAAAAGTTAACAACTCCGTTTAATTAGAAGCATACATTTAAGAATAATTGTAATGGAAATATAATTTTTTTCTGCATATTTCTCTGAAAGACTAGTAAGATTTATGGTGGTGCTAGAGGGTATCGCATATTGAATTCCTTTCATTTACTTCTCTGAAATCAATTTTAAAACTTTTCTCTTTTGTGGTGTATTTCTGATTAGCTAGTGTTTTCTATTCTGATTTGGTGAACGAGGGCCGAATGATTTGGGCACTGGAATTCGATTTTAGAATTTGGGAGTTCAAGTCCCGCGATTGGCTTGAGGATTTGTAACCGTTCGGAATTAGTTTTTGAATCTATAGGACGACCAATTTAGCTCTCGTGTAACAATATATATAAATATATATATATATATATATATATATATTTATTTCAGGTAGTCTCCTCTAACAAAACTACTGCGGGTTATTAACGTAGGATTACTTATCGTTGCTTACCTCTTTTTTCCGAAGCATTTTGGTACTTTTCTGTTTAACTGTTTACTGCTACTGGGTTTGGCACGTTGCCAAAATTAAAACACTGAGATTATTCGTCTTTGTGATATGCGAGATACCGTGTAATAGCTGCACATTTGATCGACTGCATCAACTCCTACTTTTGCCGTATGGTAATCCAGTATAACCGCTGGTTTACCACGGTTAAGTCAAGACTAACAATGAATGGAAAGAAACATAAAGGTCAGAAAATCATCTGCAAGGGTGTAGCTATAAATAGAAACTGCTTAGAACATTAAAACCTTACATTTAAAAACAAACCATTCAAAATTACGAAAATATTGCACATTGTACACGGGCGCGCCCGCTGAAGCGATAAAAATGCTTTTTTTCTTGCGCATTTTAAATTAGAATTCGACGATTGTCTAAGATTTCATAAGAAAACACTCAAACATAGAATAGGATTATCAATTAATATCCCTTTTGTAGGTACATACCGGATATAAGAAAAATATATTGATATATCCGCCAGTGGAGTTTTCTCCTGCTTTTAATTTACGCTCTCATCAAAATATTATGGAATTTTCAACAACAATCTGGTTCATTGGTAGATTATTACGAAGTATAATTGATTTTATTGATTAAAATTAACTTCTATACATCAAGACCTCCAAGAAAGACAATGTAAACTTCCTTGAAAACTACTGGTAAAAAAGAGATGAGACGGATTTTAATACAGGATGATCTCATTCTTGATCAAAAAGGTCTCGTGTCCATTAGAAAAAAGTCTGGGGACGCGTTGGAAAATACGTAATAAGTCTGATTCATGCCGCTAGCTGAGGATTTTGTCTAATGAAAATGTAGCCCTTAAAATATCAAGGCTGACACTTAAGCATCCATTTTATTTCTCAATTTCAATAAAATGCGCACAACAAGAACGTTTTGTTTTACTGCAGTTTGAAAAAAAAATCGATCAGCCTTCCTTCATTAGGTTACTTTCGGAACATTTTTACCTCATTGCTGGGCTAATATTTATATGACAGCATATATTTCATAGAAAAGCATATTTCACGCTAATATGCATAATTTTTATTTTAGTTTTACCGTAAAATCTCGAGTATAATACGCACTTTTTTTTCACAATTTATTCCGCAAAAATGAGGGTGCGTATTATACTCGCTTACAAAAAAACCCCCGTAGTTTTTAACATTGGATAAACAAACGTACAGCAGCTGTAAGACATAGTCGCAACACGGGTGCATGCGCATCTGCAATCCATGATTCATCCACCCTTTTACTAAGCAGGTATTCCTTTTAAACAAACGGAACTTCCACTTCGTATCGTCAAGTGAGGATGATGATGGCGATATATATTACGACGGCACGAATAATTATGACATGGACGCAACAACAATAGATGAGCTGTTTTGCCGTGAAAGTGATTAAGACTGATAATATGACAGTATATATATATATATATATATATATATATATATATATATAACGTTTCTAGCTAGTGCATGATCGACATCTTTCATAGTACAGTCTTGTCTGGAGGCCAGTATAACTTTCCCTATCTTTTTTCTCATACTTAAGTTAATTGATTTACCAGTAATAACCCAAACTACAATAGAACAACACTTTTTTAAAAATTGTTAATGTTGGGAACTTCCTCCGGAAATTGAAAGAACGTTCTAATTCAATATTTATTTCAGCGAAAAGTAACACTCTTTGAGCATCATCATAGGCTTACTAAAAAAAAAAATTAACTTTAAAATTCAACTGCTTTTTTTTCATTTGAAATTACTATATGAATTTTAAACTAAAAAAAAAGTATAGATTTAAAATGCTTAAGCAGTTAAAGGATTTATGCCCTTTAATTAAATATGGAAATTCCTTTATATAATTGTAAACAAATAAATATTTATCTTGTAAATGAGTTAGTGAGTGCTAAATAAACTTTGAACCGCTTTTCAAATTATTCAATATGGTTGAGGCTATGGTAAAATTTAGGGTAATGGGATTTAAATTATTTATCGTTCTATTTTTCTAATTGATTTTAAATTGTATATTTAACAGAACATTATTCATAATAATAACGGGCCTTATTTTTTTTTAAGAAAATCGATTTTCCGTACTTAATATTCCGGGCAATATAACTTTCATAGTTTGTGACGGAATGTATAATCAATGTTCATCTAGTGAGTAGTATGTGTTAACAAGCATATTCACACATAACCTAAGTCTCATCATGGCCATAAAAAGAACGTCTTCATGGGTGTATATACATATATATATATATATATATATATATATATATATATATATATATATATATATATATTAGGGCGGAGCGTAAAAAAAAAGTTTTCGATTTTGTTTTTGCCCTAGTGCGGAAAAGTTGTGTACTGGTGGGTAGGTCACGTATGCAAAGTTTTGGGAAAAACAAAAATTATCTTCCGTCTCCATTTCGGCCGTGATTTTTAGCAGAATTTTACCATACAGTTAAAAATGTGTATTTCCATTGTTTTGTATGCAGCTTTTCACTTTTTCTGAAATAAAATTCAGAAAAAAACCCAGAACTCACCACGGAGAGGTGGCTGCATTACAAGTTCCACCCGTGCCCACCTATCCTCCAAACCATACCTTTGACCTTGCAGTTATTTCGGTTTTACTCGGTACTCGCATTTGGTTTCAAATGGTGGCATAACTTTTCTCTACTCTGTTCGGGTTCTAACTAAACCGTCACGCTTATTTTCTCCACACACAGCCGCATAAACCTCTGTTACTAGTTTCACGATACGTTCAACACTTTGGGTGTGGCAAGGGAATTTTATGCTTCCCAGGTGTTGAGCTACAGACTCTCCACTGGAAATCAAATTTCTCAAGTCATCTTCTGTCAATTGGGGGTTCCGTCAAATTACATTTCTGCCAATCAATGAGATCTATATATGAAACTGCCTCGAAGTTGAGTGACGGAATGTTGTAGTGTCTGATTCTTCCCTTTTTTTCCTTTCTTGCTAGTAAAATCCTACGCAGTCCAAGTTCTGCAATGGACTGTCTGTCGTCTGTGATCATTGACAAGATTATTGCTTCCGGGTGGCCGAAATAGCCATTTCTCTGGATAATGTGACCGACCACAGTCTTTAAATCGTTTTTAAGATAGCGTGAGACGTTTATTGTCTGCCACAAATTTCGTGGACCATACTTGCAACATGGATTTAATTTGACTGTAAACCACATAGGTGGGCACACTTTCATGATGAACTCTGCCAGAGTTTGAAGTTGGTTTGAAGGCTCTGACGAGCTAATGTATAAACACTTAATTCGATTTGCAGTTGTTAGCCAACGTGCATGAGTCATTTTCCCAGGGTGCTTTTGTGACAAACTTGATGAGCAGTTTCTATTTGTGAGAGCTTGACAAATATCCCAAAGCTATCGCTTGTGTGTGCTAAGATCATTTATGTCGATTTTCGGAAATTCGCTCGAAATGTCTACAAATTTCACAACTGGGAGGTTTTTACAATTTGCCAATGCTTTCCCAGTAGGACCAGAAAATGCATTAGGATCACTCGTTACACCATCCAAATGCTGCACTAAATGTCGGAGTGGCAACTCATTTGCGTGTAACTGGCAGATAAACCAGTGCAAGGGATTCCAAATGGCTTCCCCAGAAAGACGAATCACGCCGATTTTATAGCCAGTATTAACGATTTTTCCATCGCACCCTATTACTACTAGTTGATGAATATCAATATTCTTATTCTCCATGAATTGAAGCATCATTTGAGAAATACTCAAAGCTGATGATGAAGTTAGTGCTATGTCTCTAAGGTACTTGCTTCCAGGTTCCTTAAACATTGGAATGTGTTCTTCCAGGAGTGTTTTCCTTTGTACATCTTTCCCCCTACGCTCTCTTGCATTAGAGTTTTGTCCTTCCTTCAGTCAAAATAAAGTCCCTTCAGTGGTTCAAGCTGTCTTTCATTTCCTTGCTGATATTCTTTCCGAATTTTTTTCCTCTCTCTTCTTATTTTATGTCTATAAATTACATTTAAAGTGTATTTTTTGGTAATCATCCCCAAATCTTCCAAAACAGCGCTTGCAATGATGGCTCCAGCCCGATCTGAAACTCCGGTTCTGTCACAAGCTGTAGCTACCGCTGGGTATCGGATTGATCGTAACTTCTTTTTCCCTTCAGATTGAGTCATCCTGGATGTGGATGGGGAAGGCTTCAAGTGATCTGTGCCACTATCGAAGTTATGTGGATCCACGTTAGAATCTGGATCAGGAAATGTGAGCCTAGATGGCGTAACAGATGGCGAAACGTTTATTTTAAGACTTACTGCTTCTGTCTCTTTCTGCTTCCTATCCGCTCGTTTCCTCAGCTTTCAGTTTCTTTTAAGTCAACTGCGCCTATGGACATTTGCCTAAGTGCCCGTTGGTGAATAAGAAAAGTTCATTCCATTTTAGGGATCTTTTTTGCTTTGGGAAAGAACATTTGTTAAAAGAAACAAACTTACATGAAAAAATGTCGAACAATTTCCGTGAGTCTTTCACGAAGGTTTTAAGCTTCTGCACGCAGTGTGTCCGCTGCTGCCTTTCTGTATTAAGTTTCGAATTACCTATGTATTTTATTTAAGAACAAAATGACGAGTTGCATACAAAACAATGGAAATACACATTTTTAACTATATGGTAAAAATCTGCTAAAAATCACGGCCGAAATGGAGACAGAAGACATTTTTTGTTTTTCCCAAAACTTTGCATACGTGACCTACCCACCAGTACCCAACTTTTCTGCACTAGGGCAAAAATGAAATCGAAAACTTTTTTTTACGCTCCGCCCTTATATATATATATATATATATATATATATATATATATGTGTGTGTGTGTGTAATAATTACGCCCTACCATTATTAACTGTATCACCGTATAACCCCACCTTTTTTACTTAACGCGTATTCTAAATTATTCTTAAAAGAAATTAACATTTCTTTAATAGGCCAAAGATGAGCCATAACTCAAGATTCCGAACACGCTATGCAAGGTGCGTGGTTTCAGTATCATTGTGAATCATCAAATATCCTTCGGAGGAATTATATATTTCTAACAACTTAATCATAAAACGCTACGAATGGATATTCGTCGACGCACGATAGTGACGGGAAATTAATTATCAAATATTATCACGAAATATATCTTTCGGAACCTAGATGTCATGTTTATCCTTAAGACAACAGTTTTCAGTTAATTAATGCTAAAGGAAGAATACGATTGAAAATGGATGCGAAAATGTTTCAAATCTTGCATTGCTACAGCGTAAATTAGCTCTTGAGTTAATTCCCGATGTGCCGCATATCAAGGCAGTTTTAGCCTCTCTAATCACTGGAATGGATATCTAAGAAGCTCTCTATATTAAAAAAAAGGATTAAAATAATGAAATGATTTGTAAGCATGCAAAAATGTTTTTATTAAAAGGCAATTTTCTGGAAGTAACAGCAGACTTTTTTAATTATTAAAAAATATTTAAAATATTCTTAAAGTATTTTTTATATCATTGAAAATGCGTTAAAGTCGGAGACATGATGCTGCGATAATCTTCGGATTTAATCATTATGAGGAATTTTTAACTAAAAAGAAGGTATATTTTAAAGCTCATAAAATTCTTGAGTAGCATCTTTAAAAATAAAACATGCTGTAATTTCCGTATAACTTGTAGGGGAATGATTCTTTCGTGGATTTTCGATAAATGGAAAGATAGAATCATTAGACGTGTCTCTTTTTTCGAATTCTTGATTTCTTCTGAGAGTGAAAATATAATATTTATTTAAATTTGAGCACACAATCTACTTTTCACTTTCTACGGTTTGAATGTCCGTAAACTTATTATTTTCCGGTTTGCCATCATGAATAAAATTTATAAAAAGAAAAATTGTAGGCTAACGCTAAATCATCATGCTGCTTTTAGAATCATCAGTGATCATAAAATACAAATATGTACTTTTTGTGCAACTCAGCATGCATCAGTGAATTGAAATACTTAATTATTTTTTTGATACTTAAATATTATTCATGCATTGTACAGCGTTGTTAATTGAAATTACAACGCCATTTAAGACGTTGTAAATAGCAATAAAGTTAATTCGAGTGATCACATGTGGTACAACATTACAACATATAAGGAATTGAACTGCAGATCTGCAAGTTTAGAAGCACGTTAAAACCAGTATTTTGTGTGTCTTAGTTGTTATAACTATTTGCATGCGATGTGACACTGAGAGATACGAATTCTGGATGATTGTCTGGGAAATGTCCTTCTAAGCAGTCAATACATATCCATAAGTCTAGTTGTGAGAACTTGCGATGACATATAAGCCAATCACAAAAGTGTTCCATGGTGGACGCCATGCAACAATTTTGAGCCATTTCTGAACAGGCCAGGAAGAATTGGTACTTGTTGGTCACAAAAGAAACGTTGTGAAACTTATGGTTCCAAGACCTTTCTGATATATTCCTGACTGTTCCTCGTACCTGCAATCCGCATAAGTCTAGAACGTGAATGAAATTAAATGGCATCTGAATCTATTACGCTTGGAGGAGGACCACAATCACAAACCCCATGGCTTTCCCTCACTTAGTTTGAGTGAGAGTTAGCCGACATTCAGTTATTGTAAATTTAAATTTACGTGATTTAGAACTACAGAGAACTGTTTTCCTTTTAAGTCAACGGTATTTACAGTTAGGAGATATTCGAGGATTATTTTAGCTAAAAGGGAGAAAGAGATGTCTGCACCTTTATCCCCCAAAACGAAAGGAGATTACTATTTATTTTTCAACATAATATGGCTTAAGGTCGAAAATTTGGTCTAACGATTTTCAAGCGCTTTAATACTTCCATAATGCTTTTCCAATTCAGTGAAATAAGAATTTATTTCATTTCTCATTTCGGAACTTAACCAAATTTCTGTCCTGCAAGAAATGTTATCCAATTCAGGAACAAGTTCGAGGGGGCGAAATCTGGAGAATACGGAGGTTGGGAAACAGTTTCGTCACGTAATTTCAAGAGTTTTGACACCGCAATCGTAGGTGAATAAACCCGAGCATAGTAATGGTGGTAAAAACCCTTTCTTTCCACTAAATATGGCCTTTTTTATTTAATTTCAGTATATAATTGATCCAGTAAAAATGTATAGTAGTCTCTGTTGATTGTTTTGTCCTTTTCCAAGTAGTCAATAGAAATTATTCAGTGGATGTACCAAAAAAGAGTAGCCATAACCTCTCCTGCTGATGAAAACATTAATGCTTACTTTGGGGCAGGTTCCACATGCTTTAAACCACTGTTTTGAGTGTTATTTAGAATCTGGATGGTAGTGATTCATCCATGTGTCATAAACAACGCAAAAATTTATCTGGATTCCTTTCAAACAACTCCACATTTTGGTTGGAGGTATGCACTTGTTCCAGTTTTCGTAAGATTGGTACCAAACTACCGTTTGATACCAAGCTCGAAGGTGATTACCAAATCGGTAATCACCTTCATCACCATATCATAGATTTTTTAAAGAATTTTAATAGTGACTTAAGTAAGTATTAGAGAGATCATCGATCAAAATAATTTTATTCGGAAAGGTTGTAATGCACAACCTGAAACGCAGTCCTTGGAAGAATGGATCTAAACATTGAGTATTTTAAAAATAATTTCATAAAGCAACATAAATCACCAACCTATAATTTAGGGGCAAGAAAACTCTTATCTCAGTTCTTTGGATATCTAGATCATTTAAAGTTATTAATAAGAAAAAAAAATAAACACACAAAATCTAATGGTACGTGTCATATTACTTCAATCTAAGGAAAACTTTTATCTATAACTTCAACTTTTTGCTAAGAAGCACTTTAAATACGATTTCTAAAATTTGGTCGTTCTGTAATCAGAGAGCACATTGTTTGCCTAATTAACAAACCACGTAAGTTACGTGGTTTGTTAATTAGGCTTAAAACCAATGTAATAACATGAAAATCTCAAAAATATTATTTTTTTGGAGTTACGTGGTTTGTTAATTAGGCCAACGATATGTTAATTCAATTACATAGAAAAATTTGAATAAGTATATAAATATAGTTAGTTAATCCTTAAAATAGCACATTTTTTAGTATTTGTGAATGCATTTTTTGCAATGTAGAAGTTTTTGTACAAGTTCTATGCTTTGCAACGAAACAATAAGTAGATTTTTTTTTAACATTTATCACAGGGGGCTCGAGGTGCCTTGAGTGGATAACGGATCTGTACCGTTTGTCCGGCATCCTCGGGCCCTATATGAATGAAAAATGTCACCGAACCTGGGAAATTAACCCTCGGCTGCGTGTTCAGATATTGCTCCGTAGCTTCCGGTCGTCAGTTTGAACAAGGCGTATAAGCGAAAGCTGTGGTCGCTGTAATTTATGAATACTTAACATTTATCAGAAAAATTGATTATTTAAAAATATAAAAATATGTAATTTCAATTACATTTTTAATAAAGTTTAAAACTCCTATTTCATGGTAATAACTTTTAATGAATAATCATTAAGATTTTTATTTTACACAAGCACCTTAAAGTTTTTTTTTTTTTTAACGAATTGGGGGAAAAGAAACTCTTTTTGAGGAAATTTTCTTTAACGTTAATTTAAATATGTATGTTTATAATAATTAATATTAAATTGAAACTTTTTTAAATTAATAACTAGCTTCATGAGTATATAGTGTTTAATATATTCTTCGATTCCACCATTGAAAATAATGATAGATTCCTACTCATTGAATTAAAGTAAATTTAAAAAGAGATTATTTTTTCAAAATGCTACATTAAAATTCTAAAAAGGAAACTTCTCTTCATTTAAAATATGATTTAATTAGGAAATAGGGGTGGATAACCTTTTTTCATATCTTTTAATTTGTTAACCCAAACTTTTACAATTATCTCTCATTTTATGCTAAACCAAACATTAGAAAGGAACATTTTATGTTCAAAAAATGGTCTTGATATGCATGGCTTATTTTGTGGATTTTTAAATATGTGTCTCATTAAATAACTGTTTCTAAATAACAGAGAGTAATATCTAGTAAACGTATATGGTATAAAAAGGCCTGAGAGTGCCTAGTGGTAACGCGTTGGCTTTCGAAAGGAGGGTGCTCAGTTGAAATCCCGACGAGCACTTTTAAATACCTTCTTGTCTTGGGCGGATATGGGCACATTAACTCCGTTTATAGGAAAGTCCTTTCATGTGGTCAGGGGGAAGGAGGAAGGTACGAGACCTCCAGCTGTTCCCCCTGGGGTTTCTCGGTCAAAATTAGATGGCACCAAGGAGTGATTATGATTTATCTCTATGGGGATCATAGCTAAGTAGTAGTCAACAAGTTCTCCGATATGTTGTGCGAATGTCTCAGGAAAAGTACCTTTGCATTAAATATAAAATAAAATATTTATCTAATGATATTCATTCGTATTGGAGATGGACTATATTGAACAGTTTTTTCATTGCATAAAATTATAAGGCTTCGAAACATTCCCTTGTACATTTATCAGTATAAAGATTTAACAATTTCTGAAAATTATTTTCAGTATTATCATTTCATGGAAGAACATAGGAAAATAATTTACTTTAAGTGCACTCCTGAAGTGCCGAATTATTTTGAAATTCTATATCACGTTGAGGTAATGCGCACAATGCGAAGTTAAGTTAGATATTAAAGTGGATTTCGTGATTGATAGATAGAAAACTAAGTTCAATCACTAAAAAGGCAGGATTTTTATAAGCATTCCCAAGTACACAGTTTGACTTTTGACGTTTTATTTCGATAAAATCTGTTATGTATAGCTTAAAACAGAGCCTTTCAAGAAACTTTTAAAAATGAATGCTAAAATTCATACAGAAATTTCCAAACCGCTGCTTCAGGTACTTTGTGAAATATGTGTTCTCTTCAGTTTCGCTTTTTGGGCCAATTCCATGAAGTATCGTCTCTTGTAGGAGAAGAATTCTTCAAACATCAAATATCAGTTCCGCGAGATTGCATTTTATATTAAATAAACCGTCTGTTGAGGATGAAGAATTCCACTGAACAAGAAAACACATTTTTTTTTTCGCGAAAATATACTCTATCCCTTTATCTTGAGGATGAGGAATTCTTTTGTACAGGAAATATACGTGCAGCATGAAGTTATACATTTACTTGAAATAAACTCTTGCTTCAAAATGAAAAATTCTTTTTGAAAATAAAATATACCTCGAAGGAATATGTATATTAAGCAGTGTCTACCTTGTGGATGAAGTCTTATTATGAACATGGAATATACTCAATATGGAATTAATTATCCACGTGAAACAGCCTCAGTCTTCTAGATGAAGAATTATACTGAACATGAAGTTTCGCAATATGAAACAACTTTTTCACTCAAAACAGCCTCCATCATCTGGATGTAGAATTATTTTGAACATGAAATAACATTTTAATTTGAAATATAGTGTATCCCTATGATTAAGGATTTCCTAGAAGCATTGAAGAAATATTTACACCTTTATATAAAAAATTCTAAATATTTTAACTATGTTTAGTTCTATAACGTATCTAAAATTTGTTATTTATAGAATAATACGTAATCTTTATTTGGCTAGAAAATATCATAAATTCTTTCTCAATGAATTTAATAAAAGTACATTCTAAAAACTCTTCACGACCACCTTACGATGGTCTACTTGAGAACAAGGTTTGAAACTGACTGATGCTTTGGATCACTTGACATAAAGAATGAGTTGTTGTTGTAGCTTATGTCGCTAGACCGTCAGCAACATCAGATCGAGTCCCGAAGGCTATGGGCAATGAAGGTGTGATTTGAAGGTGCGATTTTGATTGGCCAAACTTGGTACGACTTGGTTAAATGACCAGTCCCGCAATTTTGAACTGAGTCAAGTGACGAGACCAGAACACTTAACCCCAGAGGTAATTTTTAGAAATTGGAGGACATTGCAGACACGACAGATTTTACGTGCACCAGCCGCCATTAGTATACACGGCGACGTAGAGAATGTAGTTGCCCGTACTCATCAGCTGTTGTATCAATATCTGAATTGAACTGTTCACTTGTCAGATATGTTAAGTCCGTAAAACAAAGAATGGAGTAAAGGGATAAAGTAATATGCATTGTGTTTTTTTTTTAAATTCCTCCGAAAACATAAATTCAAATAGCTTTATAGAATGTAATATTGCAGATGCAGCGTATATCTGAAGACATATATCGTTGACGTAATCGTTATTATTATTACACTTTTTACGTGACTAAGAGACTTAATCGAATTGACGAGTGAAAAAAGTAATAGCATCCAATTAAGTGATCCCATTACATATTTACTACAGAAAAAATGAAATAATCGAGTAATAATTCACAAGTACTTACGTCTGAAGCAGTTAGACTGTAACTGAATCATTTATTTTACTTGTTTTTGTGATGAAACAACACTAAACGATTTACTGTTATCATCAAGTACTTAATTCTTCCTTTGAATAGCATTGTTGCAATGATTTACATTAGAGTTTGGCCTTAACTTGATTGGCTTCTGAAAAAATTTACTTATTACTCGATAGCCCAAACATTTTTTGTCATTGAGTGGTGTTAATCTTTATTATTTGAGAAATTTATTATGAATTTAAAAAGTTAGGAATCAGTCAAGTGCCTTGACACTAAAATTTCAAAAAAGGAGAACTAAACCGATTCGACATGGGAATGGCAAAATTATACTTGACGCATGTTTAGCAGGCCAGAGGTAGTCTAAATGGTAAGGAATTCTACACCTAGTAATTTTTGTTTGAAATAAAACCGTAGCAGCACTCTTCTGTAATAAAAAACAGGCTTATGTTGTTGCAAAAGGGAATAAAAATGTATAAAGGAAAAAAAAACCATCACGTCTGAGTTTTCCAATTTTTTTTTGTAATTTCTCTTTAAAAGCATGCTACCATAATTCTTTTTATTCGAGAATACAGGAAAATAGAAAATTTTTCTTGAGAGATTTTGTTCCACCGACATTTATTTAATATTTTTCAGTGTTTAGTAACTTTATCTGCTTTGAGCAATGTTTTCGATAACTGGTATTTTTTAGCGTGTATTTACAAAATGAAAGTCTTACCACCTGTTGCAATTCTCATGCCTATTTTCTGGTTTATAAAATTTGACCTTATAAATGATGTATCTGGACTATTGTCTGCAAGATGAATATATTTATTTACAAAAACACAGTAAATTGTGATACGACACATATTTGTTTCACGTATAAAAGAAGTTTTTACAACTAAAAGTTTTCTATAAATTTTTTTATTTTTTCCATTTAGTCACGGTACCATTTTTTTAACCCTTGTAATTGGAGGAAAACAGAAATTTTACCTGGATATTTTTGAGTAAAATATATTTGTTTAATGTCCTCATATTTGTTTGAGAAAACATCTGATTTTTAGCAACATTCTTCAATTTTGATATTTTGAGGCATGCCTTTATGCCAAAATAAGCGAATTTTCACCCTGTTTAATAGTTCTTATCTCTCTTTTGCAATCTATATATGGCTGTCAGTGTAGGTTATTCATCTAAATTATTGTCTACATGCTAGATACACACATTTGCAAACATACGCAATAAAAGCAATGCGGGGCATGTTAAGGCGAATTAAAATTTGGAAAGAAATAATAAAAATTGTTTCGATGATTTATTGGGTTCATATCCGCCCTCATCGTATTGTGCTGAAGTCCCGAGCAACCAAAGAGTGGGTTCGGGCTCGAATCCTTGGTAAACCCTTTCAAGGGCGCCGTTCGCACAGTGCGAACGCCTAAATCTAGTCTTCTTTCCAATTGCAATCAATGTATTCCAGTTAACTGAGCAAAATAATGGATAGTGCTGCCATCTGTTATAAGTTTAAAGAAATAAAAACATTTTGCAATCTTTAATTGAAAAAAATTTCAACTTTTTTAGGTTAAAAAATCGGTAAAAAAATCTACACCGAGCAAACGGTCAAGGTTGTTGACTCTGAAAGGGTTAAGGCATGGACGTTTCTGTAACGTCCCTTTTAGGGAGAGCTGTTGATTCGCGATGCTCTTACAGTCATGTAGAGTACAAATTAGAGCTGCGTATGGGCGAATGTCCTTAGCAGTGTCTGTCGTGTTGGAAAAAACTATCTTGGGACATACAAATCTCCCTTTAAAGGTTTCTTTTTAGCATTATTAATTATTTCATATAATTTAATGAATACAGTTGAGCCCCGCTATAACGAACTTCAATTGACCAAAGGTTTTGCTCGCTTTATCCGGTGGTTCGCTATATCCGAACCGTTATGAAAAATGCTAGAATTCACAAAATGTTTAACTCATTAGTTGCAATGTGTATTCAATAATGATATATTTAAAAAAAAAGATAAAATCTATTGAAAATGATTTTTAATGAATTAAATTGACTAAAATCGATTAAATTAAGCTGACACAATACTAATTAAATTACGTACAATAGGACAATAGCAGGACCAAAATTCTCGTTCATTATATCCGTGAGTTCGTTATATACCAAGTTCGCTATAACGGGGTTCGACTGTAGTCATATAGTTTTCTAAACTTAGAAAATGTTGTGTTATTGTTGCCTATGATATATCAAACACTGAATTATCTTTTCCTCTTTAGGTAGGTACCCAAATGGCAGAATCTTTTACCATAGCATACAGGTCTGCATTTTTGAAAGAAAAAGCCTCTAAGAAATAAGGTATTTTTTATATGTTATCGTATTTTCTCGCATAAATTAATAAGAAATATTGGTGCTAAATGAAGTGAAAACGCAGCAAAAGCAAAGAGCTAAGATTTATGACAATATTGAAAATCTTTCAAATACTTATGAGTAAATTTAAGAAAAATTAAGTTAAGATATAAATGAAATCGAATGAATTATAAGTTAGTAAACTTATATATATTTACTGGATAATAAAGCATTTATCAACATTTTATCTCATATTGTTAATTTCTAGAATATATGCCTATTTATACCACGAATATTACGTAAATAGCCAATTAATCAGTCACATTTTTCAATTTATTAAATAAAATCAGCTATACATAGAACATTTATTGAAATTATACGTTAATGTTCTATAAAATAATTTCTTCTATAAAATATGCATATTCAATAATTTTTACCTCATATGGTTTTTTTCTTAAATACTTTTATAGACGCAAAATAAATTAAAACAATATTTTAAACGTTTGATAATTAACGGAACATTACTTTATCAACAGATGTAGCAGATTTAAGACTTCTGTGGTGATCCTCTCGGATATACACTGCGCATTATAATTGATGCTCGTTATTTGTCTTTGACAAAAGATGAAAAATATAATTTTACAATAAAGTTACGTTGCTTACAAACTGGACGTCTCTTATACATAGTGCAATAATTTTCAAGGAATGCTAGTTAGGAACAAATTCGGATTTTTTTCCCCATAAAATTGACGTAATATAATTTAAGAGTACGTAAAGAAAACATGAAAATATATAGCAAATAATAAGTAGGGTGCAAAATTAATCTTTATTTTTGTTAAAATGTAGATTTATACTAAACACTGTGCAAACAGCTTTTTGAAAATACGAATAGAATTAAGATAGATATTGATATCTTATGAAAATAAACTATCGGAAGGGGTCACAAATTATTATTACTGATGACTAAAGTTAACTTTAATAGATGACCTAATAGTGGTTAATCCAATGGTATGTTTTCCCCATGGTTCTGCAAATTATATAAAACAAAATATGTCATATATCGAGATACCCGAATCTTAGTCCAAGGCTCGTTTGTTAATTTTGAAGTATGTTAACATTCCCCTGTTGCATTAACGTTTGATGATGGAATAAATAAAAAGAAATTCATGTATCGAAAATCTATTTCGATAATTTTGCATATTTAGCAGAGAAGCACAAAATTACAAAACCACATAACATTCATATAAATACCTTCTCATAGTATTTATGTAAAGTGTATCTGGATGCTATAGAAAAACACGAAACAAAATTTTTAATATAATGTCACTTTCATTACAGATATATCTTAAATGTAAAACTTTTTTCCTTCGGGTATATCTCACTCTTATTTATCATCCATTGAAATAAAAACTCGAATATAAATTTAAAGGGAAATAAAGACATTGCACGTATTAAAATTGGATGAAATTTTTGTTTCATTTACGCGCCCGAGAAATGAAATGTAAAATGGATTTTTTTAAAAATTCCCATCCAAATATCATCAAAAACAATATCAAAACACATTTAAGTAGCAATCTAACAAACAACAACAAACCATAATTGAAATTTTTATCGCTAAGCCTCTCATAAATGAATCATTTCAATTTGACTGCGTGTCGTAATTTAAATTTGCTTACATTTAAGAGAGAATAGAGACATTCCAACCATTTCACTTTTTACAAGAAATCGAAACAATTTTCATACATCGTAATTTAATTCAAAATAAAAATTGATAACTGTAAGTACTCACTTCAGAGAGATAGTTCCTCAAATGATTTCCTTTCTTCACCGAAATTTAATTTATTCTATCTTTTTTGGAATATTTCCTGCGAACACGAATAAATCCTTTCCTTCAGCAAATTTAATAAATTAAGGTATCTCTCGGGATATAAAGAAATCTCAGTATGATTAAATAATTTTGCCATAGCAAAACAATAACGTTTGGGGAGCCAACGAGAGCCACGCATACTTCTGGTTTATTGAGATTATAATTATCTAGGGTATTTCAGATTAGAAGATAAAAGTTTCTTATTAACTTTTTATTGATTGAAATAAAATTTCCTTAGTTATGTATTCTTGAAAGAATCCAAAACAAGATTTGAAGATAGCTCTAAACACTATAAATAAATTGTAAATTTTTTTTCTGTCATGTTATTTATTACTTGATTATATGCCTATTTCTACGAAGAAATTTATAAATATGGCCAATTAATCAATTAATATTTTCCTTTTATAAGTTTTTAAATTAAAGTTAGATTTACATAGAACATTAAAGTAGAAAACTACCGTAAAAGTTTGACTATAATACTCACACGTGTATAATACGCATACTTGATTTTAATTGAAATTTTCAGAAAAATTAAAATTCGACTATAATACGCACCCATAACTTTTCAATATTTTATTTATAACTGCACAAATAATTATTAACATAAATAAAATTTGCAATATAAATAAATGAAAACGTCGAATTCGGTAGCAAAAAAAATCTTAAAATTTTAATTCAAAACAAACAACACTGTCATATTATCAGTCTTAATCAATTTTACTACAATACAGCTCATCTATTGTTTGTCGTTTATTCAATGTTTAAAACTACATTTTTGTACGCGAGTATAATACGCACTCTCATTTTTGCGGACTAAAATGTGAAAAAATGCGTATTATACTAAAGATTTTGCGGTATACTTTAATGTTCTATAAAATAAATCGATGCTCTATGCAATAAGTATATTAAATATTTCCCCCTCTTATAGTTTATTTATTGAATGTATGCCTATTTATGCGAAAAAAACTTATCAAAATAGACAAACAGTTATATATTTCATTTCATTTGTTTGTTAATAAATTTAGCCTTACATATTACATTAAAGTTCAAAGTAATACCTGGTATAAAACAACCCTCCATATCGAAATCCGTAGAATTTAGGGAGCGCGTAGGGGTGGAGAGGGAGGATTAAATGTTCAAATTTGATGTTATATATTAAGTAGTGTGAGCCCCGTGCAATTTTGTTTTGTTTTTGTCTGCAGCTTTAGAGGTTTTAGCTCGAGCAATAAACTCTTGTTAATAAATCAATTTGTCTTCAATTTCTGACCAATGGATCTTGGCCATACACCTCAATCTTGTTAGAAAAAAAGTTGTGTGTTGCTTTACGAAAAGAAAATTGTTGAGAATGACTATTGGAATGAAAAAAAATAAAGAAAATGTGTTAAAAACATGAACAAGAATATAATGAGTTTTATGGAATCTAATCATACGTGACGGTTGCTAAAAGCAACCGTCACGTATGATTAGATTCCGAATTTGAGCAGTCTTATGTTAACTAACATAATTTTTCGTGTATCATAATATTTTGTGAGCATTATGAGAAATAAAGAGATTAATCATGCATAAACTTTAAAAATATTATGTAATTTCCGAAGCTATATGCAGTTCTCGTGCTTTTGCAAAGCACAGGAAAAGAACTGGGAAGATAAAAGTCAACTTGATCGTATATCAATCCTGATTATTAATTCTTACAGAAGAAAGGCCATTCTTCCAGATGAAAGGATATTACGCATGAAAGTCCATGTTAAATAAAAAATATTGTAGTGGATTTGAATTCTCTATTTGATGTACTTTATAAAAATTTGTCTAGACAGAAAATAGTCCAGAAACTTATTCCAAAAGCAAATGAAAATCTAAATTCCAATTTATAATATTTTTTTATAAATTACAAAACATGAATCTAAGATACAAAATAATTCTAAAAACTTATTTTAAGAACTTTAAAATAAATCTTACAAATAGAATATCAAATGGTTCGTGAAAATGTATCAATCTAATTTGAAAATGTGTAGAACCCAAGAAAACTATGAACTCGTACACCTGAGAAATAACTCTTCAAATGACTTCATTTCCGAGAAATTTAATTTATAACTCCAAATTTAGAACACATCCTTTCCACACAAATCCCTGCCGTGAGCAACTTTAATCAATTAAATTCCCCTCTCAAGGGTCAATGAAATCTTTGATTAAATAATTTCGCTTTAGGATAACAACACTTCCAAGATGCGTTGGAAGAGCGATCCACTTAAGGTTTCTAGAATTAGTATTTCTTTGGCATTCGTTATCGGGGCAGGAACCACCCGGCCTGGAACTGCTGGGTCCCAGAAGTTCCAAAAAATATCTGAACTATAGTAAAAATTCGGGATTGTGCTTGTAATTTCTAAATCAGAAAAATATCACACATTATCCAAATGGCGCTTTCCTTTACTTTTCTTATGTTCTTTCTTTTTTCAATTTAGCAAGTGCCCTAAAAACATAGTTTAGTATGTACATAAAAAAATATATGTGTCTGTGCGCACGCGCGCACGCATGCATGCACACACACACACAGAGTCAGTCAGTCAGTCAGTAGTTCCGTTCCGTTTTTCCCAAGTTCGTTAGGAGTGAATGAAATCTCTTCAGAAACTGTACACACAATAAATTTATTATTCTGTAAATTCTTCAGGAGTATACACATTCAAACAGAAAACAGGTAACAACTGTTTTCTATACAGCGTAAAACTCTAAAAACTCAAGACAGGATACCAGAGTATTCAATACAATACACGCCTAACGCACTTTCACCACATTCAATTCTCAGTAGAAAAGAACTGAGTTCCAATGCCAATGTCAGGTATATCTATAGATTTCCAAAGCGATCTGTAAGTCAGCTAGATTTCTCTAGAAGCTTCCAGAAAGGTCTAGACGGCAAGTTGGCTATCATTTGGCACCATATCACCACATTTGGCGACCAAAATAAGTCACCAAATCCATCCCCAATTTGGTGATTACTCTTATATTTGGCTAGATTACCATAGACTCGTAAAATTCCTAACATTATATATATATATATATATATATATATATATATATATATATATAATATGCATTTAATACTTGTATGTATGTATTAAATGTGCTGTATGGTATATTTCTGTGCTGTGTAGTATGCTACAGATATAAAACCTCTTTTCTCATCAAGTATCATCTGCGTTTGGACTAATAATAATTAAAATGAAAAAAGACTCAAACAAAGCAGGTTTGACAGAAAAATAAAAATGATGCAATGTTCACTTATCTTTAATTAAATAATTACTTATTAAACCTTTAATCATGAAATTTGCCGCCGACTTGATGTAGTGGTTAGTGTGCTAAGCAGTGGGCTTGTGTTCAAATCCCGAATAAGGCTTGGTCATTTCCGTGACGTCCCCCTCATAGGGAGCAATTCTGGCTCACCTACATAGTGCTCTCATAATAAAGTAGGCATCAAATCGCGGTGAATAACAGAATGAGAATGTCTCGCGACAAAATGCCTCCACATTAGAAAAAAATATTCAGGAAATTTCATTATACGTCGGGATTATCTAAAGAGATTTTACCCGAACTTTAAAAATATAATTTCTGAATTGGCGGTAACATATGAAAACTTCCATTTTGTTTGCGCATTGAAATACTTTGTAAACTGTCTGTCAGTTAATGAGATTTGAGTGAATAAACAATAGTACCACAGAGTGGGAAATAATTAATTTTATAAGTGTAATTTGATTTTTTAGCTGAACGTTTTAATCCCCAAAAATGTATAGCTGTATCATTCAAGAAGTGAGGAGGAGGATTTCGCAAACATAAAGCTCCTAAATCTAGCGGCACGCGGTAAATGTTGCCTTTCTGCAACATAAAATGCACGAAAAACTAGACAACTACAAATAATGAATCAAAATTGAATATTTTGGACGCAACCCATGAAAAGGTACCTGAAGTTGGACACGTAAATTTCACAGGAGAGCAAAAATCCTCGTTCAAGTCTTTGAGAGAAAAATCCTCAGATTATCTTTGGCCCAGTGCAGGAAGAAGGATCTTGGAGAACCAGATATAATTTTGAACTGTATAGGCTTTATGGGCAATCACAAATAGCACAGGTCATCCGTAGTAATAGATTAAGATGGCTTGGCCATATTTGCAGAAGCTCGGAATATAATTCCACTAAGATCTTCACATTTAAAAACCTGAGGGATCCCAAGCTAGAGGTAGACTACCGACTACATGGTTAAATGACATTGAAAAAGACTTAAAAACTTTGAAAGTTAAAAATTGGAGAGGAATTGTCGCAGATAGAAGACGCTTGAAGGAGCGCTTGATTGAGGCAGCCAGGGACTGTAAGGGGTTGTTGTGCTTGTGAAGAAGAAGTCTGAATTATCAATTTTCAGGTTTGACGTAAGCTGATTTTAGCAACATTTGACAACATATATACAAAATATTTGTCTTCTACGATACGTAGTTTGCTGTATGGAGTCGATTCTTTTCAGATAGTAAGATGAAAACAGTGTGGCAATGCGTTTACATTTTCTAAGCAGTTGTACGAATTTTTAACCTATCAATCTTTTTTTTTCAATACTTCCTAAAGTCCCTATCGCACGATACTTCATAAGATGTATTGAAACACCGGATACTGAGTACTGAAAGTACCGTTTTAAATTCCCCATTTCTGTAGTAATATATGTTCCAAATTTTTGTTTTTTTCTACCCAATTTTTAAAGTTTTTTTTTTCAATGCTTATCTCTGATGGAGGTACTTTAAAAAGTCATTTTTCCAACAATTTTGTTTTTTTTAATTTTATTTTTAAAACGCCGTATTTCTATTTTCAAACTGACCGATGTACTTTAAAAAAATAACTCAAGAAAGTCTGCTGATTAATTTGAACTCAAAAACTGGAAATTGAATTATAAGTCTTAAGGTTCCAGTTCCTGGGCAACATCAGATTTTTACTTCGGTCCAAAACTGAAAACTAGAAACTTGAAAAAAGAGCACTCATTACAGCCCGAGGCAATGTAAAGTAAGCTTCCTTTTCTTAAGCTCGTTCAGATGCAACTTTTTTGTTCAATGAATAAGGTTGACACATGAATAAGGTTCAATGTGTGTGGAATGGTAG